>CM073772.1:69592160-70792160 GCA_037158775.1 Hetaerina titia | reverse complement strand
CGTTAGGGCGTAGGTGTTGGCTGCGATGAAGCCGACTGACCGAAAATGTTGAGCAGAAAATGAATGTAGGTAATGAGAGGATACATTGTGGGCACGATATGTTAAACACATCAACCTAAAATAAAACAGTTTCTTGGAGGAAAATCTTAATCTTCATATTGACAATTTAAAATCACACAATTTGGCTTTTCCACTTAACAATTTTCACTCTCGCGACTTAGGTTTCGTTATGGTATAACATCATCTGTTATACCATAACGAAACCTAGGTGGTGAGAGTAAAAAAATGTAAGTGGAAAAGCCCAGTTGTTTAATTTTCAAAAGTCAACCTTAAATATTCCTCGTGGTCGAAATGCACTCTTAAATTAATGATAACCGTTCACCAATAAAAAGATATGTCATGTACGTTCCAGATGATGTCCAATTGGCGAAAACTGAGGATGAGTTACGAAAACACAAATTGGCAAATCCACATGCCAAACGAAATGATATGGAACAGTTTCCATAAATCGTGAATGTTAACTATCTAATAGGTACAAATTTTTGCATTAATAATGAAAAATATTAGCATATTTTGCTGCCTTCCGTCATTTCACCCACGACTTCCTCCTTGTCTAAAATATTCTACCCTATACACAATTGAAGTACGAGAGATTCACTCCTTGCTACTAGGTGGATGGACTCCTATTCGTTTAGACTAATTAAAATAGATACACAAATTAGTTCAATACAACAACATGTGTACTCTATAGAATTATTATTCATGGGATTCTACCGTTTACGGTAGGATTTAAATGGACACAAAGTAGATAATTGTACAACGATTCATTTCTTTGCTTCTCCTGACAAAAATAAATTTACAAACGATATTACATTTAGCTCTAACCCAATTCCGTATACTTCCTTCTGCACTTAATTCCGTCCAACATACCTATATTTTGCGATTCTTAAATTGCTTTACTAGTGTCCTCTTTTTTATCACAGTTTTCAGCACCACATTGCCAATCAAAATGCTCGGTATCAACCTTTTCTACCTTCTTCATATTTCTCCCATAAATCATCTTTCCTCCCTCACCATGTTTAGTAAGTACTTTATCATTTGTTTTCTTTTCATCAATTACCTTTTTCCCACCTTCACATTCAAATTTTAAAATCCTCCTATCTACCCCTATCATCTTGCTTCGACGACCATATTTCCACGCCGTACATAACTACACGCACCAAAGATTTGACGAGCCGTTTCTTGACATTCTTAATCATTACCTCTTTAGTATTAGTCCTCTTCCTTATGAGAAAATATTAACGCAATTCGTCTTTTAACGTCCCTGTTACTTTGACGACCATTTCGGTCCAATGCGCTTTCGAAATAGGTAAACTATTCCATCTGCTCTAGCTTATGAACTCCTATTTCAGTATTAAAACCTAGCTTTCCTCTTTCCTGAAAACCGCATAACTTTGTTTTACTTACATTTATTCTCATTCCATACCTATTGCTTAGAATTTCCAATGCACCCTACATTGCATGCAACACTTTGAATGACTGGCTAACTAATGTTTGATTTTGGGCAAACTTAACTGGTTTCATTAGTTCTACAACGCTTCCTAGTATGCTCAGTTCATCCCAAACCTCTTTGAACATTTCCTCCTCATATTGCATACCTTGTACAGTACCAGTTAAAATGAATCTAGGACTCAACTCTCTTCCTAGCACTGCTCAAACCGAGTCTCCTTCCTCCACACACACCTGAGCATTCTTGTACCGGCTTTACAGGACAGAACATTTTTACAGAACATGTAAAGGTTATAGATGTCTTTCCCTTCAATCCACTCCTATTTTCTGCAATTTATTCATAAATTCACCCCATTCAACGCCTTCTCGATGTATACGAAACGAACTTATCCATCCTGATTGTATGAATTTCTCCTCTCTATTAGTCACCTCATTACTGCTTTGGCATCACGCGTGTCTCTCCCCTTTCTGAACTAAAAACTCATAATCTCTTAATTAATCATTTTCTTTCTTGCCCATCCTCTTATTGATGACCTTGAGTACCTCTGTAAATACATGTACAATGAAACAGATTGTTATATATACTATACCACCTATATGGCTTCCTTTCCCTCATTTTAGATAGAACCTATCAATTCACTGGCTGCACATGATTTTTCTACAAATACCATATCTCATTAATGATACGATTAAATCCATAAGAACTCTTCCTCCCACACATTCGTAAGAAACAAAGTGGTTCCGCAAGAATACTGTGTACTCCTAATACCTAATTTAATTTCAATTGCTTTAAAACCCTTTCTATCTCGCCATCAAGTATGCTTGCTAATCTATCTAAGATATCCTTATCTACTCCATAGCCTTTTAATTTTACCTTACCAACCCTTACCCTTCCCTCATGGTGCTACACCCCCTGCCACACACCTTTTTGGTGGCTCGCAGGGTATTTATGTAGATGTAGATGAATTTGCCCGGGTTTGTTGGCTTAATGCCCTTTCCGTATGGATACTCTATATTATATCCGTTCCTCATGAATCTACCTTCGTTCAATTTAGAATATTTTGGATTTATCGTTGATTATTTGCTCAGATTTTTCCTTCGTAATTCTTGAAAATGCTTTTATCTTCCTGTAAAGGGCTTCTCTATAGAGATTTAGGCAAAATATTGGATTGGCAAACGGAGAGGGGAATAGTACTGAACATGAGCAAATGCTTAGTCTTGAAATTTTGGAGCGAAAGTGTTGACCAGAACATAATTTACGCGATGGTTTCAGTGTTGATGACGGCAAATGAAGTACAATATTTGGAGGTATACTAAACACCACACCTGTCATGGCGAGCATATCAAGAGAATATGTGGATCCAGTTTAAATGAACGGGTGGCGGGAAAATGTACATCTACATAAATACCCTGCGAGCCACCAAAAAAGGTGTGTGGCTGGGGGTGTAGCACCATGAGGGAAGGGTAAGGGTTGAGGGGGTTGGGGTTATCAAATAGGTGAGGAAAGGTGGGGAGAACCTGTAAGAAAAAAAATATGAAAATGCATACATACATGCATATACACTATATATATATATATATATATATACACACATACATATATGTACATACACAAACATATATATACATACATATCGTCGCGCAGTCCCTAGCCTGTACGTTAATACCTATTGTAATGAACTAACTCCTGAGGAATTTCGACTACAAACATTAATGTAATGGAATAGTTAAAGAGAGGTCTTATTTCGCTTTAGTTAGGCCAAATTTGGAACACCCTGAAAGTAGTTGGGGTCCTTGGAAAAAAAGCGTTGATAAAAGAATAAGATAAAGTTTGGAGAATTCCGCCAGACTTGTCAAAAATTGTTACCATAAGAAAACGAGGGTGACAGGTCTTTTAGAGGAATGAGGCTGGGAGCCACTTGAGAAGCGAAGAAAATAAGCGATACTTAGAAAGTTATCAATGATCAGAACACATGAGTTCAACTCTGACACAATGGGAATTACTCTTGCTCTTGCTGAATAAGTAAGCTTACTTTCAAAAACTTTATTACACAACTGCTGCTTTCGACACATAGGCAACATTATCAACTATTAAAAATATATATTTCCTGAATGACCGGGAAATAAAAACGCTCTCTCTAGCATAAAGGTTATGGAAGGGAATTTGAGGACAGAAGAGGAGGAATGGACAAGTTTTGGTTAGTAGGCGACTGCGCGTTGTGGCCCCCCACGGTGTGGCACGGTGTGGCTATAGTAATAAGTTGTACGAGGTGTGTTCAAAACATAACGAGAATTTTTTTTCATTTCGCGGGCTTGGAGATAGTCCGATAGTCGAACTTTTTTTTATTATGTTGGTATACATGCCCCTGAAGTATGATAAAACTTTCAGCTGTTTTCATTGTGAACTTTTTCCGTGACATCCACTAAGGTTAGACGTGTTTTATGACCTCGGCGATTTTCGTTTGTTAAAAGAAATAGATCAAAGAATTGGTGTCAAATTTTGCGTAAAAAATTAAATAAAGTGTGTGAAATGTTAACAAAGGCCTATGGTGAGTCTGCTATGAGTAAATCAAGAGTTAACGAGTGGTATAAGCGTTTCCAGGAAGGCCGTGAAGACCTTGACGATGACGAAAGCCCTGGACGCCCCAGCACATCAACATCCCATCATGTTCCCATTTTTTCCTATTGTAATGCACCCACCTCCATTTTCTCTCCCAAGAGTTTATCTATTGCCTGCCGATACTCCTTTTCTATCATTTTACTTAAAGCTTTACATCTCCATTTCCTTCTTTCCTTCTTTTTCTTTATTTTATCCTCTTGAATCTGACTCTTTTTTTTCTTAGCACTAAAATATGATCTAGATCCTCATCCGCTGCTGGAAACTGCGCAAATTAATAATGCTGTTCCTAAATATCTGCCTAACTACACTATTCCATGATATTTTTATGAATCTCCGGGCATTTCCAATGCAAACCTATGAATTTTGTGATGTTTAAAGCAAGCGTTCGTTATGATAAACCATGTATCCTGCAGAACTCTATTGCTTTCTCCTAATTGCAAATTCTCCTGTCCTAAAAAACAGGACAGATAGTGTGACAGAAATGTTAGAGACACTAGAATGGACACCGCTCCGACTCAGAAGGAAGCTGAACAGGCTATGTGGGATGTTCAAGATAGTAAATAAAGAGAAGGGGTGGGAGGAGCTCTCAGAAAGATTAGACAAACCAAATTACATTGGGCGGAAGGACCATCAGTTCAAAATAAAACATAGAGGGTACAAAACAAACATTAAAAAAAACTCCTTCCTCAATCGTGGAATAAAAGAATGGAATGAGTTACCTGAGGATATCTTTAAGTCCTTACCTTATTCATTAAATAAATTTAAAACGAGGTGTATGCTCTCCTTAAAAACGTGTGAGTGAGAAATGTACGTGATAAAACCGTATGTACTTGTGCTATGAATAATGTGTTAACGGGACGCGATTTTGAACGGTATATGAAATTGAAGAGTACGTGATTACGGACGAAGTGTGGCGATGGACGGTGCGTAGTATGTACTCGTGTGTACTACACCTAATCCTTGTGTGATGGTAAAGGAGAGGTCGGTAATCTTAAAAGTGTCATTGAATATACGAGCATTTTGTCTCATATCTGTTCTTCTTGTGTGTGTATGTATGTGCATTGTAAGAGTGACCAGTGATCACACTGGACCGTTGCCACCAGGTAAATTGCCTAATTGCAACGAAGTATGTAAATAATAATAATAACAATTCCTTAATTCCCACTAAAATCACTTCATTCGCCTACCGTCAGGTTCAAATCCCCCATCACTGTCACTCAACAATGACCATGCATGTTCGTTATTTCAGTTTTTAATTCTAATAATATTATTATATTATTTCCTTGCTCTACGTTCACCGCATTTCTTCCTACCTTTTGTTCGATAATATTATCACACATCGCTGACTCTCTTCCACTCCGCTGCGTATTATTTTTCTCCAATTATTTGCGCTATCCTTTTATCCCACCTTACACAGTCATAAAATATCTATTACCTCTCTCCATCTCACGTTTTATATTTTCTAATTTCCCTAAACTCAACGTTTTTCTAGCATTCCAAGACTCTATTCTTACTCGTTTGGATTTCTTTTGTGCAGATGCAATGTCACTCTTCAATGATTTCGTGAGATGACCGCGGAAGCCTTGCTCTCTCTCGCTGCCGGCCACGGCACACGACCCACCACCCAATTTCCGATTTTTCCCAGAACGCATACTCAGTTTTCCGTTCGTCATTGCTGCATGAGATAATTATTGAGATGGTTTTCCATTGCCTCACTCAATACTGTTTTTGACCTGACACCAGCGCTCAAATTTACGCTCCATTGGGTAGGACGCCTTTCTGCAGCCAACTCACTGAGGAACTGACGCTGCGAAGAATACGAGTAGATTTTGTCTGGCTCCTACCCATCGCCGTCTCTGGTATGGGTAGTCCTACCTAGAGCAATGATCATTGTTTCCACTAGCGTAACTCTTAAATTCATCAGAACGCACAAGCTCTTTCACCACGTCCTTTGGGATGGGTACTCTGTAATTATACGTATATTTTCCATTGATTGGTGCATTTACACGAAAATAATTAATTCTATCATTTTTTATGTTTTTGGGGGACAAAAACGTATCACTGACTTATCTAAGTTTATAATCAAGTAGAGATCGAGTTCGTTTGCGACTTGTTCTTACAATGGCTTGCCCTCTTTGTTGAGATTAGGAAGCACATTCCTTAATAACGCCAAGGTATTTTAAACATGTTTTCTTGAGGTGCCTCCCAGCATCTAAGTCGCGTAATTGAAGTCCAGCCGAAAAGGCTTTACTGTACCGACGCATAACGGTTCCAACGACCTTAATCACTGGGCCCCTACCATTATGACATAATCTATAGAATTCAAATAGACTTTTCTTAGTATTATTTCGCGTAAATAAAGTACTAATATCAATAGAAATATCTTCTTTTGTAAAATATTTTTCTAATTCCGTGAACTCATAATTCTTCATAGTCTTCCTTTTCTTTAAGTCATACTATTTATTTCCGTTATTTCGAAGGAAAATCTGTTTTTCGTAAATACCGTTTCACAGAACTTGCAATTCTTATCTCCACTTCCTATCACAATCTCCCAAAAATATTTCACCCCATGATATGTAGAATATTCCGTTTCGTGCCCAGGAACCGGAACTAATGCAATTAAACATAATGTTCCACAAACTCCTAGATAAACCTTATCACTGAAACGCTATAGCGTAAAAAAATCAGCAAAATAAAGCCCCTCCTCGACGGTGTGGCAAAAAGGCATGAGAAATAGATTAAGAGGCAATAATATGTCCTTTATAAAGGCAGCCTCGACAAAAAATCCCAAGGATTCTCTATATTTTTATATATAGTATAATAAGGCTCAAGATATTTTCCCTAAAAAAGGTTTTTTAAAAGTAGGAGCTAATCTCATTTTAAAATATAAAATCAAAGGAATTTTATTATTTTCACGCATAAAGACAATTTCACGCTAGAACTGGTAAACTAGTTACAGGGTTGAACTGGGTGGATTTTCGGACTTAATTGGATTTGCGAATTAAATGGGAATGGAGGTTATCTTCAATATTTTTCAAATAACCATCCATAGTGTACTCATAAATGTTTAGTATGACACCTAATTTCACCAAATATTTAATAGAACATGACTGTATTCCTTTACCTCAGCACCCTTATATGCATGATTTAGTTATTTAATTAAGCCTTAGATTTATTACTAGTGCTATTAAATAATTAATATAAATTTAAATTAAGTACCAACTCTCTTCCAATTTTCTGTAAACGCTCCCTTAGCCCTTTTTTCTTTGAGGTGTGAATATCATACGCCACTGGGCTTGTAATTGATTAGACGACCACTACTCTCCTCTATCAAATCAACCTCCTGGTTAATTACTGTGAGTTAATGATCACAGGTATAAAAATATCGTAATGGTGAAGATTTAGAGCCATCACATAGCGGGACATAATCAGAATTAAAATTTCCTGACAACAATGTCCTCCTTATTTGAGGATTGTGTATGTTGACATGCTGTCAATTTTAATTGCCCAAACTGAATTGAATATAATTTGATAATTGTAACATCAAGTTCCATACTGAGCATATATACTCTACATAATCAATTAATAAGCTCATCGTGAATTATACTGAACCAATACCGAGGCACGTTTTCAGTCTAAAGAAAAAAATGCCCCAAAAGAAGTTATTTAGATACACAAAGTTGTAAAAACTTGAGATGAGAATTTTCTTATTAATAAAATATCTGAAGAATATATGAATCCTTGTATTAATATACTCAAGATTATGAAATTAAAACGTTTTGATCTACGATTCTGAATTGATAAAGATTTATTTTGTTTTTAGTCATGCCAGCATTACATTTCTTATTACAGGGTATATATATGACCTGTATAATTGGAATCTTTAATTTTCATATATTGTGGTGAAACAAAAATTAAAAAGAAGATATTTCAAAAAAACAAATTCGTGATTAAAGGAGTAAATTTTTCAAACTTCTTCATGTTTAATTAGTTTACAAACACTTGATCAATCCACATATTTATTTCAAAAGTGATGCGGATTGTGACGCATGATAACATTATCAGGTAAGATGTCACCTGATGATGACGTTTTACGTGTGTTTTCATAGTTATTCAATTTAAATAAGCAAATCATCATAGAAATTAATAGTTTCAAGAGTAGCGTGTTACAACATAAAAATTACGGACTGCCTCAAGACTTCGAGAAGTGTATGATTGCAATACCGAACCAACGTAGAACAGATAAATGTGAAGAACACAGAGCATGGAGCCTAACTTCTCACGCATCGAAAATTCTTACTCGGATAATCAGCCGACGAATAGAAGGAAATGTAGAAGAAAGCCTCTAGGAAAACAAATTTGGATTCAGGACAAATCAAGGAGCAAGAGAGACAATACTCAGCTTGAGGGGTTGGCCGAAAAATTGATCCATGTAAACAAGCCATTATATGTGGCATTCGTGGACTTGGAGAAGGCCTTCGACAATGTCGAAGGCCTTCTCCAAGGTTGCTTCACAGATTTTGGAGTGCAAAGAAAATAATGTCTAATCACCAATCTTCTATCAAATCCTCAAAAATAACTCATAAGCAAATTCTACAGGCCTAATAATTCCCCTCCGCAAATGCTTTTAGGGGATTAGAGCATTTATTCTTTTTGCATTGTAAACTCTCACTCATTGTATATTGATAAAAATTCTACTTGAAAAGACTTAAATGTTAAATTAGGTGAGGTTATGCTATTAACAATTTTGAGAACAGTGGCTAACAGAAATCTTTTAGAAGAGTACAAAAATGGTTATGCCCAGAAGCATATGATTCCGTCAAAAGTTACTGTTGCAGCATCTTCTGCAGTTTCTTGAAAAATATTACGATGGACATTCAGTGAGTAAAGAGACAGCCATAGTGAACAGAATATTCTGAGGTTATGTTGACATAAAATAATCGAACAGGTTATCAGAGCTCATTTCAAGGTTGCCACCTAACACCTCTGAAAATATGGTAAAGACTCGTTAAACAGTTTAAAAATAAGATCATTTGCCTCTTTACTTGTGGAATAGCCCTCGTAGATAACCACTGTTTACAAAAAAGTCTAAATTAAACACAGTTTGCATACAAATTTTTAATGCATGGCGATTATGCAAAACGAGTTATTGAACCGATTTTTTTAATAGGATAGTTACGAAAGAATATTTCAAACTTCATCTTTGCCAGTTCACGTTGAAAACCTTACATAATCAATAACCTTGGTTCGAAGCGTGGTTTTGCACGGCTCGGAAACTCCATCGTTCACGCAAAATGATAGTAGATTAGAGCCTTTTGAAATGCGTGGACAAGGGCGGAAGAAATACAATGGATGGGAAAGAAAAAAAACTTGGTGGGACTCGAGAAAAAGTTAGTGAGGAAGCCAGATAGTGATAAGGAAAGGATAGATATGTTTGACTGGAGAGAGGAAGAATGTATACGTAATTGAAGAACAGTTCATTATAGTACAGGGTGTCAGGTTGACTCTATTTAGACAAAGCTAAGAATTACGTGCTCACCTTGTGTTCACTTCCCTTAAGAGGAGGACTAGCTTATAAAAAAATAACCAATTTCAGCATATTTTGTTTTATCTATCTTCAGTTGAGTTGGCTGAATTTCTCTGGGATTCCACATATTTCCTCATTTTATTATAGCTTAAAAAATTCTCTAATGCGCTTCTAAGTCTACTAATTTACTAGGGACTCCGTGAAGTATTAGTAGGTCACAAGGAATTCTGATACTAGCGAAAATTTTGTGGAGTCGGCTAAGAGTTTTGTCATTCACTCATTATGTATAAATGATTCTCCAATCCCTTACCCGCTTGCCTCTGCTCTTTGCGCTTGTCCTAGGAAACCAACCCTGATGCTCGGCCAAATGATCATCTTCTATATCGTTTTCATTAATATCACTACTGGTCCAACGATGTCATTATTTCTACGGAATATTCCTTTAATTCCCAACTATATACCAACTTTACAATCAACATTGATGCATTTCTTTCATAGAATTTCATCTTGGTGAGTTTCCATTAACTTCATAAACTAATATCAATTATAGATTTAGGTGTGATGTGGTGAAACCGTTCCGTAATAAGAGATACGAAAACTCGCAATTTTTCACTTAATAAAGATTTATTTGCACACTTGGAAATGATGTAGCACAACGAAACTAGTGGCAAAAAAATCTTCATTAAGTGGCAAATTTGCAAAAGTTTTCGTCCTTGTTATTATGCATTAAATAACAATAATAATTGCAGTCTCTTACAGCATGACTCACTTCGGCTTTCCTAATTGAAAGACCATGTTGCTGCATAGTTTTATCCCCAGCTCGTGCCCTATCCATAACACCGTTAATATAGTATTTCCTCACCATGTTCATTTAAAATAATCGGCGAGAATCGGCAACCGTGCCTCACTCCCCTGCTAAGCGCCGCCCATCCAGATTCTCTTTCTAATACCTTTACCTGTGTCGTCTGAGTGATGTACAAATTTCAAATAAGCCATCTATCCATCCTGTCTCCTCCGAATTTACGAAATATAAAATGGAGTCAATTTTGAATCAAAATTTTCACAAGTCTGCAAGGATTCCTGGAACTGGTTAACTTTAAAAACCTTGAAATTTTGTTTATCTTCAAAAGACTTCCAAATATATTACGACGAACTTTCTAAGATCGAGGAGAAAATAAAAATACCTAAAGACGGAGTTCTTTCAGGATAATATAAAGTGGCGCCGTTAGCTAATGTACACAAAATGACAGCGTCCGTAATGAAGATATCTATATACACGTTAATCCTCTTCCTCAGCCTTCTTCAACGTATCTTATCTTTTTCCAATTTCAAAACCTTAATAAAATATTTTTTCGTCATTAAAAGATAACTCAATCTTCAATCACTTTGAAAGTGCTCACAATTTTAATATACTTGCCTTCTTTGGACTGAGGACAATAACTGATCTCCTTTTAATGAGACCACAAGGGTCTCATTTCTCTGGAAGAAAGACAATTTTTTCAGTCGATTGAATCTTTCAATTTCGCCAAACGCCATCGGACAAACTTTAAGGAAAGCTGTATAAGTTTTTAGTTTCAATTTACTTCCTGAAGGGGTTTAAAAAAATCTAATACATAATTTCGGATTTCATCACTATTAATTGCTGTTTAAGTTAAAAAGAAATATTACTCACTACTTTGCCGACACGGTCAACAATGTTGAATTGGTAATATTATGTTCCCATTAAATATTTAGCTAATACTGAGGTGCAAGCTAACTGAAAAGTTCTATTGTCTTTGTATGTATGCATGTGCTTTTTAAGAGTGACCAGTGATCAGACTGGTCCGTTGCCACCAGGAAAAACGTCTAATTGCAACGTGCTTTATATAATAATAATAAAAGTGAGAATAATAGATCAAATAAACAGTCTTAATTTTTCGCGTACTATGTTTTCCAAAGTAAACGTCTTCGTCAATTTTTTATCTCTCATTAACATCAAATCCCAATTAATTTCACGTTATCCTTCCTCCTATAAAGGTTTTAGATTTTACCTATATTCCAACTTCTATGCCTAGTACTATTCCTTTTTCTTAGATTTCAAGAGATTTACCCGATTTGCCGATTCGTGGTGGTGTCCTTAGAAATTATCTGTAATGTAACTGTAAAGTAGCTTAACATGTAGTTCCTCTGAGAAATATTAAAACACAATCCTTTAAATAGCCCAAGACACGATCATCTTTTGTTTGCGTGATATCCTATCATTATCCAAAACACGATTTACCGTTAAAACACAATTTGCGTAGTTGTACCTTACAACCCAGGTCTAAGGAGTACTGGTCACAACAGGAATGGAGTTATGTTTACTTTCGTAGAGAAGCATTTGATCAATAGAGCGCGAATGTTCGTTATCTCTCAGTAAAATGTCCATAGTTAAAACACCTACGCGTAATAAAATTGTATTAAACATTAAGATGAATTGTCACCGTTAAAACTTTAAAAATTATAATTATGTTAATTTTAATGTATTAACGATAATATGAATAGTATAGCAAAAAATAAATCATTTAGATCTTAGTTCGAAGCCTAAATGTTATCCTAGAAGTAATCAAGTATTTTAGTATCGATGGAAATACTGGATTCTTCAAATTATTATTTAAAGTTTTACATTTTCGAATATAATCAGTTGGGCAATTATTACCGTCAATTTAGTTAAGATATTCTTCAAGAAACTCGGGGAACATTAATTTTAGCTGAATTCTCAAAAGGATTTAAGCATATTCACGAATACAATACCTTGCCTGTACGAAGCTCATAAAAGATAAAAATCATACACTATTTTAAACTAGCTAAAATTGTTCAGTAAAAAAAAGCTGCATGCGTTTCACATTTTCGAAAAAAAACCGGCCGCAAAGTGTAGTTAAAAACTTCGCGTGTATTAAGTTGAAAAGTTCCGATTTTGAATTAGGCAACTGGTTTTTTTTCATATGCTTGCAGATAGTGGGTCTTCACGATGAGATTAGATTTGAAACGAATACATTTAAATCGACCTCCGCTAATTATTTGCCTATAACTATAGTAACAATTGACAAACACATATCAGTCGAAGGGCATACTCGTATATCCTGGGAATAATAGGTTCCTAAATACGCTTGGAGAAATCATGAAGGCATCATGATTTGGAGAATCGATCCATTCATTCATGAGAAGGAAAGCTGCTCCCCTACATGTGCTGGAAGATGAAGACCAAAGTGGTCAGCACACGTATCAAAATTATTATTAATACCGGAATATATTCGTACATTCGACGCCTTAATGAATGTATGTGGAATATAACGAGGAACCATCATATCAATAACTTTATTGAGCAAGAGCTTATCACCTCTTCTTTTTCATTTTATTGCGCTAATTATAGCTGTATTAGTTTAGAGTAAAGCTTAACAGGATTTTTACCTATAAATTAGCTTTTAATTTTTATATTTATGCTATATGTAAATTCGAATATTCAAATGACGGCAGCAGTGGGAAATAGAATTGAAAAAAATCTAATAAAATAAATCTACAGCAATTATAGTAAAGATAGTACTTCGTCATAAAGGTCGACCGAAAGTGTACTTGAAGAAGAGAATAAGAAAGGCCGTACCATACAGTTTGAGTTGCGGAAACGCATTATCTAAAAGAAACACTAGTGAAGCTATGCAACAAAAAATACAGAACAGAACCTAACACACTCTTCTAGCGATATAGAAGCAGAAGATACACTTGGAAGACGTCGGCGGGCAAAGTTAGATATAAAATCGATAGAATTCTTATCAGAAAACTTTAAAGATTTAAAGAGGCCAATCACGGAAGTAGAGGAAGTTGGGTAAGAGAGCTATCAGCCCGACGTGGATAACGGTATACATGGGAGATCTTAGAGAAGAAAGGAGAAAATACAAGAATTCTAGTAGTAAAGACAATCCATTAAAAGAAGTTACTTAGCCTACCAATCCCATCTTATGCGGCCAAAAAAGAGTGGATTCGAAGATTCATCGAAAAAATCAATAATAACTAGAATGGAAAAACCAAAATAACATAAAATCTTGCAAATAAAAGACGAAAGTAAATTAAATGACGTTAGAATTGGGAGTTTTTAGATGATAACTTAGGATACGTGGAATATGCGCGACGAATAATAATCTATTGCGGCCAAAATCTTTGGAAGGCTATTTAATGAGAGGTAAGAGCGTGGTGAACGATACGAACTGACACCCATATATATTGATGTGATAATTCAACGGATCACTTAAAAGAAGGAGGAAAATGAGGTTCTACAAAGTACCCCTTAATAAGTGTTTTATGTGGATATTCAAAAATTACCACAAAAGTGAAACAGAGCAACGGTTTGAGAATAATGGAAAATTGTAGAGAATGCTATATTATAGAAATTGAGGATGGAAATTTGAAAACAACGTTCTCAATTACCCCCTCATAGTCACTATAAATGCGGAAATAACTGAAAATGGAGACAAGCAATATTCTAAGAACTCATAAAGTATCAGTAAAACCTAATAATGTTGTTAAGTCGGCTTGATCTCAAGATCATGCCGAGCAAGATCTCATCTTATTTGCAAAACATCCTTCTTTAAAGAATCTTCACCTCTGTAACGTTCGTTTTTTGAACTGACCTACAAAAATAATACAACGTAGTTATATCAACGTGGTCACTTTCCTTTTTAAAAGACATTTAAACAAGAAAACAACAACATCATAAGGCTTATTTATTTCATTGATTCAATTTATATACTTATTTATATCAATTTAAAAAGTAATAAAATAAAACAAGTGTAGATTCAGTTGGTAGGTTTGTCATGCAAATCATTCATAGATTGGGGGAAGTCTTTTGACTACGCCGAATGAAATAAGATTTTTATGCTGCAGGGATGACTTGGAATGGATTACCCAGCAAATAAGAAGAATAGTAGACTAACTTAACAGAAACCAGGTCACTGAGAGCGAATTATACCCGGAAGAAAAATAATAACAAAAACAAAACTATGTAATCAGCGGGGGATAAAAACTCAGCCCAGAATGTTTTAGCATACACTTCTTAAGAGGCAATGCACAAAGTTCTAAGAATATGCATACAATGAAATTGGGGAAAAAGTTAATCAATACTACGTTACTGATGATTTTGCAGCCATTCGCAAAATATCTACAGGCCTCATAAAATTCAACTCACCTTGTTTCAATCATTTATTTATTTACGCGAACATTTGAGAAAAAATGGACAACCTTTCCTTTTAACTTGTACTTTAAATGACATGCAACAAATTAAAATATTCTCAAGTTGGCGTGAAATCATATTTACGATAGTTATGTTTCCGAATAACGACTAATTTCAGTACAAACCAGGAGAAAGACACCTAAATTGTTCAACAGCTATACATTGATCGATCAAATTGTTAACATTCCTTATAAAAATAAATTCTCAGCCGATTTAACACTAAAAAAATACAGATGGAAATAAGTACATGCCACTAGGCAGGTTAAAATTTATTAAAACTATTTCTGTTTTTATATTTTAGAAAAGAATATCTATCGGTGAAGGAAGATTTTATCTAACCAATGTTAAAATTGAATGTAAAGACTTTTGCTCCGTAAAGCTGTCACGTAGAAATCGTTACGGTAGCAACCCGGATAAGAGAGAAAAGTCAATCTTCCCCAAAATAAAAATTAAAAACTTCTTCCAAAGTTACCTCAATAACAGGACATTCAAGAAAAGTTTGTGAGCCTTCGTTTATCCGTACTTCACTAGGATAAGGTACACATTGATGGACCAATCGAATTTATTTTTGTTCTCAGAAAAGTAAGTTTAAAATGGTCAATATATTATTAAAAGGATTGATGTGAAATTGTCTGATCCTGTATTTTGCGTGTAACTCACGTGAAATTGTTCATAGTTCAATGACAGAATCTTACTACGATCCGTTCCACTTAGCCCCCTCGTTTTCTCCCCAGGATACTCAACACATTTATTCTAACCAACCAACCGAACAATAAAACAACTTAGCAATATTAATCGCGTTCACCATTTGTCAAACTCTCGTGTTGATAGGTAACAAATAAACTACCATGCACGAAGTGTCTAATTACTTGACTGCTCATCACAAATATTTTGTTGGAACGTTGAAGAAATTACCTGAAAATGTGCCATAAAAAGTTTAAGATTAAATGAAAGTAAATAAAGACTCATTGATTCGTAAAGTTTGTATATATTTACGATTACTTGAAGTGATATATTTTTTTAATTTACCAACCGTCTCAAATGCCAAACAATCTATTTCAGTTCCAACGTAAACAAAAATATATTAAGAACAACTCTTTTCAGATTTCTTTGAGAATAATGAGATTTTAAGCAGCATAAAGCTGCGGAGAAATTTGTTCAGATAAATATTAGTAGTATGGTACCAAATTTTCTTACTCATTTATTGTTTTTGGCTAGTTATTTTGAGAAGGCAATGACAATAAAACGTTAAATAAACTCAGAGTTCAACCAAAATATCAATATTTCACAAGTAAAATAATATCAAAATAAAATTAGGCATGCACAAGAACAACTATTTTCGCAATCCTGAGGATAATTAGAAACTGTTACATACTTGGACCCAAACAAGACACAATACTTTATTCGATTAATCAATAAATTGCAATCATTTTCGATTACAAAGTTATAATAAAGTAATACTAACGGTAAAATGATAAAACAGGCCAACCAGTAATGAGATTTTTAAATATAACAAGTGAAGTAATTCCGATACTCGCCCTCAATAATGCCTTGTGTCCACCTTAACCCCAAAGGTTTTAACCAAAACTGAAGGGACGGTCGTGATTTAAAATAATTTCAGTAGGAAATCTTAGCTGTCTCCGCAGGAAGGATTCCTTTTTCTGTCAGGTCACCGTTCATATTGACAGAAAATCCTCGAATGGGCTCCTGGGTGGGCACCCTTCATTGCCCTATGTCTTGGTTAAGGCTTAACTTCCAAAAAAATCGAGATTTCCGACCAGCTACTTCACCCCTTCAATGACCTCACGCATGAGCTTCAATCCACTACAACCCAAACTACTTTTTAGAAACTAAATTTTCCTTCTATTCCCTCACCGCTGAGTGGCACATACTTAACAATTTAATTTTTTGCATGCCCTATCAGACTCTGTGGGAGAGAATGCAGAAAAACTGATACATATGATAATATGCGCCTCATCATTGTCTGATTACGAATTTGAAGGCCAAGCAGATCATTTGCGGTCCTAGTATAGGTTACGGGCTAAGATGGGGGCGCTCGGATGATAAGAATTCGCATAAAATAGATTGGCTCTTTTAAGCATTTCAACGGTGTCACAAGCTCAAGAGCTTTATCTAGATTCCCAGACAGTCCCTTGTTTTCCTCGGAAAGCTACGTTTAAGGCGCCTAAGTGACGGTACGTCGCGGTGGTCTGAGAGAGGGAAGCGATAGGGAGATGTGGAAGAAAAGGGGTGCTTCCTAAAAAAATGAAGAGTGAGGAAGTGGTGCGACGCCGCGGCGGGTGAAGAAAGGGAAGAAACCGTCCCTGGCTGTGGTATTGCGAGGATTCTGGTGAAGGAGTGGGAGATGCCATTCAAAGTCGTCGGGAAGTCTCTGGAGCATTTTACAGGAGGGGGAGATGGGGTTTGGTTCGGCGGACTAGAGCACAGGAGCCAACGGCGAGAAAAGGAGAGCGTGGAGGATGGACGACAGTGAGGAAACTGAGAGGCCGATGGAGTAAGCAAATGAGGGGATCGGTATTGAGAAGAACAAAGAAAGGGGCAGGTGGACAACTATGAGGCAACACGCCGATAGAGGGAGGTCAAAATTGAATAGTATTTTGCAGTTTCTAATCGAGCATGATGATACTCGGAGGGAAAATTGTGAATAAATCGAGAAAAAGGTGAGACTCTAAAGACTGTAAAAATGGCATGATCCGAAACAAACCGGACCGAGGGATAAGGTATGAAAAAAGAAACATAAACGTATGATCTACTCCTAGTATTTGACCTTGGGAAAAGGGTTTAACGAAGAAGATAAACCGAATCTTGTTAATAATTAACATATTTCTGCGGGGTATTATCATATAGAATAATACATTAATCTATCTTCTCACGCTTTATTTCGACCTGCACATCCTTTCCGGAGCACGAGTGGTCAAGTTTTGCGAAGGATTCGTTTATACATAATATTACGTTTCAAGAAGGTATTCTAGCTATGTACGTCACATATACCTGCAAGCATTATGGGATATACGACATCCAATTTCTGCGTACGCATCCCTATAAATAGAGATGCTTGTTAGATATCAATACACTAAGTTATGTTAAATGAAATTAGAGGTAACAATTAAATACTATTTATTAGTTACCATTAACAGACATTAGTATATAATTATTTAATCTAGTCATACATACCATAGGAACTATTGGCAAGAAATATAAAGCGCAGCATACTGTAGCGTTCTTACAACCTGCCCCTTTCTTATATCAATGAAAATCGTACTACCACAGAAAGGAATGATTTTTCAAGAGTCTTTCAATAGCCAGAAGCAGATTTTTCTCTTCAGGCTGATGGGTAAAGTTCTTTTAACTACCGAATCATGGTCAGAGCTCTGTCCTTGTTATCTTTTTTATCACAAGCGATGCCAATGTTTAATCACATTATCTGGACTCTTCATATTTTTCTAATGATTTCTTTGATATGTCCAACACTTAGAAGAAAGTAGACAGTTTAGATTCTTAATGTAGTATCTTTTAATCGTTCGCCGAGGAATATCCAGCAGATGAACTATCAGAATTAAAACTCCTTATCCTCAACCAGAATCTAACCGGAATAAGAATTATAAAGAAAAAATATATATTTTTTCCTGACGCTCACTTTCTTCTCCTGGGGAATAATTCAGTCGATTTTCCCTCTCAAACTTTTCACTTCAACTCAAAGAAACTTTCTGTTCGCGAAAAACTTTGTTTCATAATTTTCATTCACTGTTTGGAAAAAAACTGATGACTTTTCTATTTTAATTACATGGGGAAGAGTTTTCGTACTAGAACAAATAAATAGTATGATTTCTTTCGCAGGAGTCTGTCAAATTTAAAGTGCTGGAAGGGGCTTCACAAGAGACAACACATCCTTTGTCATGGACATTCAAGTGAAATGAAAGACCCACATATAGTATCGATCCACGTCCGAAACCTGATGCAGAACGTCTTGCAACCCCTATCCAAAGCTCAAATGCTCTCTTAGCAGCTATTCTCACGATCGCCAGCAAGAAGCTCTACCAGTGTATCCATATCTGCTACACCAGCCGTCACACGTAAGACTTTCGAACATTTACGTCCAGCTGGTACAGTGAAAGAACCCGGTGACGAGAAAATTCTCCAACTCTTTCAACATGTCCTAGATCTAGCGCACGCCTAATGCGTCAAGACGGTTACGAATTAGAAAGTTTGCTCACCATAGCCGATGATTGGCCTAAACTCTCCAAATCAGTCCAATTCTCCTACAACAATCCAATCGCGTCCTGGCAATAGTGAGTCTCATGGGTAGGAGACGGTTATACTATATGGCTGCAAAAGCAGGGAAACGAAATATTGAGATTGCCGCTATCCCTCGTCACGGCGATTTTTACTATAATTGTACAGGTGACTACACGTAGCACTAAAGACAACGGACAATGAGTACGATTCCTGGCACCAAGGGCCACCCCAATCAGCCACAGACCCGACAGTTGATAGAGTAGAATTCCCAGTTCATACGCGGAACTATTTCCCCATTAGAGCAGCTCTAAAATCCGGAAATTACGGAAATGAAGTCACAGCAGACGAAGAACTATGAATGTGGACAGTGGGGAGTCTTTGGATAAAGAGCCCATGGTGGATTTATTTGAAGATTCCGGGACGTTTTAAGACAAAGTCTGCATGGGTACGACCAACTCCAGCTAAGATAGCGGATTGGACACCACCAGTTTGCTGGAATGGGCCTCTAACGCAGGACAACCATCTCCCCTCTCCACAAACTCGTGCAGTAATTGACACGTGACAAGAGAAGTTCCTTTTGTACAAGAGACCTATCCCTCATCTCATATTCACCACTGGGTCGTGTACAAGTACCATTCAAAATAAAACAGTTTCTGGCGTAACTTGGTGGGAAATCTTCATACTGACTTTTAATAATCAAACTTAATCAAAATAATCTTTATGTGGAAAAGTAAAGTGGTTTGATTATTAAAAGTAAGTATCATTCAGTTATTTATAGAATGTTCCAATTTACCGAATTAGTAAAGTGTAAATGTACCGAACGTATTTTTCAGAAAACCCCTTAAATCCTCTATCATTGCTTATTTTGTCTCTGTAGCTGAAACAGGTACCGTTAATTTCATGATCAACCTACGTCTTCAAGCAATTCTCAATCCCTAAAGCTTCGAAAGGTCTCAGGGTCCTTCAGAATTGTCGCCATTGACAGCATTTAAAGGAATTCTAAATTCAGAAACCGGATGCAGTTAGAACAATCACCACTATTCCTCGGGGGAGCTTCTTACTGAAATTCGATGTACAAGATTCCTTCTAACAGAATCCACTAAACATATATAGTCGTAGGTTCTACCGTGTTTACAAGTAGCAAGTTGGTTTGCCTGTTTGTAGAGTCGGTCAAATTGAAAGTGTCGGAAGGGGCGCGCCTCACGTACAACTATCATATTGGTATCGTCAAGCTTCTCATTCTTTAATATGATTTTAATGCATGCTTCACTATATGAGCTCTCACCACGTCAAGATATGAGAAAAAAGGTTTATCTGATTTCGTCACGGGACTAGTTAATTCCCTGGGGCTTCTATAACTTCTCATAAAGCTGGGGTGCCATAGACACAATGGATTTGCCTGCCGTGCTCGGTGGCTACAATTGGATTATAACACAAATCACTCTGACCGCAAAAACTATTTTTACTATTATGTCTTATATTTGATTATAAAAACTGTTTACCTTCGTTACTAAGTGGCACGGTCATTCCATATTTTGAAAAAAATTGGACAAAAAGAATATCAGGCGTAGTTAGGAGATATCGTTCATCTTCACCTAGAAACCCAGTGCAGCATCTGTAGCGGGATGACTAGTTTTCTCTGATGTCTAAGATGACACTCAATCAATGGAAGTGTGTTCTAAATTAGACCAAAGTTTTAAAAACTGATTGTTTGGAAATCAGCTTCACGGTCACAAATAATGAGATTTCTCTACTACTGCCACATGAAAATACTTATGTCCATTAGTTTCGTTTGCAAATGGTGTGTTTTAACGATATCAGTAAATAAAAAGCAACATTGCATTATTTTACTTAATTAAAAATGTGGCAAATTACCCAGAACTCCGCACATAACTTTCCAGTATTCCAATTTTTAACCACTTTTAGTTACGAACAATTTTTTTGAAAGACACAACACCCTTTGTAAATTTCTCTTCTGAAAATAATTTAGGATGAAGAAGTTAACAATAAAAATGTCATTTAGCTTGAAAATAGCGTAAAATTTAGACTGAAACGTTAATTTATGATCATTTTTTATGATGGAAGTGACAAAAAAGTTTAATGGTGGCGAGTTGAACTTCGAGAATTATCTATTTCATCGTAACATAAGAATTCTTTAAACTCGATGTAGAACGTGCATAATTAATGACAATTATTGGCATCCATTTTCGTACAGCCACATGCCTCTAAGAAAACTGAGATTTATCATCTTCTTAAAGCCATTTTGAACGTTCCTTACAAACTTCGATAGATTGCGGGGCATAAATCTCGCAAATAGCTTGGCGTCGACTACTGAGCGTTATGAAGAAAAGGCTCCATAAAAATAGAGGAATCGCTTGGTCGCGGTGGGGAAAAAGGCATTCAGGAGTACAAGGCGCTCAGAGCTTGAATGCAGAGAATTCAAGTCAGCCAAATGAAACATCGTGTCTCGTCTGACCGTAAAGACAATACAAAGAGTATGAAGGAGAGGAATTGCTGACTGAAGGAGGCCCGTGGTCTAGGTCTCGCCATGGAATTGAAGTCAGGGACCGTAATGGAACGAACGGGATGATGGAACTGCTTTAAGCGACCTCTTGCTAGGCGAATTGATTGCAATAACTTCCAAACCCCACTACAAGAGTGAATAATAATTCACACAAATATTTGACAATAATGATTAAATGTGAAGACGACAATTTGACCTGTTTTCAGTTGCAAAAATGCTACATTGAGATAAGTTAAAATATTAATATCCAAAAAAATAAGTATAGCCCTGAAAAGTATATTTTCAAGAAAGTATTCATCTAACGACACACTGTGAATACAGTTTTACTGTCTCACACTCATTTCAATTTTTTTGTATCATATTTAGTGACCTAGAGTAGTATTCCACCTATAGTAGAATTAAAGCGAAAGGTGCATCCATTCAGTTAAGTAGTCATGATTCTTGACTGCGTTAATCTAAAATTAAGTAAATTTAAAATCATTAAATAAAAAACAATATAATCACAATAAAAACTAGGTTTATCATCACACTAAATACCATTTAACAGCGATTTCCCCAAAACTTCAATTGGTGTTTTTCATCTTAGTGGATGGAAACTCGACGTTTCCGAACATTAATTCTCATTTAGAGCGTATTTCATGATTGAAGATATTAGTCTGATTGTGATAAAGGTGTTTCTTTTTTACCTACTTGAAATAAATTATTAGACCCAATGAAAATATTTGGCAAAAATAAAGCTCCTTAATGATGAATCAAATCTCTGAAACTTTTAACCACGAAATATTTGGGAGATTTTTGTTAATGCCTGCCAAACTATTTGTAATGGCTGCATATTCATAAAATCATTTCCACCGTTTGATTTTGATCTAAATTTTATTGGACAGACTAGGGTTTAGGTGTACAATGTGATCATCAATGGAGAAGAAGTTAATTGTGTTATAATTTGGACAACTCCAGACGCATAAGAAAATACACCGGAGAGTTCCTTCCCTTACGTAATATTTTGAAATTGATTCCTAAATATTTATTCCATTAAACACAATCGGTAGCAATATTGAACTTGGAGATTCACCGCTGGACAGAAAATCGTCATCTAGCAACACAATCAAATGTCGAGTATAGTACTGTCATTTTATGTAATCGCATTCTACTCTGCAAACACACAGAAAGGAGTGATTTTCAACCCGATGTAAACATATAATGATTTACTCGAGAGAAAAAGTGATATTTTTTAGTAAGATAAAACGAGGAAAAGAGGTGGTGAAAGGAAAAGCGAGGCAATTAGGCGAAATTGCGTTACATGAATCACTGTAAATCAGTGAGAACCTTCAACAATCCAATTACACGTAACGACTACCTGAAAACCTTTCCAAAAGTCAATTATGGAAATAATACACTTAAAGGACACATACCGCATGGCAGCTCCACTCCGCATGGCACTACACTTTGACATATTCAAATGAATTTAAAATTCGATCAAATAAGAATCTACCAGTCAAACACATAGTGTTGACAGTACCCCAATTTGTCATTGCTGAATCCACAGTACATCGGTGTATCTCGTGTGTATTCATTTTCTCGTCCATCAACGCCAGGTATTATCGGACTCATTCATTTCCCGATTAAATTCCACAAGACTTGACCATTTTAGCATAATTGCAATTTTATTATCCTCGGTTACGTCGTGGAGGCAGGGGATTAGAAAGGGAGAGTTAGTGGTAATAGCAATGGGTCCCACCACAGTTTTAAAAATTGGCACTTAATTAATAAAAAAATGTTGCTCCCTTCGCACGACGTCACGACGAGTCGTTTGGAAAAAAAATTAAGTGTAGAAGGGGAAACAGGAAATGGTGAGAGGAAAGAAGAAAGAACGGACTCTTAATAATCAAACCACTTTACTTTCCCACATAAACTTCCACCAAGTTACGCCAGAAACTGTTTTATTTTAAGAAAGAACGGAATAACCTTCAAGAAAAGACATGGTTAACTCAAGGAGATAAGCACATATACATGCTCGTTCAATTGCAAATTGACTGATAAGGCATGGTAGCACTAAGAATCAAATTGAAATGAAACACTAATTGCAAAAAATCACGACTGATACAATTACCACAAGTAGTTTTCTAATAAAAACAATTTATACAAGAGTGAGTTAGTATTGGGTGAAAGCGACGGTGAACGGGTTCGTCTGAAAGAGAAGACATAAATATTTAAATATTTATAAATATATATATATATATATATTTGAAATGGAACGCTCTTCGGTGACGCAAAAATATGTAAACAAACAAATGTAGAATACTTAAAACATAGAAACACAAAGAAAGGACACTCACATATGTAGTTGATGTTTTCGACCGTTTGACGACGGTCGTGCCGTCGAAACGTCAACTACATATGTTAGTGTCCTTTTTGTGTTTCTATGTTTTAAAATTTTTACATCTGTGTATAAAAAAATAATAATAAATATATATAATTGTCAGTGGTATATTCATGACCGCAATTTCAGTTCTGAAAAATACTTTTTTCATCGATTCTCCGTGGACTACGGCATTATAATAATCATAAGTCGGCCCTTGTACATGTGTCTTTCTTCTTCATTAGACGTAGGAGAGAGAGAGAGAGATTGAGATGCGCTTTGGGGACGGAAAAGGAGGCACATCTGAGCGTCGGGACGAATGTCGAGGGTGTGGAGGCACCCCTCCATTTCCTCAACGGTCGATATTGAGAAAAGGTGGTGAGGTCAGGAGGATACATCAGAGGAAATCCGGAGGCGGATGGTTGCAACGAGAGAATGAGAGAGTGAGAGGATGAGGGAGAGAAAGATATCGATAGAGAGGGAGAGAATGGGGAGAGTGCATGCGAGGGGAGATGAGATAGAATGGTGCCGGAGAGGAGAAGCGAGGAAGGGGGAGATGAGGGTGGTAGGATCGGGGGGTTTGGTTTAGATGGTCGGTTGGCTCAACGACAGAGGCCCGGTGAAAAGTTCAAAAAAGAAAAGGGCGGGACGAAAGGAGGAGGGTAGAGATGGTCCGGCCGGGGAGAGCCTTGCTGGAGAAGGGTGGGGGGAACTTGGTGCGAGGGCCAAGGGACGAGAGAGGAGGGTGGTCCCAAGTGGAAAGGAAGGGATTGGCGTGGTAGCAGATTGGTGACAAGAGGTAAGGGGGAGCAGTGGGACGGGAAGAAATAAGGGTTCCTCGGATGGGGAGAGGAAGGGGCATCGAAGAGAGCGGGACGGTTGGGGCGTTGAAGTGGGGAAGGGAACATCGAGGGCGAAAGTGGCCCCGGGAGCGAATAAGACTGGGCGAGAGGACCGTTGGGATAGAAGAACACGAGATTGGATGGGAAGATGAAGGCGATCGTACCCGATTTGAATCCTCAGAGACGGAACTGATCGGAAAAGGAACACATTCAACGGAATCACAAAGCGATTTGTTTGATCTTCTATTCTGCATCCGATCAAGCTAACCTGCAGTTGTAACTGGGGTGCCAAACCAAATTCTTTCGCTGGGATAATGCGTATTTGTGAAATTTTATTCGGACGCATTGACCATCCACACAAAAACGACTCCTCGTGTACACTTTTGGAACCTCGAACGAGCGAGTAGATCTTCCTTTAAATTGTCTTCAACCTCCTCTTCTCTACGATCTTCCTTGAAAAAAATCCTCAGTACTTAAAGTAGGCCGTAATTGGTAAATATGAATACAATGGAAACCCCTACCTATTTTTCCAATTATATTTTAATCCGCTAAAAAAGATATTTAAAGTGAGCAAAGGAAGTGTCTCCAGAAATGACATGACCTAAAGAGATTAAATTTCAACTCTCGACTTCTCTTGTTTACTCAGCAGTCTTGTCAGTATAATTAAAATTCTTATATTTTTACATTTAGTAGATATTTCATTCTTCTCTATGTTCCAAGAATTCATAAGGCGCATTTCAGTAATTCAAGTAACAGGAGACGTAAGCTTTTTTTGTCGGAGAAGTGCATTATTGATAAGATTAGTTCTTATGCAATCTAAGCCGATGATGGGTATTAGAATCCCTCCACGCACACTCTACACTGCACATTCTGTTCTAAAATATTAACTATTTCCTCTAAATAAGTTTATTGCATGATTTTATCTAAATAATCGGAGCTCAAAATTCGCTATTTTCACTAAATTTGAAATAAATAACCATTTACGTGAAGTTAACGTTGGCATCTCCTTAGCATGGCTCTCGCCTAAAACTTATTTTCATGAGGCCATTGGAATATAAATATTGATCATTAATACTTGAGTCCTCGCTTTCTGAAAAGGAAAGTTTTCAGGATTTAATCTACTCAAGCATACGCGAATGAAATGTACCTAGGCTTTTTTTAAGAGGACACAGACTTTCTTGTCATGAAGAAATTTTTTTGCAAATTCTACTTTTCTATGAGTTTTGTTAAGGGTGAAGAGCGTATGTTAGATTTAGAATAGGCTTGTAGTATAGCTACAGGGCAAGCTATGCAAGTAATGAGCTTATTCATTCGGAGAGTTACAATTAGACCAGCATGAACAACGGATGGAAATATTTGAAAATGTCAATTTAGGGCATGGTTAATTTGGAAAGCAGGAACCTCGACGTGTAACTCTCCATTCGCGTGTTGTGAGAGGGGAAATCATTTAGTTTCGAGCGGGCGCGGCGCGTACTCACCTCGGATTTGCTCGCAATAAACCATCTGTCTTCATTAAACCGGTATGAGTTCATTATGGACTCCATTATGCGAGGCAGATCAATCTTGCTCCCCTTCCCACGACATATTTACACATCTGACAATCAGATGCTAACCAAACAGGCGCAACGTGAGGAGGCATTAGGCACAACATCGCAATTAGCACCGAGTTTCGTAAAAGGGAGGCGTATACTTTCCCACCTGGCTTAGCTCAGTAGCTCAGCGGCGCGGTGCGGTGGGAGTAAAGATGGGGATTTCGCCACCGAGTGTAAGTACGTGTGTGCAATACCGGATCCACACGAGGGCGGGGTGCCAAGGCTCCCTCGGCATCCCTTCGTAAATCATCCTCTCCTCGCCTCCCTAGCCCTGGCGTTCACGCTTCCTTTGATTGACGAACCGAAGGGCAGGCGAGTCGAATTTCCTCGGGAATCAGTAGGGCAAGGGTAGCAGCGAGTCTTCAGTGCCGGGAGAGCGGTACGCCCTTAAAGTGGCGCTTCGGCCGCGAGGCGCCGCGGGTGCCGTGCTGAATACGATTACGGCCCTTAGGAGGACATTACAAATGCGACGGCCATCCCCTAATGGCCAAAGGGAACGTGAGGCTTTAAATAAACGCTTAGCGCTGCGTGCTTGTTTTACCACCCGCAATTTCGTTCTGCGCCATAACGCCCTCGGATGAGGTGCGCTTAAACGCCTCGAGTTTTTCCTGACTCCTACTCGTAACGGATGGTGTCCCCTTTTCCTCTTTCTCCCACTCTCTCACTCCCGCCGCGTAATAATCATGCGTCGCCTCAATTGCGCAGTAATTCTATCGAATGGGTCTTATTTCCGCCACTCAGTGACGCATCTCATGTCGGAGCGAACGAATAATAAACTACGTCCTTTTTTCACATTCCCCTCTGAAAGAAGCGTAAAGTAAACAATGTGTTAATCACATACCACGAGAGTTTACCTTCTCAGAACGCGGATCTTTCATCATCGAGATCTTTATAAAAACGCTCCCGTGTGTGAATTTCATTTTGAGTTTGATAAGTTTGGAGCATCTTTAGTCCTTGGACAACAATTATTTATGTGCAACACGTCATTAACATCGCAAAAAGTGTTTTCATTCAAGTGCCGTCCGACCTATCCTTGACGTTCCAACCTCTGATATGTTTTACTCTTATTTTTTAATGTGTTAATAAAGCACAGTTATTCTAGTCCAGTCAAACTATTATTTAACCATTTCAACGATAAAATCACTTCATTCTCTTCCCTCAGCAAAGAATTCCAAAGAGACTGAAAAAGAAGTTTTTGCATTTAATTGTGGGTAAATAATAAAACATTGATGAAATATCTCATTTGAAATTTAATTAACTTTTTCCAAACTTCATAATACAGGACTTGATTATTGTTTAATCATAAGCAGGCTGACACGGTCTACGGGATGGTCTACAACATACAAACTATTACTATAGTTTGAATAATATAAACCTTAAACATATCGCATTTATTTCTCAAAAGGTGATCCGTCATTATAGAAAACCAAAAAATATTAACTAATTTACTAAAACTAATATTTAAGTAATTCGATACATCATAATATAAAACCCCATGTACCACATGTTCTACATTGATGAATTAAAAGGCTTGCACGTTCTCATGATCTCTGCAGCAATTTCTGCAGGAAGCAATAATAATTGCACCTGGTAGCGTCACCAATGCCAGATACGTGAAATAGTAAGAGCCTGATAAAATGCAGTCCGAGTAGCGTCTATTCGTGAGTGAGTTGGTTGCAAAGGCAAGACATTGAGCTACATTGAGACAAGGGAAGGATAAAATTCAGTGCGCTAAACAGGAACGTGAAATTACTGTCTGTAATTACATATTCGTAGTAAAGACATGAAGCCAGCATAGCTATTTGAGTGCTGGTGAACGTCAAAAACGCTACTGAGCAAGAAAACGGAAAACCACCTTAATAAAATCCATTAAATACTGATAAACATAAATCTGAGTGTGAGTTCTGTCAACTCCGAAACTCGGCCAGCTGGGCAGTGTCGTGAAAATATCGGGAGAGACAACGCTTCCGCAGTCGTCATCTCACGAAATACTTTGCAAAGCAAAATTGACTGCAGCGGCAGAGGAGAAATAGAAAATGACCAAGCTAGTTGGAATAGGGATTTGAAATATTTCAACAGAGATGTGAACAAGGAAGTTAGAAAATACAATTCAGGAGACAGACAGAAGGTATTTCAGAGTCCTGTGCAAGTTGAGATGGAAGGCAAGCAGGGATTACTGGGTTGACTGTTGTAGAATTCTATAAAACGGAGGGAATACACCCAGTGAGAGGTGGCGTTTTATTGAAAAAAGGTAGGAAAAAAAGGTAGGTCTGTATTGAAAATGTACTGAGCATATAGCAAGCGAGTAATTAAATATTTCAGTATTAAAAACTAAACCAATGAACTTAATATATTCTCAGGTCTACATGCCATACCTATAAATCATAAGAAGGAAGAAGGTGACAATCAGACAAGACCAATTAGATGAAGTCATAGGAGGTGTTCCTGGAAGGAAATACTTGATAGTGATGGAAGATAGGAACGGGACTGTAGTCGAAGGAAAATATAGTAGTGAGGTGAAGGTCTACTACGGTTTAGGCGCAAAGAACGATCTTAGGAAGAGAGCATTAGAGTTCTCCTGGAGACAGGTCTTGCTGATATTGAACGCTTTTTTAGACAACACAATAGTCGACGTTTTACATGAAATATACCCGCGTACTTAGACAATTATCAGTTTGACTATACTAGTATAATGATTAGACATATTTCAGAGCAGCGTGATCAATTGACATAGTTTCCCGAGAAAGATGAAGATTCAGATCTTAATTTAGTACTATTGAAATGTAGCGTCCTATTAAATAAAGTTAATCAGGTAAAACGTTTAAGGAAAAGGAATGCAGAAGTATAAATCAGAATAAGTGAGGACAGAAAGGCTGGTATAACTTAAAAATATGGGAAGATATGAGAAAAGGACACCGAAAGCTGTAGGGAAAACTATTAGAAAATTAGAAGAGATATATGGATAAGTAATATGAAGATAAGAAAGACAAATAAGAAGGTATTGGAATAAGGTAACCACTGTTCTATAGAATATTGTACAAAGAGTCAAACAATAAGCTGGGGTGTAAAATTAATAAAACAAAAGATGTGCAGCGGAGGACAAAGTTAGAGGAAATGAAAAGTTAACAAAGTAAGGGTTAAACTGATGCGCTATATTAGAAAGTTTAATAAGTTCCGAATAGTCAACTTATTAGGCCAGCAAAGTTACACGTTGAGAATATGACGGATATGAGGATGCGAGAGCTTAGATTCAGGCATACGAGACCACGAAATATAAAGGCCATTTTAGCAATTGTTTTCAAATAAGGTCGTGGAAATACTATAGATAATACTCTCACGAATCTACTTGTGGATTTAGAAAAAATGTAGCATAATGAGTTCTTGTAGACTGATTCGTAGAATTTATGAGGGAGAAACTTGGCCAGAAGATTTCATTAGATCACAACCCAAAGAAGGGAAACGCAACCATATTTCAAGCATATTATTATTGTTAATGTTATTCTACCGGTTAAGGTCGGTTTTTATTGGATACAGCCTATGCAAGTGTACAACAATTTATTTACTTGAATATCCGAAATATTAAAAAATTAAACTGAAATCGGGATAAATTGCCCTTCAATTCTGCCTACTTCTTTCCTCCCTCATTTAATTAAACATGCCTATCCCAATCCTTCCCCTTCCTCACTTTCCCAATTTTTTCCCCTCCATCACAATCTTCCAAATCCTTTCGCCAATCAAAACGCACTGACTCCATTTTTTTTGCCTCTTTCTGATTTCTCCAAACGATTCTCTCTCCTCCCATACCATGCGCAATATTTCTTCGTTTGTTTTCCTTTCAGGACAATGATTTTGATTTCGGACGCAGCTGCATAGGTACTAAGGATCCCCTTTAAGAGGAGGGAGAGAATAGAACTGATTACTTAGGGGATAATCACTTTGTGTTTAGCAAGGAAAGAGAGTAATATCATATCAAGCGCGATGTTAAAGAAATAAATAGGTCACTAATAGAGAGGAACATATAATATAATTAATATAAATTCGCTTGTTTTTAAATAAAAAAATCTTTTAGATGGAATGAATTACTTAAATTAATGGAGTTATCGCAACACATGTGGATTACAACAAATGTGGTGTATATTTCAGGGATAGTCAACTCATCTGTAACACGTTCATGCCTTAAGACTGTTAAGGTGTGTGTGGCGGATGAAGAGTTGGGGTATTAGTAGTTTTAGGTGAGCCGACCGACTGCTAAGGTCATTTGCGGCATTAGGGATAGACACAAAAGGATGAAGGGTGGAGAGAAACCCGGCGTTGGCGTAAGCATACTCTTTTTAAGAAAGGCGCCAAGAAGTCTACAGTTTAATGTCCCATTCGACTGACAGCGTACTAATTTAAATAAGTTTTCCACAAAGCGCTTCAAGGGGCAAGCATAATGCCGCTGAAAAATATCTCCCACACCAGGGATTCAAACCCGCACCCTCTGGGTGGGAGCAAGTACTTTAGTCACCTCATCATCCTGATCCCATGGAAAATTGGGATGGATACGGTTAGGAAGAGAAGTGAAGCAGTAATGCATATTATTAACCATTCGTGCTCATCGACATATACGTCGAGGTTATGGCAAAAGAAGCATGAGAAGAACTGGATATACGATTGAAAGTAGGTGGAAAAATTATAATATCAGTCAGGTTTGCGAATAATTAAGCTTTCGTTTGACAGTAAGCCAAGGGTTTGCAAGCATTACTGAGCGTATTGGATAATCAGCGCGATGATAGGTTTGGGATGAGAATCAATGTAAGCAACACATAGGTGTACGTGATTTTCAAGAAAGAGGAAATCTAATTTCTATATTTAAATAGGCCAATAGTTTCAGAGTGGTTGGGGCAGAAGAAAAAATATTTGCTATAAACTATGAAGCTTTTACGAAAGCCGTTGAGTAAGGATCTTAAGAAATGATGGTTGAATCGAAGGCTGGTTAGGCAGTTTTCCATTGCCATCATTTAGAGTTTCTGCACCAATACATAACTGTGAACGAAACATTGGTGCGTAAACTACGACACTCCAAAACAATGACGGCGAAATTGGCCACCATCGGGATGGCCACGGTTTTTCGTGCTGCACATGGAATCACCTTCATTATTTACTTGGAAAAAGGACAAACGATAAATAAAGAGTACTACTCGTCGTTATTGCACCAGTTGATTGAAGAAATCAACAACAAACGTGCTCATTTGGCAAAGAAAAGAATTCCCTTCCATCAAGGCAATGCACAGGTGCACACCTGCACAGTTCGATGGCGAAAGTCATGAAATTAAAGTTCGAATTATTACAACATCCACCGTGTTCATCAGATTTGGCACCCAGTGACTTTTTAATTCCCAAACTTTAAACAATGGTTCAACAGAAAACGATTCACGTTGGATGAGGGGGTCGGCTCCAACAAAGATGCCTCATTTAAGGAGCTTCCAAAAAATACTTTTTGGACTGGTTGAAAAGTTAAAAAGCGTTGGGAAAATTGAATCTAGCGGAGAGGAAATTATATTTAAAAATAAAAAATAACAAAAATACTCGTTTTCTCTTTTTTCTAAGGATTAATGAACGACCTACATCGCACTTACAGCGCACAAACATGCCTATACGTAGTTAAAGTACCGAACAATTCCTCCCAACTCTCCGAGGTAATAAACCGAAGGCCTTAATCCGCTTAATACGTTGTCTCAAGAGAAAAATTAGGCAATATTTTATCGCTCTCCGGGCTATTATCAATTTGCATCATCGGCATATAGCTCTTTTGTGAAGGAAACAAAAGGTCAATTAAAGTGTACGTTTTATTAGCATTACGTACAGTTATATTCCTCGAACGTCTTATGAAGCATAAAATATCCCATAAATTCTTTCTTGCTCATTGCGTACATTTTATTGCTCTCAGGAGGCATATTAGCATTAAAAAGTTTATTCAATTTAGCACTATCTAAAAGCCGCTAAAAGAAATTTCCTGAACAGGCCTTGGTCATTGAGCAAAATAATGGTGTAGAACATTATATATGGCAAGGCGAGAAATAGGAAATGAGGGATTTCTCTATCGGTAGTATAATCAGTAGGTATAGTGCATCTTTTCTGTTCAACCTGGCATGCCCACCGACCATGCATTAGTTTCACTTTTCCTTCAACTTTTAAGGTATGTAGAAACTTGATCAAAATGTATCAATGAGAGCTAGTTTTTCAAATAACTGAATTTTCCCATATACAGGTATCCCTGTATCTCCATTGCTTCACTTCCCTCAAACCCAGTCCTTTCTCTCTTCCCCTATCCTCCTGGCCAAAGAATCAGAGCTCTTGATTGTATAAGCCCCTATAAGTATTTAGGTATTTTTAAATATGTATGTATATATATATATATATGTGTGTGTGTGTGTGTGTGTGTGTGTGTGTGTGTGTGTATATATACACGAGGGTCATCCGGTAAGTAGTACCCGTTCGTGCCGCATGAAGTGCTGACGACGCGAGTAGCCGCTGGACGAGGTCAGATAGCTTCAGTGGCTTCTCTGCCTTCTCTGAGCCAAGTTGCGTGACGCTAGCATTGCCTGTGTTGTTTCTGTGATTGTTTACAATGTTTAAAAAAATTGAGAACGCCGCCAGTTGTGAAGTGAGGGCAGTGATTAAATTCCTCAATGCAAGAAACGTTCGCCCATGTGATATTCATCGCCAATTAAAGGAGGTGTATGGAGACAATGTAATGGACGAGTCGTCTGTTCGGCGGTGGTGTCGCAACTTCAACATGGGGAGGGGGAACACACACGACGATGAGCGTTCGGGGAGACCGTCTGTCATTACAGACCAACTGGTGAGCTCAGTTGACGAATTCGTGAGGAACGATCGGCGCGTCACAATTGATGACATCTGTGAGCATTTTCCTAATGTTTCTCGAACAATTGTTCATGAAATTGTTAAACACCATCTGCATTATGCAAAAATTTGTGCAAGATGGGTCCCTCGCATGCTTACAGATGAGCACAAAACCAAGCGTATGGCTGCAGCACTGACGTTTTTGGGACGTTGTTCTGATGAAGGAGACTCTTTCTTAACTCGCATAATTACTGGTGACGAAACATGGGTTTGCTATGCATCACCTGAGAGTAAACGACAGTCAATGGAGTGGCATCATGCTCATTCACCAAAGAAACCAAAAAAATTCAAGACAGTTCTGTCCACCAGGAAACTCATGGCAACCATTTTCTGGGATCGACGGGGTGTATTGCTTATTGATTTTATGGCCCGTGGAGACACTATTAATGCCAATGCGTATTGTGAAACATTAAAGAAATTACGGCGGGCAATACAAAATCGGCGGCGAGGTCTATTGTCTACTGGTGTCATTCTCGTTCATGACAATGCCAGGCCTCATGCAGCTGGGATAGCACAAAAACTTTTGCAGCAATTCAAATGGGAAACTTTCGACCATCCACCGTATAGCCCGGACTTGGCCCCTTCAGATTTTCATCTCTTTACAAAGCTTAAAGACTTTTTGGCAGGAAAAAGATTTGACAGCGATGAAGAACTTAAAGAAGGAGTGACCCTGTATCTCAATGAGCTGGCGGCGAAGGACTATGCAGCAGGAATACAGAAACTTGTCACACGTTATGACAAATGCCTTAATTTGCTTGGAGATTATGTTGAGAAGTAGTTTAAAGTATCCTCTTTCAAATAAAATTTTTTATGTTTGTTAATATTTACTTTTGCGTCTTTATTTCACGAACGGGTACTACTTTCCGGATGACCCTCGTATATCTACGCGCAAGAGAGGTGGCGTGGAATTCGGAAGGATGCCCTGTAGTAGTCACAGTTCAAGCCCTAGTTCGAGCATGCCCTAACAGCCTATGACCATCACCTCGAGGGTTTTCGCTTTAACGGGGTATCTGAAGGGGGGCATGAGGGGATAATTGATAAGGTAAAGCAGTCATTAAATAAAATATAGTGAATAGAGGATTGGTTGGAATTGGTAATGAGGCTGATGTAGAAGAAGGGTTGCAGGAGCCGCGATGATTTTTGTGCGGGAGTAGAGGAGTGCGGTGGATAGCCCATCATAGTGGGAGGGACTGAGCTAGAAGTTAAGCTTGTGAAATTATATTACGAGATGCACATTAGGTAGTATAGTAGCATGGGAGAGAATTAGTTAGTTCTGAAGTAGAGCAGGGAGCTGGAGTGATAAAAATGGGACATGTTTAACACTTGGATTGATTCTAAAGTGTCAGTGTGCGTTATGAGTGCGTTTGTGTTCGTGTGTTTGTGCATTAATTATTGTAATCAATTAATGAAGGGAAATAAGTATTCAGGTTAGAGAGAATGGATTTCAAATATATTCTATACAAAGAAAATAGTTTCAATGGCGATTCTTAATTTGACATTTACTATACGTACAATATTTGTACAAAAATACCGGTGTTATTCGAACATGAGAAAAAGCAGTAGCAGGACATAGTTCAATTCAAGCAAACAGGAGAAACAGAAATAAATCAGGAACAAACTCATAACCGGAGAGAAACTACGATGCCTTTCGGGCGGACACCGAAAGAACGACTGGCCCATAAATGAACTCGGGTCTAGGAGGAAATGGTAAACCGGACGAAATGCAGGTTATACTAGGAAGTACTGTTTCGGAGAGGGGAAAATATATAAAAGGGGGCGAGGACACCATTTACGGAGGTTCTCTCATCCATAGGAGAGCCATTCGTAGGACCATCACTCTTGCTGCACTCCAACGCGCAAGATATTAGGGCAGTTTGCGGCACAGCAACAACAACATCGGGCCACCAATCCATTCTCCGGGAAAGGGAATGGGGGGATGGAAGGATAGAGTTGAAGAGGGTGGGGGAATTGGGACTATTTCTCCACCCCTCCCCTTCCACCAATTCTCCCCTGTCATTCCTTCCCTCCGCCCCTAGCGCCCGGCCCTCCTCAACACTCATCCCAAAGAAAAAGGAAAGAGGAATGGACGGACGGTCAGAGGAGGGGAGATAAAAGAAAAGTAAAAGAAGAAAACTTTTTTCTTAATAGCTCCACCTTCTCCTCCTCCCCAATTTTATGCGGCTCCGTAACCTGACCTCTAGGAATGGTTCAGACGTAATTCCCCAAGCTTAAGGAAAACTGCTTCCTGGCCTGTGGGAAAGGGAGTGAAGGATGATGGCGTGATCTGGGAGGAAAGGAAGAGCGGCCACGCGAGGAAGGCCAGTGAGGAGCGAAGGGTATATCGTGCTATCACGCGGTTGTGGTTGCAGTCCTCTCACACCTAAGCGAATGTAAAGGTTGCAGATCACGATCAAGCACGGTAGATGACTAAATGACGGGCGGCTGGCGTCAAAAAGGAGCCTTAATTAAAAAGATAAAACCGCATTTTCGTGTAGCTTACCCTAGTTCTCCGAGGTTAGCTGACACAGAAGTTCGCCCCATAAACGTGGTTAATCCCTGAATCTCTCACGACATTACGGCCAGTTTTGGCATTAATTCATGTGAAGAAGTGTCAATATCCGATTTGAATATTAAGTTTTACTCTTATTTTCTGGAATATAGTTTATTTTAAGGCACTGTAGACCATTACGGTTTCGGTTTCGTTCAATCCATTAGACGATTTAAAATCAACTGGATAAAAATTCGACTCAAGAAAGCTGGCGCAGCTTTGAACAACTGGACGTGATAAAAGTTGCTGCATATTTCATTGAGGTCATTTTTAATTTTTTATTATTTCCCTTCTTTTGATCGGAAACTACTGCAGTAAAAATCCGTTCTTATGTTGGAATACAACTATTATTAGGACTATCAAGTATCAGTAGAAACGAAATATTTGATCGGCTCGTTGAATTTTTCTCACCATATATTTTCTCAATACAATTTTATATTTAACTCTTCACCCTCTTGCTGCCTTGGAAAGTGGGATTTATGTTCAGCGATCGTCATACTATTTTATTTCGGACACGCAACCACAATTCCCGTTACAACTGTTCTCAGAAGACTAATCCATTCATGAAATTTTAATGATAGATGATCATTGTTATCTTATTCAGAAAACATAAATCTATTAAAAGCAATAAAATACAACACATTGACCGTAAGCAAGCAACAATGTGTCTTTTACAATGACCAAACTTTTTGTGAGCATTTTTTCCCAAGCATTACATTTCTTAGTCAGCTTAATCTGCTTGTCAATCTTATTGCTGTAAAGGAATAAATTCTGACATAAGTACGAATCTATCACCGGTTTCAAAAGTTTTAATATTGTATTGAAAACGAAAGGAATTTATTTCGTAATTAAATCATTTTTAGGTGTTTGCTTGAAAGTTCAGTTCTATCGGGTAAATATTAATAATATACGAATCTCTTTTTCTATTCTTATATACTTAATAAATACTAAAACTCTCTTATTTCATGTTTCCCATATAATAATCGTAATTATACAGATATGTCCACAAGAACTCTACTAATGCATTTGAATGTTTTTTCCCTGGAAACAACCAAAACGTTTGCTTCAACTCTTAACTGAATCAAATCTCTGGGTTGAATAGCGCTATTCGCATAATTATTCCACCTTACCTTCATAACCTAATCAAGCCAAAAATAATTCCATGAAAAGAGAGATTGCACTTTTGTTATATCGAGAATGTGAATGTTAAGACTTTCGCAATGTCACTCACTGCCTTTCCAAATTTAACGTACTTGTCAAAAGCAAATTTTCAGAAAAAGCGAGGTCTTTACAGAAAAAATTATTTGTCGCCTATAAACATTAATGATAGGAATATTACTGTAAAATTGAAAATAGTCTAAAGGGTTGGAATAAATTAACATGCAGCAATCCGCATAGAAATAGTGTCGCTGAATCTGTCTGAAATCTACTTCCATAAAACAACAAAAAATAAGAATATAAAATCATATCAATAGGCAATAAATAATCATATTTTGTTTTATATTTAATAAGTAAATATTTAAATCCACATTGTCGACTAAAATTCTGAATGATATACCATGTATATTTTGTCTTGGATACAAATGCTTAGCAAGTATTAAATTAAATAAAATAAATATAAACCATTATAAACATGGTAAATGAATTATTATCAATAATGTTTCAACTAGAAGCAACGATTTTCCCCTTATTTAATGCGATATTATTTAATTCTAAAATAGTTGCTCAAATGAAAATAGTATTTTCAGTAAAAATTTACTTCAGGTACAACTCAAATAAATTATCTCTGAAACTCTCGGTACTGAGTATCATTTATGCTTAACTGGAGAATGGGCGAAAACGGGTATGTCAATTTATGATTGGTGAAAAAAAGAGGAAACGTTATGAGCCTTCGTTCTTAAATTTCGGCACTTAATCCGATGCGATGTAAGGGTATTCTATCTCTAAATCTATCTCCTATTTAATGGAAGAAGTAAATAAAAATTTAGCAACTTCATTGAATCATATAGTTAACCCCCAAGCTCAACCTTAATTAATAATATAATTCAAATTCTCAGCGCTAAAACTAGGTAAAATCAATTCTAAATACTTAATTTGTTTTATCAAATGATGTACAAAAGTAATTCACTCGCTGCTAGTACATTGTCTTTCTGATTCATTTACGCTGCTTTAATTGACTAGATAATTCTAGAACTTTTGGATAGAGAATTATGAATGCATAGTAGAACATAAATCACCTACAGTTTATATATACTATATATATACACACACACACACACATATGTATATAGTATATGTGTGTGTGTGTGTATATATATATATATATATATATATATATATATAAACTGTAGGTGATTTATGTTCTACTATGCATTCATAATTCTCTATCCAAAAGTTCTAGAATTATCTAGTAAATTAAAGCAGCGTAAATGAATCAGAAAGACAATGTACTAGCAGCGAGTGAATTACGCTGGAAAAAAGTTTAATTATGTTTTGATGGTTTATTTTTGTCATTATTAGATACAGATATAATTTTGTTTGTGTAAATTGATTTCCACACTTTTGCCCCCATATCAAAGAGATAAAACAAAACATTAATCTGAGAAGGGACAAAGAAACACATAAAGTAACAAGTAGAATGGTTTTACGTGTGAGCTCACTTTGGAATTCGTACAGAGACACTAAGATCCACAGGAGAGTTAAAATTGGGTTTTAAAATCAATTTAAGAAAACCATTTTAACTGCGTGTGAGATCTGAAACGTATATCATTAAAACTGATGGCATTCACTGGGCTAAACAGTATTTTTCTCATATAATTATTATCAAATGGAATTATTAGCTCACCATTATTGGAGAAAAGAATGAAATCCGTAGTTTGTTCCCTATTTCCGTATCTCACACGAATTATTAATTAAACATCATTCGTATGCCAATTTTTAGAGTACGGTTGGTCCTTTTTAATGTACACATCCCAGAAATACCGTCGTCGCGCAGTACTTTCACCAAATAGGGAGGATTCCGAATACATTCCACCCTTGGTAACAAAGAGATTTATTAAACACCAAGTTTATATGAATGAAGTGCAGGTAGAGACGACTTCGAGATCACCTTCTTTTTTTTCTTGCAGAGGCACAGTTTTTAAAATTTATAATGGCATCTTTATATTAGGTCAAAGAGTACAAACAACCAGGAGAAAGTAATGTGTCGGTCATACCAAATATGGTGTTATTAATGCGGTTCAATAATAATTTATTTATGAGATAGGCAATTCTTAAATTTAAAACTTAGAAATATATATCGATGAGAAACGCATTCCTATTCTTACTACTCCGAGGAACTAGCAAATCATACCAATGGACCGAACAAATTAAGGATTAAACTGAGTGCTATAATCGATCGTGTTTCTTCATCATGCGAGCCATAACTTTACTGAAAAAATCTGAAGTCAAGCAGATTCAATCAGTTAGAAGCTGCTGTTCTTTACCAAGCAAATAATATCACCAATATCAGTCATTCTACGCTACAGTACTCCATTGAATGATTAGAGTCAACCTTCAGAAGGATACATTCTATCAACGATCGAGCTGACCATTGGGTGCCTATTCGCCTAAAAAGTCATCAAATTAAACGAATAACTTAAATAATATCTTAAAAAATTATCACTCCGATAAGCATTACAACTCTCCCATGGACTACAACCTTGTCGTGGTGGAAGGACTTGTGCGTTCCGATGACCCTTAGAGCTGTGCTGGCGGGAGCAATAATAATTGCTCCTGGTAGGGTCACCCATGCCAGATAGGTCGAAGGTTAGGAGCCAGACGAAAGGTAGTCCACGCAACGTCTGTTCCTCAGTGAGGCGGCTGCAAAGGCTTCTGACCCCAGCGGCCATTAAGTGATGATGTCACGTTAAAAACACTATTGAGGAAGGCAACGGGAAAACACCTCAATTATTATGCCTATGAAAAAATGATCGACACAAGAGAATGCAGAATGTGAAATGTACCGAAAGGAAAAAAATGAGAAAGTACTGGAGATGGTGGGTGAGGAGTGAGGTTTGTTGAGAGAAATCTTATGGAGACAGGAAAAATGGATGAAAGGCGTATTGAGCGGTAGTGGAATTTTGAAGAAGGTAATACAGGGGAGAATTTTGGGCAAGCGAGGAAAGGGCAGGAACAGGATAGGGATGTTGGACGGGATGAAGGGAGGAAAGAAGTATACAGAGATGAAGAGGGACCTAATGTAGATTAGGTTGCTGGAATGGGTTTTGTTTGGAGTTACAAAATGTTTATTTGATAGTTATGTCCATCCAAAAATCTACCTTAACCGGTAGATTACCTAATAATAACTAAGCATAACAATTAAATTCATGAGAGTAAGACTTATATTTTTATTGTTAAAACTCTTTGGAGAAAGAAACGTCAGATCGAAAAATGTTTGAAATTAAAAGCCATTTCACAAAATTGGAAACAACGGATTAAATCACAATATCTTTAAAAATGTGGGGAAGTTCACGTAAATACATTTCAAGTTTTTACGCACGCATGACTGAAGAGCTAAGATAGAAGATGCCCAATTATTAGCGGATAAAGTTTTCCAGGCGGTCTAAAGTGTAATATAACGGATAAAATTCGATTCAACCTTCATTTTGCCCTTTAATATGCAACACGATTTGGGGTCAGCGCCAGGGACACTGCGGATCAATTACGTAAACCATCTCCACGTTACAATTTTGAATCACCGTCGTCGACATTCATGACATGATCCTTTCTTTCATTCTTGAATGCAATTATAAATCTGTGAATTCCTACATCGATCAAACGCCCCTTTATTCATCTCACACTCTTTATTGCGTGGTGGGAATCCCCTCGCCGCTCGCGAAATTCCACCCTTTCACCACAATAATTAAAATGAGTGGGGTTTCGGGCGAGAGGGATGGAGGTGGGAGACCAGGTTTTGGAGCGAGGGAAAGAGGGTGTGTGCCCATGGCCTCCTTCACCTCCTTCATCACAACCCCGAGTCTTTAACGCGTCTCCCCTCCGCAGGAGGAAGGGTTGAATCTCGCCAGCTTCGTCATCTCAAACCCCATCCCACCGACCAACCACGTCCACAAACCAACCCCCACCTCGCCCTTTTTAACGTTTCTATCGCCTTGCAGTCCTCATCCGGCCTCCACCCGAATACCCATAAAACCCCTCCTCCCATGGCCTTACCGACCGAACTCATTTCTTCCCCGAGATCACAAGGCTTCCTTTTAAATCCCACTGATGCCACTGCTCCGCGTTCCATTTACCCTCTCGCTAATGGTTCTCCGTTTCAGCTTCTGCCCGAGTATTTATACGCTCCCCCCGTTGTTCCTTCTTTTTATCGGGCGTTTTCTCTCGGATAGTTTTCGCTCTCAGACTCCATAGAGGGAAACAGAAAATTGTGGTTGTGCCATGAGCATTGGATTATGAGTGGAAGTGCGGTTTGTGGAGGCTAAAGTGGCCCTTGACCTTGAATACGAGAATTTAAAGGATGATTACGAAGGGTACGTGAGGGTTAATTTTCTTTTGCCCTCGTGAGTTCGAGCCGAGTGTAGTAGAGAAATTTGGCCAAGGGGAACTGAGTGACGATGAGCTTTGGCTTTCAAATCACTCTAACATTTGGCAAAGAATGTATTAATTTAATTGAAACTAATATTTAAATGGCCAAGGTATTTTCAACCCTACTAAATTACTGGAATTACTCATCAAGTTAAAATCAGGATTTAATTGGGAAATATTTACAACCCGCCAAAAGAAATTTTGACTTTAGTTGGTATTTATAATTTGGTTACTGCTATGCCAATAGTTTGACACTTCGATTGTGTAATCGATTTCTATGAACGTTTCAAGGGTTTCATTTCTGAGCTCAGGCATAACTATCCATTTGATTAAAGAAGTTTATTTCACTAAATACCTTTGGTTTAAGATTTCCCATTCGTTATTCTTTCTAAATTTCAAATATTTATATCTTTTACGCGTAGAATACGGAAAACTTCACTCGTCACAGTTCATTCCTTTTTTTCAGAAATCTGAACTTTTCTGCTACACTCTGCATCAACTTTTTCGTAGTAATTCCTAAATTAAATGGCTTAATATGCTTCGTTAATTTTGTACACATTTTAATGAATGTTGGCTGGAATTTTATCGGATATAACACTCCATTGCATGAACTAATCAGCAGTTAAAATCTTCCTATTTTCTTTATTGATTATTATGCTCCAGAATTTTGAGCATCAGAAAAGTTATGTTATTTAAGACCTAAAATTGTTATCATTAAGATCATTAGAAGAACTTAAAACTTATAAGCTAAAGGTGATATGACCACGCAAATAGTTTACTCAAACAGCAGATTAAACCAAAAATTTCCTTTGAACGCATAACAGAAATAATAGCAAGTCAAAGAAGTGGAATATTCAAAGGACATGACGATGCTCTGACGGATAAACGTTTTCTGCTTTGAAAACCTTCTGACCACCGGTCATAAAATTAACAACAGCTAAGTGTGTGTAATTAGTATTATATAAGTAATTAGTTATTATATTTTTTTAAACGTATCAGTGCGATTTTGAAATTTTGCACGGTTTTTTTATTTAGCTTTTGGGAAAACTATAATGAAGCATTTCCGATAATATTTCTAAATTGTTCAACCTGTTGTTTAGGTATTCTATCTAATTCTATGTTATTTTGGTAAAAAAATGAGTTTCTATATTCAGACGAACTAAAGTAACTATACAAATCATTGTCATACAAATTGGCACTTATGCAACATTCTTTAAAAATATTTTGTCTTTTAAATGGCAAATTTATTTTGGGCACACGACAGGAAATATGCTTACTGCCAATTCATGAGGCCCGAAGTGATTGATTCTGAAAGTGATTTCTTCATTATACTTACAGAAGTGTTTGGAATTGGGGATTACAGAAAGATTTGGAATTTTTACTGATCACACCGAAAGAAACGGCAGTGAAACATACCAACATAGCATCCCAGTTAACCTTATAGTGTTAACTTTCTAAGTTAATATAAATCGGTTATCCTGAGAACTAATTAATTTGGGAGGAAATTCATTATAAAACAATGGTGAAAAATAACTCCTGAACTGCCACACGAACTGAGTCAGATTAGAGGTTAATTAACATGAGTAAGGAGTTAAATTAGTTACGTTCCATTTGATTTCCTGCGGTTAAAAACTTTTCTCGGAAAAACAACTTTGCCTAACTCCTCACCCAAAGTCCAAAGCACACAGAATTTACATTCATAAAGGTATAATTATTTTCTTTTAACCCAAGCAAAACCCTATTGGGATCTCCTTATCCCTTTTACGCCACGACTTTAATCATAACGGGGCCGCGTTTATTCAATTATTATCTAATTTATCGATTTCTCCCTCGCTCCAAGCGCCCTTCCTTTTAGTGAGGAGGGTTTATCGCCGCCGCGGAGATCTCATTATTTTCACCTGAGCCGCCCGCAAAATAAAAGGGATCGCCCAGCCAGCTCCACTTCCTCCGATTCCGCCACCCGAATTCCCTATACCCTGTCATAACCCCTCCCAGGGACAAACACTCGCTTTCACGCTGACTCATTCCTCGGTATGCATACATCCCTAGACGTGAGGAAAAACACAAGGAGCAATGGACATAAAATACTCATTTAAACACCAAATAATCCCGAGTTGATATTCTTTTTCTGGGGAGTTGAGTCGGAAAGAGATAAACGGAAGGGAGAGGGTGAGATTTGAAAGAAAGACAGAGGAAGCGGAGAGGGAGATTTATTGTGAAGTCGGGAAAATGTATGCCAAGCTGTTTGAGGAAAATCTCAACTGTCGCCATTTGTTAAATGGATTAATTCAAAAGGGCGACTTGTTTTTGAAAACCCCTACCGCTAGTTTTATAGGTATACCCTAAATAATTGGCCAAATATGGCGCAACATCCGCACACACGTCTGTGAATAATAGTAATTAAGGCTAAAGTTGGCGTCTGGATGTAGATCGAAACCAAGTTTAGGCTCCTAGCAGAAAGAGGAACGAATTTAGCCGTCCTACATTTAATCCTCTGTTACTTAGTATTGTTAATTACTATCTGATTATATTTATTTATTGAAAGCCGCTCCCTAACGGCTTTCCTTTCTTGTTAGGCTAAGAGGTTTCTCCTTCTCGTAACCAACACTTCCACCTCAGCCATGTTTATTTCTTTCAATGCCATGCGTTTCTTATGTACGATGACTGGTAAAGGTAAGATTTTACTCACTGGAACGGTTTATACTTGCCCGTTCGGGCAGTTAATTGGCATTTCGTAAGAAATAGTAGATAAGTAAAAGCTGATATACCGAACCCATTTCGGGAATAGTATTTTGCAATAACGTGGCAAAATTCTCTTTCATAATAAATTTTTGCCTAAAATCATTTATTCAAAACGAAATATTTTACACAAATATTTAAATAACTCCAGGCAGAGCGAACTAGGTTAAGGACTTTATAGTACATATATATGTAATTTAAGACGTTCAATAGAATTAAGGGGTACCGTACGCATTTCCAATACACCTAACACCACTCAATGAAAACCATCTTGACATATACACCATATACAAAGGTTGTTTTAAATGTTTCTATTGCTACATCTGTACTAAATACTTTTGTCATTTCTTCTCTAGTTAAACGTCTACATGTTACGTAAGTTCAAAAGAACCACAATTGATTTATCAAAAATCATCAAAAGAACCAGCAATGCGTAAAAAGGTGTTTGCTTTGAAGCGGAATTCTAGTATAGAATTAATATACACGGGGATACAGAGTGGTAGAAAGCGGCTTGATTGCCACAGTTATATTATTTTCAGCAACATTATTTCAATAATAAAATGCACCATGTTATATTCACAGCACTCATTGAACATGAGCCTAAGCCGTTTACGGGCACTCAAAGTTTTGTAAGCAGAATCACAGTGCAGCAATTTCAAAGAGTAAAACTAATTATCCCGATCAAGGTGAAAGGTACAGGTTTCTGCCTTATTTAGGTAATCCTAGCGGGGCTGGAATTATTTTTGCGAAAACTGGCTTATTATTCTAGATACATTTTAGGTAATTCATCAAGGCATTGGAATTCACGTTTCACATCAAATCTTAAAGGGATATTTCTCATTCATTTTTTTGTAAATGTATACTTCGGACTTGCAAGTTATCTCAAGATGATTCGTTCTGCTCCAAACTAAATGTTGAATATATGATGTGTCATGACGTATTACCCAATTATTCTTCAGTAAATACAAAACAATCTACAAAACATATACTTTGACAACTGTAATATGTTTTTAATAATTCTACGTCGAATTTCTTCATGCGGTAAATTTTAAAATAACCACAATTTTCACGACCCTTACGTAGAAAGATATAAATAAAATTTAAACATTCATCAATATTGCTAAAAATAAGTAACGCCAGGAAAGTTATATAAAGCATGGGTTAGCCATTCTCAAGCCAGTTTCTTTAAAACTAAAAGAAATTTAATCGAATGGACGTGTGTTATCAGAAAATTATCAAAATGTTGATATCAAATTTCATATAACTAATTAGCCGGGATATTATTCAAATCACCAGACTTTCTTCCACCACATTCATTTGAGGGGGTTTTAACTTTGTTTTAGCCTCATTCTGGATCTAATTGGCAAACTGAATACTTTGTAATTACAATTTTGCAGTCATGAGGATACATACAAAATTTACTAATCCCTTTACGACATAAAAGGAAAAATTCGGTAGCGTCCATTGGCAATACGTAATGATTTTTCTAGTACTACTCCATTACTGTATTTATAGTGGTAATTTTCTGTAAACCTTTCCTAAGAGTTATCCTTGATTGTATGCATTTTATCCGTGCATTTTTTCCACTTCCGTTACCAAGTGATTCTAATAATGTTATGCCGGACGGATTTAGTCGACCACATTCATTGTTCACTGGATTCCTCAAATGGAGGCCTTGAGAAATACCTTTGAACTTGAAATATTGTGATGGCCCGAATATGTTTATAATTATTATGTATGATCACATTTAAATGCGTACATTAATAATAAAAATTTGATTTAAGATGAGTTTAATTCATTAAGTATTAAATGGGAGGTGTGAAAATAACTGCGGAATAATCGTCGAAAGCTATGGGACTGGAACTATGCAGTCCGGAGTTTTAATGTCGAGAACCGTGTTAGGTAGACCCTTCCGGGTAGATCTTCAACAACCATAACAAATAAAAAGAGACGTTTCAGGCGTGATATGGTGGAATATCACGATTAATTAAAATTGGCAATTTTCCACTAAGTAAAATTTTAATACGACCGGTTTCGATGTAACTACATAATCTTCTGGTGACCAGAAGATGATTTAGTTACCTCGAAACCGGTCGTATTAAAATTTTATTTTGTGGAAAATTGCCAATTTTAATTAACCAAAATAAAGATGGCTACCACCGTAAAAGGGGCTACACACCTGTGGAAAATATCCACACTCTTCCTGCCTGAAAGTAGATGGATATATCTAGCGCCGATTATTCAACTTTTTCTTTCCATGCTTTTGTGCACTAGTAAGCTGTACGCCGTATGTAGAGTGTTCACCGGGGCAATCTTTAAGAAAATGTTTTGGAAATATAATTCTTACCACACACACACAGACATAAGTATGTGTTTGTGTGTGGGAAGGGAATAAGAAAAAAAATCTTTTATCATTTGAGGTTTAATCCTTATTTGGAATGATGATTGAATGACATTTGAAAAATACTAACTTGACAAATAACTCTAGTTTTCACTATTAAAATCATTATATAGGAAATTATGGAGCAGCTGTTAAACGGTCACATGACCCTCAAGTTGTGAACTCGGGTCTAAATAGTTGACACAAATCTGTAACTTTCTACATAAACCCAAAATGTACCTCATTTAACCTCTTCTTATCTCCTGAGCATGCTGCGACGATCTGATTAAGTGAATTTTAATGCAGCGTAGTGAGCATGTCCTGAACCAGACTATGGAGTTTCCTCGCGTGTAATATAATACAGAATGCCTCAAATGAATATTCAATCCCTCATTCCTTTTTCTCTTCGTGCCTCACCCGGAATTCTGCTTTAAAATATTAAGGGTTCTCCGTAGTGGGGAAAACAGCTGAAAAGTTCCTTACTCAATCTGTGCCCTCCTGTCTTTTGTTGTTGACTTTAGCTGTTGTGTCTTTCAGACTATGAGAATTGCGATAGGAAAAGAATACGAGGAAAATAAGGTGACTGAATTCATATTTATGTCCTTTTAATTAAAATGTATAAAATAGAAATAAATATTTTAAATGTTAAACATTCGCCCGAAAAAATTGTCTGAACAAATAAAACATATAGTAAATAGATATTAATCAGGGTGGAGCTGGAAAAAAGGATTTGATAATGCACCCTCACATTCTAAATTGCTTACAGCGTTTTAATGAGATGTTCATTATTTTTCATTTCATTTTTCTTATAAATTCAACATTATAAAATCATACCACGACATAAAATTTTTAAAACGTTCAGATGCAAAGAGTAAAGAAAATATCAGTATATGACAATAAGAAATATAGATGTTGCTAGGGCATACAATTTTTCCTGATAAAAATACAGTGAGATTAAAAAATAAGCCCTAAATAATAACATTTAGATCAATATTACAAACCTTTAAGGGAAATAATTCTATCATTAGATTGGTTATTTGAGACAAAGAGACCGAAAATACATGATGAAAGCAATTCCACACGATGAAAGGCAACAATAACTATCCTTCCTCCGCAAATGCTGCAACGCAACGGAAACACGGCCCTCGTCAATTATGTGTGAATGTGCTGTCTTAACCCAATCCCTTTCCAAAATGCTTCCCATGCCTCATCTTTCCCTAATTTTAATATATTCTGGGGAGATTTCAACTCTAAGTGATCAATTTTACAATGAGACTGAAATTGAAAATGAAAGCAAGCCCTGGAAAATTGATGAAATGCTAATGAAATATTTAAATGAAAGAACGAAAACCGCATTCAGCTCTAATGGCATTATGGCATACTTATAAGTGGAACTGTAACGTGAATAACCCTTTATCAAGAGCAGCAATCGGTAAACCATTCCTAGAATGGATCTATGATAAGCTAAAAAATAAAAATATGCAAAAAGTTTTTAATTTTTATAAAGCGAATATAACAGAATGAAATTAAAGGAGAATGGCGCTGATTTTCAGAAAATTTCACCAGCATACGACTAGTGTGTCCGTAAAACCAAACCCGTGTATTTATTAAAATTTCTAATTTAAATACTATGGATACGTATATATATATATATATATATATATATATATATATATATATATATATATATGTATATATATATATATATAGAAAATGGTAAAGGAACACATATAAAGGACAAACACAACAGAGGTGGGGATGGCGGATGTGAGCAGATCACGAATGTAAAAATATTTTCCTCGACCGGGACTTGAACACCGGATCTCTCCACTTGCCGGGCGGATGCTCTAAACCACCTGAGCTATCGAGGAAGAGTACTTTTACATTGAAATCTGCGATCTTATAAAGCGCCAAAGTGCTCCGAATCATTGCCCAGAAGATGGCGTTAGGGAGCTGTTACACCCACCAAAGGAGAAATTGACAAACACAAGAGGAGAATGGACAGTAGGTTAGCAAGCATACAACATCATAAAGGATAGGAACGGTGCGTTTCATGGCACGCATAGCCAGAAGAAGAGACGAGCCACATTGGCCAAATACACATTCAAACACGAAATACCGCCATATGGCGAATAAATATTCATTCAAATTGAAATAGAGATAAGGAAAATGGTAAAGGAACACATATACAGGACAAACACAACATTTTCCTTTACCATTTTCCTTATCTCTATTTCAATTTGAATGAATATTTATTCGCCATATGGCGGTATTTCGTGTTTGAATGTGTATTTGGCCAATGTGGCTCGTCTCTTCTTCTGGCTATGCGTGCCATGAAACGCACCGTTCCTATCCTTTATGATGTTGTATGCTTGCTAACCTACTGTCCATTCTCCTCTTGTGTTTGTCAATTTCTCCTTTGGTGGGTGTAACAGCTCCCTAACGCCATCTTCTGGGCAATGATTCGGAGCACTTTGGCGCTTTATAAGATCGCAGATTTCAATGTAAAAGTACTCTTCCTCGATAGCTGGTCGTGCCTCTGTTTACCGAGTGTCTGATTTCGCCGGCGACCGAGGCGTCGGCCGCCGGGTTTTGGTGAGCGGCACTGCCGGACTCTCTCGGAAATCGAGGTTCCGATCGTGTTTTGTTTCGAGCGGCGGTTGACCGCCTAGTTCTTTCAGAAGCGTGAAGTTTGACTCTCGACTTCTTCCGCCGGGAAGACCGTGCCTTCGTTTTGTTTACTGGTTCATAACTGACCTTGACTGCTAGCTTAGGCTCCTTTTTGTTTTGCTACCGCCAGGTGCGAGTAGCGGGGAGGGAGTGTACACGAGTGATTGTTTTTTTTTCTCTCTCTTTGGAGTGGCTATCCACTTGGCCCGCTCTCCTTTCTTTCACGTAGGCGTGCTCAATTTGATCATTTTTCAAAATGGTCATACGTCGCGTAAACACGCTCGCCTTGCAAGTTGACGAGAAGGCGAAACCCCCTACTCCGTTGGAGGTCCACCTCTTCACACTAGAGTCGCTGGGCCTCACACCCGAAGAGATAGTGGCGATCCAATTTGGATACAATCGACATTTGATATTCCTGAAGTTAGCAAACGAAGCTGCAATGACTAGGATTTTAGAGAATACTCCGCGTAAACTACCGTTTCCGTCCTTAAGGGATCAGAGGACGACGATAACTATTGACGAAACCTCGGGCAGCCCGTGTAATGTCAGGATTCTTTGTCTCCCCGTGGAGACCCCATTGGAAGACATAACAAGCGAGCTCCAACGTTTTGGTAAAATCCATCGCTCGTGGGAGAACAGGTGGGAGGGAGAAAAGTTGGCGCGGGTGCTTACTGGCACCAGGGTTGTGCGGATGACGGTCGAGAGAAATATCCCCTCGTACCTCCACATCGGCGGTAACCGGGCCATCATCATATATGAGGGTCAACGTCGCACTTGCGCCCGCTGCAACCAAGAAGGCCACGAGCGCAAGACCTGCCCTCGGAACCAGGGAGGAAAGAGCTATGCGGAGGCAATGGTCATGGCCTCCAGCCCGAACACCACCGAGGAGATGGACGAGCCCGAGGTGGCTGTGGAGGAGAGGGCGCGGTCCCTGCTTTTTATCGAGGGTGCGACCCCCGCTGATCCCGCCGACTCCCCACATACCCCTTCATCTATAGGAAAAAATCAGAGGGAGCGAAAGTCGTCGAAAGAAGAAAGCGATGCAAAAAAGAAGAGAACAGACGACACTGATCTCCCGAGTTCAAACCTTAATCTAGCTGCAGTCTCTACCTGCTCGCCCACTCTCCCACAACCGCCGGCCCCTGTCCTTGTGACCCCGTCAAGGGAGGATGAATCATCCTTCGTCCCTCTTTCCCGCGGCCACGCCACCGATACCCTCCACCTACAATCCCCGCATCACGGGCTTCCAGCTCCCCGAGAACCAATAGTGACAGATTCATTGGATTGTGAATGGCCCCCATCCCCAAAGGCTGGCCCCCCGATCCCGCTCTCACGGACACTCGATCAAGATGTCGTCGGTCTTCCCAGGGAACCTCTAGAGGCGGACCGAATCGAACCATCCTCCTTGATTACTGCCGACGGGGTCCCTTCGGCAGATGACCCCCAGTCCGCCACCCCGGTCCCTCCTGAGGGCACCTCCCGGCCCGAGACGGGCCCCAGCTGTGCTCGCTCGAGGAGGCCCCCCCGTGGAACGCTGCCGAACAACCAGCTCTTCGTGGAGACCACGGCTGGCTCTTCCTCTTCGGACGAGGTCGGGGGGGAGGGATGTGGCGACAACTCGCGACCTCGATCGTTGACTCGTCGGACGAAGCGTCCCGGGAAACGGCGAAGTACTCGTCGCCCGGGTTCAAGCCGCGACCGGAGCGACGTAAGCCACGACCAAAACTCTGGTAAGTGATGTCCGGTGCCCATAGATGCCCTATCGCTTCACCAATGAATGTCATTTCGCTGAATATTGCCGGCATTTACAGTCACTTAAAAATTGCAGTCCTCCAACGTTTTCTCCGCGATCTCAGGGCTGATGTAATCCTCCTTCAAGAGGTGAAGGAGGGCATAGTCTGGGATGCGAACTCTTTTCAGGCTATCGGCAATTTCGCCGATTGTCATTCTGGCACCACCACCCTAGTCCGAAATGGCATTCCATTCTCTCATGTTCGCCGCCACGCCTCGGGTCGAATAACGTCTGTTATCGTGAATGGGATCCATATAATCAATTTTTACGCTCCCCCTGGCGAGTGTGCGAGGGCAGAGCGCGAAACATATTTTAATGAACTTCTCCTCCCCTACCTTTATCCCTTCTCGGGGAAGGCCATCTTGGGTGGGGACTTCAACTCCATTTACCGCCGAGAGGATAGTGCCTCGAACAGGGATAGAATGACATACTACCCAAGCCGAGCACTCTCACTGATGCTTGACTCAATTGGAGCGATTGACGCAGTGCGTTCTTTCTGCGCCGGTCCCGCCCCCTTCACGCGATCAGGACATAACTCTCGGACGCGGATCGACTACCTCTTCCTCTCGGCATCACTTAAGAATGATGTCCAGAGAGTGGACACCCTCCCAGTGTCCTTCTCTGATCACTGTGCGCTGATCATGAGTGTTACATGCCCGGATACAACCCCCGCCGCGCGTGCCCACCGCTGCGGCGCCGTGTGGCGCATGGACCTCCGCGTTCTGGAGGACGCCACTCGCCGCGACTCCATCCGCAGCCGGGTGTGTGAACTGTTCGCGGCATTACGTCCTGGTGCAGACCTCGCGGTATGGTGGGACGAAGTTTTCAAACCCCGAATTGTCACTCACATCAAAAGGCAAGCTTTTGAGTGGCGTAGAGAAAAAAATTACACCATCTCCTTCTACCGCCGGGCGCTGGAGGAGCTCCTGCGTAAGGATGTTGCGCCGGAGGGTTTCCACGCCCAAGTGTCGTCACTTAAAAAAATTATCCTTGGCCATGAACTTCAAAAATACGCTCCCCAAAAATGGCAAAAAGAATTAGAGACAGATATAGGGGGGCCTCTTACGCTATCCGAGCTTCGGCGCTCGGTGAAATCCAACTCCGGCTCCGTCACAGACAGAATCCCTGTCAGAGAATCTGCCACCGGTGACACCGACCTCCTTATGGAAGCGACTCGGCACTTTAAAAATATTTTTAACAGGTATCCTCCGTGGAAGGAGGGAGACACCCCCCCCTCTTCCCTCTCTCCCTATGCTGTCCTCAACCCAAAAAGCGGATCTAGGTCGAGACATAAGTTCAGACGAACTGGACTGCGTCTCCTCCATGTTCCCAAAGGGCAAAGCACCCGGCTTGGACGGCCTACCCTTTGAATTTTATTTCGCGTACTGGGATGTTCTTAAACCTATTTTAACCAGACTTTTTAATTTCATTTTAAGTAGCGGCTCTCTGACTGCAAGTCAGCGGACCGCCGTGATAACCCTTATACCAAAGATTACGCGGCCCAAGTCGTTCAACGACTTTCGTCCAATCGCCCTTTTAAATGCCGATTATAAGATATTGGCACACGTCTTGCGCTATAGAATGACGGCTGTTGCCGACGTCGTCCTCTCTCCATCCCAGTACGCCGTGTCGAAAACGCGAAACATTTTCGATGCCGCACTGCTAATTCGCGACGTCATTTTTTCCTCACCCTTGTATGGCGATAGTTTTCTAGCAGTGCTTGGAATTGACCTTGCGAAAGCATTCGATCTGGTCCGGATCGAATGGATCGTAACTGTGCTCAAGACGATGGCCTTCCCCGAGCACTTTTTACGTGCCGTTTTAACGATGTACACCGGTACATCTTCTAGAATTAGAATAAAGAATGCCACCTCACCCCCCATTCCCGTCTGTAACTCCGTCCGGCAGGGCTGCCCGTTGTCAATGCTGCTGTTTGCTTTTGCCATAGACCCCCTACTCAGGCGACTTCAGAGCAGTGGAATCGGGATACGCCGTCACAACGCTGTCTGCCCGGGCGTCGCATACGCTGACGACATAACCCTTTTCATAAACGACCCGTCCCACATGGCTCTCGCCCACGACATTTTAAAGTCATACGAGCAGGGTGGTCTCTTCCTCAACGGTCGGAAATCCAGGTTTCTCCTGCTGAGGGGAAGCCCGCCACCGACCTCCATCGGTTGGTCAGAGTCGCCCTCCCTCAAAATCCTAGGGTTCTGGTGGGAGAAGGAGTTGGCTCCCACGATTGAGCGGAACTGGGGAGTTATAGACCGCCATATAAAATGGAGTGTTGGGAAATTTTCACTACCTTCCCTCCCGATTGTGACCCGCGTCCGCCTCCTGAACCAGATTGTCTTCCCGAGGCTATGGTATGTGGCCCATTTGTGGCCCTTACCCCCTAAATACAATGCATACTTCATTAAAGCGACTAACCAAATGATCTGGAACGGCTACGTAAAGAAAGTGTCCCGCAACCAGCTCTATGGCCCTTTTGAGCTAGGTGGGCTCAATTTAACGGATACAGCTCTAAAAGCAAAGGTGGTCTACGCGAAGCTCGGTCTGCGCGTCCTTGGGGGTGACGACGCGTGGCGAAAGGCACTCCTCAGGGACGCGTGGCAGGCACTCGCGCAAGACGAATGCCACCGGAGGGCTTTTGAAGAAACGAAAAAGGTCGCCTCACTCCTGAGAGATGGAGAAACAATTTCGGTCAAGACCCTGTATCTCAGAGCGCTCGCCGAGCAGGGAAAAATGACATCCAAAACGACATTATCTTGGAAAAACTGGGCAACCAGCAGAGTGAACGACAAGGCGCGTAGTCAAATGTTCAACCTAATCGCGAACTTGGTCATGACGAGGGAAGTGAGGCACCACCTACGTTTAGCTGATTCGCCCCTTTGTCCGTCATGCCGTCGAGTAGACAACGCCGCGCATCTGATTCTAGGCTGCGGCGAAAAACTCAGAGAATGGGAAGCCCTGAAAAAGATATATAAAACTTGGGACGTGTTCGGCGGTGGTGCCATTACAGACATAAATCTGATCACCCTGAACTTTCGGCTCTTTCCGAGTTTCAAAACTCTAATTATGACTACTTTAATCGTGGAGTTCATACAATTAAGAACAGCGAAAAAAAATTCCGCAAAAGGTATGCAAGCAATGGTGGAACGGATGTGGCTGCCCCCAGTACCGGACACACTTCGCCAGTGGTTGAAGAGTTGTTTCACAGAATGTGTTTCAAACTAATCGATAACCCTCCCCACATATAATGTATATCTTGTGAACTTAGCCTCATTATTTTCTTCAACAGTATTGCATATGATCTCAATTGTATATGCACATTTCTAATGTATGTAGTGTAATAATATGTATGTTTGTATATGTTTTTTTTCTATGTTTATGTATATATATGTGTATGAATATACTTATGCATATATTCATAAGGAAAAAGATTATTCTGTAACCAAAATCTATAAGCTGTTATTATGTACAATGTAAACACTTGCTGTGTAACGTATGAACTGAACCGAATAAAAATTAATTGAATCATAGCTCAGGTGGTTTAGAGCATCCGCCCGGCAAGTGGAGAGATCCGGTGTTCAAGTCCCGGTCGAGGAAAATATTTTTACATTCGTGATCTGCTCACATCCGCCATCCCCACCTCTGTTGTGTTTGTCCTTTATATGTGTTCCTTTACCATTTTCCTTATCTCTATTTCAATTTGAATGAATATTTATTCGCCATATGGCGGTATTTCGTGTTTGAATGTGTATATATATATATATATATATATATATATATATATATATATATACATATATATATATATATATATATATAATTAGGTAATCTACCGGTTAAGGTAGGTTTTTGGATGGACACAACTATCAAATTAACATTTTGTGACTCCCCACCTAGCAAACTAATCTATATCAGGTCCCTCTTCATCTCGGTGTACTTCTTTCCTCTCTTCATCCCGTCCAACATCCCTATCCTGTTCCTGCCCTTACCTCGCTTGCCCAACATTCTCCCCTCTATTACCCTCTTCAACATTCCACTACCGCTCAATACGCCTTTCATCCATTTTTCCTGCCTCCATAGGATTTCTCTCAACAAACCCCTCTCCTCCCCCACCATTTCTAGTACTTCCTCATTTGTTTTCCTTTCGGTCCATTTCACCTTCTCCATTCTTCTCCACACCCACATTTCAAAAGCCTCCAATCTACGTCTATCCTCCTGCTTCAGTGACCACGTTTCCGCGCCGTACATAGCTACGCTCCATATCAGAGTTTTTACGAGTCTTGTCTTAACATCCCTACTCAACGTCCCCGACATCAACTCCCTCCTCCTTGAGAAAGCCTCTTTGCCTAGCGCAATTCTTCTCCTTACGTTTGACCGTATTGGTCCAAAACACTTCCGAGATATGTAAACTGTTCTACCTGCTCTATTTTTCCCCCGCCTATTTTAATATTTAGCTTAGCCTTTTTCTTTCTGGAAAATCGCATAACCTTCGTTTTATTAATATTAATTCTCATCCCATATTTATCGCACTGAACCTCCAATTCACTCAACAATGCTTGCAACCCCTTGGCTGACTGAGCAACTAATGCTTGGTCATCAGCAAACTTAACCGATTTTACGAATTCCCCTCCGACTTTCATTCCTACCTCCAGTTCTTCCCATGCCTCTTTAATCATTTCCTCTACATATACGTTGAACAGTACCGGTGACAATGGGCAACCCTGCCTTACACCTCTTCCTAACACTGCCCATCTTGTCGGCCTAAGTTCTTTACCATACAGTGTTTCTATATATTCCTTCCATCTCTCTTGGATTTTTCTTGGTTCAACTATTGTCTTACCCCATTTATCTTTAACTGTTAGCACAGATCTTGCCTTCTTACTTCCCGATAATAACTTAACCTTGCTGTATAGAGCACCAATTTCACCCTTCCTCTGTAAACTTTCCATATCCTCGCATAGCGTTTTCCACCATTCTTCTTCTGCTTTATTTGTGGCCCTTCTCAATTTATTGTTTAACTCTTTGTACTTCATTTTGCCTAACTCTGTGTTTACATTTTTCCATCTTCTTCTCTCATCCATCTTTGCAATCATCTCATCAGTTACCCATGGTTTCCTTATCCTTTTCCCGTTAACGGTTCCTATAGTGTCTTAAGCGGCTTCCAATATCCCTTTCTTGATACATTCCCATTTTTCTTCGATAGTACTCAGTTCTTTACCGTCATCCATCATTTTCTCTACAGCCTGCTGATACTCCTTCCTCGTTAATCCATTCTGTTTGAATTATATATAAGCGGAAGCACTCACGAGAAAAATATAACTTTTCGACGGCACAATAGAACACAGAATAAAACAGATAACACGTAAAAGAACACTCATATTGTATATTATTTGAGCTTTCCGCCTTCTCCGAGGCCTACTTCAGGTCAGACTGAGAGAAGCTCAAATAATCTACAATGTGAGTGTTCTTTTACGTGTTATCTGTTTTATCCTGTGTTCTATTGTGTCGTCCAAAAGTTATATAATTATATATAAATTTCTATATTATGGATGTACTTATGAATGCGCACGCACACACGCACACACACACACACACACACACACACACACATATATATATATATATATATACATATGTGTGTGTACGTATTTTTATATATTCATAAAATACATACGCTGTTAACAAATCAGCATGATACTAGATTAATGTATCTTTATATTTTGCCAAAAGTATGCATTCAAGCATATCAAATGACATTAAACGATAAAAAAATGCTTCGAAGAATGCAGGAAAGAACTACAAGACTTGTTGGAAAATAGGTAAAGAGAAATTAAAAATACCAATAACGATCCGAGATAATGAATAATTGACACATGAGAAAGAGTGTTTAAATAGACATTCTCTCTTCCAAAACGTTTTGGAACTCCATTGCAATTGGTTAATCGATGGGAAACTTTCATAAAACACGTTTACAATGTCACGCAAATCAACCTGCTCGCAGCAATATCATTATCAGATGATAATGTTAATGCATGACTGATTATGATACTAATGCATTTTAACCCTTGTCGTCGGACCCAGAACCGTGGTTCATAATTAGTTTTTCATAGGTAATAAATAAAATACAAAAGATTTTATCAAACTGAGGTAAATTATTATCTAAAAGGGGGAAAATGTCTAATGAGGAAAATATCAAAAGCCACAATAAAAATGATTATTATTTCATGCAATTTGACTAAGCGAATGAAAATTTGAAAATTTCTTATGACTAATGTAATTTTTATTTTATAATTATAATAGCACATGTGCACGTTTTAAAAAAGTGAAACCTCAAGGATCGACAGGAAATTGTTCGAGAATAGATAATCCATTTTTTATTTTCTTCAATATTTCATCAAAAACAGCATAAAACTCATATACATATCTCCCATAAGCTTATGATAAACCTTTATGAAAAAAGAAGGGCATTGATAATACGCCTGCCGAATTTTATTTCCTCAAGCTGGGAAAAAGTTGATGAAACACGTAAATATATCTTGTGCCCTTATATATTTTGAGTAAATAAAAAGAATGAATCATAAAAAGTACCTGGGATTCACCTAAAACCAGAAAAAATGAACTTAAGGGATTTTTCAAGAGACGAAACATTCGGTTGGGTAGCTTTTTGGAACACGAGGTCACAACATATCAGAGGGTTTCCAATTCTTGAATAGACAAGAGGACTGGCCCGGAAATTTATCTCTGCCTTCGAAGGCAATGCAACATACAATGTAAAGAAATAGAAACTGGGGACCCTAGTGAATACTACGCCTGGTTTTATAAGGATGAATCTTACGAGAATTTCCACATTTTTTGAGGCACACGAGTAAGTTTTCTATTTAAAAATATTATAACATTTCGTATTGGAGAAACAAGCTGTGTGTCCGTTTATTTAAATGTTATTTTGTTGAAATAAAACTATATATAAACTACAATATGTATAATATAAACTGAATATTTGTATATATACACATTCAAACACGAAATCCCGGCATACCGCGAACAAATATTCATTCACATAGAACTAGAGAGAAGGAAATGGGAATGGAACTCACTTAAAGGACGAACACAAGAGAGGAGGGGAAGGCGGATTTGAGCAGATCACAAATGTAAAAATACTTTCCTCGACCGGGACTTGAACACCGGATCTCTAGATCGCATATTTCAGTGTAAAGTACATTTTCTCGATAGCTCATGTGGTTAGAGCATCCGTCTGGCAAGTGGAGAGATCTGGTCCTATTTTGAGGAATATTAGCTTAAGATATGTAAAAGTGTAATAAATTTTTTTCCTGAGTTCAGAACACTTATTTTCCGGACGAACCCTCTATATATATATATATATATATATATATATATATATATATATATATATATATATATATATATATATATATATACATACATATATATATATACAGTAGTTGTATATATGTATGTATATGTAGTTTATATATGTAGTTTATATATATGAGTTCTGTTCCTAATTCCTCTTGAGAAAGGTGGTTGCACCACCGAAAATTCGAAAACTAGTGAGTCCCTCTTTAATATGTTTTAGTTTCTGTGTTTGCTATGACTATTTAGTGAATTTTATTGTGCACGTTCGTGTCTTTTCCAAGAAAGTGAATATATATATTAAATTCTTATATAAACATGGTTTTATGTTGATGGAATATATATAAAGAGGTATTTCCACAGGCACTTAAAACTAAAATCGACACATTTGACATGAACTCCTTTTTATGAACATTTCCTTCATTTTACTTACTTCAATTATTAGTTACTTCAAAAGAGGATCTCAAATAAGCACTCACCTGAAAAAGAAAGAAAACATAATTAATTCTGAGTAATATAAATTTAGAATAGAAATATGAAGAATGTTACGTTTGTTTGTTAAACACATTTTGTGAATTATTAAAATCTGTTTTAGATTTGGAATAATTATAGATCAGATACATACTATAGGAGTATCTGAACCTTTATTAGCTGCTTCATAGGATGCTAAGTGGTTTCTTTTTGCTGTGTTCTCCTGCATTTTGTAGTTTTTCAACTATTTGAAAGGATTTGTTTGGGATAACTCTAATTAGGAATAATGTATTAGGTAATCTACCGGTTAAGGTAGGTTTTTGGATGGATACATCTATCAAATAAACATTTTGTAACTCCAAACTAAACCCAATCCAGCAACCTAATCTACATCAGGTCCCTCTTCGTCTCTGTGTACTTCTTTCCTCCCTTCATCCCGTCCAACATCCCTATCCTGTTCCTGCATTTTCCTCGCTTGACCAACATTCTCCCCTCTATTACCTTCTTCAACATTCCACTACCACTCAATACGCCTTTCATCCATTTTTCCTGCCTCCATTGGATTTCTCTAAACAAACCCTTCTCCTCCCCCACTATCTCCAGTACTTCCTCATTTGTTTTCCTTTCGGTCCATTTCACATTCTCCATTCTTCTCCACACCCACATTTCAAAAGCCTCCATTCTACGTCTATCCTACTGCTTCAGTGACCACGTTTCCGCGCCGTAAGTTTTTACGAGTCTTTTCTTAACATCGCTACTCAACGCCCCCGTCATCAACTCCCTCCTTGCCTAGCGCAATTCTTCTCCTTACGTCACTGATATAAATAACACAAATATATATATAGTATATATATATACCTTTGGGATATATGTATATATATATTTTTTTATATTTATATATATAGAAATACACACACATTTCGACTAATTAGGAATAATGTAACATGTTAAAACATTTCTGATATTTCTTGCATTAAAGGGAAAAATAATTTCAAGGATACAATACCTTGTAACTTTTGCAATATAACATTCATTCAAGTTCAAGTAAAATTAGAAAATGGGGTGCGAACAATAAGAATTCACACACACACAATATGAGAACACTCTCTATCTTTATTTTCAGGTTGAAACATTGGTCGTGGGAGTTATAACATGCTCGTATCTTAAAATAGAAAATGTGGAATTAATAGCCTCGAAATAAATAAGTTAATTTTAGAATTTATGTGATAATAATGTTAAATACCATGTAGGAAAGCGACGCTTATCTATAATGCAAAATATGTGGCATTTTCATTCATGTTCATTTATGTTTTATTGCATTACAATTGGCAATATTCATTGGGGGATATTTGAAATTGATAATATGAATGCGAACATAGATTGTCGAATCATACACTGCATACGAGGAAAGTCTCCTGGGATTAAAAACTAATTAGTGGACTTTTCAATTTTTCATTACCCCAAACAAGATCGAATTCATTGAAACAAGATGAAAAAGCCACATTTTTCAGATTTTTTACTCATAATTATCTCTTATTTTATTCACGCAACCTGTAAAAAATTGATGCATATCAGGGCAAGGAAAGTCTCTCTGGCAAGCTCCCAAGTTGGGTTACAACAGCAACTCAGATATTATGTACCGCATGTACGAAAAGTTTATATCATTATAAACTTAGTTATAAGATTTCAACCGCAATCTACGGATAAATAATTGGTCATACATAAATGTTCTATACAATCTAGCACAAGTAAATATTTCACGCCTTGTTAAATCTTGTTTTTCTCCAAGTAATCGAATACAATATTGAGAGCCGCATAAACCAACACAAACCGAGTTGACACATATCATACTCAGGTTTCTGAATTTATAACTTTATTTTCTTTATAATTTAGGGCCAATTTCATTTTAATTAGAGAGCATGGGTTTTAGGCGTTATTTCATAATTTATATTATGCCTCAAAGAAAAGAATAAAAATGTGATCAAACCCACCTTTGTTCAAACACAAAATAAAATATCTGGCAAAAAACATGAAAGTTATGACAATACCGGAAGAAGACGAATGAATATTCATAAAGCAACTTATCTAATGAGATGAATTACTCTTTTGAGATTCAAAAACTAGAGAGCTAGAAGAAGTGAAAAACAAACGTTAACAAAGAGTTGGAAGATGCAAAGCGTGTAGAACACCAGTGTGGTCTCTTTGGAGCGGTAAAAATATTTTACGCTAATAAAAGTAGCGTTCTGGAGAAGAGGGACGAGGGAAGCCCTCCGGGAAGATATAACTTGATTAACCAGTTATTTTGATCATCCCACCTAGGGCAAAGTGAGGCGATGCGTCACAAAGCAATCTAAATGAGGTCTCCCCGCAGGGGGTTTCCTTCCACCTCTCTTTCTCTCCTGTTCCTTCCATCCTTTTTCAAACAAGGTTTAAAGGAGCTTGCGCGAGACGAGGTGGTACATCCCGAGTGCAAATAAATTAGCTTTCCAAGACTCCTTAGCCAAGGAAAGGTGACTGATGGACGAGATTTCAATTGAAAATTTTGACGGTTGAACCGGAATGAAAACTGCTACCTTTCAACCTCTTACTTCAATTATCTCAACGTCAAAATTGACTTCAAACGCCGTCAATGTTGAACTGTCAAACAGCATTTGGAATACAATAAATTGGAGTAGAACCGTTGCAGCTCTACGTATCTATTCTGAACGACGAAGGTTTGTAAGGTATTACTTATTACTTATATATTATTTTTAATACTATTTTTTTATTATTTATTAATATTAATAACTGTTTTTAATTATATTTTCCTCATAGTAGACAACAATAAATTTATTGGTGCAAAAGAAACTTATTAATCAGGAATCTCTAACTGAATTTAAATGGAAGCATACAGAGAAATCATTGGTTAAAACCCACCATTACTTAACATTCATTTTAATAATTAAAGAGTAACCAAACATCCAAAAATAAGAACAAAGGCAGTGGTTTCAAAATTATCTCTTCAGTTCCCGTGAGCCTGCTTCTTTTTCCCAAAAAATAGGCATATGTAGAGGTCTCCTAGATATTTTGTTGGTTCTCCCAGCGACACTGTCGGTGGTACGCTAAAATTTATGGCTGAAATTAAACGAAAATTGCTCAATGCTAAATTGAAATTATGTGAAATATACTAGTACGGTAGGTATTGCAGTTATTAGTAGCTATTGCATTCTTCTCCAAACTCACATTTCAAAGACCTCCAATCTATGACCATCATACAATATACAAGTTTCTACGTGGTACTGAAGGTGCCTAACGCAATTCTTCATATTTTGTCCCTATTATTTTTAGCATTTTGGCTCACAACATTTCATAAATAGGTAATATTTTTCACTTTTTCAAGTAAATTAACTCATATTTTAATATTTAACATAACTTTTCTCTCTGTGGAAAATCAAATAATAATCTTTGTTTTACTTACATTTATGCCCGTACGAAACCTATTGCACTGACTTTCCAATGAATGCAGACACGTATGCAACCCCTTGGCTGACTGACATACCAAATTTTGATAATCCGCAAACCTAACTGATTTTACTAATTCCCCGCCGCATTTCATTCTACTCTCTTGGTCTTCCCGCGCCTCTTTAAACATTTCATCCACATACATGTATTCGTTGAAAATCACAGTTGATAGTGAACACCGTCTTACCTATCTCCCTAAGATTGCCCAGTCGGACTCTCATACCCTACCACCTGAGGTGTCTGAGACCTGTGCAACTTACGGATAAGGCCCCCTTTCCTCCAAATTACTCCTTTTTTCTTAAATGTATTTATTAATTTCATCCCAATTCAATCCATCGAACAGATTTATGAAAATCTATGAAACTGATAAATACATGCATATTGTAATCTATGATGTGGTAAAACAGAATGATTAATGCCTAAATATGCACCTTGAGAACGTTGGCGATATGATTTACGGATTCAAAAAATCGTTTGAATTATTTATTGTTTCGGAGTGTCGTCAAATAAACTTTTTTATTGAATAGTTTCGTGTGTTACAAATCATAGTTTGGAAAGAACCACTGTCTCGTTATAACACGACTGTAATATAGAAAATTAATGTTCGTACCGGTTCTTACGAAAGCAGAGCAGAAAATAAACAATTAAATTGATGTATGAAACCAATAGGAGAATTTGAGGGGCACATTTCTACATGTCAAGAACTAATACGTATATACAAGCGTGGTCTCAAAAGTTTCCGACCTAACAAAGATACACGACATTTGTCTATAAAATTTTGGAAGTCGGAAACTTTTCAGACCACCCACATTTTAAGAATGCCGGAACATTAATTAATTGGCAAAAATTTGACTATGACACAGACAGTTTATGTGGACGCGATATATGTCATTCTGTTTAAATACGAGTAAACTACTGACCCAGGGTAGAGTTATTTCGTCATAAATACTTTGAAAATTGTGATATTTACAGAAGAACATCAAGATGTACACAACTCTAAAACCATAATTACAATAAAATATTCTACAAATGCCCTTACTACCTGCTTTCTTTCAATACTATGTCTAACATTTGCATTGCTTTCTTTCCTACACCTTGTCTACACACAGTCTTCAACAGTCGAGTACCACTCAATATACTATGAATTTATTTTTCCTGTCTTCTTTGAATTTATCTGGAAACCTTTACTCGTAACCTCTATTTCTAGAATTCCGTCGCTTGTTTTTCGTTTCAGTAAATTTCATTTTATTCACCACCTACTCCAATCTCACGCCTCGAAATACCCCAATCTGCCCAAATGACCAAATTCCCTAGTTTTAAAATACTATTCTTTGTTTCGAAGGTTTTACCATTTTTGTAAACATAAATTTCTTGGCTGTGAACCTACGGAAATATCCGTCCATTTAGGTCAACAATTTTCTTCCGAAATTTGTTTATAATTTTGCTCAAAGCCTCGGAATTTTGTAAATACCAATAGCTCTATGCTGGGTTAGGCATATACGCAAGAAAATTCAAATTTTGTCATGATTTGGGTTAATTTCATGCTATGTTCATTTTACAATAATTTTATATTTTGTGATCACTCAAAAAATTGATTAATAAATGGTGAAATATTAGAACTTTGTACAAATAAACTCAAATTTCAGTTTGTCGTTCGACATTTGCCACAATTATTTTCTTATTACGTATTTTACATTTACTCGGTAAATTAATAGCTCCGAGAACGCATTTTTTTAGAAAGGCATAAATCATACTCTATCACAAGTTGGCTATTTTTGATAAATTTTCAAAATGTTTATTGATAAAAACTAAAAGAACATATTAAATTATAAAATAAAGGCTTTTTTCAAATACTACAGTTTAAATAGTGTAATAAACCGTATATAACAGGAAAATTTCTTTTACTGTATTTAGTTTTAATGCCATGCCAAAGCCAGAATTAATTACTTCCTTGGTAGCAGCTAATATTCCTCGCGCTACGGTAAGCATACATTATTGATACTAGAATCCAAGGCGGGATATCATTAGAAAATAAAAAAGTAAACTGCAGAGAAACCATATGAAATTAATTGACGGAGCAAATCACTAATAAAAAGTCTTACGAATATTGGAGCAGAAAGAGGGTTGTTTCAAATATTGCAATCAAGAGACAAATTTAATGGTCTTCCTAAATCGCTCATTATACTCAATAAGTTAATAAAGAAGGAAAACTTTATGTTCAGTACTAAAAAGAAAGGTCATGAATGGAATATCCTCCATGATCTTAATGACTGATGAATTCCTTCACATCGTTTAACAGTAATAGAATTGAAGACGCAAATGTCTGTGCCATCCGGTAATTCTTAAAAAAATATTTGGATTTGTAAATTTATTAGAATGGCTTGTTTTCCGAGATATCCATCAGTGGATTTTAGGATACAAGCCAATAGCTTTTAAACACCCAACATACATCGATGAAAGCAGAGTTTTTTATATTGTTTACTCAAATGCATCGAAATAAATTTGCTGACAGCTAGAAATGGTTGGATAAATGCGATTCCTTTCCTAAATTACCATCTAGTGGATTTCCACGTTATAAATTAGTGAAATAATGAAAAAATCATTGAATGTATCCTGTTCCTTATATGCGATTCTGCCTTCATTTAAAATTTTATCCACCATCTCAACTATTGTAGATTCATGAGAGACGGCACAGAGTCTATGCTACACCCTCTTCACCGCCTCCCAACCCGCCTAGCCCCTCATCCAGGTGCCCGAACACGAAAATTACGACGCGAAACGACTCTTGCAGGCAGACTCGGGGGAAATTGTCCCCTCATCCCTGAAAGCGGCACGTCACTCCCAGGACCGCCATCATTCGTGGCAATAGGCCTCATTTTGAGCATACATGCATTGCCGCTGCGCTCCGAGACGCGACGCGTAGTCGTCTCTAGGTCCTGGCACGTGATGACGGCCTCGTCTGATGGGTGCTCGACTACCCAGCGCGTAGTCAGCCTCCGCTAACCCAAGAGCATTAAGTCCCACCTCACGATGGAACGGGGTATAGGGACCTTGTGCCTTCTCGCGGAGCAATTTTCACCATGTTTCCGGGAGAAAGGAAACCAGTGAAATAGCTCGCGTGAATCTTCGCAGCTAAAAAACAGCGGGCGTATAACGAGGAGGAAATAACTGAAGGTGAATGAGGAAACCGATGCTTAAGTTTCCCAGCCAGCATTCACCAAGTTACACGAAAGCATTTCTCTAAACTAGAAGCGTAATTTTCCCTGTTTCTCGTTTTGTGCTTCACTCGAGCATAATGATACACTACGGACTCCTTTGCGATGCGTTCTTTGATCTAAATTAAGTACTACATAAAAGGCTGGTAGAATAGTGCTGATGCATTCCACAGCGAAATTTAAATTTCAACTTTATTCCAATCAATAATTCACGAAACATATATAAAATAATATAAATTACTAAACGTAGCGAAGCGTGTTCTGTAATTTTAAACTGTTTTGCCTATCAACATAGTTCTTAGCGGATGGATGAACTTACATGAATATGGAAGACCGTAGTGTATTCCTGAGCATGCGTATGCATATAAAAGTATTTTTCTATTTACATTGAAATTCGGAACCCCTTATAAAAAGAAAGAGGCCATCTAGCTGGAATGAAATTTGAGGAATTCAAGAGATAACATTCTATCCGTGGCATAAATTATAAAAAACAGCTCCCTAATAAATTTATCATTGCTTTTATGTGTAATTAGATTTAATAGGTCAGGGGTTATATAAGGTTTTTAACAGATTTATACCATACCAATGATTGCATCCCATCCCCTCTTAAACTCCATCTGATTAGGTTGTAAATGATATATCATACATATTTTTATGCATACCTTACGTATTCACGAAAAGAACCAATACTGTTTCCTTTATTTCGCAGTAAATAATCAATTTTTTATTTAAACCCGACGAAAACAGTTTAACATTTGATTTTTAACTAATTACAATAGCTTAAATAAAACGACTTTGAAGAGGTTACTTGAAAGTCATTTGAAACCCAAGACTAATAATGTACAATGAATGGGCATGGAAAATTGTGAATGTTTCCATGAAATTATCCCCGCAGAAGTAATACATTTATTGAGTTACTTTAGAGGTACTCAATAAGCTCACTCTACATAGGTGATTTGAAGAGAAATGAATCTTAAACAAATCCATCAATTACGACAGAAATTGCCAAAGTCTGCAGGTTTAAAATGTACATAAAATTCACATACAACAGCAATTCTTACTTTATGTGAAATAATCGATTTGATTGTTATCAGACAATAAAATAAGAAGTTTAAATGTAAGGATGAGATAGGCATGAAAATAATGAGGGGTGTTCTTAAGAGAAAAGAATGTAGATTGAGGAGAAATTTACGAGCAACAAGGTCATGAATATAATTGTAGAGTAGATAATCGAGGAAAATGGGAACTATTAAATGAAAATTAGTATTTGAGCACCATAATCAGAAAAATAAAGTTGTTAAGGAAAAAGTGTCCGAGAAGTCAGAAAGAAGTCTTTTAGAGGAGAAAAAAGTGTACAGCAATTCTCAGGACTCGTCCAAAACAAGTAGCCTTCTAATTAGTTAATTAATATAATTTTAGTAAATAAATGGATGTTTATATAATGTAGATGCATCGCGAGTCAATGTGTACCAACATTCAATAAGTATGTCAGATTCAGCTAGCCAGCAATTATAACAGTCAAATGGTTTCTGCTTTACGTATTAGGGAACGTGTATTCCGGCCACTCTATTAACCAACTGTTTGCTCAATATAGCCACAATATAAACTGATATCCTCAATATAGATCCAAGTGAAGGTATGTAAACATAAAAATATAGAGAATAGTTATTATCTCTCTAATGCGTTCTAACTGAATCGGGTAGGGATTCTAAAATTAACCATCATCCACCGACACAGAGGTGAGAACTCGCGATTTCGCTTACTGAAATTCCCAGGCTTAGTCGTCATCACTAGATCATTACCATTTTCCTACACCGTTTCCCAGCACACCCTCCGCTCCCCCCCCGCCACAGTCCTCACATTATTCGCTCCAACTAATACATTGCTGTCTGACCTGAAGAAGGCCTCAGAGAAGGCCGAAAGCATAAACCTGAAATGTGAGTGTCCTTTTACGTGTTCTCTATTTATATTTTTGTGTTCTATTTTGCCGTGGAATTGTTGTACTTCTCTGGTAAGTACTGGAGCAAATCTCCTGCACTCACCAGATTTAGATCGGGGCATAATATCCCCAAAGATTTCAGTGTAAAATACGTTTCCTCGACAGCTCAATTTGTTACAGCATCGGCCCGGAGTGTCTATCCATTATTTACGAGGGTTCCTATTGGGATCCGAAAAAACAAACCAAAAATAGAATTTCATGGATGAGATGCAAAAGTGCGTCTTCAAAATGGGAATGCTCGTGCCGCATTGGGATGGGTATCTCAGCTCTTCAAGGGAGAACTGCGTTGATCTTTCATTAAATATCCCCTTTGGATGATCGTGCACGACGTGCAACGCTCGGCCCATGGACTATGGGGTCTTTTTGCGTCCTTTCTCACCAAATGAGATCCTTGCCTATTCGTAGTTCTATCGTAGCCATCTAAAATAAATACTAAAAAAGCAGAAGTGATTTGATTCAACCTAAGAAATTGATATCTATTCGCATAGTTTATGGAAACACACCAAAAGAGCAAAATAAGTAGTGCTTCCAATTAATCTAAAAAAATACGTCTTTATATTTCAACACTAGTAGTGTTGAAATACCACAACCAGTATTAGTGGTTAAGTTAGAGCCTAGTTAGCTCCAGATTATGAGAATAACTTGTTAAATATACTTTCACTTTTATTTAGTTTGACGCGATTTCCATTGCTATAAAATCAAAAAGTTGGAAAGTTACCGAGAAATGCCATTTCTAAAGCGTTAGAATAAATATGATTGAAAAATATACAGTAGGAATGTAACAGGCAGTGAATTCTTCTCGGGATTTCATCCGGGTAATCTCCTCCATCTCCATCGCTGCCGACGTTTCGATGAAATCCTTTTTCATCATCATCAGGGCCGATGATGCTGTGTGACCTAATGATTATTTGGGATTGCCGCCCTTGTGGCTTATCCCAATAAGGGCAGTTTTCGACAAGCGACTTTACCTTTTTGTTTGCTGATTAACACTTCAGCATTTTCTAATAATTAATTAATTTTTAATATATATTTATTCAACTATCTCGGCGTCTTGCCTTGGGTAATGGTTGGTCTTTGTCTTCTTCTGTGATCGCCCTTGGTCTTTTATGGACATCCCATACCTTGGAAACTGTATTTTTCCCAATATTTCGGAGAATTTCGTCGTCTTTTGTTTCCTGTTTTTTGTAGAAATTGATTGCTTTGTTTTTAATGTATTTCTCAATTTCTACTATTCCGGCCGTTGTGTAAAGGTCCTTCTCAGGGTAGTTAGTTGGTAATCGTAAGATCATTTTTAGGCTTTTCTTTTCAAACCGCTTAAATTCTAATTTTGCTGTCACATTCGCCATGCCTGCCCATGCCGTACTGGCGTATGTGACAATAGGTCTTACGCATGCTGTGTATAATTTAAGTTTTAATTGCCTATCAACATTTCCTGATCTAAGCAGGTATGAAAGGCCTGCTCTACTACCAGCTGCTTTGAGAATTGTTTTTCTTATGTGTGGGGCAAAGTGCAACATTGTGTCTAAAGTCACTCCTAAGTAGAGCGCCGTGTCTTTCCATTGGATTGGATTTCCCTCGATGTTTAAGGGATCTACGTAGTCTATAGTTCTTCGGGAGAAAATTACTGCTTGTGTCTTTACTGGGTTTAAATCAATCCTCCACTCTCTATACCATTTTGCCAGGCTGTTAACTGCCTCTTGTAAGTATTTCGCTGCGTATTTAGCCTGAACGCTTCGGCAGATAATGGCTGCATCATCAGCATAGAGAGCTAGCATAGTATTCCCATGTTTTCCTATATTAGGGACATCTGCCGTAAATAAATTAAAAAGGAACGGACCAAGAACTGATCCCTGTGGAACTCCCGCAGAGATCATTCCTTCCCTGCTCAGGGCGTTGTCCCACCTTACTCGAAAGGTTCGGTCACTGAGATATGATTTAATTAATTTTATCTGCCAGCAGGTGAAACCCATCGCAGACATCTTCCTAATAAGTCCTTTATGCCATACTCTGTCGAACGCTTTGGATATGTCCAAGAAAGCCGCGGCAGAGTATGCTTTTCTATTAAAGCTGTCGGCGATGAATTCAACAACTCTATGTAGCTGTTGCTCCGTTCCTCTCCCCTCCCGAAAGCCAAATTGTTCCGGTGGGATGATTCCCTTGTCATCAGTGATTCGTTTGTATAATGGCAGGATTAATTTCTCCAAAATTTTTCCTAGTCCGGAGAGTAGTGATAATGGTCTATATTTATCAGCAGTAAGTGGCCCCTTGCCGCATTTTGGGATACACACTACTACTGATTTTTTCCATGGGCTCGGGAAATGGCCTAGTCTGATGGATGAGTTCGCAATCTCTAGCATATATAATCCTGCAGCTCTGGGAATGCGTTTGAGGATCTCGTTAGGTATTCTATCATTTCCAGTGGCTTTTCGTAGTGGTGGGTTTTTCAATACTGTCACTACCTCGTCAATTTCAATTTGTGGAAAATCATCATCTTTTCTGTAGTCTTCAGCACTATCTTCTCCGTCGTCATCCAATCCATGAGGGGTTGTAAAGACTCTTTCTAAATATGCTGCCATATGATCGGCTTTCTCTTCAGCAGTAGTCAATTTCTTGTTTGGCGCTTTCAGTACAGTTATCTTTTCCCTGCCTGAATTTCGGAGTCTTTCTTCCCTGACCATTTTCCAAATGCTACCATCCTGCATATTCAGTGATGCCAGTTTGTCTTCCCACCTTTTTCTCCTTAGCTCTCTAATGTCGTCTCGTACATTGTGTTTTAGTTTGTAGTATTCTCGTCTCAGGTCATTGGTTCCAATGCGAATGTACCGCTTTCTGAGACGATTCCTCTCTTTAATCTTTTGTATTATTTCTGGCGGTAGAGAAAGGAAGTCTGAGTTCCTCTTGGTCCCACGAGGAATTGCGTCTTCTATACCTTTCTTAATGACGGAGGTGATGGTTTCCGCCATCGCGTCAAGCTCGGTGGGAGTGTTTGGCTTTGGTATTGTGACTGGAAGTAAGTCGGCAACTCTTTTACGAAAAAGCTCCCAATTTGCTTTCCCGTAAACGAGTCTGTCAGTGGTTGGAACTGGCATCACTGGTCCTTTTCCTAATTGTAGGATGACAGGTAAATGGTCGCTAGGTAGTGCAATGGCTGTAGTAGCTTTTGCTCTTAACGTGAGACCGTGAAGAATGGCGATATCGATCACATCTCCCACTCCATTCCTCATTGGTCTCGTACTGTTGTTTGGAGCAACTATCCTTGCCTTATTGTCACATGTCCAGGCTCTTAACGTCTTGCCCCTACAATTCTCAGTCCTACAATTCCATTGGGGACTTTTAGCGTTAAAGTCTCCCGCTGCAATTGTAGGATCTCCAGAAAATATTTTTCTGAGGTCATCAGCATGCAATCTCTTCGAGGGCGGGAGGTAACAGCTATATATCTTACAGCCCGCCACTCTTATCCCCACTGTTTCAATAGGCTTAGTGTCAAGCGGTTCACTAGAATTGTATTGAGTTCCCTCTCTAATCATTATGGCAACACCGCCACCTTTCTTGCCGTTGTCATCACGATCTTTTCTGATTATTGTCCAGTTAGGAATATTGATGTTTTCTCTGGGTGCTAAATGCGTTTCGCTCAGTAGGCAGATATTGCATTTCTTGTTGTCTAGAAAATGTAGCAATTCGTCAATTTTTCCTATTAAACCACCATTTACATTCCAAATGGTCACGGTCATTGAGGTATTTCGTAATGGTGTGTAATCCATTATGGGTTTGCGGGTAAGAGCCTCATTAATAGCGTTGTGATGGCGGACATTTGTGTCTGCATCATTCTGACTAATTCTGTTAGAGCCGCCATCATTGCTCTTAGTTCCTCGTTCCCTTTTTCTGTTTGCTGTGTAATGTGCTCGTTGTTTTTTCCTTCTACATTTGACGGAATCGTCGCCTCAAATCCCGCTGGAACTGGTCTTTCTCTATGTACATTTTCCGTTGCGGCTCTTGGAGTTCTATTCCATGCGTTTACCGCTGGTAAGGGTGCATCCTTATAAGATGGCAGGGCCTTGGGCGTCTTGGCATTTTGGTATGCCTTGACTTTTTCCTGTCTAAGGGGACAAGCATTCGCAAATGAGACATGATCTCCTCCACAGTTGCAGCAAGTGGCTTTATCTTCCCGTGTTTTGGTGCAGTCTCGTCCTTCATGTGGCCCTGCGCACTTATAGCATCTAGGTGCAGCTGTACATCCCTTGGAGCCGTGACCATATCTATTGCATCGATAACACATTTGAGGAGTGTCGTATCGGTACACTTTTAATTTAGCTTGATAATGGCAGATGGAATATATTTCGCCAATCCTGCTAGCTTTAAAGCCGTTCCCCATTTGTACCGTGACTGTATATATGTCGTCCCTTTTGCCTAGGGGCAGCGCTTTCAGGGCAGGTATTCCTTGTTCTTTTAAATTTTCTACAATGTAATCAAGGTCCATTTTTGGGCTCAGTCCTCGGTGGTCATGTTGGGTCCCTTCTGATTGGCGGAGGCCGAGCACGTTTTCCCGCCATTTTCAGGATCGGGTTCCATGTCCTGCTTAGGCTAAAACCCTCGTCTCCGTTAAAGTTTTTCTCAGAGAGCCGTATTTCAATTGCCTTCTTGGTGAGGCGGTCCCAGTAGCTATTGGAATGGTGGAGCATTTTGGTTTGGCGTATCGCGTGGTCGCAATCAATGGCATGCTCCGCAACCGCCGATTTTGATGTATAAACCGGCACCTACAGACTGGCATCATCGGCCCTGATGACGATGAAACAGGATTTCATCGAAACGTCGGCAGCGATGGAGATGGAGGAGATTACCCGGATGCAATCCCGAGAAGAATTCACTGCCATCATCCGCCGGGACAAATTGAAGTCCTAAGGAATGTAACTGTTTGTTCAGGTAAGCTATTAGAAAAATAAAAATAACCCAGTTAATGAAGTCTATATTTAAAGAAAGTAAATATTAAATTTAAAAATTCAATACATAGTTTGTTTCATGGACAAATAATAGGAAATCTGATTTTGACCATTCTCCATTTTCCCAGGTCAGAACTATTATGTCTCTCATTATTTTCAGTTTTCGATTTAACCGTGTATATTTATCCATCTTGCAATGTTGGTAAAAAAATAAAATGCAATCATTCTGTACGTACTCCCTATTAGAATTAATAATAAATTTCAGCATGGAGTTTCATCATGAGCTGACATCACGCATCATGGAGTCAAAGAATTATCCCATTATCAATGTGAAGTTATCCATCCAACTGCATCCCCTTATACCGCCCCAAATTCTGTCCCGTAACCCTCGCCATGAATTTTACTTGTAGAAAGAGTAAAAGATAAATGCTAGAAGATGAGTCGGTGGGTATATATGACCCTTAGTGGACGTGTGTGTGCGAGCGTGATCCTGAATGAGGTCGATTGGTGGCCCTTAGGTAAGAGAGTGCACATGGATGACAGTGCACATGGTAAGACAGTGCACATGGATGGGAAACCAAGAGGAGTAACTAAGACGAGGGGAAGGGCGATGACCCTCCTGGTGGGCCGATATGAAGGAACATAAAGCGATAGGGGTATTGGCCTGCACAGAGGGGATGTCCGCGTATAGACTAGAGGACACAGTCAGTGAGATGTGAGATTTCTGTACTGGAAGGACGTTGTAGCAACACTGGCAAACCCTTCCATTTTGGGTTATCAGACCAATCACATCCAACCAAACCATACTAAGATGGGGCGATTGTCACCATTATTCCGCTTCGGTCGCCATGTCTCGCCGTTAGCTAGTGCGAACGGCGAGGAATGGTAGACCCCAGTTTCGTTCGCACAAATTACTCTCTTCTCCCTTTGCCCACCTGTCCTACAAACCAATGATATATATTTCTCCTCAGCTGATTCCCCAAATTTTTTTCATCTTCACCTACACGCATAACTAGGTGATCATAGAGCCTATAAAAATTATTACCTCAGGTGTACTTGTGCGTGAGACGATAAGTGTATGTATAAGGGGGTCCTAATTTAGGGACGTGTAGGGGTAAAATTTAAGGCATTTTGGTAAACAAACATCAGCAGTTGAAAAAAAGGAGGGTGTACCTAAACTGCAATGGTCAACTTGTGAATTCAGGTAACAGAAACATCAAGAAGGGTTATGCAGAAGACTTTGACGCAAGAGACGCACCAAGATCGCTTTCCAAAACGTTCATGTTCTCAGATTGGATCCGAAGTCTGCAAAAATCTACGCATAAAACATTGTCATCGAGCGGTCTACTGTCAGTTGGACCGCAGAGACCTTATGCTTCCTGGATGAAGATTTCTGGAGAAGCATTACTTGAGAATTAAATTTCACAAGAATATTTAAACCTCCGATTTCAACCGCACCTATTCAATTCAGTTTCTTTGAAAGCACTACGCTATCAAATATATTCCTATCGTACATCAATTTCAAAATGAACATGGTGTTGAAGAAATTACATCCTGTTTTTCCTTATGGAAAATTTCTTACGTATAAGCAGGGAACTTTTGAAAGAAACGATTAGGTAAAAATACACTAAGAGTACCAGAGAAATTATGGTAGTCAGCAAGTTTGCTTTTGCAGATGAAAATAGTTTTCACCCAGCACCAGGTCGTAGGGCGTGTGAAATTCACAGTTTGGTCGGGAAGGGGGGTAACTATAAATATTTCCTTCCTTGTGCTAATATTCACTTGACATCCAGCATCTAGAAAATCGCCTTACTTAGATTCTAAGTTTTTTTGTCGTCAAAAATTTTTCAGGCCATTGAAATTTCTAAGCATTCTCCTAGACACTAATGTATTTGAATGAAAAGTCAGGAGATAAGAATGCCAGTAATACGGTAGTAAACGTTATCTGACTGATTGTCATTAGGTATTAGGTTTAAACGCATAAATTAGTATTTTACATGATAGAGAGGCAAGCTGCAGCTATTTATAAGTATGCGGTCTCATAATTAACATGCCGTGCATGCACCATGCTAAAAGTACCATCCAAAAGGAGAAATACTTCTTGTTCAAGTTAGAGCTGCCAGCTGCTCTGATGCTGTCATCGTCGAATGAGGAGCTGTATAATTGATAATACCTACTCCTAGAATGAAAATTCGGCCAAAGATACAAAAAAAACTCTCTTAACAGATCTGAATAAAATTTCCACCATTTTCTTTCCTAAATTGTAATATCACAGCACACTGAAAACGTCATGGATATGGAAATCGAAAATATCGTAAATGTGCGCTGCTGTTTTCAAAATATCACAAAGATAGTTCATTTATATTTCTTTTTCTTTTTTTCAATTGGAATCGGTTGCTCATAAATCATTGATAACTTTGGCCAACAGTATTATGCTGACGCTGCCGGATCACTGATCGGTTTTTGCATCTTTATACGAATTTCAACGTCGATCTTTACAGCCAAACAAATCCAAATTTATCTAACTACTATCGAATGTATTTCAGAAAGGAGGAAAGAGGGTAAAGGATTATATCGGCGATGGATAAAAATCTCGAATGAAATTAAAATAAAATGAGGAAAATGGCATAACGGTAACTTTAACGGAGTCAACATCGCGGATTTCTACACAAAATGGATGATTTCCATAGTAACAATCATTCACCTTTATTCCGCCGGAACCTAGACTCATATCCCGCTCAAAGCGAATAAGTTCTATACCCTGAAATATTCGCATATCATATGCTATTATAGAATATTCTGCTTGCTGTATTTTGACATTTAAATATATTAATATTTTTAACCTAGTATTTAAAAAGATATACTTAAACATTTTTTAGGTCAACACTGACATTATATCATTTGAGTGAAGCCTTAGCATAACACTTCATTTTCTTATTCTTAGTTTATATTACGTTTAACGTCCCCACCATCATTTCTTAATTACGGCATATATTTCTTATATTCTACTTCTGAGTGCTTAATCAACGTATCCGACATGCAACGGTGCTTCTAATTAAAACGGAATTCAGCTTTAGCAAATACGCGATTCTTGAAGCCCCTACCTTTCTTAAAAGTCCCCACTCGGATAAAAGGTGGGATCTTCTTCATGTGATTCATTCCATTTCGAATCACTTAATATTTCCTCTCGCCTTAAAATTTTCCCTCCCACGGACTATCCCCTCTCCAAGCAAACTCCCACTTCCAAAACCTACCGTAGGCGCCTGCTCTCCCCACTCCCAAAGTCCATTTAGCAGTCACTCCAATCTGGGTTTCTTCTGCGCAACCTCCTTCTCCCTCCCTTCTTCCCCGCAACCTTTTCACCGCTGGAATTCTATCCACCAGTATTGAGATTCGCGATCCAAGGGCTGACTCTCAGTCGGATTCATCTGAATTCCCTGAGCACCTGGCCACCTCCTTCCTTCAATCACCTACACCAAGGATTTTCACATGTTCGTATTTACATACTATACACTCATTCACACGCACAAGGATTCATATAATAATACAAGCCCAACACCTTCCATATTATTCCCACACTTCTAACAATTCCCCTCCCAACTCAAATTCCCTTCGCAAACCTTTCCCACCTTTCCCTTCCATCCAGCGTCCCCGGCCCCTTCTGATATTAGCTTTTCCTCAGTTCCTTCCATCTCTCTATTGTGAAGGATGGCTTGTCCCACAGAAAATCCAAAAATTGTATAAGTTTCTTTTCTTTTCTGTGTGTTTCTCTCTTTTTTCGCTAATTATAACTTCATATACATTATTATTCATATCCGTGAGACTTTCACATAACATATATATAAATATGCATATGTATGTGTGTGTGTGTGGTTCACAGCATCATAGACAAAGGAATGGAGAATAAGGCAAATTATTACTTTCGGGATGATCATTTTGGGCTCAGGAAGGGAAGATGAACGCGCCGTGCCATTGTAGTTATGAAATCACTAATCGAGAGGAATATAGAATACTATCAGAACGTATTTGTCTGTTCCGTGTAATTTGCCGAGGCGTTTGATAGAGTGAATTGGGAAAGACTCTTGAGTATATTGCAGAAAATAGGAATAGAATGGTGCGACAGGAGTCTAATACGCGACCTGTACATGTCCCCGACTTCTCAGATGCAAGTGGGGAAGGGAGAGTTCGAATAGGCAGTGTCGGGAAGAGGGGTAAGGCAGGGTTGCCCATTGTCACCGGTGTTGTTCTACGTATATGAGGAGGATATGATTAAAGAGGCATGGGAAGAATTGGAGGTGGGAATGAAAGTCGGAGGGGAATTCGTAAAATCGGTTAGGTTTGCTGATGACCAAGCATTAATTGCTCAGTCAGCATTGCTGGGTGAATTGGAGGTTCAGTGCGATAGATATGGGATGAGAATCAATATTAAAAAAACAAAGGTTATGCGATTTTCCAGAAAAAGGGCTAGGCTAAATTTTAAAACAGAAAAGCAAAAACTAGGGCAGTTAGAACAGTTTATATATCTTGGAAGTGTTTTGGATCAACACGGTCAAAGTAATAGGGACGCAAGGAGAAGGATTATTCTAGGCAAAGAGGCTTTCACATTGAGGAGGGAGGTGATGATAAAGACGTCGATTCAGGATGTTAAGAAAAGACTCGTTAAAACTTTGATATGGAGCGTATTTGTGTGAGGCGCGGTAACGTGGTCACTGAAGCAGGAGGAGAAGCCTAGATTGGAGGCTTTTGAAATATGAATGTATAGAAGGATGGTGATGATAAATTCGACCGGAAGGAAAATAAATGAGGAAGTACGAGGTATGGTTGACGAGGACAGGGGTTGTTTGGAGAAATCATAAGGAGGCAGGGAAAATGGATGAAAAATGTGGATTGATGGTAAGTGGGATGTTGAAGGCACTAATAGAGGGTAGATTATATTGGGCAAATGAGGAAAGGCCTGGAATTGGATAGGAATATTGGACAGAGTGAAGGGAGGAAGGAATTCTACGGAGATGAAGAAGGACTTGATTTAGAGTAGGTTGCTAGATTGTGTTTTTTAAGGAGTCAATAAGTAGTTATTTCGTAGTTATGTCCATACAAAACCTACCTTAGCCGGCAGATTACTTAATTATGTTTATATATATATATATATATATATATATATATATATATATATATATATATATATATATATATAAAGTCACTTTCTTGAAAATCCCACTAACGTGCACAATAATGTAAATGGACAAATTTACAAATCGTGACATTTAACATATGTTCTAATATGAAATATTTTTGCGACAAAAAAGCAAGAGCTTTCAGAAGATTGATGCGATAAAAAATAATAATTTTTTATAGTCCAAAGGATGATCCGTTGCGGTGATGCTGCAAAGGAAGTCAATGAATTACGTTTACATTCCTACATCTCGACGACTTTGAGGATGCGAATGTAGATAATGTTTACGATGATAACGCTGAAGTAATTAAGTAACGGAAGAAGAATAAATTCAATGAATTCTGTGAAACTGAAATTCATTTGTCAAAGATATCCAGAAGGAACATTAACCGAGCATGCAACAGGAATTGATGTAAGATGACACAGAGACGACATTGAGAATGGTAGGACAAATATAAAAACAATATCGACGTACAAGTAATATACTAGGAACTATAAATGATATACCGTTGACTATATCCATGTGAAACAAGTATTTGCGAATAAAATAAAGGTCTGCAAAATAAAGCTTATCTGGGAGCTTAGGTCGCTTTTGGGAAAAAAAATAGTACCAATGAAATGCCATCTTATATTCAAATAATGAACTGGAAATGGTAATCAGAAAATTTTAAAGGAATCTAACCAAGGATTACGACGATAAGTATATAGATCAGCAGCACATTGTAACAACATGGGTTTGATGGAGAGAAGGTGCCAATAACGTATATGAGGGGTCAAATATAGGAATCCGCGGAAAATGTCATTGGTCAAGGACTCTTGGGGCATTTCTCACAAACGAAATATTTTCAAATGGAAAACGAAATACGGAAATTTAGGAGGGGATAAGATATTACATTAATTCTCAAAATCAAATCGTTTGAAAGGCTAGAAAAGATACAGAAGAATGGTAGAAGAGAGTAAGTTCAGCAAAATATTGCGCACAAAAAAAGTCAAAGTACAAGAAACTTTGAGACACCAGTTTATTGAACGCAGATAAAATATCAGTAACGTTCGGCACGGCGAGGGGGAAATATCATTGAAGTTGAAGGTGAAATAAATATCAATGAAGAAGTGAACTATATAACTATATATTATATATCTATATATGTTCAAGGTAAATTTATTCTGGTACTTATAGGAAAATATAATTAGTGTGCAAATATATAGTATATTTCTTTGACCATAAAGTTGAGCCAAAAACTATTAAATTCATAATGAGATGCTTGGAAAATATTTCTGACAAGTACAGTGTGACTTAAAGTTCTTAGGTTTCACAATTCTTTCCGACTAACTACTAAAACAAGAAAATTTTAACTTCTCTCATTCTCAAATGGATCTTCTTTTAGGAGATTACATTATTCACAACGTCCACGCCATGATTCTACATGTATGACCGCCGAGAAAGGAGTTCAACTAGAAAATTGCAGATTATCTGTAGCTGAGGGTTCCTGGCTTCGTTTTAATGCGACACCCAACTCTCTTTGAACTACCTCAACGACGAACACACACTTTACACGTCTATAACACCACAATGCATGCCTCACCCAATTGACGATACATTTCGATGGGTGTTAAACATCGCAAGTGGAGAAAATGGATGATTACACAATGTTATTGTACACCATGATGCCATTTTTAGGATTAAAATCTAGGCTGCATCGAACAGCATCAATTAAAACCCTGTAAACTGCATTTTACAGCCATCTATGTGTAGTATTCATGAAGAATGTGGGCGTAGTTTAAGCTGAACTGCATCTTTCATCTACTCTCAGTCCATAGAAAAAAATGGGATACATTAGGACTTGGAAGATACCTCGTGATTCTGCACCTCTGGAAAACTAATTCTAATTTTATGTGACCGAAAATAAATATTGCGTATCATCTGAAAAGTATTTATTTATAATTATCGGACCCTTTTCCAAGGAAATTCAACTTCATTTTCTCATGTTTACGGTTTTCTTATATTCGAATTAAACGTAAAATACGAAAGAATTTTTTATTTAAATTTTAAGTATACGTACTTATAAAAATAATATATGTTCATATTATTATTTGTATTTAATCCCATGACTATGGCTGAAAAAATTCATTTTTAATTTTGTGTGCATATTAAAAACCTACATCCATAATGAAAATGCCATACATCCATAATGACGAATTCAACAAAATTTCAAATGTGCAAGGGAACGTTTCGGTACACAGTGAATAGAAGCGCTGTTTTTCGGCGGCCGTACCTTTGCTGATTTTAAAATGTATATAAATATTAGCATTATTTTTTGAACTGCTTGTAATATCATTTGCCTAGAAGTACGGGAATTTTGAGTCTTAATGACTCCAATTCATTTAGGCTGGACGATAATGAAGTCAATACCCACGATGCAGTGAATGCAGCCCGCCTAACTGAGCAACATTATTTCAACATATAAGAACAGTTTCAAAAGCTCTAAAGAAGTTTTAATGACATGAATAAAACTATAATTATCGATCCAAAAGTCACACTCAAGGCTGTAATCGAATTAATTAACCTCATTACTAGGGTCTACGAAAACATTTACACGTAGTTAATTAGTATTTCGGTCGAGTAATTGGTGAAAATCAATTAAAATCATTTCACACGATGCGTTTCATAGTCACTCATCCAAGCCAGAAAAGCATAAAATTGCCATTGAATAATTAATTGGTTAGAGCTCTCATCGATCATTCCCCTTTGAGTTCCCTCTATCATTCTCATCTTCCCATTACATTGTTGAAATTGCTGTGCCGTATCGTCACGGGACGTCTAACCCTGATGGAATCCATCTATTTTTCTCCTTTCCCAATGTGAAAATCCGGATTCACATATGAAAAGGGCCGACCTCATCATCATATGATGAGAATACCCTCGTCAATGAGAGCTGTAAATTGGAGTAACCCGTGGCCGTAGCCACAAATTATTTCATAATTAACTGCCAGTGACTATCCCGGTAGACCTTCCCTCACTATTAGAGCCGTCAAATATTTATTGCGCCTTATCCTCTAATGGTGGGCACAAAGAGGTGACCCCCATTTGTCTGAAACTATCTCTCTTCGGTTTTCCCTTCTCGCCTCCCTTCTGATTGTTACTCCCGCAATAAAATCCATAATATCGTCTCCCAGCCTTAGCTCCTGAAGACCTCGCTTATCTGCCCCCATTACTGCTTCCCCTTATCTTTTACGTCTTGCTCCTAAATCACCTTGGGAAAAGCTACGATAATGGCTCTGAAAAGCTAACCATTACGCTTTTTTATTCCCTGGATGTATCCTAAGTGCGCATGGAAGGGATTTCTACAGCTGTATTTCAATTAATGAGGAACCACTTTTTAGGGAAACAGGGTGGGTGAGCAGATAAAGCTTAACACTGGGATTAGATTCTCAAAAACTCTCATCATCATTGCAAGCAGATGGAAATGGTATCAGCCCAGTTCACTGGGTATAACTCAAGTACTATGATTTTTGAAGAGATCGTTACTAAAATGTTAACGCAACTACAAGTTTTTAGAGATAGCCAAATAATACTGTCAATTAAGTTGTGGTAAATTAAAATGATTAATTTTAGTAATAGCTTTTGGCAATTATTTAAATCAAACGTCTAAAATACGGTTTTCCTTATATTTATATACCTCTTATTTCCCGAATTATCAGTTAAATCTCCATAGCATTCATTCACAGTAAATTTAGCTGAAGAATTGGACTGAAACCATCATCCACTGATTGTTGCAAAAAAGAGAAAAATCCAATTTATATAGTAGAATTATATATATATATATATATATAAACTTGAAACATGAAATAAAATATTAATATATACCTAAAAAAGTGCTTCTGGATGAGAGATATAGCATTATTCACAAATATTATAAAAATGAAGTATGAAGCATCAGTTGAGCTAACTCATTGCACAACTAAAGGACTACTTAAGGCATTTATAAAAGTCGAAGTAAAGTCATTTTCAACCAAGAGCGCATTGTCAGCCAGATACAAAAATTCCCAGCAGCAGAGAGAGTGAGGCAGAGGAAAAGAGATGTGAGGTGGCGATAGAGCGATAAGATGTTCAGAACAGTATTGCGGTAAATTTAATTATCACTCATACGATGACATTACTTTTTGGAGACATTATTTTAGTATACTTAAATATACCAGGTGAGCTAATTTTTCGACATGACTCAAGAGCAAAAACTGACTAGTGGAAATGCGTAAGGTGCGATTTTCATTCAGCCAGCACACCCTGAAGATAATGAGTGCGTAAGGTTTCGCAACTTAGATGTTTCACTTTTCAACCCGGTTGGAGAGTCTGGAGAGTCAAGAACTCTTTACCCTAAGAAATTATTTATGATACATTTATTTGCAATATAGCGAGAATAAATTGGCAGAATGCACTGAAAAACTTGAGGCATTTGAAAGATCATTCTAAACTCCTACCAAACTCTTAATTTACATCTATCCCTCCTGTCTCCAGAAGGGAAGACGAAAATAAGGATGAATTAAAATTTCCTTCCAAGGATGGTGCTTATGGAAAGTATCCGGATTTCATCGCACCCAACTCCTATCAATCAAGAGAACTCACTGACCCTTAATCCATATTTAATTCTAATTGGGTAAATAATATCTACTGAACTTATTAATCTACTCTATAGTATCTCCTCTGCATTAGAACTAATCCTATGGAAAATAAAACTTTCGATTTCGAGAACCGCATTTAATTTTTAGTTTATTGTTAATGACTAGTAAGTGTTTCTCATAATTACGCATTTCTTTCGCATCCTTAGTCGAACACGTATAAGTATAAATGAAAAGTGGGATACGTTTTGTTTAGCGTGACGAAAAAACCTAAAATATGTTTTTAGAAATTTAAGAGCCCAACGAAGAGCGCGCCAATTGCTCTCAGGCTACATTTTAATTAGAAATATAAAAAGATTTTGAACTTGACACTGAGATATGAAAATATTAGGCGTACACATGGATTGCACAGATTCTCAAAATTTAATTTCCTCTCCCGAATACTCCGCCTTGAATTTTTGTTAGGACCAGTTGAAAAGTGGCCATTGTGGTTGGAAAAATGAGGAAGAGATCCAGGAACACGTTTCCCATCTAACATTCCGTCTCTGTCAATCCATACAAATTCATTGTTTGTTGCCACGCGCCGTTTAGTTTGATAACCCTCCGCGTTTCCACCGCGTCAACACAGCCCTCACGTTACCTTATCGCGAATCCACTGAAAAGGAAAGTTATTGGTCCTTCTTTGTCCCTTTATCTCACTTTCCCACTAAATTGTTCAACCTGTTTTAGGTTTCACAGTTACGATCCGTTATCGGTCTTCGCTTTTCCTCTACCACTAGTCTCCCAGCATTTCCTGGAGCTTTTTTATCGCAATTTCTGATACCCTTCCCGAAAGTATCAATCTTATGACCCTACGAAAAACTCAAAACGATCCGTTTACTACTTTACATAGTCCAATATATCCTACTATCATGCGTAACGGTTCATTCCCAGTAATTTTAAAGTCCAACTAACTGAATATATTTATTCATTTTCAATCAAATAAAAAAATATGAAGTCATACATGCATATAAACTAGAAATTATGGGCTTCTAAAAAAATATTCAGGCTAATGAATTTCAAATTGTGTCAAAAAGTGATATTGCGGCTACACTTCCGTGTATCTATTAAGAAATTCTAAATATGAAAATCAGGAACTCGAAGTAAATTGGAAATATAGTATTGTTGTAGAGCATTGAAGTTTGATGAATTGCTTATTGAAGGGAGGAATTCAATGAAATGCGAAAGCGAATGGCCAGATATGATGGCCCACAATTTTTAATTGCATAAGTTATATCAGTTGCCCATGAAAAAACTGATAGGAATTGGATTCAATTTAACTATTAAATATGTCCTCCCAAACTAGAACCTTGACGTGGTAGAAGGGCTGGTGCTTTCCGGTTACCCTGGAGCTGTGCTGGTGGGAGTAATAATAATTGCTCCTGGTAGGGCCACCCATGCCAGATGCTCGAAGGCTAGGAGCCAGACGAAAGGTAGTCCACGCAGCGTCTGTTCCTCAGTGAGGCGGCTGCAAAGGCGTCTGACCCCAGTGGTGCGGCCATTAAGTGATGGTGCCACGTAAAAAACACTATTGAGGAAGGCAGCGGGAAATCACCTTAATTACCATTCCCAAAATTGATATGATTTGACACAAATAGAGAATATGAGTCCTGAAAACTGCGGGACTCAGTCCAATCGGCCGTGTGTCGTGCCCGGCAGTGGGGGAGGCAAGGCTTCCGCGGTCCTCATCCCACGAAACACTTGCAGGGGAAAAATAACAGCAGCCGGACAGAAGACGCAAAATAAGCAGACTAAATTAGTTAGAATAGAAAAAGTGGAAAGTCAGGACAACGCTGAGGATAGGAAAATTAAGGAATATTAAGCCAGAGATGGAAAGAGGTAATATAGATGTTTTAGGTCTATGCGGTCTATCTATGTGAGATGGAAACACTGCGGGGATTAATGGAGTGATAATTATAGAATAATATACAGCGGCGGGGACGAGAGCCAACGAGGGGTTATTGTAAAAATAAATAAAGAGGTAGGAAGAAGCGTAGTCACATAGAGGAAGAAACGGATAGATTATTAGTTGTAGAGATTAAAGCAGAACCGACGAACTTGGTCATTGTTCAGGTATACGCACATGCCACCGAGCAACCACCACAAGAAAGAAGCGATAAGATGTACGATGAGTTAGAGGATATGATCGCGCGTGTTCCTGCAAGGAACCATTTGATAGTGATAGGGGATTGGAATGCGACGGTAAGGTGAAATAGACTGTAGACGAAGAAAGAGATGGTGATTACGCGGGAGACAGCGGTTTTGGCGCGAGGAATGACCTCGCGGAGAACGTAATTGAGGTTTGCAGAAGACAAGTGTTATCCATCACCAACATATATTTTAGACACCACAAAAGGCCTAGATATACAGGTAATATGCCAGGTGACTCAGAAAGGCATCAGTTAGATTATATTCTGGTTAGGTATAGGTTTAGCAACAGTGTGATAAATTCACAGAGCTTCGCGGGAGCGGATGTGGGCTCTGACCTAAACTTAGTTGTTATGAAATTATCCGTTTCAAAAAGGTAAGTCAGGAGGGGTGGGTTAGGAAATAGAATGTAAAAGCATTAAATGGATTGACAAGGAAGGAGTATCAGCAAGCAATATAAAAAAATGTATGCTGGTAAAGAGCCGAATACAATCGAAGAAAAATGGGAATGTTTCAAAAAAGGCATATCAAAAGCCGCAAAAGACACTATTGGAACGGCTAACGGGAAAAGGATAAGGAAACCATGGATCACGGATAAGATGATTACAAAGATGGATGAGAGAAGAAGATGGAAGAATGTAAACACAGAGTTAGGCAAATTGAAGTACAAAGAATTAAACAATAAATTGAGAAGGGCCACAAATAAAGCAAAAGAAGAATGGTGGAAAACGCAATGCGAGGATATGGAAAGTTTACAGAAGAAGGGTGAAATTGGTGCTCTATAAAGCAAGGTTAAGTTATTATCGGGGAGTAAGAAGGCAAGATCTGTGCAAACAGTTAAAGATAAGTGGAGTAAGACAATAGTTGAACCAGGAAAAATCCAAGAGAGATGGAAGGAATATATAGGGAAACACTGTATGGTAAAGAACTTAGGCCGACAAGGTTAGACATAGAAAAGGAACATGACGTAGAAGAAGATAGCTTAGGTCCAGGCATACACGACGATGAAATAGAAAGGGCATTAAAGGAGATGAAAGCAAATAAGGCCGTGGGGGTGGACAACATACCTGTAGAACTGTTGAAATGTTTAAGAAAATGTGGGAAGAAGGCCCTATGTGGACTGATTCGTAGTATCTATGAAGAAGGAATCTGGCCGGAAGATTTTGTGACATCAATGTTAGTTCCTATTCCAAAAAAGGTAAAGGCTACATCATGTGAGGATTACAGAACAATAAGTTTGATATCCCACGCAGCTAAAGTTATTCTCAGCATCATCAACAAAAGGATAAGGAGTAAGGCAAATGATTACTTAGGGGATGATCAGTTTAGGTTTAGGAAGGGGAGAGGTACGCGCGATACCATTGCAGTAATTATCATTATTATTGTATTGAGATTATTATATTATTGTAATGAGATCAAGAGGAATATAGAATACAATCAGGACGTTTTTGCCTGTTTTGTAGATTTCGAAAAAGCGTTTGATAGAGTGAATTGGGAAAAATTAATGCGTGTATAGCAGAAAATAGAAATGGATTGGAGGGACAGGAGACTGATCCGCAACCTGTACATGTCTCAGACTGCTCAGGTGCGAGTGGGGAACGGAGAGTCCGGATGGGCAGTGTTAGGAAGAGGTGTAAGGCAGGGTTGCCCATTGTCACCGGTGCTGTTCAACGTAAATGTAGAGAAAACAATCAAAGAGGCATGGTAAGAACTGGAGGTGGGAATGAAAGTCGGAGGAAATTCGTAAAATCAGTTAGGTTTGCTGATGACCAAGCATTAGTTGCTCAGTCCACCGAGGGGTTGCAAGTGCTGGTGAGTGAATTGGAAACTTAGTGCGATAGATAGGGGATGACAATCAATATTAATAAACAAAATTTATGCAGTTTTCCAGAAAGAAAAGGTTAAGCTGAACAATAAAATAGGAGGGGAAAACTATAGCAGGTAGAACAGTTTACGTCTCGCGGAAGTGTTTTGGATCAATGTGGTCAAAATAGTAGGGACGTAAGGAGAAGAATTGCGCTAAGCAAAGAGGCTTTTATGAGGAGGGAGTTGACAGGAGCGTTGAGTAAGGATGTTTAGAAAAGACTCGTGAAAAGTTTGATATGGAGCGTGGATATGTACGGCGTAGAAGAGTGGTCATTATAGCAGTTGAATAGGCGTAGATTGGAAGCTTTTGAATTGGAGAAATATCAGTGTGGAGAAGAATAGAGAATATTCGTCGGACCGGAAGGAAGTATGAGGCATGGTTGACGAGGAGAGGGGTTTGTTGGGTGAAATCCCAAGGAGGCAGGAAAAATGAATGAAGGGCGCATTGATCGGCAGTGGGATGCCGAAGACTCTAATAGAGGGGAGATTGTTAGGGAAACGAGGAAAGGGTAGGAACAGGATAGGGATGTTGGATAAAGGGAGGAAGGAAGTGTACAGAGATGAAGAGGGACCTGATGTAGAGGTTGCTGGACTGTGTGTTGCTAGGAGTCAGTAAATATTATTGTGGTGGTTGTCCCTATCCAAACCTACCCAAACAGGTATTTTACTTTATAACAATAATAGCCGCGTAAATAATTTTAATCATCGATATACATAATTTGTGCTCTATAACGTATTATATTTTATGTTTGCACCGCAAGATCTTAACAGCAAAAGATAAGAGATTAAATGTGTCCAATGTGATTGAAAGATAACATACCATCAAAGCAACTTTCTCTTTATGAACTTGAGGAAGTTTTTTTTCACAAAGAATTGACTTAATCTAATCTATATTAATTGTTTGAATTTCATAGAATTTGAAGAAACCTTTAATTAACATCTTAAATCCTTATTTCACTTTCCATGTCTCAGTTTAAATTGATCCGTGTACTTTAATAAACATGGAAATATAATCTTCCCATTCAATAACTCGCTGATACAAGGAAAAGAAAACGAAACTCACAAAAATATTTTATACTTTTATTCAAATCCAAGGAACTACGATAACCTACATGCTGATCCCGTTTCAATACAGGGAAATGTTATATTTAATCCACCGCATTGCGGGCCCTGATCATGCCCCGATTGATATATGGAGCAGGATAATTCCTCATGGAGGGGTTCGAGTTCTGCATTCTTGTCAGATGCCACAAAAGCAGCGGGATCATGGCCGACAATGGTAGACGAGGCCATGCACTCTGGAATAGACGCCAAGGCTAATCAGCTCACCGCCGAAAAAAAATAAAATAAAACCTTCCAACACAAAAGTCTACCCAAAACTAAAAATAAACCGAAGGTTACACAACACACTAAATCAATTGTTTTGCAGCCTAATTTTCCTCGGATTTAAATGCGTGACCAAAATATCAACCTAAACACATTGAACTAATAACTATCTAATGAAATTCCTCAAATCCGTAAAAAAAATCTCATCACAGGAACACGTTCATTCTCTGACGCTTTAATAAAAATATATTTTAATGTTATTTATTGCTCAATATTTTATCACGTCCTTTTTTTCCACCTCTTAAAGTTTTGGCCGGTCAAAATGGCGGATCGCGTTACCTAAAGAGTTTTCACGAAAGATTTGCTTCATGTAAAGTCCAAATGCCCACACAGAGTCGCGGCCACTGTTGCTCCTCCTTCGATAACTACTTCTATAATCCTGTGTTTTCATAACTTTTCTCACTCTTTCCATGGTCCCCATTTGCACGAAACAAGCGCTTTTCCACCTTTTTCTCTCTCTCTCCCTCTTACTCGATCATTCCCAGGAATGGCGCTCAATACACCTAAATGATAGGAAGAGAACTGAGCATAGCGGGGATGGGGGAGTCCTGATGGGGAGAGAGATGGAAGGGCTGTGAACTTCACGCCGCTCCTACTCCACTGTCTCCTCCCCCCCAATCCTCGCGCTCACCTCCACGATTCTACCACCCCCCGCTCCAGCTCGCCATTCGCCTGACTTAACTGCAGCCATTAGTGGAGCACTTAGGTGTCGCAAAGGGAAACAATTCGAAGATGGTGATGGAAAGAGAGATAGAAGGCTGACGTCTGACGAGAGGAGAGGGTGAATGGGAAGAGGGTAGGAACGAAGGGGAAGAGTTTGAAGGAGACGGAGAAATGGTCTAGAAAAAATTCGGAGCAAGCTCTCTATAGGGGAGTGATAAAAAAAGATACGACCGTCCGAGGTCCGTATGTCCCCTTCTCTTTCTCCATCTTAAGGTTTTGGACGAGAAACATTTCCAGTTAACGTGCGAAGTGTATGAGAAATCAGCGAGGTGAAAAACACGATAAAAAAATCAGAAATGCTGCAAAAATATCCGTATCCATCACGCAGAATCGTAAACACGAATTGCTGATTTTTGACAGATGAGAGGCAAAATGGCCATTAAATTTAACTATAGTCATTTTCATGATTAAAAAAAGCGGAAAAAATTCTGGTCCTTGACAATAACGGGATACAATGTAGGAAATGCCGAATAGGACAAACTAGCGGTACATTCCCTTTAAAAACCAACATTGAATAAGAAAGAACAATAAATCATTCCCTTTTTTTAAATGTATACTTCGTTCCAAGGCTTGGAGGTAAAATGTCTGTCAAAAGTCAAACATGAAAAGAATTAATTATACACTTAAAATCAGGATCTGGTTGAGAGTGTAATGAGAAAAATTGAATGCTTTAAAAAACTCGTTTTTCAATATAGCCTTCATAAACTCATGTTCCACCGGCAGGTTGTTTTATCGCCAAAGAAATGCATTGTGCGAAATTTAAGAAATTATTTACATGCGAGAAACGTTATCCAGGTGTACAATTAACTCGTGCCAGGTGTGCTAATGTAGACGTCACAGGTTGGAATCAACGACCATCAACTCACTTGCTTGAATGCCTTTTAGCGTAGTACGAGTCTCGTAAGTGTTTAACGTTTGCGAATGCCTCACCAGCCTTTGTCGCTAATTGAGTCATTTCTATACGCTCTTATTTTGTAGGCAGAAACAGGTCAGTTCCTCCCATGTTTCACACTTGCACTGGGCATTGATGAGTAAACTTGGAACTCCTTTTCCTCACATAGTGCTGCGATATGTTACCATTTCCTTTAATCATATTAACTGTGAATATATTTAGCAATACTTCTCATCAAAATTTCACTCCCTTATTAGCCACAGTTAAAATGATCATTATGAACGAAATGATAACAAAAACCCCGAACGAGGTGATTTAATTAAATCATGATAGATATGATTTCCCCGGTTCAACAGCAGATAATAGTATTTTGAAATTGAACCTTTTGACCATTAAAATTCCGCTAGTTTATTAAAACTGTGTCAAAAATTGAAAGAAGGCTCAAAAAAGGAAACTCAATCCGCCTCCAAATCAAAGAGGGTGGAAAATATTACTGCATAAAAAGGTATATAAAATAAATTTACCCTTTAAAACAATAACCTATGGCATTTCTTACACAATTTTGAAACAGCAGCCCGTCCCATCGAAGTCGAGAGTGGTACCTCGTGAAAGAATAGACAGCTGTCATGCCATGCAAAAGAGTTTTGCGGTCATGTAGTGAGAGAATTAATTTTTTTCTGCTACTTTTAAAAACAAACTTTCAGTTTCCATGGCATAAGGGTCACGCGATACGGCCTCCGAGGGACGTGAAAAGTGAAAGGCACAAACTTTTGGCGGTAAAAAGTTTTCAACAAGTTAAGAAAAACATACATGATGTGAATGTCACGACGACGACGGATGATATGACAATTAAAGTCACATATCGCATATTACATGTCTCGTATTATGAAATATGCCCAGATAAAGAAAGCACGAAAAGGATACATTTACAGCAATTAAAACAAATTTGACAGTAGAAGCTTTGATATGGTGAAATAACAACTTAATGTGGAAAGACAGGACTAAGAAACATTTCTAACATATTTATAAACCCCACGCATATTCCTTTCAATGTATTGTGACATTTTAATTTTTAATTTCATATTTACACAATAATATTAAGTAATGTGTATTAATGGCTAGAAAAAAATCCTTTTTTTTCGAACAGGTATGCATGGACATAGACGCCCAACCTCTGGCCATTTTCCATTTTATTTTACGACTCGTTTTCATTTCATCCTTTTATCTCATTTAAAGCCTTATACACGGACTTACTTTTTTCAAGAAGGAACACTCGAGGGCAAATAACGAAGCAACGTTCCCAAATGTTGAGAGGTTTTTTTTCCCCCAGTTTTGATCGAAGATCAACTCAGTGGATGTATGGGAGATAAGGGCAATTTAATATGACATTGGTCCCAGATCGCAGACATTGCCCACCATAAAGCCACTCGATGTGCTTCGACCCATGGGAACATCCCTAATCCCCGTACACCCTTTATTGGCATACCGTTACATCCGGCTCAATTGGCTCTTATGAGAGCATCGCTCTTCATTTGGAGGGGTTGAATAATTGTCATCTAAAAAATTCCGCAGTTTAGGGGGTGGCATACAGTTTTAAGATGAAAATTGTTTCCAAATAATTGAGCCCAGCATATTTGATCTCTTAAAACTTCAAAGAGGAAAATTAACAAAATTTGTTATAAATCCAGTGTTTGTTAAAATAGTCTCCATTAACTCGCACGATATACAGCAAAGTGGCAATGGCGGTGTACTTATATGAAATATAATTAATTTCATAATTTATTATACTTATTTTTTATCTAGAGCACGAGATACCTTAATATAAACAAATTAATGCGTTATGGGTCCATACCAATACGTTTTGTGTGCCAGGGTGTGACATTGGTATTTTCTCAATATACAACACTCTCTCGTCTAAGATTCAACGTGTTGCAGATTGAGCGATGACAGGAGTCTTTAACGGCGTAATTATAGGTGGTTTTTAGTTCGTGTTTTTAAACGACATGAAAAATGCTTGAAGACTGGGAAAATCCTGAGGTCAAAATTGCTGACGTTTTTAACTTTAAACTTGTCGTAATCGAAACTGTTCCGATGAGAAACATATGACGGACTTTTGTGATATTTTATTTGTGTGGTACCTTCCTAAATACCGTGTGGACCATGTAAAAAGTACGCTCTGTGTCAAAGTTACCTCTAACACATGGTGCACTGTTAAAAGTTGGGTTTTCTCTCTTCTCATATACATATTCATTCAAACATAGAAATAGGTATAAGGAAAGGGGATAGGAAAACACATAAAAGGCGAACACAGGACATGTGGGGAAGGCGGATTTTGAGCAGATCACAGATGTAAAAATATGTGTAAAAATATTTCCTTAACAGGTATCCCAGTTAAGGAAATATTTTTATATTTGTGATCTGCTCAAAATCCGCCTTCCCCACATGTCCTGTGTTCGCCTTTTATGTGTTTTCCTATCCCCTTTCCTTGTACCTATTTCCATTTTTGAATTAATATTTGTGCGCCGTATGGCGGGATTTCGTATTTTAATGTGTAATATATATATATATATATATATATATATATATATATATATATATATATATATATATATACATATATATACATATATATATATATATATATATATATATATGTGTGTGTGTGTGTGTGTGTGTGTGTTTCCATATATTTCTAAAATATATATATTTATTTATTTATATATAGTTTTCTGTTTATTAGTTCTTTTTTGAATAGATAAGCTGGTATGGCCCAATAATATATATTTATGTGTGTATATATAAATACATATCTTTATTGGGGTATGACAGCTTATCGAATCCAAAGGAAGAAAGAAACAGCCAGTGAGAAAGAGAATTTTTCCGGAAGAAAGTGAGACGCGGGAATAGGCGTGGGCGTGTTTCGGTAGGAGTTTAGTTTTGGGGATATGTTGAGATTTCCGTGATGGATAAATATCCAGGGTATGGGAAATGGAAGGTGATCGATCATTTCCTCAGCGTCGTTTCACTTTCAGCACACGAAAAAGCACGCAGTGATTGATTGATTGATTGACAACCGATGAGTAATGAACACACACCACAAACAAGTGTCAATGACGACAAATGCAAAGTCATACTCCGCGGGACTAAAACTTCCAAGGTGCAGGTGGATTATTTTCAGATGATATCTGAAATACCTGGATAGTAATAGGGAAACCTCTAGATTTCACCAGAAAATCCTCAGAGCACCATCACATAAGCACTTCAATGTCAGCACACATGTCTAAAACTTTTGGCAGCATAATATTTTTCTTTTTAAATACATTATCTTCAATGTTCAATTTACTTATTTCATTTGGAATTTTGCCTCTTAAATTTTTTGAAGTTTTTTTTGTTATAGCTTTTAATGATCCAATTAAAAACTTGCCATTTTTCTTCGAAAAGAACCGAGCGACAAATTAAAAAACGACACTTTAGCGGACATCTTTTCTCTTGATCACTGTTATGACTTCTACTCTCAAAAATTGTATTGATATAATTAGCATGACCATTTAGTTACCAATGAAGAATTACCTCCTGGCAGTATACCTTGTCCGGCGTGGATGGACTTTCGCGTTACGATTACCCCAAAGACTATATAAGTAGGAGCAATCACGATTACTTTTGGAAAGATAGATCAGATGGCATCCCTCGGACAAAAATAGTAGGATTACTTAATCTCTGATGAAGAATTTTCGGGACTTTCTGTCACCCACTCGAAAGGGCGTTGTGGCCATCAACGGGTGTAGCTAAGCCTCTTTGCTCATACTAATTACCGGAAAATATGTCATGAACAGCAAAAATGGACAGAAGCGACCGCAACCGCTAAAATAGACATGGAAGTTACCATGATCCCAATAAAACCAGTACGGCGAAGCTGGAAGGAGATGAATACCGTATTCAGAAGGGGAATACAGCATAACCTTAGAATTTATTAAGTGCGATGGTTGGCCAATAAGTAAGTCGCATACGTCATCAAGATAAACGCAGGAGATGTCACGAATATTTTATTGGGGACGCTTGGAATTTCCACGGTATAATTTTGACTTAGCCCCAAGTGATTTTCATCTGTTTGGGCCCCTCAAAAATTATTGGTAAGGTCGATGTTAGAAAAATGATGTTGCCGTGGACGTAGAGGTTACTCGTTAACTCTAACAGCGAACAAAATATTATTTTAATGCCGAATAACAAGGACTTGTAAAGATATGAGATAAGTGTTTGAATGTAAAAGGAGAATATGTGGAAAACTGAAATAAATTTTAAGAAGTTGCTTTGATTTTCATTGCCTCTATCCAGTTCTGCGCGTTCTTTGACTTACCCTCGCCATGATTAAAGACTTTAATGTGCAAACCACAAGCCCATCCTCGCCGAAATGAATTCTAGTGCTTCTTAAATACGTTGAACTTTGTTCCGTTGGATACGTTGGATTCAGTTGGAAGTGCTTCATTCGTAGTTATCCCAGGAAGACCTATCGCTAATTAATTTATTGAAGATATACTACAAGCTAGAGAATGATCATGTCCTTATCGATATTGTTCGTGGCAATATACCCGAAGGACTAAACATTTTGCTCTACATCACCTAAGAAAATATTAGTGGTGATGGAAAAAGCAATATTGGCAAAGACAAAATTTGGTAGTCATGATACAATTACATTAACCTTACTAAGCTATTCTATCATTCATTAATGTTATATGGTTAACCTGTTAGCCCTCATCACCCAACACTCTGTTGCGTAACACAAAGTGCAGCGAAAAAACGTTTAAAAACCAATCCTGTGCATCTGCATCCACACAATATATGTGGCAGTTTTTGTACCCGACAAATCACAGAGCTTGGGTGGAGCTGCAGGTGCACAGTGCAGCTGTTTTCCGGGAATCAAACCCGGGTCCTCCGGTCAGTAATCCAACGCTCTACGACTGGACTACCGCGACCTCTTCGCTTTTGGATGCTAAAACAATTCCCGTTTACGCTTGACTTGCGGCTGCTCAATTATTTAATCATTCAGCTGCTGTGTTTTCGGCTTTTTAGCCTGTCGATGAAGGAGGGTCCAAGCAACTTCTTTCCCTTTACAACGGTGGTTGGTCATTTACCCCCCGTTTCTGCTCTTGGGCGTTTGTACCTGTCCCAGGAGACAGGCACACACACGTATGCATATATATATATATATATATATATATATATATATATATATATATATATATATAAACATAATAGGCGGTAATACAAAATCAAATGAAATTTTTTACATTCGAACACACATTTCTTTCCTGATCGATTTCTTCGCGGTTATTTTTTCTGCTCATCCTGCTCAACGCCCCATCCAATAATCCATTCACACACCTCCGTTCACTTTGCCTCTCCATCCATTAGCAGTCCTCCTCCCCTCCCACTCTCACTCTTGTCCACACCCTTCACTGAGGAAGGCGTCGGTTGCGCCGTCCAAATGACTAATTGTAAGGAGGGGACAATCCATATGCGCCGCACGCTCGCCCGCTTAACCACATTGCCGACCCTTCCAAGAGACCGCACGCGGACGAAACCATATTCTACGCAGGAATGCCCCGTGACCGAACTTACCTACCGCTGCTGACTTGTGCTGATCACGTTGGAAGCGGAATTCCTGTTGAGCTAATTGCTGAATGCTTGGGTAGTTGATCGTCAACATCTTCGTCCAGGGGTCAGCAACAAGATGGCTAGATGCGCATCCTTAGTAATCTAAAGCCGTTTCTATAAACGTTTGCATTATTTCGCAAAGATAAGGAACTCAATTTGGGAAAATTGTCATTTTACGGACGCTATTTAAGATAAATAATGCCCTCATCGACAAAAGAAATGTCGGGAGAAAATATTTTAATTGAAAATCTGGAGAAAACTTCAGCAAACGTGTTACTAAAATATTAAATAATGAAAATGTAGTTTATTCCCCAGCATGAAGCAACGAAAAACATTTGCACGATATAATTAAAAACTATAATATCTGCTTATAAGGAGGCGCTTTGGAGAAGAAAATAACATATTATTATTCCAACAAAAGATAATAACTTTTTCAATTCAGCTATAAGAAAATAATGAAACATTAAGCATATGTGGGAAATTAAATCCTAGAATAAAGAAGATTTTGGAAAACGTAGGTAGGAAATAACTAGTACACCTGCGTAATTAGATTTACGAGAACTGGGAGGAGCCAGATGATTTGAGGCAAATAATTACGATACCAATTGAGAAAAATTAGAATCATCAAAACAGATCCATCAGTCTAATATTTTATGATGCAAATGTGCTACTAATAGGGTATTAAATCAGGATTTATGGATAACTATATGTCATTAAATTAATACATTCTGCTGAGCAAGTCTATGTTGAGAAGGGCTGAAATGATTGCATTGCTTTATAAATTGCATTAGGTTGAATGAGATTAAATGGATTTATATACATTTTGAAGAGGAAAAAAGTAGTTTGGAGGGAAATAAAGGTGTACAAGAGAATTATTTAGATTGCAAAGGCAAAGTTTGAGAATGAGAACGTTGAGGGGAGTAATATTATCAGAAGGGTGTTGTAGCATGTGGTGAAAATGTTGTCTTTAATCTCTGCCATGCACTCTTATACTGGATTTCAATGTACTAAGTGGATGCGGATGAAACTCTGATATTCTTCTGTCTTCACCAAATCTTTTACATTGTCCTCTCTGTTCAGATTTCTTTTTTCACTTCCTTCCTTATCTTCCAGATTCCTGGCTGAAATACGATAATTCCATATTCTAAATAAAAAATGTTAACATTTATTCCTAAATCCTTTTATAATGTCCTGAAACGTTATCTTCTTTTCTTATTGAGGATCTCTTTTGCAAATCATGTATCCATATAGTTTTAGCATTCAAGCTGCGTGGATTATTTTCCTTTATCCAGCTTCAATGTTACAAGAGGACTGTACATTTGCCACTTATTCCTGTTTTAACTTAATTTTTGTTTTAGATTGCAAATCTTTTCCTATTGAGCGTAAGTCGTAGTCTCTGTTAGATTTTGCGGTTTGCTTTAATTCTAATTGCATGCACCTCACAGCATTTGTTTAAGTTTTCCAACAGTTTTATTCAAAATTGGTTGATATTTTTCTAGCTTCTCCATGTCATCTCTGAATCTAACGAATTCAGTTATCCTTTTAAATATACCTGCAGTTACATCCATACATATTACTTACAAAAAATTTAAACAGTGTAGATGAGATTTCAAACAAGATGTGCACCTTCAAATTAAGGTGGATCGCCAATTTAAAATAATTCATGGGAATAATTTTAACAACAGCGAACATGCACTAACTATCCACATTTGTCAGTGTTCTTTCTAGGTGTCTAAGCTTATTAAACTTGTAGGAGAAGGAATAGAAATTGGATAGGACGCGGAATAAGATTGGAAAGAGAAGTACCCTGGAGGAAATGATCAATGGAAAAGAAAGGATGAGACCCCGGGAGCTGCATAACAAATATCTTTAGAGAAATACAGAGGAGTAAGGTCAATAGCTAAGCATAGGGATACGTGGAAAGCCATCATAGTAAACTCTTTCTCAAGTGCAGTACATTCATTTTCATACAGTTCATTCCATGTTGCTCTATAAAGAATTTATTCATTATGATCCTTCAATGTGAAAACCTTTACGTTGCTTCAACCAAAATTTAAACGCTCTTACTAGTAAATATACAGTAAATAATCTGATAATGTTAAACAGCGAGACGTTAAATACGTTAAGTCACATCGTGAAAATTTCTAATATCCATGATAAATGGATAAAACAGCAAAAATATATGACCACAACTATTACTTTCCAAATTCATCGTCCATAGTTTAGATAACTTATGCCGAATGACTTTTATCATGACAGAAACTGTAGAAAGATGTCAATTCATTTTGAAAAACACAGTGTGAAAATTTATCTCTATACGAAAACAACTATTTTTATGACATACCAAACAAGCTGCTGCGAGTACGTATCTCGGGATTATTACGTTACCGACCTTTTTGCATAAATATGAAATCATACATGCATATGAATATACATTAGCTCATATTCCCAAACACACACATTTCCCTATCTATTTAGAAGAACAAACAAATAGTCCTATTTACAAAGGTGATCATTATGCTAGATGAAATGAGCAGCATTCTCGTATATATTTATGGTAGCAAATTCCATTTCCAGTTCCATAACACCAAATGTTTTCAATGCAATAATTTTAGAGCGTAAAAATCATTCGCCTAGACCGAGATAGCTTAACTGGCTAAAGCACTCGGCCGGACATCGAGAGATCCGGGTTCGGATCCCGGTCAAGGCGAATGATTTTTATCCTCTGAAATTGTTGCATTTAATACATACTATTAGCGGATGACTCCGTTAAAAGTGACTGCAGCGGCATCTCCCGCAGTTTCTTGGAATTTTTCAAATGTTTTATTACAATTTATCTTATCTAAGACACTGATCTTTATATGAAAATATCCAATGTAATATACGAGAAGCCTGTAGTGTGTATATTACGTCACACAGCTAGGTGGAAATGACATCTGGAAGAACATGGCGCTCTACGACGAGGAAGCATTGAAGGATATGGTTATTAATTATTCACGTCACAGTACGAAAAAGAGAAGGAATAACCAAGAACTTCCATTCATTATTTTAAAAGAGGCGTAAAAATTACCTCATTGCAGTGCGCAAATGCTTTTCTAGTCTTTCACACCGAGATCAAGTGCTCTTCCTGAATATTTTCGGCTAAACCACGAGAATCTGTGAAAAATGGCCTGACACCTGACTTGGTTACGTACCATTTCATTCTCACTAACATACATCGAAAGTCTATGAAAATATACTTACCAAATTTCGACAGATTGTTACACAATTCTAATCACATTCAAAAGTCGAACATAATCATTTAATAATCGGACAAGCACTTTCAGTACGGAGACTTTTGCAGTTCTTGATGAGCGCTTTGCTGTCACGAGACCCACTCTCACCGTCAACGAAAAAGATCTGCCGAGAATTGAAAGCAGGAAATTCCATTTTTTCGTTTGAAAGGATTAGGAGAGAGGGAGAGATGATACCAAGAGAATAAATAACACTCCTATCAAAACAGAATAGCGGAGCGAAAAAGAGTGGGAGTGGAACCCAGGAAGGTTTCGTAAAAAAGTTAAGAGGACACAACCTACAGGTATAACCATCTTCACACATACTCTGAAAACATCGAGTTCCATTTCGTGCATAAGTCACCATTAAGGTGGTTTTAACTAAATTAACTTGTACGGCCAATGTCTGCAGGACGAAGATTTTGAAGGCAAACGTGAACCAAGGAAAAAAAACTGGTCAGATAGGCATACATTAATTTTTTCACTCGTATAAAAACAGGGGCCTTCAGAAAGAAACGTTTGCGCTTCACGGGAGATTAAACTCTACAGGCAGAAGAGGTAAGGAGTGCGGAGAGGAGGAAAGCGGTTTTTAAGATTAAAACAGAATGGGGGAGAGCAAAAGAAAACCTAAATCATCTTCCGGGAACAGAGTACGCACGCATGAGCAAACTCTTGTGCAAACGGAAAAAAATATGCTCTCTTTCGTAAACGACTCAAGAAAAACATATGTCGCACGCTAAACCCGGTTTCCAAATCTTGCAACCCACGCTGCTTGGTGGAAAGGGCTAATCGATCACACTGAGACCCAATACCAGCTGCAGCATTGGGTGATGTAATACCTTTTGATTTGAAGCAGCATCTAAAGGTGAAATGAGAGAAAATCGCCTGGACCAGTCCCAGACCGTCAATACCACTTCCGATTCCCGCGGAAAATACGCTTCCCACCATCGTGCTCCGGCATCCACATCCCGAGCCATTACCCTCGCTCCGGCCTCCGGACATTACACAAACCTGGCACATTTTTATTCCGTTTCCGCCTCCATTTCCCACTTGTCTATACAGAGGGAGAGAGAGGCCATAGAGGGTGGCTGAATCACGTCGCGTTCCGAGCAGGTTGTTTGGCGCTGAAGGATTCGGAGGGCCACCATGTTTGTGCTCGTATGTTTGTTTGTGTGCAGGAGATGAGCAGAGTGACGGGGTGGAATGAAGGGATGGTGAGAACGGCGAAGAGAAGGGGGAGGTGTCTTTGCTGCGGTGGTGGCGGAGGATGAGGTGGTTTTGGAGCGAGAGGGGACAGACGTATCTCTCCGCCCACAATGGGTCACCCAGCAGGAGACACAATAGCTCTCCCCATCGTGCGCGCACGTCGCTTCAAGGATTCACGTACGGAAATGGGAGGAAAAAGGGTCATTTGGAGGTGGATCCGCTGAAACATTCAAGGGGACGACCATACCGCGCTTCCCTCAAAATAAGTGCGTTTACTCGTTTGAAATGCTACGCTCACGCAACCTGCGGTTTTTGTGTGCCATCCATCGTAATAGTGTACATCCAATGTGCAACTATATATAGTTACACCGCAGTTGCAGTTGGGAAGTTAAAAAATTAACCCCAGTTGTAATAGATCTCTCATATTTGCTACAAGTATTATTTGAAATTGGTCCGACCATCTCTTGTTGAACGTTAATGCTTATGTGTTTGGGTAAATATATATATATATATATATATATATATATATATATATATATATGTACATATTTTAAAAACTATAAACCATTAACACAGAAAGCAACACGAAGGTCGGTTTGGTAGATGATGGTAAAGCTCCCACAGTACCAAGCCCAAAGACGTGTGAAATTCACACACCAGGGTAGGGGGGCCAGTTCCTTTCCCTGTAATAGTTGCCGGTTATGGTTTCTCAGGAAGATCGGGTACACAAAAAATCACATAGCTTGGGTGGAGCTGCAGGTGCCGAGATAGGCTTGCCTGGAATCGATCCCAAACCCTCCGGTCAGTAATCCAACGCTCTAACCCCTGGACTACCGCTACCCGCATGCATATATATATATATATATATATATATATATATATATATATATATAGATCTAGGTAAAAAATTTGAAAACTCCTCTACAGGATGGCATACACCATTTTTAGAGCTTCATTTGTCGGACGCCCTACACGCTCCTCACAAACTGGTTTTTCATTATTTTCTCCAGGATTTTGATAAAACTTGCCAAAATGCCAGTTTCGTCTAGCTCCGAGATGTTAGGGACGCTGAGTCTTGAATTTTTTGTACTTAAAGAAGAAAATAGCACAAATATATTGTTGTAAATAATGCAATATTTTTCGAATTAATGAGTACCAACATTGAATATCTTTATTGTGTGCGAGCATTTGTCATCACCAAAAAAATGAAAACGAAATGAGATGAGGTGAAAAAATTAAAATTTATGTCATTGTGAGAGAAGACCATATTATTCGTGCGTTAAAAAAGCTGTTAAAAATGCGGACGTAATCTGCAAAAAAAATATCGTTCGGCTGCGTGGCTGTAAGTCTAGATAAAATTGACGTCAAATAGAAACTTTGTTATCTCCAACAGCTTAATAGTTTTTAGATCATAGTTATTTTATGTTCTCGTTAAATTCAGAAGCAGGGAGAAAATTTTGAAAATTAATAGGAAATAGGGAAATATTAAGAAAACTTGACAGAGGGAGTTACCCTTAATACCACCCGAAGGTGATGGGCGTGTATGGATTGGGTAAAGGCATTAGAAATGTTTTTAACCCATTGGAATAAAAGAAGAATAATTGCCTTGAACACTTTTTTGCTCGTAAAAATCACATTGAGGATAAAATTTGAATGATCCTCATACTGTTTGCTTGAATAAATTGACTATTCAAGTCTGATGGTTTGAAATAGCAAATTATGTATCAACATTTGGTTCATTTCTTTCTCGATAATTAGTTTCTAACACATAATGTATGTCCATCAATACTATTTCCAAAAATTAAGAGAACCTTGAAGGGCCGTCGTTTTACAGCCGTAGATGACATTTAAAGCGCATCGCTGAAAGAACTAAAGGCTATCTCAAAGATCGAGTTTGAGAAGTGTTTCGGGGATTGGAAGAAGCGCTGGCACAAGTGCATAATCTCCAATGGGGACTTCTTTGAAGGTGAAAACATCAATGTATAAGAATAAACAAATATTATTGCCCGAAAAATTGAAATTCTCATTATTTTTTCAACACACCTCGTACCTATGGTTCCTAAACTCCGTTGGCTGCTATTAACGACAGCATCCACTCAATATCCCACAAAATACTACAACATGCCAGATAAAAAATTATCTTTCCGTTGGCGAAGGAAATCATGACAGTGAAAGAGCATTCTAAGAAGTTTGCACTTTGAAACAAAGAAACGAAATGGAAACAGGTCGCTTGATGCTTGGAATGTATCTTAATCTATGCTACTTCACTTTAATCAATTTTTGGAAGAATTTCAAGCCTTTTTTCATGCAAATATAACAGAAAAAGTCGAAACCTAAAATAATATTCCACATTTAACTTTAACCACACCTTTATTGTATAAATTACTTCAATTTTTAGAAAACCTACAAGTGTTTAACACTGGCATGGTTGTTTAACAAAGTAATAAACGGAGGTGGATGATAACCAAGGAAGTAAATGAAATCTCCTTACTCCCACAAGTTTATATAATTTTCGGTCCAATTTCACAAGCCAATTTCCAATTTCGTATGGTTGGGACAAATGATGCCCTACTTAGTAGAAAGCCTTGACTTTCATAAGCGTATCGAAGCACGAAAGTTTTTCTATCAACATAATAATGCCTCATTCGATTTTATTTGACCATCACCGTTAACGTCAACATTAGACACTAGTTACTCGTCTCGAAAAGGATAAAATGTGTTGTCCCTTTACGGTATTTCAATAATCACTGATTTGCTTATCAGAACAAACCGGGATAAATGCAAAAGACAAATAGATATTTATGATTTTTTTAGACAATCACATGAAGTTTTTTGTTGATGGCAAAAATTTAAAAAAGTGTTGAAATTTAATTAATATGGTTAATGAATATTGAAGAACTCTAACAAATTACATACAATGCTTTGCTTTCTTAGGGAGAACTAATATTTAAAATCGGTGAACCATCTTGATCGTATCTGGATACATTTAAATCATTACCTATAATGTTCAGTAATCAATTTTTTAAGTAATCGATAATTATTTATCGAAAGAATAGTGAATATAGTTTAATCGTATTCAAATGAAAAATTTTTATCCATTCATCATGTGATTGAGGACTGAAGTTCACTTGGAGAGTCAAAAAAGAAAAGCCTGTTCCATAAGTTACAATATTTCATTGTTCCGTCAGTTGCCCTCCGAAAAGTTCACACTTCTCACTAACTCACGGTTACCAAATATATTCACTCATTCCCAAAGCAGTTTGATTTAAGTTGTCAGCATTTAAAAGGACACGCATCGCTCTCATGGAACTCCGCGGGTGTGACACTGTACAGCGGCAAAATCTCCAGAACTCTCGCTGCTAGAAAAAAAATTACATATGTTTAAACCCGCAGTAGGGGTAATAATAATAGCGAAATACGGAATTTTTGCTTACGGGCTAAAATGGGCGTAGATAAAGATTACGACTACTCTATTACCTACAGCAGAGAAAGCAACTGGGGTCTCACAGAAATCTTTGGTCCGCAGAAAAATGAGGACGGGTGAATTTTTCTCGTTCCTGCTTTTTATTCCTTTTCTATCCCCAGTTCCCACTCGCCGACCTTGCATCTATCCCTCTCACCTTTCTCATCACCTGAATCCCTTGACAACCTGTCTTCGCGAATCGTGTACGGTCCGTGAAACCTGTCTACTTCCTCATTTTGCACCACTATTTTCTCAATTTTAACTTCATTTTCATTGTTTCAGTCCTAACATTTTGAACTTAAATCCATTTTCTCATTAAGATATTAGAGAAATAAGCAATACGAAAAAGGCATGTCTAGCGTTAGCAATATCGTACCAATTAAAAACTACCGACACACCAAACAACCAAAAGGTTTGCATGATAGGTGAAGGTAGAAGAACCCATATAATACTAACCCAATAGCGGACGGAATTCCAACATCAGTGCCGGAGCTTCAGTTTTTTCACCCGTGCCATCTGTGACTTTAGAAAAACATCAGTAAACAAAATATAACGTTGCTTGGGTGAAACAGATGGAGTTTAGAGGAATCACCCGTATAGTTCCTGGACCATCCGTTGAGTAGCAACTCGCTCTAAAAACTAGACTACAACAATCATTTTAATAAACTTTATACTCAGTAATTTATTTTGAAGAATGGCGAAAAATTCAAGTTCAACATGTCTTGGAAAATCTAAATATATCGTTGAAAAATAAAAAATAATGTACGGGAATTTTATGCAGAAACTAATAGTACATTTAAGAAAGAGAAGATATTCGCAACCTGTACTAGTCTCAAACTGCTCACATGCGAGTGGCGGATGGAGGGTCGGGATGGGCAGCTTTAGGAAGAGGAGTAACAGAGGGTTGGCCATTATCACCTTTGCGTGTCGACGTATATTTGGCGGAAACAGTACAAGAGATAAAGTAAGAGCTGAATACGATATAGGAATGAAGGTCGGTGAGGAATTCAAAATTATTTAGGTTTGTGGATGACCAGGCCCTTTGTTTGTCTCTCAGACAGCATGTTGGACGGAATGAAGTAGTCGGAATTGAGGGAGCATTATTGTAATGTTGGATGTCAGATTGTGATATCGTAACCCGAGAACCTCTGTAGATTGTGATATTTTAAGAGGGGCAAGGGAATCAAATGATACATTTCTCCTCAGTCAACTCTAAATATAACCCTTTCTTACTCTCAGTAAAGAGAGTCATTACATCTATCAACTGATTAATGGAAATGAACGTTACTACTTATCCCCATCTCCCACAGATAATGATGTCTTTAAATTTTATTTAATCAAGACGTTAAAGGCTCAATTAGTAAAAATAATTGATGCCCTTATAACCGGTGTTGCCACTATTGTTTCCAATATATTTCCGAAGTAATAATGACAGTTTTTATCTCTCTCTGAGGATTTTTATCTCTTTCACCCGAAGGTCGTCTTCTTGTTCGATGGCTCTGGGTTCAAGCAAACTTCATCCTCTGACTGGCTGGCGAAAAAAGTATTTCGGGAAACACCCTTTAAAAATATTTCTAACGCAAAAGAGCAACAGTTTGACTAATAGGCATAACCAAAGCTTACACTGGCGAAAGACTGGAGTACAGAGGGAATGAGATGATCTCTGAAAACAGCCAACGTAATATCAATATTACTATGGGTAATTTCCCAGTTAGGGTAGGTTAAGTATGCACACTAAAACTACCAACTAATTCTCTTGTTTCTCCTAACTAAATACAACCAAAAATCCTACTCTACATCAGTTCCCTCTTCTTCTCTGAATACTTCCATCCTCAATTCATTCATACGCAAACGAAAGAGAGATGCAACAACTAAACTGAACAAGGATTTTATTTAAAAAATCGGGCATAGTTTGAGAACAATAAATTTATTTAAAGTATGTCCTCATCATTCTTCCAATGTTAAGTAAATTCCTTGAGCGAGTATTTTCCATGACTCAAAAGGCTCCCTGGTGAGTGAATTCCGGAACGTTCGGAATTCACCCCTAATAGCTTTTTGAGAATCAGTAACTACGCGCATGTACTCGACACCATTGTTGAAATAGCTCCTTGTTTGCCATTGTTTGAATTACCGCAAACATAAATAAATGTATGAATTAAAATATATATAATTTATTTTAAGAAAAAATATGACCATGTCGCATTTGACATTATAGATATAGACCCCCTAACTACATTGGCAGGGTCGAATATGGTCACAAAATTAGAGTATTAGACGGTTGAACTGATAGATTCGAGTATTCTTTTTGCAATAAAAGGGGAACACATAGGAAAATAATAGGTGCACACTGTCGAAAATAGGGGTATGCGTAAGATTAAATTCCCACAAAACACTCTCCGAATTTGGAGTTCATATGCCCACCATCCGTGCCCCCTTGAGCCGAGTGGGATGTAAGTAAATGTATAGAAAATCAATTGAATTTGTGAATTACCCGTCCGAAATGCGTATAATACTAATCGGTAATAAGTGTCTGAATTGCATGTGCTCCTGCCCTGTTTTAATGTTTTTTTTCCAATCCTACTTGTATAGGCACAGAAACAGCCGCTAAGCATGTAATAGTCGTAATATAGTATGTGTAGACATGTTGCATGAATGGTGTTCGGTCACCTCCTCTTCACGCAATTTTTGGTGGATCGCGTGGTGCTAGGTGCATGAGGAAGTAGAGGGTTTATATGTAGATAGGGATAGGCTTACCACCCCTTGCCACAAATCCTTGCGACGGGTTGCGGGGTATTTTGTAGATGTAAATGTGTAAATGACAGTTGCTGATAATCGATAATAACAAATATTTTTTCTCTAGTAGACAGCATAGTTCTATACTTGAGAGTATAGTCAATATGGCTTTTTTATCAGGCAATGGTAGCGCTATAAATCCGTTAGCTTTATTTGAATTACACCTATGCAGAAATTCTAGCAATTTGCTTAAGTGAATTTGGTACACATACAATTGAAATGAGCAGGTTTAGGGATGAATTAGGAAAGGACTGGAGCCTGCTCCTCAAATAGCAAAACCTATTACTATTAATTACTAAATTCCTTCTCCGGGTTGCTATTTTATGAATTATCGTAAAGACTAATAAGAAATTATAATTTCGTTGAGAGAACTTGTAATCAAACTATTAGCCTTGAAAATTAGCAAGAAATAACGAAAAATCGCAAGCAATGTAAACTCATCGTCTCGACTGTACAGGAAACGTGTTAAGTAATTTAAATATACAAGGAACGTAGCTACGGTCGCGAATCAATGTAAACAAAAAAAATGCCGGGACCGTAAACTTGAGTTAAACTCAAGTTTACGGTCCCGGTATTTTTTTGTATACAGTGTTAAGTAATATTACATAAATAGCTTACCATGATAAAATAGTCTTCACTAAAACACGTAAAGGTGCAGTCAAGAGACGCAAAGAGGAGAGTCATTATGACCAAAGAAAATGGCAACTAATAATTCATGTTTTTGATATTTGCATCAAAGTTAACATCTAAAGCAGAAATACATGGAAATTAAAATTTCTACTACAGTATGGACATTTGTCACCCTCGGCGTCTAGGTAACAATTAGTTATACTCAATTGAATGCACTTTCACTAACCTCCTGTGTGTTGTGTCAAAACCCTTCCCGCATGACCGCATCGGAATGCCATTAAGTAATGTAGTGCTCTTTACAGTATTGCTTACTCTGCTTTTGGTGCCCTAAATTTCCCCTTCCATCCCTTGTCCTTCTCCGTGGGGGAGCCCTCCTCCTACCTGCAGCGTTGGGCCAAATTCCTCACCTTGGGTAGGAGAGCGTTTTATGTTGCACGTTCTTGTGGTGGTGATATTTCCCCTTGCTACTTACTTAAATCTACCTTGCACGTTCTTGGATAAATTTCTTGCTGCATCCTAAGATACAATTGTTTGTTATAATTAAACATATGTACTTGCATGCTTGTGGAATGAAGGGGGGTAGATGTGTATTTGCATGCGTGTAAAATGATAGGATGTTTCTATGATGTATGCACTACTGTGGATTTGGGGTTGCATGTATGTGTTAGTTTTGAATGCGGTTTTTCTTTTTTCCTTTTTTTGAGTGGTGACATAACACCCCCCGCCACACGCCCTTGCTGCGGCTTGCGGGGTATCATGTAGATGTAAATGTATAAAATATTTCCAGGTAAAATGTTAATTCATGACGTAAATTCGCTATATTTCATATTTTCCAACAAAGTCTGCAAGTTTCTTCTTAGCAACAATTTTAAGGTTTACGAGTAGCATTTATTTCGCGTAATACCAACAGCGGCGGTTAGAACGACTTAAGAATACCTATTCTTTCATCCTCCCGTTGCTTTTCACAGCTAATGTCACGTCTTCTATCAGAGAGTGTATTACTGATATAATAATTAGGTTAATTAATCAAAGGAATATTCATGAATGCATGGCAAAATATCTGTGCTTAGAATTTAATTGAAAAAATTCATCATATAAGACAAACAATACAAGACCAGATTCTACTTCTAAAGAATGTAATCAAAGTAGCGCTTACTAGCTTATTAAGTACAAAAACTCTTTCAATATAAAAATGCCATTAACCCCTTCCAACTGCAGCTATCTTCAAAGTTGGCATTATAAGTAGTGCGTAATATGCTTAAAATTTATATTTTGAATGAAAACGCGATCAGAGTTTCCGAAAAATTTGAAAGTGAAAAGTGGAAAGTCTGAGGAACAGAAAGACAAAACCGCGTCACTTAAAAGAAACGGTTGGCAGCAACATTTCTTCCCAACTTTTGGGGCCCAATTCTCTCACACCTTTTACCTCGCCCGGTCGCCCTTTCCACGGCTTCCAATGCGCTTTCATTCACGGTCGAGAGAGAAATGAAAGTCCTGGTTTACTCAAACTGAGCGAGGACGAGGGACATGGAGGGAGGAGCAGGGATGCAGGACTGGTAGGAGGGTTCTCGGAGGGTGTTGGCGAGAGGGTTGGCAGAAGCAGGGGTGGGTTCGAAAAAGAAAAGTTTTATCGCTTCTGCGGTTTTAAGGAATCGGGTTGCAGAGTAGCAACTAAGTCTCATCGATTTCTGCTCCTAAAGGTGGATGCGCAGAAATTGAGGACACCGGAATTTCCTGTGAGAGGGAAAAATTACCTACAGAGCCGATAGTTGTAAAAGTAGTATTTAACAATCCAATTGATAAACTACCAGAGAAAAATATTTGTTTTTGCCAATAAATATTTCCTATGTGGAGAGAATTCCCCTTATGAAAGTAGAAATGTGGGTGATCTGAACAGTTACCGACTTAAAAAAATTTCAGAAAAAATGTCTTGTATCTTTGTTAGGTCGGAAACTTTTCAGACCACCCTTGTACATGAAGGATGAACACAGGAGAGCATCGGCCCGGCAAGCCGAAAGATGCGTGGTTCAAGTTCCGGTCAAGAAAATATTTTTACACTTGTGATCGGCTCGATTCTGCCATACCCACCTCTCCTGTGTTCGTCATTTACATGTGTTCCTATCCTTCTATTGTATTCTTAATCAATCTATTGTGCCTCATTGGGTCTCCAATCCATTTATTTCTTCTTTGTTATAGAGTTCTCCATATGGTCCTATTCTATTCTGCTCCTCTGTATACTCCTTCTCCAGCACCATGTTTCAAAGGCTTCTATTCTTTGCTGGACCACTTTTACAATGTTCCAAGTCTCGGAACCATAGAGCGCCATGCTCCACATGAAAGTTTTGACGAATTGTTTCCTTATTTCCAGTCTTATGTTCTTTGAACATAATAATAGCTTCTTTGTAATGAATACGTTCTTAGCTTGGGCTATTCTTCGCTTGATGTCGGTCGAACTTCTTCCATCCCATGTTATGCTGCTGCCCAGGCAGAGGGAGGATTCAACTTGCTCTAGTTTCCCCTCATCGAATTGTGATACTTGCATTCAGCTACTCTCTTCCACTCACAAGGATTTTATTTTTCTTCTTGTTGATGATCATAGCAATATCCAGGGGTAGAGCGTTAAACTACTAACTGACGCGTTCGATTCCCGTGCACGCCTCTCTGGGCACCCTCACCTCCACCCAAGCTATGTCATTTTTAGGGTACTGGGAATTCGGGTACGTGGGATACCGTAACAGACACAAGGATAGAAACTGGCCCCTACCCTCATGTGTGAATTTCAGACATGTCGTCGAGCTTAGTGCCGGGTGAACTTTTTCACCAGCTACCAAGTGACCTTCAGGTTGATTACTGTTTTTATGGTTTATATATTTATATAAGTCCAGTAATTCCTTCTACTGAAGGAAGTTGTTCTCTTTTTTGTGAGCTATATTCGCGTTTTTTTTATTCTGTATCTTGGTAGGATTGCACACTTACGCATGTAACTGTATGTATTTAAGAGACTGATAAAACAAACGCAAATAAAAAGGAGACAAACATATACATATGTTGCTTCTGCGGAGACTGCTTCCGTGGAAGGGAGAAGATTAGCGTTCTTTGAGTGGCGTAAAGGAGTCGGTATAGGATGGAGGGGTTTTCCTCAGGATCTGATGGGAGAATGGCGCCTAATGGTTGGTAGGTCCTCTGCACAGACCATCGCAAAAAAGTTTTATCTTACTTAAAAATCTTATATCTCTCTTTTGAGTCCGTTACCTTTACGATAAATTTCTTCCTGGGTACGTCAGGTATAAAAATTATTTTTTTATACTGCAAATTTACATTCTTCTTCCAACTCAGACTCCAACGTAATAATCTTAGACATATAAATGGACATAATTCTCAAAATAATACATTCACGATCTCCGGTCCCAACTTACCAATTCTCTCCCATCTTCTACTATTCCCACGTGCACCTCTCTCAGGATAAATTACCAACTGGATGTAAACATTGCCCTTCTACCTACGTTGAACAATGAAATATACTCCTCTATATCCGCATAAATAATCACTACGCCTCCAGCAACCCTTCTTCGTCGTCGACCTTTCTACCAGTTCCTAAAAACTCCTCCCTTCACAATGTTCCTTTCAATGACGTTTATCTTTTCAATTATCTGTTCAATCTCCCCCTCATAAACATCGCTATAGCATAAATCCTTTAAGAAACGTCCATTGGGCCCCTAAAGTAATCCGAACTTGAATATTACCAACTATTAAATCCCTGATGCTATATAGTATTCTTCCTCACAGAAAAAGAAAGTTGACTGTGCCACCGAAAAATTAAAAATGAAACATAATAGAATACATTTTTGTTTTGTATTGCTATCGTCACTAATACCTAATAAATATTATGAAGCGTGTTTATTTATATGTACAGGGTTCGTCCGGAAAATAAGTTTATGATGCCCATTGTCTTTTTTGACAAAAGGGGAGTCGTCCACTACGAATTTGTACCTGAACGACAAACTGTAAATGCTGCATTTTACGTCCAAGTGCTCGACAGGCTTCGAAAACGAGTCGCCCGCGTCCGGCCAGCGATCAACCGTATGACTGACAACCTGAGCGACAATGCGCCGTCTCACACCGCGCTTGTCGTGTCGGACTTCTTGGCCAAGCACGGCGTGGCAACGCTGCCGCACCCGCTCTACAGCCCGGACTTGGCACCACCGGACTTCTTTCTGTTCCCGAAGATAAAGAGGAGTTTGAAAGGAACGCGATACGGGACTTTGGACGCCGTCAAAGAGGCCGTGACAAACGTGTCTTCGAGAAGTTCCCGATGATGCCTTCGCGGGAGCGTTCCAGGAATGGGAACGCCGCTGGAACAAGTGTATCGACTCACAAGGGTCCTATTTTGAGGAATATTAGCTTAAGATATGTTAAAGTGCAATAAATTTTTTTTCCTGAGCTCAGTACACTTATTTTCCGGACGAACCCTGTATATATATGCACGTGAGTCGCGGTAGTATAGGGATCGAGCGTTGGACTACTAACCGGATGGCCCGGGTTCGATTCCCGGACAAGCCTATCTAGACACTTACAGCTCCACCCAAACTGTCTGATTGCTCGGGTACCGGATCTTGCGTATGTGTGTGCATATATATAGTCATACATTCCTTCCTGCGTAATTTAATATATGTAAATATATATATATACATACATGTTTTGTGCATATTATATACTTGTATTTATGCATCTACAAGGTGTGTTAAAAAAATAATGAGAATTTTAATTTTTCGGACAATAATATTTGTTTATTCTTATACATTGATGTTGTCACCTTCAAAGTAGTCCCCATTGGAGATTATGCACTTGTGCCAGCGCTTCTTCCAATCCCCAAAACATTTCTCAAACTCAATCTTTGAGATAGTCTTTAGTTCTTCCAGCTATGCGCGTTTAATTTCATCTACGGCTGTAAAACGACGCCCCTTCAAGGTGCTCTTAATTTTTGGAAATAGGAAAAAGTCACACGGAGGCCATGTCCCATGTCTCCATGTCTGGCGAATATGGAGGCGCGGGGGGGCATCGTTACAGTATTGTTTTTGGCCAAAAAGTCACGAACAAGCAATGAAGTGTGACCTGGTTATCATGGTGCAAAAGTCATGAATTGTTTTTCCACAGATCCGGGCGTTGTTTTTCGGATTACTTCACGCAAACGGCGTTGAACTTGTAGGTAGTACTTCTTATTGACCGTTTGACCTGGCGGCAGGTATTCATTATGCACTACGCCATTAAAATCGAAGAACACAGTGAGCATAACCTTCACTTTCGACCGCACTTGTCAAGCCTTTTCGGTCTTGGCGAGCCAGAATGCCTCCACTGGGATGATTGAGCCTTAGTTTCAACGTCATATCCGTAGCCGTCCAGGGCGTTCATCATCTAGGTCTTCAAGGCCTTCTTGGAAACGCTTATACCACTCGTAAACTCTTGATTTACTCATAGCAAATTCATCATAGCTCTTTGTTAACATTTCACGTACTTCGTTACACTTTATTTCCTTTTTTACGCAAGATTTGACACAAATTCTTTGATCCATTTCTTTTAAGAAACGAAAATTGCTGAGCTCATAAAACACGTCTAACCTTAGTGGCTGTCACGGAAAAAGTTCACAATGAAAACAGCTGAAAGTTTTATCATACTTCAGGTGCATGTATACCAAGATAATAAAAAAAGCTTGACGATCGGACTCACCAAGCCCGCGAAATGACAAAATTCTCGGAAGGTTTGGAACACACCTCGTGTCGTCAATTCTGTCTAATATTAGTTGCGATTACCATTCCATCTTCAATTCGAAAGTCTCAGTACACTCCCGTTTAATATGACTTATAATTCTTTATGTAAATAAAAGTGTTCAAGGTTATCTTTCGGGGATATAAATTTAATCAAAGACGAAATAGCGAAGAGTTACACTAACTGTCATATTAAAATCAACCTTCATTACACTTTTGCCTCTCACAATCTATGAGTATATCCTCCATGCACACATTTCGCAATAATCCATACTTTTCAGATTATAAATAATGCTATACAAGAAGATATATTTCAGCCAAATTCAATAGCATGAACACATTTTTTATGTCAATCGGAAGGATTTCTCCTTGCTTTCCTTGTTCATTCAAGGAAATATATAATTTAGGGAAAAACTTATCTCATAAAATAGGCCGTTTTCAGATAATGGAACGAATAATGCTAACAAGATCTGACCACAAAAGTTTTAAATTGGCCGTAATTAAACATTAATGTTTTCCAATAAGTTTAACTCAACAAAATATATGTTAATTTCTACAAACTCAAATGTATATTTTGTAGTGCTTCAACTCAGTTCATGGTACCATTAAAGGTTGTACAATATAGTTAACTGATAGAAAACCATAGAACTGAGGAAATGTTAACATAAAACTGCCTGTCGTATAAACATCGTGGAGATTAAATATAGATAGAAAACATAGCCATTAAGAGAAAAGAAAAATTAACAGCCGCTGGTGTAAAGTATTATCGCTTGAAATGAATGTACCTACCTTCGTCTTTTCTAATTAGCATTTGTCCACACTCTCAAGCTTCTGGGAAGTAATTTCCTGACCCAAAAAGGAGAAAAAAGAAAAAATGCTTTAGGTGAATCCATCTGAAAATATACTCCCCCGCAGAGTCGCTGCGAGCCTATTCAATGCTTAATTTCATCATGTAATTTTATTTCGCAGCTCGGAGCGGAGGATGAAGGGCCTCCGAAGGTACACTACCTGCGCGTAAAATTCCGAGAAATTCGTTTCAAAGTTTAATCAGTTTGCTGTCATCCTCTTCCTCCATCCTACCAAATAGACTCACAAAACTCCACCATCAATGAACAATTTTTGAGACCCAGCTCCTCTCACTACACCTTGCTCACGGCTGAAGGGCGTTAATTCTAGAAAATAAAACCACCAATTATCGCAACAAGAGTGTACCATCACATATCACGAATCATTTCTAGGCAACGGAGATTTAATCAGAATGTGGATCCCATCAATACTTGCTCTTGTTACTGACCGACTTCAGAATTGGTTCCAGTTGAACAATACAGCAACTCACTATAATTTGTAATTAAAATTTCATCATTTTTTAATTCGTGCAAAATAAATCTGGAATTAGACTATGTCATTTAGATAGTAACAGACTAGGAGTAATCATCGAAATGAAATAATAAGGTAATAGCATGAAAAAGATAATGATCTTGATATATCTTGAACTCTGTGACGTTGATGACAATTTTATAACATTGGCCCAGTATAAATTTGTGATAGAGTAAGCGAAAATTTAATATGGCATGCCGGAAGTCTTTAAGGATGCTAATTGATTTTGATTCTCTAACGATCAAATGTTCCAAGTGATTTTGTTATTACTTAACTGTAGAAACAAAAGTGTGGCACAAAACGATCATAGAATTTAACGCATCTATTTTAACCTAGACACACGAGTTTGAACCTGTTCGATTGATTTTGCGGATTATTGTCCTTTGGAACATATTCCACCTAACCTTTGCGCATTGATTAGAAATAATCATGAAAATTTTGCATAAAAATGTCTGTAGCAGGATTACAAGTTCAGGAAAACTGATTAAAATAGTTACCATAGAGCTTAAAAAGTTTCCAAAAAAACACTACCATTTCATACTTAATTAAAAAATAATTGAGTCTACTCATAAGAGGACTCAATTCCGACCTTAATGACTTCATTTTGTTTTAATATAAAAAAATCCACCATTGTAAACCAGCTCACTCATTTTACTCTGCATGCTTTCACCGCTGAGGGCGAAAATTCTATATCTTTGCCTAATGAGGGACACATATTTTTCGTCACTTCTAATTCCTTAGCTCTCGGAAACTATCAACTTCCTTGTAGGTTCAATTTTAATACGAGGGATAAGATTAATGCCCCTTCAAACCTCTCTTCACCTCCCTTTCTCCTCCCCAATTCACCCTGCTACCTCCCTCTCCCACCCTTCCCTCCCTCATCCCCCTCGCCTATATACTTTCCCGCCATCGCGATGCCGCGGAAGAAGTTGAAGAAGTGAACGAGAAATGGTTTCCAAGAGTTTTTTGACGGAAAAAAATACGCTTGCGTCGAGGGTGGGCCTTGGATAGCAGCCAGAAAGTCTCCCGCTTCTCTTAACCCCTTCCCCTATCTCCCCCCACTCCGGGTCCCCGCATCAAAACTTGGCAAATTACCTTTCGTTGCTTCCCCGCCATACACGTATGCGAATGGATAAATTTTTCCCGGAGAAATGTAATCACGCCTTGAAATGTATGACCGTAAAGTCCAAAGTTCATGTAAACGGTTTATTCACTTCACACCCGGTTCACAGTAATGGCAGTATAACGGTAATGGTGGTTGTTAGTCCTCTGTGCAAGAGAGGACAACTACGCCCAGGGAACAGGGTCATCGACGGTGACGTCATTACGGGGTTTTTATGGTGGCGTTCCAGACCCGTGCCGCGGCATAGGAATTTTTTAAACCACGTCATCAGCGTCATTAAAACAAAATATGTAGACAATTCAGGCCTGTAGAGGCAATCAATGATCGTTTGAGTGCAGAATTATCACTTTTTACTTCGATAATCGGTGGAAATTTTAAAATAAAATAAGCAATTAACAAAAACAAAAGGTAACGTAAATAAGCATTCGTCTGAACTGGAATTCTTCAGAAGTATAGTATCAATACTTAACACCTCGCCGTCAGCCTTAAATAATCCGTAATTATTTCAATGACTTTATTTGTGTGCTCTTAAAGGTAGAAAAAGAGAGCGCTGTCACAGATTGCACCACTGCTGCCAAAAAGGAAGATGCCTACTTTTATCGTATATGATTAATGAAAACAATACATTTCTTCGTAAGAATTCAGAGATATAAATAATTACGAATACCTCAAACGAAAGTATTCATCAACACTAATATTCGCTCCTATATATTTGAAAAAGTCACCGTTACCCCTAATCCACACTCTGAATCGAGTATGATGTCAATACATACCCCTAATTTCAGTATTTGTACTTCCCACTTCATCCCATTAGACCTATCCGTGAATGTGTATAACTACGAAATTTGACACGTATTAAGCAGAAAAAAACAAAGACATACCTAATTATCGCACGTGATAGCACAGTTATGAAAACGGTTTCAGGTTTAATAAGGGAGCAATCGGATAAGATGCTCATCAGCTCCTTTAGGAGCGGTCTTCATTAACAGAGTATGATTCGGTGCCTAAGGAACTCGTGGAGCAGGAAACAGTGTCTTCATTTTGCTTGCTTGTTCCCTGGCTTGTTAACTTGGATCATAATAGCCAAAAGTGACTTCACCCGTGAAGGCCGCCTCGATAATTGTGATACGTCTGGATCATCAATGACGTCGCTCTTAGACCTTTGTCACCTGACGGAAATTTGCTACGATTGGGGAGATAAAGACTACATCGCTGGAAGATCTCAAGGCTATATACAAAGTCATTATCAAAATTGCTTCGAGGATTGTAAAGTGTTGGCACAGGTGTATTATATCTGAGGTAGATTACTTTGAAACTTGAATATTTAATAATAAATAAATATTTTTTCATAAAAATAAGATCAGCCTACTTTTCGAACGCAACTCGTATGCAAGTATATTGTAACGAGCCTGAAAATTAAAAAAAAAATGTTGAACATAGCTTTCTTTCTAATTCTTGAAATTTGAGCCACTTAAATAAATAATGAAGTGTGTTGCTAAGCTAAGTTGCTAATAAAATACTATTCTGACATAATTGCTATAAAGCTAAGTTTGGAGTGTAAAAAAGGAAAGAAAACGGACGAACCGTTCAAAAAAATCGACGTAATAAGCTTTGGAAACAATATGAGGCAAGAAATAATAAGAGTTAAAACATAATTACATGTCTTCACTTCGTATTTCGGGACATTTTAACTTATTCTGCAAATGTGGACGGAAGAATTGAAATAATGTTAAGACAAAGATCTTCCTGCTTACTTTATTCAACTCAAAGTGTAATATAGAGCTATATTATGGTCAAATGAATTCAATGTTTAATATTTACCTTTTTCTAAAATGAAATCGTTTACTCCTAATCTGGATAATTGGGTAAAGTGTCCTTCTTCTCTTAAAAAATGAAACTAAAATTGAATTTGAAAAATAAAACAGGCCCGGATGAATGAGGAAAAAAATTGTTTGACAGATTTAATGGCGAAAATGGAACAAAACGTATACAGAACAGTTAATATTTAATACTAGATCGAACGGTTGGATAAAATATTTAGAAATTGAATCGGTAAAAATATTTGCTGAGGCAAGGTTGTGGTTTCTGACAGAAGGGACGGGATTAGAAAAAAACATTGGGTAGAGGTGAAAAGAGTGACGATATGAGATGGGTGTAGAGGAATGGAGGGAAGAAAGGGAGAATTGATAAGGGTTGGCGGAACAGAGAAAGGAGTATGGACTTTTGTGCGAGTGCTGAGGGTAGAAGGAGAAGAGAATGTATAGGGTGGGCGAGAGAAAATTTGTTTTCGCAAAAAAACACAGCACAACACGTGACGGGAGAAAAGGAAGAGGCAAAGACCATACATATGCATGGAATGGTGTGACAAGATCAAAGGGCGTAGTGTGCCGGTGGAAATGTGTCCTCACTGTGTGGTATTACTTGTTTGCTGGATTAGGTGACTACGCAGAATTCACTCGATACTCAAAAGAGATAGCTATATTTGCTGAGCTCAGACCAAAATTATTCAGTTTAGCCGGTATCCAAAGCAATTGGGCAACTAGGATATACGGAGTGTGAAGGAGCTCGAAGAGCGTACTTAGATAGGAGTGCATTTTTACGGCGCCTTTGAGCGCAACACACTGATGCAATCATTATAAAATAAATACGTGGCCTCAACGAATCGTGTTCTTATTTCCCGCAATTGTTGAAATTAACAGAAAGTAAATCATGGTACATATTTAGACTAAGAATTAATTTAAAATATTTATGTTCCCGTATGATTTCCAAAGAGATAATTTACGGAAGCCTACGGCAGTGTTGTCATCACCCAAAACGATGTTTTATATTACATTAGAATACGATATTATCCCAACCATCAGGAAAGAATTTAATCTAGAACCTTAATCATGGAAATTTTTTTATCTGGTTTTCTACTAAATACATTTTCAGGGATCATAACTCATTAGGGAATACATGTAATTTTAAAATGTATTCAAATAAAAATTTGAAAAATATTTCAATGGTGTAATATGTATAATTAGATTTCAATAGCGTCACATGTGTAATTAGCACAGGAGATTTGATTACATTTGAACGGTCACCGTTCGAATTTTAAAAATTTAGTCAACTACGATGATTTAATGATTTATGCATTTCATGCATTCGATGCTTTAGCAATTTTCTTGAATTTGAGTATTTCGTGTTTTTTTTTAAATTGCTTCCTGCTAAAAGTGCTTTTGTTAGATTAGGATGATAATAGATCATTAGATTACGCTTTCCTGAATTTCTATTACTCTTAATAGCATTTTTGGATTTCCGTGGCCACAACAACATATTTTGGCTTCTATTTATCAATCTGATTCTTTTCTGAGAAAAAATGTCACTTTTCCAAATATTTTTAATCTGTGGAAAAGTACAAATTATGTTTTTCTTATAATATAATGGCGAACTCCAACTACATCTCACCTGGGTCTGTTGACTATATTCTGATTCTATTCGTTCACTCTATCTTAGCAGTGGGCAAAGAGAAAGGAAGAGACGGAAATCAAAGGAATGACAGGTTAAAGCTGCTATTTGTTCCAACATAAATATTGCTTCATTATTATGATTATTTTTATGCTTTCAAAATAGCCTGTCCCTGAGTTGGCTCCACTATCATACCGTTTCTGACTGTCCATTTACAAAGGTGCTAGAACTAAAGGCCAAGTGTGCGGGAGCAATATAAATGAGAAAAATATACTTATTTCCTGACCATATTACTATTAACAGCGATATTTAGAGCTACGTTTCAGAAAATTCGTATCACCGTGGTGACACGAACTATTTCCCATCAACAAATGTTTCATGAAACTTTCTTTCAGAACAAAGGTGACCATTAGTAATTACTAACTGGTAGAATAGTATTCGAGAGAAATCAAAGGGAAGCTTTCCGCGTGAACCAATAATGTTAACTGCGCTACAAATACCAAGTTAATTTCCATTGAAATAATATCATTCTATTTCACGTCAAACACTGAAAATATTACCTGGCACAAAATCAATTTATTCCACATTAAAAATTGTCAATATGGCGGTCGGGCACTAACAGAATTTGATGATTTACAGCGGTAGTTCCCCTAATTTTTCGAAGCGCGTCTCCCTTGAACCATTCAGCCTATTGTTCACAGTTCTCAATAACTTTCCTTCTGGAATGAGGGGTGAAGATGGAGTATGGGTATAAGAATTGGAGGAGAGGGTGTTAGGGAGTTCATTGTCGGATCCCCCGCTATCCCCATTGACGTTACGACACTCTAGCTGTTTTCGACGGCATTTCGCGGCATCATGGGCCACAGCTGGGAGAACCATTGGCTGCAGAATCATGCGATCGAAAAAGTCCAATGTTCTCAATTTGGTCACATAACTATGCGCATGAATTGAACTTTAATTCACGTGATTTGTTGTTACCGAAGGGACAGTTAGTAATTCAGAAACAATTCGGAGACCAGAGATTCGAATAATAATCCACAGTACTCGATTCAAGTTATGAGGTGATCATTAGAATATTCATTAATTCAACAAAAGATATTAAAATCGTTATAATCTCAAAGGAAATTATTTGGTAAGTATTGACTTACAAGTAAGATAAGTTTTAAACGGTTTTAACCTTAATGACAGAGACCCCATAGAAGCAACTAAATTTCGAATTGTAATTTTTATGGGTCCAAATTTTATATCTTATGCGCTGCTAAAATTTTAAACAAAACTAAATTTTCATTTTCATGTTACATTTACCCATGAATAATGAATGATGCATGTCCTCAAATAGTCGATTTAGAAAACTTTTTAATCACAATGATATTAGATGCAAAATTGTCCATGAATATGTTTCTCTTTTCCAAACGGGAACTCACGCTAATATAGTATACTGGCTTTCCACTTTGAGAACCCGGGTTCTAATCCCGGATTTGTCCAGATTTTTAGTAGTACCCCGACCCCGAGCTCTGTGAAGATTACTTCAAGAGGAGTACACCATCCGACGAAGTTAAGCAGTGGACCCCTTGTCACCATTCATTCAGAGTAGACGCCAGGTTTCTCTTTTTTCCATTTTCTGAATATCCTAAATCTACGAAATACTCACTTATCTCTAAAGGAGCAAATGAATTTAGCTGTCATCTCCCCTAATGCCTACTACTACTAGAAAATATGCTACGAGACTACGAAGTGGAAAAATACAAATCACACGATTTCTATGCTAAAACAAATGCAATAACTAAATATTACTTTATTGGGTAAAACAAGCTTTAGAAACCACCCAAATTACCCAATATTTAAAACAAAATATGAATCATGGTAGAAGTACTTATAGACTGAATAAATAATTATGCAAACCTATTATTTGGTAGACTTTATCCAGCGTCTTAAAATTTTTCACTGATTCAACTTGTCATTGTTCTTTAATAGTTATTGGTCTGACTCTCTCAATTAAGTAGCCGTGTGATGGTTCGTAGGGTAATATACGTATAAATGTGGACCTAACAGCCTATTTTTCTCGCCCACTGAGTACTTTGTGTATCTTTCTAAAAGTGTTTATAGTGTACCGATAGAACATCCAATGTGACGAGCGAAAGAATATGGAACGCTGAATGAAAGTGCGAAGGGTTATTCTTATCTTATTTCACCCCCACTTGATTTAACAGCGATCTAAATTTCAAAGAGCTGGTACCAAGCGTGGTGTAACTTGTCGAACCAAGTTTAATAATAAGTTGAAGGCATCAATAATTCTTCTTCGGATCGAATTAGTAGTATTCATATGATGAGATATATTAGTCATATGATGTTGGCATATACTCTGAATTTGATTACGCCGACTATTAAGGTCAATAAGCACTCTTCACAATCCAATACGTTTTTTAAGAAAGGTTAAATGGTTATTATTAGAAATTATTAGTTAGAAACCAAATTAGTTATATCAAACTTAAAATTGTTAAAGAGAGAGGTGGCTTATGCTTATTGTCATTTGCACGTTACACGAGTCGCAGGAGAACACAATTCTTTAAAAATCTGTTAAGGAGCTGAGGACATATAAAGTTTCGCACAGCACACAAATGAGGTCTTCCTTGATGCTTAGCCTACCGGGCGTAGCCCGATATCCCTCCCATTCCGTCACTAGGTGATCGTCAGTCATTGAGGAGTCGCAATCTCCACAGAGGGGTGGAGTGGTATAAAGAGGTAAGATTGAGACAGAGCAAAGTGCCATATTCTCAATCGCAACCTCCTCCCTCCATGTACTTCTGATATAAGCTGACCACACTGAAGTCATGGGTTTCACTGTGCGAAGTTTCCTTCCGATAACTATTCACAAAGTGTCTTTCCACTGCTTTTGTCAATATATTATTCAACGTCACTTTCAGATTCTCAGCCCACACCACCGATGATTCTAAGTCAGTAGCATTCAGGACGTCCTTAGTCGCTGAATCAATCTTCTCATTTGTAGCGATTCCCACGTACTCAGGATTCACAAAAAGATACTTTAACACCCTTTTACTGGTGGTGGAGGGTGAGGAAGGGTAAATGTATTTCCTAGAAGATAGAATATTTCATTACGGGAGCAAAACGGGAAATGCATTGCAGTTAATTCATCGAGTCAGCACAAAATAAAAGAGAACATCCGCTGCACTTAAAGGAAACGTGAGACACCTTAATAGCAAAGAACCCCGTAGGGGTTAATCTTCATAGCAAAGAACATCTTGATAGCAAAGACATCTTAATAGCAAAGAAGTAGGTACTGCTCTGTGGACTGAGCTTTGCCATAATGGTTCCATGATAGGAGGATTTCACGGCGCCAGCATAGGATGTATCCGACTTCGAACGGTCCTTGCGCACGTCCATGAAGTCCGAATTCAAGGTTATTTTCATCCTCGTATGCAGTCGTGGAGTATTTCGAGGAAGTAGCACCCAGTGATTGGCACTTTGGCTGTGGGATCTTATAAAATGCATGGTCTAAATAACCTACCGTATATACACCCGGAAGCTGGAAGCTATTTATCAGTAAAGTTATGAAAACGAATATTATGGGGTCGCGACGCCCTTCTCGGTAAAAATAACTTAAAAAATAAAACATATTTTTTTGGTAAACGGGTTAAAAATAAAATCAATCCATAAATTCTCGGTCGTTGATAAAACTTTGGTTGACGTAGTTACCCATGAGGGCGTTCCTTCGTCGCTCATTTTTACTCTGACTGTATCGGGGTTTAACCGACTCGGGACTGGAAGGAATCATTGTCTTTACAGGTATTTTATTAAGCAATGCATTTTCACGAAAATTGACTCCTAAAGCATTTATTCTGAGCTTCATGTATTACACTCACTTTCAAAGTATTACATTCGGAAGGGCGTAGTCAAGCCCACACTAAAACAACTTATTTTCCTCTCCAACACCAACTGATACAGTCAATTTTAGGGTTGATATTCTTCATAATTTCACTCATTTATAAGTTATAAAATTTAAGGTGAAAATGAAAGCACAGTCGCAACCCACGGTGGAAATCGATAGCTTTTGTTTGAGTTACCCGAAGTCCTTTAAAAAGCACGGTATTGCCTTCCACTAACTCTAGCCATAAAACACTAAATTATAGGTATTTTTGTAATTCAGTACACAGATATTCCTTAATCCATATTCAAACAAGACAAATGAATGTTAGAAAAACAGGTCAGATTTCACATTTAGACAAACCCATGAATAATGATTATTTAACGGCAAATAATGACAGCTCCAGGGAAATATTTGGAATTGGATTCCTCGTGGTGTCATTTTCGTGAGGCTTGTTTTATTCTTGCGCTCTTCTGTTTTGCTACTTCATCGGATTATTCAAAAACTGAATGTAAGTTTCTCCATTACGCTATAAAATCACGCTAATATGCGATTTTTATTATATGACACATTTTCAATCAAGTTTTATTCTGAAAATTAGGAAAATTATGCAGTTGAAATTGAACAAAAAATTCTTTATCCATTGACTCTTCTAAATCGAGTTTTAGAAAATAGTGAAATATGTTTACGATAATTTTTAGATAAATCAATCAGCAATATTATAGAATGTCACTGTGGAAGTTTAAGTTTCCCCACGCCAGGTAATTTTGGTTTATACATATTAATTAGAAACAGACAGTAATAGTATTGGTTTCTGAATATCTCCTCTGTGTGGTCAATCTGAATATCTCTTCTAACTATGACACAACCACCTTTCTCATCGAAAAGAATAAAAATGAAGATATGGGTGATGAGTAAGATGAGCAGAGCACAAGGAAGTAGGCTGCAAGAGGGGTAAGGGAGGGGAATATTTTTGTGGGTGACCGGCAGGGGCCAAAGACTTTGGGAAGGAAAAGGGTGTACCCCTATTGCGCAAGGTTTAGACTGACGTCTAAGCTGGCTCCCAGGAGCAATAAACATGCTATCGAGGGGTTTCGATTATTAGCATTGTCTGCAAGGGGACGGACTTCTTAAAACAATGATTAAATGAAACATTAAACATGTTTAGGAACTGTTAGAAAGGCTAATGCAAAAGAAGATTTGAATGATTATTGATGCAGATGTTTTTTTTAATTATGTTCAGGAGAGTGTATCATGACCAACGAAGAAGAAAGTTTGGGTTTTCTGCAGCTTGCGGTTAAGTTGCTAGATTATAAAACACCTAACGGAGAAAGAAGGAAACGAAAAATGATATTGCATATTCCAAAGGGACTAATCTATTTTCCAACTTTCTTTAACAGCCGATAAATCTTGTCAAACCTCAAAGTGTATTCACTTAAAATTTTTCGGGGATATTCGTGATGAAGTTCGCTGAACATCAACGTTATTACGACACGCCACACTGGGATCTATAGGTGTTGTTGAAACAAAGGGAAATGTCGATATCATCCTAAGAGCTGGGTGACGTTCCCTTCGACTCCTTTCACCTTCCACTATCAACCTAAAACACCGATGAAAGCGAGTCATGTAGAAATATGGATATTCATATCCGATGGATTTTCACAAGCAAGATTTCGTTTCAAAACCACCAAGCCCATTGTACTCTAATGCATCGGATCTCACAGCAACGAAATATCCTCCTTTGACCCCCAGAGGAGTGCGAAATGAGAGAGGAGGAGATGTCAGGGGGAGTGTAGAGGGGGTTTGACGGGAGAGAAGACCGGGTAAGGGAAAGGTGAGAAAATAAGGGAGGACTTTGGGAAGTTAGAACCCTCCCCTACTCCTAGGCACTCAAAATAATACTCCTCCGGAAAATGGAAACTTGAAAACGCCCAAAAACACGCACCCTTTAGGGAGCAAAAAGTTTAAGCGGCGGACGAACGTTCAAGGCGGCCGAGGGCAAGAGGTTTGACGAGGGAACGGAGCGTATGGTGGCAGCCTGGAGGGGAAACCGCCAAGTGGAGACTCGTTTGTTGCACGAAACGCCCGCGTCCACTCCCGAAAGTAAAACGCTCCCGAATGGGCTGTGAGCGGTTTAAGAAGAAGCAATGGATGTGGGAGGCGACTCTTCGGCTGATAAACACTCAGACATCAAGGCCTAGCACGAGTAAACACACGCACATAGACAGGCAAGTATTTACACAGCAGGGACCTAGCAAGCAACCATGGCAGGAAGAAAAGCTCAAAGCTTTTCGAAGAGCCAATTGCGCCACGAGGAAAGAGGAAAGGAACCTCCCACTTTTTTTTAACTCTTGTAAAAGTCAATCCCACCCTCTTTGCTGGCTCGCTTGGCGCGGTTTCCCGGCAAATTCCTTACAACCTGCGTCAGCACACTATGTTCCCATTTCATTCGCCTATAGCTGAATTTATAACTCTTGGAGGACGTTTCAAAGAGCCTAAAAGGGGTAGTAAAATTTTCCCCAGACTTTCGATGATGCGGCTTGGTGTAGCAGTGTATCACATTAAAATAAATATTTACCACTGAATTTGATGCTGCAAGATCCTTTGACAGCTACTGTACGCTCGCACCCCAAGTCTTCTAAACCTAATTAAGCATCAATCATGCAAAGGAAGTCCTATTGATCAACCTCCAATCTTTCTCTTGATACCCTCACATCATTTAAACTATACAGTATTAATTACATTTCTTGCCGTGAAGATATAAAAGAAATTTTAATGGCAACACGAATGTGTTTTCCAAATATTAGTGTACAAAAACGTCAACGTAAGGGATTAATGGAATAAAATAATCGGTTGTTCTTCAAAAATTAAAAAAGAATACTCTTTCAATTGTCTTGTGTGAGAAAATCAATCAGGCATTTGTTACGGAAAAACTAAATAATAAGTCCTCGGCATAGGAACTCTGCGGTTGATGTCATAATCAACTACCACAGAAATCCCATTAGTTATCCACAATTGTAACAGAATGATTTCTGTTTAATTCAGCTTCAGTCTAAAGAAAAATGTTTTGCCACTATTCTTAGTGTAATATACGAGAGCCATTAACAGCATATTCGGCTGACATAACCTGCCGGTTAATGCCTATCGTGACTCAGAAGATTTGCCAATGATCTACATTCGTTGCTATAAACCTAGGTAAATATCGTGCATTACAAGAATTATAGCTGTCATTTAAATAAAGTCCCCACGTTTGATGCGTAAAACGCGTGAAAATAGTCACATATGAAATGAAAGAAAACAAAAGTTTGTAGAGCAGTCCAATAAAAATTTTATGTAGTAAAATTATGAATTCAACTAAAATTGTATTTCAAAAAAGAAATGAAGTCAGCATTGCGTAAAAATAGATTCTTTTATCCGTAGACATTTGCACAATCATTCAAATGCCCAAAATATGTAAACAGAGAAGAGATAGTAATATTTATAATTTGGCGAGTTCATTATTCACGACTAATGCTTACCTAAAACAAACGAAAATTAGGAAAGGATAAAAGTGAGTTGGAAACTAGGTTATGAGAAAGAAGTAAGAGGAGAGAAAAGTTCAATGAAGAAAGCGACAGAGACATGTTTTTTGGAATGAGTTCTTTTAAAATCTTTGAAACTAGAACTTTTGTGAAACACTCAGGATTTTATTGCATTAAAGCGTAGGAGGAATTCTGTCAAACAGTACTTAAACTTTTAAATTTGACCTAACATAACGGACGCGTTTTTTATTGAAATCTTCACTGGTTTCACCATTTTAATCTCCCTAACGAGGTGGAATCTCGGTGATGTTTAATAAATAACGCGTTCTAAGTCCAACTACGTTCAATTTCAAAAGTTTTTGTCATTACTTTGAATTTGGTTTAAAGACAAAACAACATTAAGTTGAATACTTATATGTATTTTTACCTAGAAAGTTGGATAAGAAAACAGTGAAAACGGAGTATCTGCCATGGCATAGCTCGGAGAGCAGCTTACTTATTGCATTGATAACTACTAAACAGGTTCAACAGATATCAATTTGGTCCCTTTTTTTACAGAAAATTCTACGACGAATTTTCTAACTATTTGATCTCGGGAAACACTTTCCCATATATTTTTTGTTGCATAGGAATCTAACGAGAGTTTCGTTTTTTTTTTTGGAAATTTCAATAAATTCATTTACGTAATTTTTGCATGCTTTCCCAATGGTACAAACTAACAATTAAGCTTAAATTTTTTATTGTTAATTCTAGAGTATGAGATGATTAGATTTATCCGATAGTATGAGATGATCTTATTTTCGCCCAAGAAATTCCCAAGATAAAATAACTGCATAGCTTGAAAAGTGATGCGCAAGAAATTCCTAGTATGAAAATTGTGTGAAAGAGTTTCATACGTAAATTATATAAATGTAAAAACGGTATCAAAGAAGTAGCAAAACTGAGTCTCATATTAAATTACAAGTATAAAAAGGAGGAAGAAGACCACGTAACATATCTTATTTCTGAAGATAGAGGACCATTCTCGTCTATCTTTTTCCATTGAAATCTCCTTTCCCATAAACCTTCTATCTCAACCAAACCGGTAAGATATATACTTCGAAAGGCATTCCAAAGAACGCCAGCCACAAGGCTCACCTTTAGCCGGTTTATCCCTCCGCATTCGAATTTGTTCCTCGAGAGCACGCTCCGTTCGCTGTTCCGTCCTATCGCGTGCCCTGTTATCTTTCCGGAAAAGGTGTTAACGGGCGCCTGCTGCGCCTCCCTTACCCTCTTTTGAAGACCACTTAACTTGCTGGCTGCAGTATGGAATTGCGCGACACTAAAAGACAACCTGGCTCTATGCTCTCGCTTCGGAATGCAGTGCCGTAGTTTCGTGGTCTTTGAAAAAAATCTATTTACAGGAGGAGCGAGGGGAACTTCCTGTTCTCTGCTCCTCCTTTCAGACTTCTTGCTTGTACGATAAGAATACTGTATGAAAAACCCTTTAAAATTTTGTACATATACATTTTAAAGTTTTTCCACAATTATTACACTGATAAAACCTAAAATTAAATATAAGTGTGATACCAACGTTGCTGCCTTGACAAGCATGTGCAAATCCTCTCTATTCCTTTATATTGTATATCTCTTCATAGATATTCCTAAAATCTTAAATAATCTTATTTTTAGTTTATGGAAATTTGCTTCCACAGCGATATTTTATTCAAGCATATTAATTTTTTTATTATTTAACAGCAATCCATGACCATTTTACAAAGGACAATATCACAAATGATTGAAAATAATATAGTTTGCGCCAATACACGTATTTTTCTAACTGCGCGGAAATGTGATGCCTATTATCGCCCTAGAAGAACTACAATAAAGACTGGTTTAATGATTCCATATTACTACAATATCTGAGATTAAAACCTAGATATGCATTTGATAAATTGTGTTGTCTTGGTGTGGTGTGTACCAAAATTGGCAATTTTTTCAATCATAGGGTTACATAAATTTGTTTCATTTTGGTTTCCATAATTCACGTTTGGAGAAATGTATGTTTTGTCAAGTTTCCATTTATAATTAACATGTCATTTCTAAAAGTAATTGAGGTTAAATTCCTATTTTTTTTTTTAGATCAATAGATCCTAGGTGAGCATATCGGCACCGACGAAATGAATTCCTCATCTGAAATCTCATTCGTTTGGTTTGAAGGTTGAAAGGTACATATTGAAACCACGGGTTATAATGTACCAAAAAGATTCGCCAACATTTGCATCTCTAAGTGAAGTACGTACAATGGTCATTTCTATCATTTTCCATACCTTTAGATCATGCAGAATATACGATACGCCTTAATATAACATTAAATAATACAGAAATATAATCGAAAATAATACGAGATAACCTTCCAAGATCATGAAGAATATATATTAATCATTTTATTGGGGAGTGCACCTGATCGCATGACAACGATTCGGTAAATGGCGTCAAAATAATAGCGTATTCATTGAAAAAGAGACCGCAGATTTAATAGATTCCCATTTCACGGCCCAAATGTGAACATTAAATTCAAGGTTGAAATATATTTGGGGGCGCTTAGACTTATGGTTAAAATAAACAATACCTGCCAATGAAGAATAAAAAGGTCTGGACCAGCATATTTTTCTAGATGTAGTACTCACCTGCAAGGAAAAAATAATCAGAATTAATATGTATCGGAAACAACTGGATTAATGAAGAAATATTTATTCACATAAGACACAATGGAAATTTTATTTCCTCGGCTGTGTTTTTACCACCACTCATTAATTAGGAATATGAACAAAGTAAATGTAACCAATAAATTTACCATTAAATAACATAATATTGCAGAGATATATTCAAGGAGGCTTTTAGCACAATAAAGTTACATATTCACAGAATTGGCGAAGCCAATTTATGTCTATAAATTAAAAATTCTCTATGGCAAACAATTTAATATATTTTACATGAATTTAATATGGCATGAAGTAGTTATTCAATGAAATCAAATAAAGATAATTTATATTGATTAGAAATATTTTATTCTCTATGTAAAATAAAAAAAGGTTCTAAAGGAACCCTTTTACCGACTGATGAGCATACAGTAGTTCTGCAACATATTTTATGCTAACTCTTGGAATTATTCCCATGGGTATATTTCCATAAGAAGTAGTTTCAGAAGTAACTTAATGCAATCAACACAAATTAGAATGAGGCAGAACATTATCATGGTTCCACTACATGTTATTTTGATATGATTCAGGGTTTAGCGTTTAGATTATATTCAGGTAAAGCTGAACGTGTAAAGGGCACATCAGCGCCGTATCTACATAAAATGCAATGGAAAGTTATAATAATTAATTCTAATATATTTTCCAATTTTGACTTAAAAGTGGAAAACTGCTTTGTTAATTTATTCCTCCACATGAAAATCATCTACTAAATCACGAAAACTATCACGTACAACATTTTAAGAATTCTATTATCGTTCTCTACTGAATTCTCTAGCTGATGATAAGCACAATACACTGCCTTAATATCCTAATATAATAAGTAAATAGAGCTCCTAAAAACTGCGCCATTCAAACTCAATTGTTCTCTGAGAAAACAAAATGATAACGACAGCTGTTGTTAGCTGTTATGAAAGGGAGACCATTTCACGCCCTTTTCCAAATGTTTCGGTGGATATTACTGATGGTTGTTTCAATTTTTTTGAAGCAAAAATGTAAAAGGACTTTTTATGTTCAATCCGGCTCCCAAAGAAAAAAAAATCCTTTTGGAGTCGTTTCAAAGGAGGAAACCATTATGGCGTCGGTAAGGGGCGCCCCCCCTTTCTTTCGTTTGTTTTCACTCGCTGAGTCGCGCCCGTATGAAGCTTGGCTATTCACTCCTCCCTCACTTCAACCAGCTTTATGACCTCTTTGGTCGATTAAACTTGGGAGAAACGCACATCTTTTCTTTCATTCCGCTCATCTCATCTCAACCAAAATGCTTCATCGCGATGGAGGCAAATGAAGAGCGAAAAGCTACAGTAATCCAGAGATTGAAGGATTTGCATATCTTTTGCGAATGCTGAAAGAAAAGAAAAGGGTGGGAAATAATTATATCGTGTGAATGAGATATCATTCCTGAATGCAGGCGTACTGTGTGCAAAACCTCCTGAAACAATGTACACAGAAAATATTTTTTTGGAATACATGTTTTCCTAATTGCAAAAACAGTTAATCATCCTAACCAAAATTATGTAACTCACGTATGCTATATTAATTTCATACAATTACACCTTACTTGCCCATCTTTTCAATGCCATCTATCCTTTGCTTTTTACTACGCACTGAAGTTAAAGAATGAGAACGCAACCGAAAATACTATGAATTACATCAATAAAAAATAAAACAGCAACGAGATCAAACGATATAGACTATGTTTTCCTAAAAACTCCATTAATCGCTGAATATACGTTCCGATTCAAAATCCGGTTGCTGGGTTATACAGTAATAACATCTTAAGGGCATAATACACAAGATTATATTTAATATATAAGATTAAATTAAATCATGCATAGCGTCTGACGTCGTCAACTGAAAAGAGGGCACTATTTTCTTCTCCATTTACCCAAACCGGGTGCCTTAGCTTGGCTGAGACCCAGCAAAAATCTCCATAACACACCACTTACTGGGATAAGCGCTTAATCACTTAATACCAGACCTGTCCGTTTACGGCGCCTCAGCCTTTTCAATCTCGTTTGGCCGCCTCGTCAATACAAGATTTCACTCTTGAGTCCGTACACATGGTGCATTGTACGAGTCATTGGTTTAAACTGACCGAATTTGAAATGTTAAACTATATCTTTCAGTGATTCATACAGAGTCAAGAAAAAACTAGTAATCCAAAAAATAAATCTACTTTTCAACATCTTGAAGGATGACGTCTACCTCACACTCTTAAAGTGTGGTGTGGTTAAAATATGGATCTAGGCAAAAAAATCTCATCTGTATATACAGAAAATATACACATACAGAATATTTATATAGATACATTTTTCATGAATGTATATTTATTGATACTTTGTCAGGACGGAGGACGGTATCAAAATATTCAAATTCAGGGAACATTACCACCCTATTATTTATCTATACATCTACGCTCCTCTACCCTTGGACATAACATAAAAATCTTTCCATAGCGGATGAGTGCATCTCTTTAACGGAAACAAAGGAAGGTAAAAGCATCATGGCACAGAAATAAACGTGCAAAACCGTGCAAGAGTACTGCAGTGAAGCGTTTCTGCATGCGTTTTCTTTTTCATAAACTTTTCAATGATTATACGCATTGAACACTAAGTAAATGCCCGAACAAATATTGTGTCAAGGAAAATATTGAGTAGTAAATGAAGGAGTAGTTATCTTTCAGGTAGTTATCTTACCGTATAGCCAGCAATCATATATACGACACACAATATGAGGATGGCTAATAGTAGGATAAGGGGAAGGACCACGTTAACCGTCATTTGAACTGCATATTTGAAAACTGGTCTAAAATGATGGCAATAGGTAAGTATTAGAATGATTGGACGATAAAATAGACAGAGAGGTGATCATGCTAGATTTTCAGGATCATAAAGTTGGAGCTTTTGAGACAGCAAGTAGAGATGGGCGCACGGAGTAACGACTTAATGTCGTTACATCGACTTAGTGTCGTTATGTGTAATATGTCTATTAACTCTTACGATTAAAGTCTGTAAGTAAAAGAAAGCAATAGTAAAAATATTTTTTGAGATCACAAAATGGAACGGGTGAACATAGTAAAGTTCTTTTTCCGAAAACATTTACGCTGCAAGTAATCAAGTGAGTTAAACGGCTTTCAAATGGCTTTGGTGAAACCTTTTGGTCTTGTCATTGAGTAAAATATTATTTCTCAAGATTTAAATGCATTTTATCCTTCTTCATGCGTCACTTGCTGTTAAGACAAAAACTAAATGGCTCAGCAGTACCAGAAGGAATCTTCCACAAGTTTGCATTTGTCTCAATTGTATTTATTTCAACAAAGTATTGGCAATATTGGAAACAGAGTACCTGTAAAATTATTACAAAATGAGAGAACGAATTAATTGGTACAACAGCGACTGAATAAATACAAAAGAAGAATACCCATTTCAGAGAGTAAAAGTCAAGGCGAATGATTTTCACTCTCTGAAATGGTTGCATTATTATAAGTAGGAGATAAATGTGTCGTAAGAGGCGAAGTGATTTCAAAAGGATGTCTTGTTAGAAGGAAACAGTGAGCCAGAAATTCTGAGCATGCGGAGATAAGAATTATATCGGAGAAACGATCTTTATTTCGTTTCCAGACGCATGCGTCGTTTTGGCGTCATTTAAAGGCCACGTCTACGTTTTAATTTGGTGTCATTTAAAGCCAAAATTCCTTGGGTAAGGTAATACGCACCTAAGTTTACACCTGTACAAGTTGCTTATTGTATATTATGAGTTTTGCCGAAAGACAATATGTATCAATTAATTTAATGTTAGAGTAGGATTTTAAACAGTTTTATTTAGGAGTATTAAAGTAAAAAAATATTTCTTAATGTACCCTTAAACAGTTAACTATATAGTTTACCATGATATTATCGGATAGTACAACACAAAATCTTTACCGTATCTAATGAACACTTTAAATAGAACGACGAATAATAATAGAGGTCTAATCATCTCTCTTCTCTGGATGTCTATTTTGACACTCCACCCAGTACAAATATTTTGATCAATCAGCTTTGTGTAGATACATCTCATAAATAATTTTACTTCCACCGTACTTATATTATTTGAAGATATAGTTTAACTCAGTATTATATTTAGACACTCCAGAATCCCATTCGAAAAACCAAAGGCTCTAGCACGACTTCAATGTTGTCATCCAGCTAGTTCCTCTGAAGGATTCCCTTGATAGTCATTAAACAGTTGCCGGCGTTCCAACACTAGGAGGTATTTGCAGTGAAGTGAAACACCACAAGGCGTCAAAAGTATAGAAGCTTGAAATTTTATGAGCATATAGATTCCAATCCTTGTCTACAACCAAGTTTCTCCGAAATCACTTGTGTAGTACTTTCACGTAAAAAATCACCCTCAAACTCAATTTCACCACATCCATGAATAAATATTTGAGTAACAAAAAAATCAATCTCACGATTTCAGTGGAAAAGTGATCTTTTTGTATTCTTTGGATACGTTTGGACCATTGTGCCTGTAAGGTAATACTACTATGCATTCATTAATGTCCAAGCCAAAATCTTATTCATCGCCAACTGAAAAATTAAGTAATTTTATTTGTTTTACTCAATATATTAATAAACGAAATAAAAAAACAAACTTTTGTTTTTTTGGGGAAATCAAAAATACTGAATATCAAAATGTTCTCGTTTTCCGATGAACCTCAAGTTTCCTTGTCTCTCTCATAGCCTGAAACAGTTCATATTTTTAACCATAGAACCTAACGTATTTAGTCTTAACACTGGAGGAGCTCGACCAAATTCTATTTGATCTGCCACAGTGAGGCAGAGGTGAGGCTTTTGTGTGCTATTCCTGTCTTCTTACATTGTGAAATCATGCATCCGTCGGATAACCGCTAGCACGCGAACCACTTTCTAAAGAGACAAAGACCGAGTTTGTGTTGCACGCAAAACAAACCCAGTAGTAGGATGGGAAACAACACCGTGCTTATCACTCACGAGAGGTTACGCAGACCAGTGACTCCATTTGATAAAATGAAGATTCGTTTCACTACCATCTGCCGGTCTAATCTGATCCACAGTAAACATCTGAATAAAGAGTGGAACACGCTATCTTGCACATGAAGATCGACGATGGTGCTATCGGAATTTGGTGGAACTAATTATCACAAACCAAGCCATTTCGACATTACGAGAAGTCGTTTACGCTAAGGTCATAACACTAGAAATTAATCAATTTTAAATTACTTTACTACCCATGGAAATCTCCCTGTGCCTTTCAACACTGCGGCAAATAATACACACGTATAATAAAGATCCCGCACATTGGCAAAGTACATGTTCTCTCTTTAAGGTTTTAAGGTCAGTTTTATTTTTACGCTAGCAGGTGTCATTCATTTTGATGAGTGCTAGATTGTGCCTCCCTAATTAGTCGAAGGTAAACTTTATTTAACTTGCCAAATTTCCACTGTAGGTAACAATGCATCAGCATCTGTGCCATGATTGTTTTGAAGGTGATTCTAAGATATACATTTGTTATCAAAAATATTTGATATAAAGACTATATGCATTATATGAGGATTACGTAGAAGAGACCTATGGACCAGGCAACGTAAAGATACTTATGCCTTCCGCTCTTTATTCCTTAAATTCGTTCGTCTCCCATATTTTACTCAATATACTAGAGCGCCGTATTCTACGAAATTATTAAGGTTAGACACGATGATTTCCAGAAAACATGTTTTCGTGTTGAGTGCATGCTGTCCCATTATTTATATTTTGATAGACGTTGAAACAAAGTAGTAGCAGAAAAGAACAAGATTAAATATCCATATTATAAATCTAAGTTCACGTAGCTGAAGCCTATACGTGAGCTGGCATAATCGAGAATAGGGGGTAACCCTATTCTCGATTTCACTGCTAGCTCATATATATATATATATATATATATATATATATATATATATATATATATATATATATATATATATATATATATACATGCATATATATTATATACATTATATGAATTTTTTAAGTAAAAATGAACAATTATGTTGCGGTCTCTCTCAAATATATCATTTGAAAATCGCTTTTAAGTTTTATTTATCATTACTTAACTCAGCTATCGGTATATTAATAGAAACATCAATGGAATTAACATCAATTAATTACATTAATTTAATTATTCAATTTAAAAATTAAATTTGTATCCAGGTATTGTAATTATAAGACGTGAAATGATTAAACAGCAGATAAGAAAAAGACTATGAATGAAACGAAATTCGTTTCGACAATAAAGTAAAATGCTTTCGCAGATTCACATTGTTGGTGATTACACTAGCTGTAATTTGACTAATAGCGTTTAATAATTTAATAAAGACCACTTCTAATGCAGACTGACAGGGGCTGTTCTCGTCCAACTGAATACTTATGCATTACGCCGGCATGATATTCCGCCATCCAAAAGCTTAGTTTATGTAAAATTCATAACTTCCAGGAAGGATTACAAGGTACATCACATATCTTCCATTTGGGGGCTAATGCTTTGCTGTCATGCAAGGCTAAAGGCTATTTCTAGACTACATTATACAATATTATGTAATTATTTATTGCAAAACGTTGGTTTTTAGTCCACTATTTCTACCGAATTTTACTGCCACGTGCCAAAATTATTACCACCTATTAAAAAGGAACTTAAGCATAATGAAACCTTTTTACTGATGAAGCTTTTTTTTAGACAAATATTTGAGAATTCATCGTACCTTTAATGCGTCACATGTCATACTGCGTAGATAAAAATTAATGGAATATAATAACAAATGAAAAAATTATAAATATTTGGAAAGATATAAATCACTAGTTTAAATTATGTTAAAGTTATGGTTAATTATCACTTGAAAAAAACCCCATTAAAATTTTAAATGTTCTTAGTTCTAATGGAAGAGTATTTTCACCATGCCTGTGGTAAAAGCAAAATTTACCAAAAATGTACTTTTTTCTTTCAATTCAATGCATGCACAAAATACATATCAAAATCCACAACTCTAAGCTGATTAAAAATTGACTGCATTTAACAGGAAAAATTACAGCAAAAACAACCTTAATTTCAAAACTTAACGTTTTTTATTAATTTTGGCTATAACATCTACGAGTGCATAAACAAAAACTTCAAACGCAATACTTGTTTTTATGCGACGAGCTTGTATGATTGATTAAGAAGTGTACACTTAAAAATTGATATGGAATTGAAATCTCGGTTTCACATCGAAGGAGCACAAAGAATTCCCACACGAGGCACAGTAGATTCACCAAAACTGTTCCCGCTAAGCAGCAAAGGTGTTAGTACCAGAGAGCCTTTCCTAAAATACAACATTCGACTAAAATTTTCCATAACGGTTATTCGTGAAATCAGACCTTTTTATTTTGTCATCAACAGTCCACTGAAAATTCGGAGGAAATCGTTTCATTCTCTATTAAATCAGAGATTCCTTTTTTTTCCAACAATAATCCTTTAACTTGGACAGCATCGATTCAATTCCAAAGTAATCCTGAAGTTTTTAATGCACAACTTTTTCATCACTCGACGAGTCACACGCATTAACGGAAACTTGGTGATGAACACTAATGGTGATGAAAAGGGTGATTCGAAATATACGATTTAAAAATCTAGGACTTTTGCCTCCAGTTAAACTTTTCTTCTAGCCTTATATAATTCCATGTTAAAAACCGAATAACTCACTTTTCTACCACCTGAGCAAGTAAATACAGAACAAAAATATTGAAAACTCCATAAAACGATATCTGGTAAAGGTACATTCACTATAGAATTTATTATTTAATAGAATGTGAATCACTGTAAGTACGTGCTACCTTGGAAGGTTCTTAAAATTCTATGTTAAGTATAGATTACTAATGACCTTTTTAAGCGAATTACATAGAAAAATTCGCATTATGTATGCTTGAAGGGAAAAAACGGGAAATGTTGACGTTTGAATCGGTAAGACATATATATTTTTTGAACCATTTTGTGTAATTTATTTGGAAAGAAAATGAAATAGTATTAATAATAATAACTTCCACATTAAAGGCGGCGTATTAAAATTCAGCGGTATTGACTAAAATCGACAGTTTGATTGAAAATAACAATAATGTGACATTCCGAAAGTAATTGACGTAAATACCAAAAACTTCGATCAAATATAAATGGATGATGACATAAGCCCCACTACTTCAGTGATATTTAAGCGTTCGGATAGATTTAATATTTTAAATGGGAATATAGAGACGATATTAAGGGTGAAACCACATGAATGGTAAGTAAAATAAAAGTAGAGACAGAGTGATGGAAAAACTTACTAAGACTGGAATGAATTGAAGTTGAGCACAGGATAAGGGTCCTTGGATTGCTAAGAGACAATAGCATAACGCTTTAACAACGTATTAGATTTCAAAGCGAACCATATTCGTCATATCACATAGAGTGTAGGAAGGAAATATGATCAAGAGTAATTGTACAACACATTAATATTTTTTTCATATTTCAGAGGCGACTCGCCATGATATCGTGAATTACGGAGGGATACACTACAGCTTTTAATTGGGTAATTAATTTTATTTAAATGTAAAGCGTTTAAAAACGAGGCAGCATTATCAAAACCCTGTCCACGGTTGGTCTGAGAGACCAAAATACCTGATATACTATTGCTGCAGACAAGAATTTAATATTGTATTGCTGCAGGCAAGAATTTAATATTTTAATGAGCTCAATCAGAAAAAATTGCAGTTTTTAAGTTGAATAATTTTGTAATCCAATCATAAATATTTTTTTCCATTTATTCCAGTCCAAAGTTCAACAATTGCAAGTGTTCCATTATTACAGTTAATATCAAATTCTGTTAACGACTGCCATCTATAAATTTCGAATATAATGTCCTTTTTTGAGAAATATTCATCTGGAAATGTTTTACCTTACAAGCAATCGCTAGGGTGTATGGAAGGGAGAGATACAACAGACTAATCTTGACACAATAGGCTTTACTTTCCCCACCTAGCGCAGTTGGTTTCTGTTAGTCTGATCCCCAACCGTTCGTGGAAAAAATGACGTCTTACCTCAATCAGTTTTACACTTAATTCTACATTTACTCTCTTACCACGGGACGAACAGTACATGTTCAATATCAACGCCAAAGAAATCTCCTTTCAATTTCTGAAAGACATATAATCTATAATTTCACCTTTGCTCCGCGTGAAATTCCTACCCTAGTTCATCTAATCTTGCGCGAAACTTGGTTTATCATAACAACGTTTTACAATACAGCGGTGCTGCGCTACACTCGATCTAATTCGAAAATCAATCCGACTTCATGAAGTACCATATACTTGCAGCATATTCCAATTGAGATCTAACTAGCGAGCGATAGTATTTTTCTTTAACCTTCTCATCACATTCCCAAATATTTTTCTAATAATACATAATTTTTTCCTAGGCTGTCTACACATCCCCCTTTTGTGTTACCCAAGAGAGACTGTATAGGTAAAGCTCACTATTTAACTAAGTCAACAATTTTTACGAGTTTTTCGTATTCTGGTTTTTCCGATGCAGAAGACACCAGGTAGGAAACTACTCCTATTTTAAAAGATCATCATTACGCACTTTTTCAAATGTAATTCTAGTTTTCAAGAGTCGTAGCATCATTGTGTTTCATGAAGGCTATTTTCTAAAGCTATCTCATTTTCAGACCATTTAATATCTCTTAAACAATAGCGTCGACGGTAAATACGGATATAGTACTATTAAACATGAGGTTAATTTTGTTATAGCGTAAAAAGGAACAAAAGATGTCTCATAAGACACCCTTGGGATCAACCGAAGTGACTTTTGCTACAATAAAGCTAACACCATCTAATAAAGCAAAAGGGAACGTACTACGGCCGAATGAATGCAATGAATACAAGTTACCCAAAGCCGTACTCTTGGGGGCACTAGTTAGGGGACACGGGGGAGGGTGCAAAGAATAAGGATAAAAAAAAATTAAATAAATAAATTAAAAAAAAAAAACTGCACACACTCTCTCACTCCGGTATTTGCAGTGCAAATTGACCGTTGCAAGTCACGGACACACACGCACTCAGGGTTTACGGGGGAAAAAACCCCTCGCCAGGGACCACACACTCAGACAAGGCAAACCAAACCACACGCACTCCTTCACTCCGGTATATGCAGTACAAATTGACCGTCGCAAGTCACAGACACACACACACTCAGGGTTTACGGGGGAAAAACCCCTCGCCAGGGACCACACACTCAGACAAGGCAAACAAAACCACACGCACTCCTTCACTCCGGTATATGCAGTACAAATTGACCGTCGCAAGTCGCAAACACACACGCACTCAGGGTTTACGGGGGAAGAAACCCCTCGCCAGGGACCACACACTCAGACAAGGCAAACAAAACCCCACGCACTCCTTCACTCCGGTATATGCAGTACAAATTGACCGTCGCAAGTCGCAAACACACACGCACTCAGGGTTTACGGGGAATTAAACCCAACGGCAGGGAGCCTTCACTCAGACAGACGTAAAGATAGAATAAGTAAAGGAACGGCACGCACTCCCTCACTCCGGTATTTGCAGAGCAAATTGACCGTTTGTGAGACGCAAACACACACGCACTCAGGGTTTACGGGGAATTTAACCCAACGGCAGTGACCCTTCACACAGACTACGAATACGGAAAGGAGGGAAGTACACTGTGATGCAGTGTACGTGGGGAAAAAATAGTGCCGAAAACCTGACACCAGGTGTTTCGCCTGCCAAGCAGGCCTCTTCAGAGAAGAATAATCATAATAATATATAAATAATAATTTTTTTTCCCCACGTACACTGCATCACAGTGTACTTCCCTCCTTTCCGTATTCGTAGTCTGTGTGAAGGGTCACTGCCGTTGGGTTAAATTCCCCGTAAACCCTGAGTGCGTGTGTGTTTGCGTCTCACAAACGGTCAATTTGCTCTGCAAATACCGGAGTGAGGGAGTGCGTGCCGTTCCTTTACTTATTCTTTCTTTACGTCTGTCTGAGTGAAGGGTCCCTGCCGTTGGGTTTAATTCCCCGTAAACCCTGAGTGCGTGTGTGTTTGCGACTTGCGACGGTCAATTTGTACTGCATATACCGGAGTGAAGGAGTGCGTGTGGTTTTGTTTGCCTTGTCTGAGTGTGTGGTCCCTGGCGAGGGGTTTCTTCCCCCGTAAACCCTGAGTGCGTGTGTGTTTGCGACTTGCGACGGTCAATTTGTACTGCATATACCGGAGTGAAGGAGTGCGTGTGGTTTTGTTTGCCTTGTCTGAGTGTGTGGTCCCTGGCGAGGGGTTTTTCCCCCGTAAACCCTGAGTGTGTGTGTGTCTGTGACTTGCGACGGTCAATTTGTACTGCATATACCGGAGTGAAGGAGTGCGTGTGGTTTGGTTTGCCTTGTCTGAGTGTGTGGTCCCTGGCGAGGGGCTTTTTCCCCCGTAAACCCTGAGTGCGTGTGTGTCCGTGACTTGCAACGGTCAATTTGCACTGCAAATACCGGAGTGAGAGAGTGTGTGCAGTTTTTTTTTTTAATTTATTTATTTAATTTTTTTTTTATCCTTATTCTTTGCACCCTCCCCCGTGTCCCCTAACTAGTGCCCCCAAGAGTACGGCTTTGGGTAACTTGTATTCATTGTAACACCATCTATCTCAACTAACTAATTATTTAACTAATTTAATTAAAAATTATTTAATTTATTAACATCCAAATAAACTTATTATGCACCCATTCAAAATATGTTTAACCCAGCCTCAAGATAGTTTTATCATTCCGAATATTTTATACATCCGTGTCTATATTTTACGAATGAACTTAATAACACTCACTTTTAAGCCAAAGTAGTCCCCGTTAATATTTATTTTTAATATCCTTTTCTGACCACATATTGGGGAAACCGAGGATTTACTACTTTGTTGCCTTGTATCTTTTCATACCTGCATTTTATACATGTATACTGAAGTTTTGTATACGTATATGTTATACTTGAAGTCTTGCCGAGTAGTTTCGTTGATAGCATATCAAGAATTTAACCATTCCTGGTGGGTAAAGCGACAAGTTGATGCATGGAGTTAAACGTAAAAGACTGCAATAGTGAATCTCAGGTCTCGTTGTGTTCACACCGTTTCAAAACTATGTGTTCCAATCGATAGAAGAAACATTGAAATCTCCACCAAAAATTATGTCTTGTTCGTTATTATGGTATTAGAAAATATTTATTTGCTAGCCACGATCAATTATTGAATTAAATCGATCTTCCGGTGGCTTGTAAAATGTGCACACACAGATTCTTTCGGATGAAAATTGAACACTTAAGGAGAATGAAGAGTATACATTGGTGCGTTTGCCAATTTTAAAATATCATTGGTCTCGGTATCTCTGGAAAATTCTTTTAAGATAAAGAGAAAAATAGTTGGAACCAACGCCACAACTTTACAGCTATTATTAACCGCTGATTGGTAAGAAGATGTTTTCAAGAGAATAAAGAAAACCGGGGGTAACTTGCCAGGTGCGATTTTCCCATCCTTGATATAGTATAACCTTGTATGATATGTTAATATCCATGAATTTTAAAACATATCGTAAAACAATGTGGCACACTTTAATGCGTGTGCATCCAAGCTTAAATTTGCTTCTTTTCAAATCTCCTTGGAATATTAAAAATCCGGGGATCGGGATGGTGCGGTGGCTAACGTACGGGCTTCCCACCGAGAGGGCCCGGGTTCGAATCCCGGCGGCGACAGATATTTTTCAGTGGTATCCCGATCCCTACTTGAGGTGCTCAGTGGAGGGCACTTGGAGTGAGTACGCCGTCCGTCGGATGGAACGTTAAGCTGCGGACCCCTTGGCGCCTTTCGTTAAGAGCAGGCTAATGCCGACGCCGGGTTTCTCTCCACCCTTCATCCTTTCCCATCCATCCCTAATGGCGCAAATGACCTGTCTGAGCTGTCGGTCGCCTCCCCAACAATACTACTACTTGTCTACATTAAAAATCCTTAAATGTCCCATAATAAGCAAAATGTTGTTTTGTATACTTCATTAAATAACATCGAGGCAAAGTTGTTGCTAACTTAAATGACTTAATTTTATTGAGTTCATGGATTTATGATTGAGCACCTAATTATCTGGATTTTTCTTATAGTATATAATAACCTAAGTGAAGAGCAGTGTTGAGAACTGCCTCCAAATATCATGATAATAATCATATTATTATTAAATTAATGACTACGATTTCCATGCATGTTTTTATGGAACTCATTTGGAATTATGGAAGAAATTTTCCCAGGCTTGAGGATTGTTAGGTTCTGCAGCAGTTTTGCTATTAATTTATATGGAACAAATTAATCACAGTTTAAGAATGAATTATTCACAGTTTAAATCTCTTTTGATGAGGTAATAGCTTTTCAATTTACAATGTAGAAGGATTAGTTTTTGGCCTTTACTCTCTTTCTGTAACATTGCGGTAATTGCCCTTTTCCAAATAATGATCTGCTTTTTTAATCCTCTTACGCTTCCTTGATCTAAGACTATGAAATTCTTCTTTTAATTTTCCTCGTAGTGCCAACTACTCCGTTTTCCTGTATCGTCCCACTATTAACGCGTTTAATATTTCATATACATCACATCCAATTAATGAAGACTTTTTGTGAATAGTTTCCTGGCACTCTCACTATTTAATGGGAAGCTTTCATACTGGATTTTGAATATTTCTTAATTTCTTTACAGCAAAACATCAAAATCCTTTTCGCTATATGAGGACACTTTAAGAAATATTCTTACAACTACCGTAAAAAGCTCATTCATTTACACACTCTGTCTGGAGTCTGTAATTAAAGAATAGTTTACACAAATGTATTTGCAATCAAGTTCAAAAGCAAGTTCAAGCAATCAAGTTCAAGCAAGCAAAAGTTGTCGTCGTGCCCATTAAGAAAGCTTTCATATCCAAGAAGTTACAGCGCCAATTGTTATAAATACACTATAATTGGGATAAAATAAATCCCTAGATGAAATCCATGGATATGGATAAAAATATTATGAATAAAAAAGGTACACGAGGAACCCATTTTGCTAAGTTGAAATTGAGTTTACAATTTCCACAGGCAGGGTCTGCTGAAGGTCAGTAGTTGGTGCAGCACTGGTTCCTCAGCTCCATTACAAATTATCCAAAATTTTAAAGTTTACACTCCGATACATATAAGAATTTATTCGGATGACATTCAAAACTACTTGTAGCCTTAAGGCACGTACCCGAAGTAAGAGTTAAATATGTATTGGAAAAGGAAGACAAAATGACTACAGACGTCAAATTTTCGGATGGATATATCTAACCAACATTCATTGTTAACATAAAAGAAAGCTTATTTAACTTTTAACTTTATCAAACGAAGTCCTTACCTACAACTGAAATCACATGACTGAGGAAAATACACTGATTTATTATCAATGACCATTTTTAAGCCTCTGGCAAATGAGAGAATCATATATTAATTCATGTATCTATCTTAAAGTAAAGAAGACGACCTTGTATCTGTCATGGCCCTCAACCCAGCGTCTCATTATTGCAGCATCGCTATACGTATATCATCATCTAAGAAGTAAGGTCTCACGTCGACCCCGTGGACCGGATGCCCCGAAAGTTCCCGTTCCCTCTGCTTTCCTTTGTACCTTAAAGTTCAAAAGCGACGGCGTTTTCCGCGACATTAAAGATGAAGCGATGTGTGGGCGAGAGTGGAAGGTGGTTGGGGCTCACCGGGGAAAGGGAGGGAGACGTGAGGTTGTGGGGAAATGCCATGCTCCTTCCTTTACGCACTCTATCTCTCTCTCCCCTCACTCTCTCCTTTCGACCCTCTCCAACCCGTGCCCACCCACGAAAGCAAAGACCTTCCTTCCTAGCCACTGCCTCGCCTCAGCGTTGGGGGCGGTCTCCGCATATCCCTGGCACCACGCTCCCATGGCCTCCCTCTCCGCTTTATCTGTCGCTGGCGTCCTGCCTCCTCCATCAACCCACTGGGCGTCTGAGGAGACACTCCCCTCCCCCCCGCCACCCTCCTTTTCTCCTACCCTTCACACGCCCCCTTCTCCCGACCGCCAACCTCTCCAGTCCGTATCGCGGCCGCCCATCTCGCTCATTTCCGAGGCTCGAGAACCATCAACCCTCGTCGACCCCATATCCTGCCACTATTCCACTCCAAGGGGTGGGAATGGGGAGTTGGGAGGGGAGAATGAGAACTAGGTAGAGAGGGAGAGAGGTGGAGGAGGTGAAGGAGAGCGTACACACAAAGTGTGGGGAAGCGAAGGGCCAACTATCCCCTCCAGCGCTCTGAGATGTTACGTGGATTTTGAAGATCAGAGTGCAATCTAAATTGGATTTCCCGCAAAAGTTTCGACCCTTCGAAATTGCGACGACGTGGTGTAACGTTTTACAATGTACACTCACGCATCCACTTCACGATCGCATGTCTAATTCACAATTTGTGTAATTTTAACGTGCATATACTATTGTATTCACCTCGACTTTACTCAAATGTCGGTGAGTGCCGTAGGCAGTCATGACAACAAATTGGAAATTGTTTACAAATTTGGGGCGTTCATGTCTCCTTCAACATTTACCGAAACCGGAACTGCAACCTTGAGGTCGAAGAATAACCTCTATGGTCCGACAGCTGGCCTTAGGTGTTAGAGATTGTAGACAACGTCGTAATACGTGGTGCTAACCCACCCGACAAATGATACTGCTGATTCGGCCCGATAAAAATCTTCGCTGGCCATGGTATTTTTTTCTGGCCATTGTCACCACTTAAAAACAACGCACACAACTGAAATTTACACGGCAACGCCGGAGTGACCTCGAGGTCAGGATCGGATGAACATCGCAGTGGATACATCGCAATAGAGGAGACCTGTATTAGTCCCTCTCACCTTCTTCACCCGAAGCCCGCGCAACACCTTACCCTGTTTAACCCTTAACCCTTTCCACATTTTCCACCGAGCTCCTGTGCTCCTACAGGATTCCTCTGAACTCCAAACGCCCTCCCGCCCACCTTAACTTCACCCAGAGCTCCCCTGCGCTCCACGACCTCTCCCTTCTCATTCTCCACCTACACTCACGTCTCGTGGAGTCACCCTCATCTCTCTTCCTCTCTCTCATCTTTCAACTCTCACGACGCATAGTATAACGCCTCGGGATTAGGCTTAAGTCTCACCCGAGCCGAGGCACCGGGCACAGAGAATGAAATCCTACCCCGAGAGAGAGCGAGTGAGCGCACCGCGATTACGAGCGCAATCTCGTAATCGTTCATAATCCCTCGCGATGTGATTCGGACTGGGAAATCACTGACTGCCGCGGATTCAATTTTGTGTCAAGTTAAATATAAATAAACACTTTTCAAAGAGAGAACAGAATTTCAACTTCGCATTATTTTTATCGAATCAAATGATGACATAATTTAATTTTTATCGATGATAAATTATAGATAAAATCTTGTTAAAAACAACTAAGAGTATGAATCATTTATGAACCCTGGTGTACTATAATATTAAAAGGACTTCTGCCTTGAAGGTGTCATCAAACCTGACTCGCATTTAATTATTTCGAGAACGTCAGAAAAACTGTGGCCGCTTTTCATCTATCCTGAAACCCTTGCTAGTTTAAAATATTTCAAGTTAGTAGGATCATCTAGTTTGCTAAAGGCAGATCGGAAACGTCCGGTGGTGTTTAACTTTCGTTATTAACACTGAGAAGACATTGTGTAAACTTTGGTTGCAATTCCAAAAAAGGAAAATATTTTTTACAGCAGAATTCACTAAAAAGATGTTATTACTATAATTTTTCATACGTATTCAATTGACTCCGCTGGCCTTCATTATGCTTGAAGCTGCCAACAACGAATAATTGTATTTTTTAGCATTACATAATTATTTAAATGGCATTATAAAACATCTTTCACGGTGAAAAGTGTATTGATATTTTGATTCATATAAAAAGAAAAACAGCAGTAATTTCTACTTATGACCTACATTTTAGAAAAGATAAATAATTAAAGTCTTTGAAATCCCACTTCTGATCTATGATTTCACTAATTGTTTAATTTACTAGTCAAATATATAAAACAAGAATATTTTCAACCTAATTAATTTGTTTGTATTCTCTAGTTCTCACTAATTAACCCAATTTGGCACAGAGAACGAATAGTACGGCAAACTGTGTTTTCTGCAATTAATAGAAAGGCCGAGGGAAGTCGAAAGCTTGACTAATGCTCATTAGTATAAATGGGGAGAAATGAACTTCGCCGTCGGGGCGCTTTCAAAGCAAGAACTAAGTACTTGCATAACCAATATTAATAGGAAAAGCGGAAGATTCAGCCCGTAAAAATTTGCCTTCGGTTCTCAAACTGCATACAGGTAAGTTTAATCGCTGAGGATAATTAGAAGGTAGCATATGCTATCGCCCAACGTAATTTTTTTCTATTACCCCACTTTCGTAATGCACTCCTACGGTTCGTTTGTGTCCACAACCACCACATCCTCCACTTTTGTTTATCACTTCTCTCCGCTTCGCGACGTTACCAGTTACTTTATTTCACTGAGCGACCATCGCATACCATCTCATGCCGACCGTACTTCGCTCCGGCCCTCAACCCATTCTCCATCATTGTATCATCCTCTCTCCCCTCACACCCCTCTTGTTTAATTCTTCCCCCTTACCGTCCCACTCGTTGGGCGTAATCCACCCCTTGCCCTTGTTCCACGTGCTCCAAGGATGCTAGTAACAAGGAACACCATCTTTCGGCTCGCATACCCTTGTAAAGCTGTAACCCTTCGTCGTATTTCACGTCAAATATACGAGGTTTTGCAGCTCGGGCACTCCCAATTCTGCCGATACAGATAAATTGAAACTTATTATGCTATGAAAGGAATTAATTTAATAGAGAAAACTTCTCATTAACAGGGCAAGATTTTGTCTATTTTATCTTCACTCCGAAGAACTATTTACTTTCAAATAGGGATTTTATTTCACGTAAATCACTTACAGGAAAACGCATTGGACAGAATACGAGTTCGTGTGCGCAAGGCTAGAGAGGTGAAACAACCTAGATATAACAGTGTGACATTTTATTGTTATCTTAGGCTTAAAATGTATTCACTTAGTATAATAATAGGTTAAAAAAATACGTAGATATAAAAACTTTACTTCGGCCATATGCTGAACATTTCACGTTTTAAAAGGAACACAGATACTAAACACGTAAATGAGATTCATTTCATCCACAGCTGTTTACATGCGGGCATTGATAATTTCTACTTGCATGCTATCAAAACACTCGTGAAAGTTGCACGTCGGAATGTTAAATAGTTTTTATATCGTTTTTCTACTTAAAAGCCCAACAAAAATAACAATTTTATTGATGAAATCAAAGGAAAATAAGTTAATCACAACTAATAATTAGCTATCAGAAGACACCATTTTGCAACCAGTGTTGAATCGCATTTCATCCTCTTTTGTATTTTTGATCATTTTAAAAATTCTGAATCATCCGCTATCAATCTTGCGGGTTGAAGCGGTAACCACGTCATTGACAAACACAGCTGTAATGTTCTGGCATTTATGCGTCTCAATTTATAAGAGAAATAAAGATTCAGTTCTTGACCCACAACGTTCAATGAATTTACTGCTAGTAAACTTCGATCCAAAGAGTAACCACAGGATTAAATTAAATCGGTTAGCACCTATCCCCTATGTGGTCCTACAATTGACCGCTTACTCCAATTTCCCACGTCTTCAATGCCACCCTACGTTTTTTCTTCTATCTCCTTTATTTTCTACTACTCCTTTCCGCCGTCATTTATTACCTATCCTTTCCGCTCTCCCGTCCACATCCCTAGCGCCCTCCTCGACTCTCCCTGGCAGAGATAAAGCGTGGGGGTAGACAGATGTAGGCTGGCATGGATGCCAAACTCTCCACATCGAATCCGCCTAGCTTTTTCCCCACTCCTATATTTTTTTTACACCGCCTTGTTACGGGCTAAATTGCCGGCATGTTACTTTTTTCGGGCGAATCACAAAAGAACACGAATCGCGGGCATGTTAAAATCCCCTTAGCTGCCCCCAAAACGAAAGGAGGAGAAGGAGGGAGGTGTGCGGAGAGATAGAGAGAATGAGAGAGAAATAAAAAGAAGTTAGAGAGGAGGAGAGGCAAAAGGGGGTGAGGAGAGAGGCGAATGACGCATTTTCCCCACGGCACGACCCAAAAATCTTTAATTTAAAAAAGTTGACGTGGACGTCCTCCCCGTGTGTCGGCACCGACCTTGCCGAGCGCATGAGTCGTTTATCTTTCCCTCCTGCCCCTTCATCAGTTCGTTCAGCCGTCCGTCGCCTCCTCCTCTTTACGCCCTCTCCCTCTCAACCTCGCTCTTCCATCCCGGGAGCCGTTCCCATTTTCCTCCTCTCGATTCGCCAAATGGAAGGGAGGGGATGGTATTCCGGAGGCCAAGGGGATTCGTCTAATGTCTCAGGGCATCTTCTAAGAAAGCCCCCCCCTGCCGCACTGGTCACGCACAAAAGACAAGGGGTCGCTGCCCGCTCACCGCCGTGGTGTAAACGATTTTCCGCGGAGGTGAAATTCAAGGGCCAACAGTGTCCAATTACCGAATAGAGGTCATTAATTAGGTAAAAATACATTCTCTTTCCTGAAATTTCGAACAAAAGAAACTCATTTGAAGGAAAGGATCACTGTGGTACGGAAAGAAGACGTTCTTTCAAGGTTTCATTTCAAGCACAGGGCTGATCTTCGCAATAAAAATCGTGGAAACAAACATTTATCATGCTTATTTCCCTTATGAGAAATACTCAATTTTATATTTCCGTGCACACGTAGAAACGGTGCAGTTCTCAGCAGTTTCAAAACCGACCTTCAATGTTTAATTCGGGTGTAACTTTGTGTAAGTAATGGATACTCAAAGTAGAGGGGGACGTATTTTTCCATATGTTTTTTCGAACAAATGTATTGGTAGATATCCCTTGCGAATTCCAAAGTTTTCTTTCGACAGCGAGCAGTAGTTTCTCTTAAATTACTTTTGAGCCAGAAAACTGAATCCGCTGAACTCTCCAATTTATCAGCCCATGTTGTTGATTAACGTCCAACATCTGGGGGAACGATTGCTGATAAATCACCGCTAGACTGAATGTGAAGATTATATTTATATAATTTGGAAATTATGTTTAATAACAAATATGATTACATTGCATCAAGCAGATAGCAAAACTAGCTCATTCAATCAAATGTTCGTGTCGCTTGCCTGTATCAACTGACTTTAGAAACCATGTTTTCATTTAGAACAACAATGGAAGGATCTGGCTACATATCTCTTACTAATTCATTGCTGTCTGTTTTTCTAAATAATTGATTAGAGAAATTAGTGATATATTTTGTAAAAAAGCATTGTGGCTAATATTAAAACAACAAGCCAACACACATGTGGATATGTGGAAATTCTCAAATATGATAAATGGCAATATTCCTATCATTAATATTCCTCAAGGCTGGAAAACATGTTCAACTGTTTAGATTTTAAAAAGACCCGTAACGATGAAATTATACTTAATTAATGTCAAATACAGTGAACGAGCTTGAAGTTTTAATTTATTTCTAGTCTTCATTCTATTCTCTACGCATTAATTACTTGAAATTATTGTTTTAGTGTTATTTGGTGGTATTATTGTTATTTGGTGTAAGTCTTAAAATTTGCCAAAAAATAACATGATATACCCGCTATGAATGCCATCTATGTAACCAGGTTCACTGATTTAAAGAAATTAGCACTATGCAGTATTGTTCAGTTGAATGAATAAAAAACGGAAAGATAATTGGATAATGAATTTGAAATAAAATTGATAACTATCCTAATACATCCTTAATTTTAAAGATGCAAAATTATCAGACATAGTAATTAAGGAAAACACTTAGTTTAAAGTAGATTATCCAAAAGTAGATTATCTTCTGTAGAGGAAGATACTTTTAGTTTCGAAGGATACTACGAATCCGGTCAAGTCAATTTACATTAATAATAATTTGTTCACACGAAACATCCCATCATAATTAAAGTATATGATGTTATCATTCTAAAGGAAGAAAAGGAAGAAAAAGAATTCCACAAACAGATTATGTAAACTTGGGCGTAAACGTAAATGGCATTCTTTTTTCCATCGTACACTCATTTCTCTTCCACCCCGCGTCCACACTCCAGTTCTCGCTCGTATGAGCTCGAACACATCTCTCCCTCCAGTCCCGTGGCACTCAGCTCCACTCACATGTGTCAGCTACCTACACACGCATCTGCCATCGCCCTCTGCCCAGACTTCTCTTCCCCTCTCACCGTAACAATGTGTGCGTGCTCATGTCGGGTTGGTTTAGCGGGCTACACTAACCCAACCCCACACCCCTTCAGTCATTCCCACACTCACCAAAGGCACTGACCTCCACTCCTAAACGGATTAGGTGAGCTCCTAAACGCTATTACCACTCCCTCTCTCTTCCTTGTATGTACTCGCCCGGATTCCCTTCCTGGCCACAACCACCCCCTACATCCTACTCCGACTTACCCCTCCCCCTTGTACACACTTTGAACCATATACCGGCACATCCCCGCCGCTCCAACTGCTACCGAAGGACGTCCAGGGCTCCCCCCTTGCGCACCGTCCTCTCGACTAAGTGCATTGTCAGCCGGCCGTCCACAGCGTCTGTCCAAATCTACCGCCTCTTCTCCTGTATTTACTCGACCCAACCATCGGACGCCCTTTCAATTTACCGATACAATCAATCGAAATTTATTGTATTATCGGTTAACGTATTTTACTTGACAGTTTAAAGTATTTTTTTTTCTGCCGGAAAAATCAGCTGTTGACCTTCTGGGCATCAAAAACCAATCGGTGAGATATTAAATATCTAGCTCCCTATCTTTCAAGTAATCACATCTTAGAAGATGACCACGCCTAAGAAATAATTATAGCAGATTGAAATAGTCGTTGAGGTCTGCAGAGTAACAAAGAATTTCATTAGAGCAATGGGAAAAGTAAAACTCTTGAAAGAGGCAGTAAAAAGATCGTAGGAGACAAAATGAAGACGTGACAAAATCATTTTTCTTATTTTAGTGCGCAAAAATATAAGGTACCAATAAAAAAACTGCTCGGGAAGATATACAAACGCTAATAAAACTTTAATTACGAGTGAGGGCCTATGGAAGTTACTTATTGGAGAAACTAAAAGGCTATGAAATGATCTTCTATATGAACTAATCAACGAACACCATTGCATTGCACAGATATAACTTATTTTACTTAGCTCTATTGGAGAGTCCACCTCAACTCCACAACCAACTCTCTAGTTGGAGAGGAAAATTTCAGATACTAGAAAGTTTATTACTTGTATATCGTAAGAATGGCTGAAATGGTAAGCGTTATTTAGAGTTAATCTTCATGAATTTAAGAAATTCCATTAAAACTTATGACATTTTAGAGGATTTAGATGGCTTGGAAACGTTAGCTTAGCCGTTATTTCAAAGTCTCTTCAAGGGAGAAATCAATCTTACCTATCCCAATTAATTTTATTTTTATTAAATTTTAAATAGCTAGTTTCAAACATTTAAAAGGAAAGATTAATTTCCTGCAAGCATGAGAGTTGCATAGGGTGTCTTGTGAAGAATGTAAGAGTACAAGGAAAGTTATTTTTTGTAAATATATAGAAAAATATTTGAAAAAAAAACTAACTAGACGTCAATTTCAATTTACTGTAATGTGATGTTTTACCTGTATCATGTGATTGTTCTTTCATATCTCAATATTGTGCCTGTAGTGCCTATGTTTATTCAGCCTTTGGATAAAATGTGCTATGAAATTATTGAAATTTTCTACACTTTTAATTCAACTGATTTCTTGATAAATACTATACATTTAAATTTACATAAATTAATTTTTCATTCATGGTGGACGTTTAAATAGATACAAAATTTATGGTTTTGCTATAGTTCAACTTTAATTGATAATATTCTTCTGGACGATCATTTTTCGATGCATATAGAATGAATTCACGCATATGCATTCACTCTAACTTAGTGAACACATACACTTGTGCTAGGTGCCCTCAGTTGATATTTCAATGTTTCACACGCTGGTGTTTCACACTTTAATAGTAGAACGTTTGCAGATTTCACCCGAAGATAAAATTCAAGTATTCAGAAATTTTTTAATACCTACATCCACAATTAGAATGCTTATAAATATATATTATCTTTCAATAACATATGAAATGGGTATATCATTTGATAAGAAATTTAATTTTGTTATTTGTTTATTATTATTAGGTAATCTACCGGTATAGTAAGGTTTTTGGATGGACACAACAATCAATTAAATATTTTTCTTAACTCCAAACAAAACCCAACCCAGCAATCTACTGTAAATCAGGTCCCTCTTCATCTCTGTGTACTTCTTTCCACTATTCATCCCGTTCAACATCCCTATCCTGTTCCTGCCATTTCCTCCTTTGCCTAACATTCTCCCCTCTATTACCTTCTTCAACATCCCACTGCCGCTCAATACGCCTCTCATCCATTTTTCCTGCCTCCATAGGATTCCTCTCAACAAACCCCTCTCCTCACCCACTATCACCAGTACCTCCTCATTTGCATGAGTATAATATAATTTTCTAACGGTCCACTCGATTTGCAATTTTTTCAAATTAGGAATAGTGTTAATGAAAACTTTGTTGCAATTTTCCACAGTTAAAACTTTATTGCCGACCATGGTTTCGATACACTGTATCATCTTCAGGTGAGGGAGAGTACAGGGAGAAAGGATATATATACCAAGGAGGGGTGGCAGGGGAGGAGGGAGCGGGTGGGAAGGGGGGGGTGGGGTTTTGTCATACAAAGAAAGGCAGGAAAAACCAATGGAACCCCCCGAAGTACGGGCAGCTCACTCTTCGGGGGGGGGGGGGGGAGGTGTCGCCATAATGGTCACTGAGGGAAGTTAATAGACAAAAGTGGGGAGGGGCAAGAGAGGAACTGAATGTCGTTAAGTAGCTCTATCTTCTGGTTTCTCCGTTGGATAATCTCTAAACTCTCGAGAGCGTCCAATTTCTTGCTCTTTTCGAATTTATGCAACGGCTTAAATTCAAAATCCGGGGAATGGTTCTTCTCCAAGAGGTGGGTGGCAAAGATGGATGTGGTGCTGCCTAACGCATAACATTTCCGATGCTCATTGATGCGTGTGGCGAAATTTCGTCCAGTCTGTCCCACATAAGTCGCATTACATTGGCACTTTAATTCATAAACACCACACTGTTTTTCGACGTCGAATTTATCTTTGTTTAAGCAGAGTGCTTTGGATATGGAAAATGGGGTGTAAAATGAAACACGGAATTTATCCTTAGGTAGAATGTTGGCAATTCTATAGGACAAAGAGTTTGAGAAGGGGATTTTGCACCATTTACGTGAGGGGTTGGAGTATGGCAGGAGTGTTGTGTGGAGCTCGACGGCACTTTTTCTCAGTTTTTTCCCTAATAGGGAATCAATGAGGTCGTCGTTGTAGCCATTCCTCTCTGCAATGAACTTGATGGTGGTGAGTTCTCGGTCAAAGGAAGTTTTAGGCATTGGAATGCTAATTAATCTGTGAAGCATGCAGTGGAAGCTTGCCAGCTTATGGGAAATGGGATGGCAAGAATCAGAAGGAATCACTAGGTCCGTATACGTGGGTTTCCTATAGATGGAAAAGACATGTTGGCTTCCTTTGATTTCAATCCCGAGGTCCAAGAAATTTATTGACTGGTTCACTCCCATTTCCATAGTGAAGTTAATAGAATTATGCCTGTTGTTTAAGAACTGCACAAATTGGCTCAACTGCCTTTCACTACCACACCAACAACATAGTATGTCGTCCACATACCTATACCAATAGACGATGTTCTTAATAAGTTTTTCGTTGGAATCAAACAGCTTTTCTTCAAAAAAGTCCATAAAGACTTCGGCTAACAGGGGAGAGAGAGGAGAGCCCATGGCAAGACCGTTTTTTTGCTTATAGTATGTACCATTGAAAAGGAAGTAATTTTGTTCCACACATATGTTGAGAAGCATAGAAATTTCTTGGATGAGGAGTTGGTTGGCTCCGGCCTTGCACAGTATGTTCTTGGCGTGTTCTAAGGCTTCCTGGGTCGGGATAGAAGTAAATAAGCTGCATACGTCGAAGGACACTAATTTGGAGTTCGGAGGTAACGTTATAGTTTTAAGGCGTTCCGTCAAGTCCACAGAATTTTTGATAGCATACTTGGGGCTGAAATTTGACAATTGGCGGAAAATTGTATTAAGTTTGAAGGCTAACTTGTGTGCCGGAGCATTAATGCTAGATACAACTGGTCTAATTGGAACATCTTTCTTATGGAGTTTGGGTAAGCCATACATTCTTGGGGGCAATGGATTCATGTTATTAAGGAAGAATTTTTCTATATCCCTGAAAAGGTACACACACGATGCCACAGCGTTTTTAATAATTTTCTGGTAAGAAGATGTAGGATCCTTAAGCGACTTATGTGGGACAGACTGGACGAAATTTCGCCACACGCATCAATGAGCATCGGAAATGTTATGCGTTAGGCAGCACCACATCCATCTTTGCCACCCACCTCTTGGAGAAGAACCATTCCCCGGATTTTGAATTTAAGCCGTTGCATAAATTCGAAAAGAGCAAGAAATTGGACGCTCTCGAGAGTTTAGAGATTATCCAACGGAGAAACCAGAAGATAGAGCTACTTAACGACATTCAGTTCCTCTCTTGCCCCTCCCCACTTTTGTCTATTAACTTCCCTCAGTGACCATTATGGCGACACCTCCCCCCCCCCCCCCGAAGAGTGAGCTGCCCGTACTTCGGGGGGTTCCATTGGTTTTTCCTGCCTTTCTTTGTATGACAAAACCCCACCCCCCCCTTCCCACCCGCTCCCTCCTCCCCTGCCACCCCTCCTTGGTATATATATCCTTTCTCCCTGTACTCTCCCTCACCTGAAGATGATACAGTGTATCGAAACCATGGTCGGCAATAAAGTTTTAACTGTGGAAAATTGCAACAAAGTTTTCATTATGTCTCGATTCCACAATATCACGCCTGATTCTTCACTTTTCGGAGGAATAGTGTTATTTAACCTTTTTGCTCACTAATTTCATTGCAAATTTGGGAGTAAATTTCTCTTTTACCTAATCTGCAACCATATTAACTAACTTTTCTTGAGAAAACTTTAATCGGTCCTCAAAATTACATTAAATCTGGCTGCCAAATTTTTATCTCGACAAATATCGCCTTTTTCGATATGTCATTCAAATCGTTCTCACCTATAGCTATTACCATCATTCCTCAAATATAAGGTATGAAATTTTGGGTAATAGTCCTTTCTCTTCTGCTTTTAGACTATTTTGGTCGTTTTTGTTCGCGCATTCATTTTACCACTTTTTCTACTGTTCGCCTTTAGTAAAACTCGTGCTCTCGGTAAGGAACGGGTTCTGACTGCGAGGAATTTTCCTTTCTTATAACCACTCTCTGAATTCACATTTAGCGGCGTGATTACTCATTCCTTGAATACTTCAAAATAACGTTCCCAGGAAAATCGAATCGCTTTCACCTCCAATGCGTGGGAAGAACAAAGATCTCAATTTCGTCCAAACAGGAATCGTTTGTCTTTTGCCCTGTCCGTCTCTAACGCCTCCTCGCACACCTTCCCTTCTCCCCCAAGCCACTCCGCAGCGCCCCCATTTATCTTTCACTACCCCGCCGTTCTTCTCCCTTCCTCCAAAAACCCTCTCTCTAAACCCTTAAGCCCACGCAAACACACACACACAAGCATTGTCAAATTTTTCTTTCATTTCTTCGGACTTTCACCTTTCATACGAGCCTCCTACCGTAACAGCATTATTTTCAAAACATTCGAACACGGAAAGTATGGAGACAACCGTATTAATGGACAACCTGTCGGCATGGGTATTAAAATCTATCGATTCTCTTGCAGTTGTATTATTTAAACGATAACGGGAAAATGGGAGAGAAATCGACAATCTTCAAAACTATTCTAGCAATCTCTCACATTTTTAGGTGATTTATTTAAAGGATAGTGCACCCTGACTGTTTAGGACCTTAGGTTGACACATGACTGATGCAAAGTGAAGGCTGGCCGGATTTAATCACTGGGTACCGCTTCACCTACCCACGCAAACAATGCGGGTTCGAGTTTTACCTTTGATATGGATTTTTTTACTATCTCTTGGCAAATTCACAATGGAAAATCAGGAGATGAACCATCATTTTTTAATTGGGTTCTTAAACTTTACTTGTTGGCATGTTTAATCTTGTGAATTTACTTATGCGAAATGAACCCACCATACATATTAATGCAACACATGCTACCAATAAGTGACAATAGGTAGCCTATGTTCTGGTGAGTGGGTCTTTTAAACGCAGGCTTTAATAACCCCATTTATCCATCTGGTCAAAATATTAATATATGGCTTTGGGATAATTAATTTACATTCATTATCTGACACTTAAATCTTGATCGACTAACAAGTGAAGTATACTGGAAAATTAAAAATGCCCTCTAGCTCAATATGTTATCATAATTTGAGCCTTAGAACGAAGTGAATAATGTCTAAAAGCTTTCCTTCATTCGTGCATAAAAAATTTGCATTAAGGTTGAAATTTATGCCTGATATAAAATTTAAACCAATAAGAAAAATAATCCAAGGATTAAATAACAGCATAAACAAAATAATTCTAAAAATGTTAATAAAGCATCATCTTTTTTCCATATTTTAAGCCAATAAACGGAAAGTGTATGTTGATAGATGTTTAAACCACATGAAACATCAGTCGTTCACGTATTTATATGGTCTGAGGATCTCTCCGTCTAGCTCATTCCTATCGTAAATTTATATTCCTGTTTTTTAAATTTTTCGATTCTTCAAGCATTTGGGTTGTACCTTCTACTGATGATTGATGCCTAATGGACACGTAATTTTGAAAATATATTCTGCACTCATTAAAAAGCAAAAAAAACTGCTTATACATACTAAATTCATGGTACCACGACTACTCATTTCGTGAAATGAAATCTGATAGGTCATGACTCAAGCTCTTATGTAGATGTCGTATTCTACTATTTCAGGTTTCACTTCGTAGAAGTATTTAATATCCACACCAAAAAGACTTTGCCCTTTTCCACAGAACTTAGTACTTTTCCACTTTTCGGTGGAAAGTACAAAGTCTTTTTAGCATGAATCTTATGTAGCTGGTAGGAAATCTGTGGAAGTAAGTCGCATTCATTCACTTTTTAATGCAAATTCATTTCACCTGTCATCATCCAGTACTTACTACACCCAATCTTTTTTAACATAACCTTTTCTCGACAAAAGCGGTGACTCCTCCTGGAAACTTTCCCTTCTTCTCTTCTTTCGTTCTTATTTTTTCTTGATATCTTCTTCCTACTCAAATTTTGGCGATACTTCACAAGCTTTGTCATTCCTCAGATACCATAGAGCTACCTTACTCATAAAATGTATCTATAAGCTAATAATTTCTTGCCATAATTTGCCAACTTGAAGCACTCAGTCGAAGTTTTTCATCTCGGCTCTTTCCCATGGCGGAGCTAAGGCAGAGAAATTTTCAAGAGATCGCCAAATGACTATCATTGAGCATTTACCACTACTTCAGTTATAATATTTGTATTCCATTCTTGATTTTATTTATCTCTGGGTAAGAGGGTGAAAAAAATTTATTTAAGATTCAAGATAATGGTAAATTAAGCCTGAATAAAATTTAATGATATTTTAAATATCTTTAAAAATTTTACCAATTTTGAAGACTTTCATAGCTGATCCAATTTTATTAGTTATTGAAATGAATCAATGTCTCAGAAAAATTGAGAAATTGTTGGATAGAAAAGTTCAACATAATAAAGAATGTATGATTAGAGTAGGATTAGAATCTCTATGGAAAGGAGTTAGACAAGTGAAATTATCTGCCCTTGATTTTCAACAGTTATGATACAAGGCCATTAAGTAGATAAGCATAACGAAATCCTGTCAACCCAAGACGGTATTAATACTTCATGTTCGAGGCAAATACTTAAGAAAAATTTAGCAGCGTAAGCTCACAAGTGTTGTATAACTCAATTCATTCCACTTTTTACATGTAAAATGCGCAAGGTTCTCTTTATCTTCCCTAAAAAAGACCGTGCAAGTTTTCTTCGAAATTACGCAAATATACAATAACAATTTAAAGGTAAATATGTACATCTGGTAACATTTAAACTAAGATTTAGATCTGGGAATAGTTTTCATTGACGTAATAATTTATATGCATCTATTATTATTAACTAAGGGATGAGGTATTCTAGGGGTAGAGCGTTGAACTGCTGACCAGAGGACCCGGGTTCGATCGCCGGGCAAGTCTCTCTGGGCACCTGCAGCTCCAGCCAAACTGTGTGATTTTTCGGGTACCGGATCTTCCTGGGAAACCTTAATCGGCACAGGGAAAGAAACAGGCCCCCTACCCTGATGTGCGAATTTCACACGCCGTCTGGGCTACCATCACCTACCAAACAGACCTTCGGGTTGATTACTTTGTTTTATGTTTATTATTGATTAACAGTTTCTTGTCACGCTTAGATAAAATGCATTTGACTAATAATAGGCATGGAAAGAGCTTGCAATTGGCAGAATTCAAGTCTCTGCGTTGAACCGCAAATATATCCCTAGGCCTGACTCCTTAGGCAAGGAAAATGAACCCATATGAGCCACATCATATGAACACCCCACGTGATTGCCTCAGTAACGAGGGAATGACGGCAGGGTCTACACCGCAGGCGTGTTGGAATGCACAATACACAAAAAGCCGCAGCGTGCCCTCGACGGAAGTTTCTATTCCCCTGCATTGTTTGTATCCCTCGTCTGTTCCCCTCCAAAACCCTACTCCTCCCTCACACGACCCAAACTTCTACGCCCACCCGTACCTTTCGCCTTCGCTCTCCGGTACATTATACTCTCTCTCTAACCGTCCGTATCGTAACCTTCATAACTACCCCGACCACCAGCCTTCTCCTTTGCCTACCAACAGGTTTATCTCCTCCTCCTCACCGTTTTCTCTCACTCTCTCTCTTTCCATATCCCACTTTCCCTACCTTCTCCTCTCCAGTTTCCTAATACCGTGTTTCCTACTCACGCTTACCCTTTCACTCCCATTCAATATTCAGCAGCCGCAAACCATAAGCACCACCTTTCCTTCGTCCCCTGAAACCATCCGCACATCACCCTCTTGCTCCACCAAACCAAAACTTCTGTTAGCCAAAACCCTATTCTTGTCTACTTGTGGGAGTGTTGCTTCTCATGCTTGCTCAAATTTTTTGAACCTAGTATGGAGAGCTGATGATAAGTTTCTTTTAGTTATATTTGCGATTAATGCCAACTTTTTTAGCAGAATTTTCGGGAATGAAGGAAGATTTATTGCTTCGACCAGCAATGGGAAGTTAACTTTAGGGCATTGAAATTAAATTGGCATATAAAGAGAGTTATCGAATAATTTGTTTGGTTACTCACCAGACCCAGTAGGAAACAACGCAATAGAATGCGACATATATTCCATGTAATTGCATTTTCATGATAAATCGTGGATTTCAAATATTACTGAATCCATCATACTGCCTCATCACCACTGGTAATATGTATTTACTTGGCAAATTTAATCACCAAAATAACTGTGGATGGCTACAAAAGTCGAGTTCAAAATGAAGGAAAAATATAGGAGATAACCAAGTTGCTGAGCTTCTCAATGCAACAATTTCAGAGCGCAGACATCATTCGCCTTGACCGGGATCCCGGTCAAGGCGAATGATTTTTACACCCTCAAATTGCAGCATTGTAATTCATATCAGCTGATGACTCCGTCAAAAGTTACTACAGCGGCATCTCCCGCAATTTCTTGGAAGTTCAGCCTCTCGGTTTCCCTGTCCAAGGAACACTAAACTAGCTCAAACATTTTTGACATTGTGATTTACAACTACCCTAACTTTCATCAACCAATTTATACAGGTTGATAGCCTGTTGCAAATTATATTGCCGTCTGGCTAAATCATCTCTTAATCAGTCATAAATTTAAAAATCCAGACATTCTTGAAGTTGGTATTATGGGATTCAAACTAATTTATCCGAGTGATAACTGAAATGTTCTACTTCCAAGACAGTGACAGAAGAAACTTTGAGGAATCTGAATCTAATCTTCTAAAATTATTAAATCAAATACACATATTTATCTTATTTTAGTCAAAATAAGGACACTGAAGATCCCTGGCCTATCAGTATTACTTTTCTATTTAAAAGTATTAACTTTTCCATCGCGTTGACGGGGTTCACAAGCAATAAAGGAGACGTGACTCTACGTGACCACCTTCAAAGTGGTAGGTGAGTCCTTGCTGTGATGGACTCCCAAGCCAGGAAGTATAAGATTTACGAGTGTTTGTGTTTGAAAAACCGTTTCAATGAAGCTTCAAAAAAATAGGTATGAATATTCTTATTGTGTCCAAGTAGGACTTTTTAGAAAGGTAAGGGATAAAATTTTACGATATTTCTACCTTTGCGTGACCTTTTTGAAGCAAAAAATAATGATATCTTGAAAAAGTAGTAATTCTCTTCTTCCAAGCAGGCCAAATTAATGATGATCCGACCCGTTAAAATGAATAACATGGAGCATATTGTCGTGAATCATAGTCAATTCAGCCTCACTCTGCAGTCATAAAATCAACAAAAAAAAACAATGGCACCTTTGCACTCAAAATTCTGTATAACTGGGGAAATTTCTTACCATTAAATCACCAGATAGAGTCACCTGCGTAGCATATGCCGTCGCCTGTGAAATATTGCACTTTAGTATCTTCCCGCCTGCAGAGGGAGTGAAAAAAATTGAGACCATGCATATATCTTCTCCCGGTGCACACCATGCAACAGCGAATTTATGAGACAATGTTTTGGCCTCGTTTCAGACCTCGTATTCCAAAATGGCAAGAACCCATCCACCTCCCCACTACTCCCCCTGCATTTCCTCTTTCCCTTCACTCTCACCCCAGGGACAACTCCTTGCAACCCCCGTCGAACTGTTTGCCAGTGGGCCATGTCGATTACACGCCGCCTCCTCCACCCTTCATCCCCGGCGCCAATTTATCACCTCCTCTCTTTTTTTCAGAAAACCTGCCGCCTACATTCCTCCCCGCCAAATGTTCTCACGATTCTCTCCCCTGCGGCAGTACTACCCACCGCTACAGATACCGCCGCGCTCTCCCGTGCGGAGAAGTTTTATTTTTTATTCGCCCCCCTGCCCGTGCTCCCATCAGTCCCCGCGCCCTACATTCCCGCTTCGACCTTTATCCCGCGCATCGCCCTTTCGTCCCGCTCGAAATTACTCTGGACCAGATCTGCGGCACAGAGATACCGGAGAATATTCGTAAAGTTTCGAACTCCCAACGGAGTGCAACCAGCGTACTTCCATACGGCAAGCCGTGAGGGACGCCGGGACGTTTCTTTTTTTTAGTTGATCGGATTAAAAAAAAACGGAATATACTTCTCACGCTCATTTGGAAACAATGTGGGCGGCTCAAAATGAGGTCTGGCCCTGCTCTTAACCAGGGCAGACTGCACTTGATAAATTAAAATGTGGTTGTAAGAATATTTTGACAAGTAAATTGTTATTAAATATTTCCATATGATAAGGAGACTTTGCAATCTCAAAACTCATCTAATACTCTATCAGCGTTATTTAAAATGGTTATCTCACCTTTAATGTTCATAAACAAAGAATATACCTAATATGATGGACGGTATCCAATTTGTGAACGGTAATGTTTTTAATTTTGACACCTGGAAAGAAAAACTGAACTAATGAAAAAATGTCGGCTATTTTAAGAGAAAGATCATCAGCGAAAGACACAAAAGAGCAAAATTAAGTAGAATAGCGTTGGTAAAGGAAACTTTTTATCAAACATAAAGATCACTGACGGAAAATAGAATTCGCTTAGCCATGAAAAGAGGTACACAACAACATAAATCTAGTTTAAAATTCTACGGTCGTGAGTATGGATAATAGGAGCAGTAGGGAAAAAAATTAGAGCGATGGAAATTTGATCCTAAAAAAGGATAATGGAAAGCAATGATGAAATTATAGAACAAATGTGTGAATATAGAGAAGGGTCTGGAAGGCAATAAAAGAAGAAGGAAAATAATTGGACAGGTACTGAGGCACGATAGTTTACTGAATACGATGGCTGAAAGACCTCGGTGCGGGAAGGCTTACAGAGATAGGCCAATTAAAAGAATCGCGTGATGGTTTAAGTTGCAGCAAGTAATTACGAAGGAGAGAAATGATTAAAATTTAACAGATAGCTTAGCTACTGCTCACTAATCTTCAGGATTTATTGAGGGATGAGGTTTGACTGTACTCAAAAGACACACCACGTCATAGCAGAACTATAAAATTTGGTTCATGAAATGTGGGGTGTATATACTTAGTAGTGCTATTACGGTACACTTTCACTTTAAAAATTAATAATTTGGATCTAAGTACCTTGCTTCCATTTGGTCAAATTTAGGACATAAATGGATTATGATTTAACGTCTAATTTGCGAAAGGATATCGTAAGCCGATTTACTAGCCTTATTAGCAAAATAAATATCAGAAGACACAAGCATAAGAATTCCATAACTTTTTTAACAAAACCACCTTTATCTATAAAGCGAGTAGCAATATTACTGGCAACAGAATCGTAAACAGAAAGAGTTATTGCAATTTCAAAGTGAAATAAATATATATGAGTCCAATAGTTTATTTCCAAAACTAGATCAAAATGTCTAAATAATTTATTTTACTCGCTCAAAATAATTTTCAATCATGAATACAGTGTAATCAGCAAGTATTCAGATTCAGACGGGACATTAACTTGTGTCGTAAATCTATGCATTCCAGGTTCCAGTTACTTCCAATAAAACTGATTTTTTCAATTATGAAATTTTAAAATATTCAATGTACTAATTAGATCGTTACATTATTGGCAGTAAACTTGAATTGTGAAAAGGAAATTATAGAACTTGGAATGTAAGAGAGACTGGTGACGCACACAATATGGAAATACTATATTTATTCCAGATTTCCGGTCAATAGGCACGATTTTCATTTCGGATGGCCCGCGACAGAGTAGGGAACAATCCATCCCACTGTTATTGCCAAATATTTGCTCACTTCGAAGAAACCAATTTCTTCGCGATTTGCTTGAGATTACTTTTTCCTCCTCTTGTTCCTTCCTACAGATATGAGGCCATAAGCCCTTTTTGCCGCCAAAAATCCACCAAGACATGACAACGGCAAACACAAGAGTGTCCATGAGGCAACATGTATACGAAAAACCACAAGAGCTGACGTTGTCGTCTTAAGATCTCCTTGTTTGCAACTTGTGATTAAATAAAATAAGCTTCAAAAGGAGTTCGAGCAAGTAATCACTTCAGAGAAATATAATTAAATAGTCAACAACTAATGGATTGGAAGGATTTTGAATCGATACAAGACTGGTGTCGTTATGGCATCAAGATAAAAACGATAAAAACACCTTTACAATAATGTAAAAATAACCCTCAAAAAATAATTTGAAAACTATTTCAAAGAGGTATTAATTCAAAAATGACTAACTTTAGCAAGTAAAAAAAATAGAATTCGGCAGTCTCTTCTATAAACTATCTTTGATCTGGGTTTCTCCTTTCCATTTGTAGCGTTCATTCATCATATTTCCTCATGGGCCAAAAGTTTGTTTCTTAAAACAGTGTAACCCTTACTGAAATAACGAACTAAATAAGCTGACTTACTTCAGTTTTATTTACGAGTTTACTTCGTTGCAGCTACACATATTAAATGCGTCTATTATTCGCCCGTTCGCAACTAGTGTGCATTACTCTTAACAAGGCTAATTTCTTCCAAAAATTAGCAAATATTTCGATGGGAACTCGTTCAATTTCTTCAAATGAACACAATCATTATTCTCTTTTAGTGTTAGCAAAATATATAAATGGTTGATAAATTATTTTTCTTTAAAACATAACTTTAAAATAATGAGTGCCGAAAAACAGCAACTCGTATTCCACAAAATTTGAAGTAGGTCTAAACAATACTCCATAGATAAACATATATTTATTTACGTTACTAATACATGTATAGGGTCCAGGTATAAATCGCCTGGATTGATATTATATTTTAACGTGGGGTTAAATAAGATGAAGGAATATGTACGGCCAAACGCTGCGTAAATTGGTCACAAGCTTAGTTTCCACTTGTGATGAATTCTCTCTCTTCACGTAAATTGGAGTTAATTTGTACAAACAAATTGAATATAATCGTGAATTATCGCTTATAAAATGCATTATTCATTCACAGAACGTATTTTACGTTTAAAAACCGTTTATGACTCAATCATAGGATTTCAGTTTGCACCTTATGTGACAAAAAATTTAATGGCCTGAATAGCCATCCGATTTAAACGATCTTTTACGTAATTTTAATGAAACACAATTTACTATAATTTCGAAACCTATATCTTCAGGTCCATTTGATAAACTAGAGAAACAAGTTTAATGGGAATACTTAACATGCAATACATAAATAAGGATGTAAATAATCAAAAGAGGGTATATAGATATGTGGATCTCAATCTGATCAACTTTTTGGGAGAAATAGTCTTTCGGAAATGCATTTGGTTTAACTCACGGGTTGTAATTAAAGGGGAGATATTGTTTCATAAAGAATAGGCCACATCTAGATAGTGAGATGATGAGATTCTTCGGAAAAAGTTTTAATATGAACGGGAGCACATGAAATATTTCCTATATTTTTTAAATATCACCACGATAACAATTCAAAAAAGTTAGTCAAAATTTAGCAAGAGAGCACATTTAATAAGGAAAAGAGAAATTCAGACTGAGTTTTCAAAGCTTCAAGATATTAATTTTCGTGATCAGTGATCGAGAGAACTATTTGGACATTACTGATCCAAATAAAATTAAAGGCAGTAAAAAACTGGTGAGAAATACACATTTATTTCACGCACATTTAAATGCAACGAGCGTTTAAAAAATAAATCTATAACTCCCGCCATTTTCATGGTTACCTTGTTGGTTATTGGACAAACATCAAATGTCACCCAGTCTCGTGAAGGAACGTATACCGTGGTAGTGACACAAATTCAAAGAACAATTCTTACTTTGGGGCGACGCCCTCTCCTTATATAGAGGAAGAGAGCGTGAAGTGAGTGGGCGAGATTCACTGATCGGGATGAGTCTGTGCCAGGGAAGCGGGGACCTGGGCAGGTGGAAAGAATGGCAAAGGGCGAGACAAACTCAATAACCAACTTGCTGAAACTTCTTGGGGACAACGAAAAATTCCAGGGCATAGCAAAGAAGTTGATAAACGCATTTTAAGTTGTATCCATTCCAAAATTTTATTTTATTTTTGTGAACACACACTCGAGTTTTATAGGGTTTTACGCCAACTACTCCCATACCGTCGTCAAAGACAAATACTAACCCCGCGTAAAAGTCATAATAACGTTCTATACAGAGTCTCAATTTCCCTTCGTTGGAAGCATACAGCTCTTAAATGAGAAATTAATTTACAAAAAAATCGAACTTAAAAATATCGACTTTCTCAATCGCTCAATTTTACAAGATCAAGTGAATTCATCATGATATCTAAGTTGATTCTAAAAAAAGAGTTTTGTAAAAAAAATAATTTTAATAACAAAATTAAAATATATTAATTCAAAAAATAAGAAAATATAATTACCATTTGAGAATGAAATAGGTATATATTTTTCTGAAATATACAGAGGAAACTTATTTAGGAAAATTAAAAAATGCAGCAATTTGAACAAGACTTTTTAACTGATTAAAAAACTGAGCTGTAGTTGGCCGTATTTTTTAAGACAAAAAATTTAACCCTTGGCTGAAAACTTTAAAACAGTTTGTAGAATTAATTCTCTTTAATAGTGTGAGCAAAAAAATAACGTTTCATAGTTTGCCGATGTTATTTCCATAAAAAAGTGAAAAGAAGTTCAACCAAGCGCAACAACTGAGAGTACGAAACACGATTCTAGTAATCTTCAGAACATTTCCCATGAGAGACATTAACATATCATTTTACACAACAATTTCTGAATTATTTCATATTCTTTTGATGTACTGGAAAATTTTCATAAAAAACGTTTTTCTTTTTTATACTATTCTATGTTCTACAAGTATTTTTCGTCATGAATCATAACGTTATACATCTAGGAATTAAGCTGGAAAAAACCATTCCTCTAATTTCGCACAAACACCAAAAACACTGAAATCACTTGCTCCGTAACGAATTCTTCCATTCATTTATGATAATGTGAACGCAAACTATTCCATGAATGCCAATTTAATAGCATTCTACAATTATCTAAATTAACGTTTAGATATCACTGCTTCTCATCAAATATAATTTTGAAAAAGGCATCGCATAACTACTTGAAATATAATTAGTAAGTTTCTTTTAATTTAATTTTCCACTTGAGAATGCATAGAAGACCATTTGATGAAATTCAATATGGATTACTGGCATGGAAGAAACATTGAACAGGTTGGAATACGTCCTGCATATTATTAGTTTCGGTAATCTCCGGGTTAAAGCAGGTTTTAGTTGGGTACCAGCTACACAACGGTAAAACGACAATATCTTCCTTTCCTAACAAAACACAATCTGACATCCAAAACTATAATCAGTCCTTATTCAATTTCGCATACTTCCTTCCACCCTTCATTCTGTCCCCCTTCCCAATCCTATTCCTTTCTCTTTAACCTAATGTTCTCTCGTCTTTTGCAAACTTCATCATCGCCTTGCCCATTATGATGCTCTGCATTCATCTTTATTGTCTCCTTTAAATTTCTCCCAAAAATCCTCACTCCTCCCCCACCATATCCAGCATTTCCTCATCTGTTTTCCTTTCTGTCCACTTCACCTTCTCCATTCTTCTCCACGCCCACATTTTCAAATTTCAAAAGCTTCCAATCTACGCATATCATCCTGCTTCAATGATCATGTTTCCATTCTGTACAAAACCAAGCTTCATGTTAAAGTTTTGACGAACCTTTTCTTAACATCCTTACACAACGCCCTGTCATCAAATCTCTTCTTGTGAGAGCTTCTTCGCAAATTAATTAAATAAAAAAAATAGATTTTAAAAGTCGTGTCTTATGACTAAACAAACTTAAGGACGGAGGGAAAGAGACTAAAAATGGACAAAGTGTGCGCATGGATAACAAAAGGCTTCCTGAATTGGCTAAACGAATTGAATAACATGTTTTATACGTGAATTTGATATCTTTATTCAACTTAGAGAAGGGAGTTAACCCCCATCATATTAAGAAGTTAAGATTCAGTAAAATTTCCTGAATAAATTAAATAAAAAGCATATACAGAAATATTTCCAAATTAACGTTTATCTTACAGACAAGACGAAATAATTTTTTAGGCTACTCAGAAATCACGAACAAGGTACCAATAAAATGAATTAATGATAAAATTAAAGGAGAGAAGATATTGTAGATAATTCATATTGAGTTTATAGCAAGCGAGGTAGCCATTTAACGATTGAAAAGTGTAAAAACATGATGTGTTCGTGATATTTAAAGGTATGAAATACATGGAAAAATAAGGAATATTTAATGAAAAATTAATGAATTACTGAATTATCTTTTAAACCTTTATGGGTACACAAAAAAACAACAGACTAACTACTGTGAACGAAACTGTATGCAATAAAATGAATAGGTGCGAACACTTAAAAAAACATTACGCTGGATTTGTATGTAAAGCGAGTATATTTTATATCTGACATTCTAATGCAGTCAAGTGTAGCAGGTATGCCTGGAATATTTAGTCAAAAAAACACACATACCGGAAAGTACATCGCACAATGGGATAGTGATTAGTTACCTTTAACTTATCGGTACTTTCACTGAATTTCATTGCAAGAAATGCATGTTAGCGGATGGTTCCGTTAAAAGTTACTGTTGCGACATCTCCCGCAGTTTCTTGAAACTTTCACTTAAGGTGAATACTTACGCAATTGAGGGTTTATTTATTTCTTTTAAGCTTACCAAAGGGCACCAATGACATTGTATGTCTTCTTCATATGCAAGCGATTTCATTACGCATGACAGTCTATGATCTCCATGGTTGCCAGGTACATAATTCTTCGAGGAGTTAATTGATATTTCATCGTTCGAAAATTACAAAACTATTAGTGAAGTGAAAGAAAAATCGGCGACAAAAGCGCAAGCGTTAAAAAATTAAGTATTTTCCTCCTAATATGGCGTATCTTTAAGCATACAAGTGATATATTTCAGGGGAAAAAACGTGTACCTCTCTGAGAAACGGAATATATCTATTAGAGTAATAGGTATATACTAACAGGGAAGCATATTTGATCAAAAATATTCACTAATTGTTAATTACGAGGTTCGTTCGGATGAAAACGTTTTATAATTTATTTTTGACTAACTACTTACTTCCGAAATTAAAGACTATTATTAGTTCCGAGCATGATACCCTGTAGCCGTAGACATATTTTACAACGTCAACGCCATGCCTCCAAGGCCGCTGACAACGCTTTCGTTAGGTCCCTTTTGTCCACTGGAAAAACCAGCTGATCCGTAGAGGCTTCCTGAGTGCATTGTAACACGACTTTCGGGGTTTTTTGAACTGTCGTACTCACGAACACACATCTGTTACATCCATTATCTCATCATCGCAAGTCACTCACGTCATTCATGATAATGAATTTCCATGGGGGCTGTCGATAAAACGGATAATGACGCCGATCTTGCAAACTAAAGGACTCCATTTTAAGCATTGAAAACCCTTCTCACTCCAGCAGCTGCTCTACAAGCCGTATGCATTGTAGGATAACACCATCTTAGCCCTTTAAGTATATATTGTGTGCGCGTATTGCAAGCTCAACCACATATTTCAATCTATTACCAGTCCGAAGCAAAAAATTGAGTGACCTTCAAAATTAAACACGCCTCACCCTACTATCCTCGCTTTAGTGAAATATGGAATTAGTAAACACTGAAATGATACTATATGTATAAAATATCGATGAAATTAGAATAAATTAAAATTCTGTTCATTCATCACGATGTTATTCATACCATATTTGGGCTAAATAAAAGAGTTTTATTTGCATCAAACTAATAGTAGTAACTAGTTTTATTTGCATCAAATGCCACTTTTAAAGTTAACCTAATATCACGTTAAGGAGAAAACAGAATATCTGTGGAGGAAAACGCTATCCATGACAAAACTTCTACTGCAATGGAAATAATTACGAAAATTAAATATAAATAACTCGGACCTTTAAAACTCTTAACCTAGTCATTTCATAACTTAATCAGAAAGAAAAGACAAGATTGGAGCAGAGATCATCACATAAGACAAGAAAATAAAGGACTCTGTCTTCAAGGAGTTTACTCAGACATTCCTATGCATGCATCACCTTTCCTCCCTTCTGCTTCCCGAAAGAAACCGTCCGCAATTTTCTCTACTTTTCCTTTCAAGATTATAACGTCTTCAGTTAACCTCCTGCATAAACTCCTTTGAAAACTGTTGGTGTATTCAGAGGGTGGTTCTCCCCCGAGCTCTTGAGCACGAAAGTAATTGCTTCGTGAGATGGGCTATGGGAAGGGAACGGCTAAAAGGGGCTGCTAGGCGACGGAACGAGATGAAGGGAGGGAAGGGAGGTTTAGGGTAGGAGGGTGCGGGAAGGGGTGATACGGGAGGGAGAGAGCGAGCGAAACGTTGGGATGGGAGAGGCCCGGGGGATGGAGGGAGGAACGGGGAATGGGGATGAAAATGGCGGCGGCATGAGCGGAAAAGGGGGAGTTTCCCCAAGGCGGGCGAGAAAGGAGATCCGAAGCAAGTGTAATATAGTACGGGGAGGGAAGGTGGGAGGAATGCTGGAGTGAGGGATGAACGATGGGCGGGGAAGGGTGCCTCGAGAAGGGAATCTCGAGTGGTTATTTTCAGAGAGAGAGAGAGAGAGGAAAAAATCCTCCGCTGGCGTTGTGATATAAAATCAACCCTAATGCCATTCGACAACTCCATGCATATTGGCTCTCCAAATATCGTTTATTACGAATCGGTCCACGAAAGAGATACGAGAAATCGTTTTTAATAACCGTTAGAGAGTCATTTTTTTAATCCAAAGGTTTTAATTAAAAATCATTCTTTTAGTTTCCGCTCGTCTTAATACCTTCGGAAACTTCAATTAAACATGAAGAACTTTCACATTTTTACTACCAATAAATCCATAAAAAAATTTATTGCAAATTTTTTTTTAATTTTCCTACAGTAAAGTCGTTCAGTATATAAATGTTATTTTACAACAGCGTTAAAAGTGCCTATCAAAAGTAAATTTGTTTCAAATGTCATTACTGATAATATTTGCCTGACTTTAAAAGTAGCTGACGTATTTTTTCTCTAGTAAAAGGAATAGTGCTACATAATTTGAGTAACCTAGAAGTCGTTTTCAAATTCGTACAATTTTAATAGTCATCAAAATGCCAGTCTTTATTTTCAAAGTCTTTTACGTAACCATATAACTATGCATTCTAACGTGAATTATAGCATGAGGCATGCAATATTGGGACTACTGATTTCACTAAGAAATATAAATACTCTGTGAATTTCAAAATTATCTAAATTTTGATTTCAATCATCGTACATTAATAAAAGATAATACTAAGCATATGTAAATATAAAGAAAAAGGCCATATGCTAGTAACTTAGGATTCACATTAAATTAATGGTGTATCTCAATCTCCGATTGGCGTTCAATAAACTCAGCTGAATGAAAAGTATCACAAAACCACATAGTATTTTCAATTTTTTCAAGCAGCTCTTCTCTCATAAAGCTTCTTTATTTTAAAAGGCCTTGGACTTTCCATGAGAACGACAGTCATCTTGGTTCATTAATTTAGGAATCTGAAATATGGTCAATTTCTGTTCAGAATATGTGTGCTTATTATTATGACATTTGAATTTAGTGGAACTAAATAAAATTATACCTCTAGTTCTGAGTCTGATTGCAGAATAAATATACTCAATATCTTAATGAAAAAGGCATACCTATTGAAATAACTCTTTTAACAAAAACAGAAAAGATCAGAGCGCGATTCAATATTTGTGGTAGGACTCAAATTTCCAAAGGTCTAAGTCCATTAATAATAGTATTATCGTCAAGCTGATTTCGGAACGTAAACATTCAACCTCTCGACAGGAGGAACTCAAAAAACGATCTCGACGATACCAATGACACTTTTACTACGGGCATCTTCTCTTACTCTCATGTTACCTTCCTTCCGTCCCGATTTATTAACTAGATATGCTTACATGGTTGTTATTACTCTCGAGCGTCACTTAATCCAGTAAGATTAATCACCTTTCGGAGCATATTGTTTTTCCGTGGTGGAAGTCTGGCCCCCGGTTAGGGAAGAGGATAGAAAATCACCGGAAACAACACGTGAGCAGCATCCGAGGTGGGATGAAAAAAAAATAAATAAATGTGTTTATGTACGCAAACAATCAATTACTCTTTCATTTTTTTACCGCATGAAGGTGGCGGAGGTTATGCGGGACGGCATTTGAGAGAATTTCACGGCACAGAGAGCTGCTGATGGATCGGGAAATGAGATTCCGATAGCGACCGATTTGTTTCTCACTCCCCGCTCACCTAGGGAACCAACCCACCGACACCTTTTCGCTTGCCTCTCCTTCGCCTAACCGCCCCATTTCCCCCAGCCACCTCCACGCTCCGCATCCCATCCCTGCCTCTTCCCCTCCTGTATATATGGGACGGTGTGGAGGAGAACGCAAAGCTGTCGAAGTTGAGAAATTCAACCCCTTTTTACTCCCCCCTCTCCTCCTCCAACCCTCTCGCTCCCCTAACAACCCCAAGTCGTTTATGTACTCCACTCTAACCACTCTATTCACCTCACTCCAACTCTCCATTCTGCACCTCTCTCTCTCTCTGTTGGGGTCTCTTTCTCAACGCTATTTCCTACGTCGTAAAATGTTCGCCAAAACGATGCTCGGCATGGATTGCCTCTCCATCGCAAGCGCGGAATAATAGACGCGATCGAGAAAGCCAAACTTTTGTTATCGACTCTGCCTCAGCCAAACAAAACAGGCTTTATCTCTGTGACAATTCCATGCCGCGCTCCTCAGAGGAGTGGTTTCTACATTTTCAGCTCCGCCATCTCCAGTCGGATCTCGAAGTTGTGAACTGGAAGAACATCTGAGACTGTATGTTAGAATGAATGAAATTTAACTACCACGGAATTATTCATGATATAATAAGCTCTGTTTTAATTTCGCTAACGAATGTAATAACACGTGTTTCGCCATTTTATACAAAATAAATATTTTCCCTAAGAGATCATTTGGAATTAACATGTACAGTTAACTTATTATGGGAATTCAGCATTTTAATGATAAAGACCTTGACTATATCTATGACGTTATTGATATTCATTCTTTAAATTCTACTTGAATAATGAAAAAAACATAAAATGTTTTTCCTTAAAATTATCCATATGATAGTTCTTATCGCTGAAAATACGTAATTACTAAAAGTAAAATTTCAACGTGGTAATTTAAAATGTAACAAATTAGCTGTCTGCGTAAAGCCTCATGATTACCTGCGTTACGAATTAACTGTTCAAATTGCGTTAGCTTAATACTCCAAATTTGAATTTTTTTCAATGATTAATTAAAATTTAAAATGGTGAGATTTTCATTTCAACATACTAACGGGAATGCTTCATTATTAGTCGAATCAAATCTTCAATACACCATGGAGCCAACAAGAGGTGACGGGATGACGAAATACTACCTAATGTAATTTTAGGCCTTTACAAATTTCGTCAGCCTTCCTTATCCAGCTAACGTCTTAAAGCTTCAATTCCACGCCGAGAATTATGCCATGCCTGCCTCATTAGTTCATATATTTTTCAGGGGGGAACACAATTTTCCGTAGTGGAATCTAAAAGCAAGAACCCAAAGTTGACTAGTAATTAAAAATTAAAAGATATTTATCGAGCTAATGAAATGATTCATAACTATTTTGCAACTCGAACGGGAGTCAATTGATTTCTGTGTATCATAATGCTTTCCCTGAATATTCTTTCCCTCAGAGGGACAGATTACCTATAGGTAATCGTAATTTATTCACATTTTGATATTGGGAATTATCCAATCAATAATTTGCATCAAACAGAGGAACATAAATACATAGCAGCTCTAGTATTGACATATCTCTTATTCTACTAATCATTTCCAAAACTTTCATATTCATTATGATCCCACAATCGCTCTGCACTGCATATGCCTCATCTATTCAAAAGAAATTTAAGTCCCCCACATGTACAGACATTTTATGCACTTGGTTTCATCTCTATTTTAAGTCGCCCATTATCTTTCGTACACATTTTTATTGTTTTCCTCAATTTTTTACTCTCGCCAGTTACCGCCTGCCTGTTCTTCCTCTCTTAAACACACTTCCTTGACATTTATGCTCTCATTTCCACCGGAAGTTACTTTAAAGAGCTGCTGAGAATGAGCAACATCCTCAATAACCATAATGACAGAATATTTTCCGATCTCTAAATATCTTTGCATATTCATTCCTGAAAAGCGAATGGGGAGCATGCCTACATTAACACACATTCAAGAACATATGGACATGGTGATAAATCAGCATTGCATAAACGGATAAAACGAATGAGCAAGAGAAAAATAAACCCAGCAGAAACCTCGGCTATCTACTGCCAATCACGTCTAGGGGAACACTCAAGTATCAAGAAATATTTTTATTCATGACGACGTAAATATGTACTGCGCGCTATACTATATATATGCGCACTGAAACATTTACATATAGATGGAGAGACGGGATTTCTTTATACCTTCCCCCATGCCCTCGGTTTAAAAAAAAAATATATGCGACCGACGACCCGTCGTAACCCTCAAAAAGCCTCCCTTCAGATTTTTTTTTCTTTTATGTTTTTAAGTTTTATTTTATACGTCCGGCCCGACGTAACCTCTCTCGTACCACGGACAAAAAAAAAGGTTGGGGAGAGTAAAAATGTATATATTTATTTATTTTCCCGGAAAGCTATTTTTTTGCGCTCAGTATGTCCACGACACTCGTCAGAAAGGAGTTGGGAGACAGGGGTGGGATGGTAGGAAGGAAGGAGGAGGAGGAACGGTAGGTGAAGGTGGTGGTGGAGAGTTTGGGGGAGTGGAGGTGGTCGTAGGCGGAGGCGGGCAGCTCGAGGGAGGGAAAGAATGAGTGGGCGAGAAAAGACGACAAGGTTCCAAATAGATGGGGGAAAGCTGGAAGGTGCGATTTGAGAGAGAGAGAGAGAGAGAAAATAGAGAGTAAGAGAAAGAGAAAATGGGAGGCTTGTTGGGGCTAACGAGAGGTATTCATTTTTTTAAATCACACAAAAATGGCGCTACCCTGCCCACTCTTCTTTTAGTCACCCTCAGTTAAATAAGAGATCGTGACAGTGGTTGTGTCTTGATAGTGTAGTGTAAACAGAAAACTGGCCTGTTATCCGGTAAAATAAAAGACAACCAAATACTATAAGAATAAGATATATGAGACTGTTTTGTTTTCAACTGGTGACACTTTTGGCACAGGTGCCTACATTTCAAATAAAAATAATTAAGGTATAAGAATGAGAGAAAAATAATAAAATGGCTTGATATAGTAAGCGAGAATGAGGTGAATTTTTTCTGGAGGACAAGGGATGTACTGCCACAGCACATCCCTCAAAGTACTGCTATAAAACAGTATTTAAAGGATATTCCGTATCGGATGAAAGGGTGATTTTTCCACTTTTAAAACACAAGTTTTCACTTGGTTCTACCCTTCCCTTATTTTTGTGTGATTTAATTAAGACACTGCTTTCTATTGGATACTATTTGCAACGCCTTGAAAAGCATTTTTTCATACAAAATTGCTCATAAATACTGATTTTGGCAAAAATTAATTTTAATGGTAAATGCTTTGTTTACTGGGCATGAAATGGGAATTATGTTTTACGACTCGTGCTTGTATGAAAAATAACTAAATCACTTCTAGACTAATGATAAGAAAAACTTTCATGTGACGTAAGTGCTTTTTTTATTATGCATCAAAAAGTCTACCAGAATCATACATAACTATCAACTTGAAAAAAGTGACAATCGAATTCAGATTAGGGTTAAAAATCAACTTTATACAACTGATAACTCAGTTATTACCCGCTATAAATATATTGTTTACCAGGTTAATATTAATTTTAAAAGCATCATTTTTGTACCTTATTTCACATATGATTGAATATGAGTTTTTAATAATTATAATTCAACTAATTAATCTCTTCATTGAAAATGCTTTATTTTCGTGGTCCATTAATATGCAAATTACAGATTTTGAGTGAATAAGACCCTTTTTCGCATAAATATTTTTTGCAAGTAAGTTGGGAAAGATTTGCGTAGTAGTGACTGACCCTATGTCAGAGGAGGCAGCCTCCTGTTTAAAAAAAGAACCTTCTGACAAACAACATGACTTAGAAGATTATATAAAACGGCACGAGAGTATAATCGTAGACGAATAATATAATCATATTGTGGTTACATAAAGGTCTGTTATCTGATTTCGCATTGGTGCAAACATTTTATGCGCACTATGCTAAACTAAAAATCCTTAGTACAATTAATAAAAAATATACCAAATTCCATACCTATTCCATTTTATTAATTATTTAGTTCAAAGCAAGACACACCATGGTGCGTTTCTTCAACTTTAGGGAGATTTTTAATAAGGCTGTGTCATTTTTTTGGGTACTTGATGCTGCGGGTTGCTCAGGAAAAGGAACCCAGCGCCCTAGCCGGAAATTTTGTATTCCACAGATATTTTGGCTTAGCGAAAGGGAAAAATTACACTGACCTGTCAAAAAAATACAGTTTATCAATTTAATTGGTATTTAATACGATTTTATCACGTCACCACAGACAGGAAATTGAAACTTTTAAGGTCTCTATCAGTTAATTACATTTGGTTCCTAATTAGCCCATATTAACTACATTTATTTTCGCTTAAATAGTACGGCGCGATGCTAAGCTTTCGCGTTCAGAGAGTATATGCAAATTCCAATCGCATTATCTACCAGGTTCAGTTCATACTCCCCATACTTCGATCGAGGAAATAATAAAACGCCAGCTTGAGTATCGGACATACGAAAGTTCATGTAAAGAAAGACAAATATTTTCAGTAGGTCTCGATGACGTCAAACACCAAAGAAGGGAGGTCTAAGCAAAGAGGATAAAATGAGAAAGAAAAAAACCTTCACAAACAAGAACGTGGCATCGACCTAGAAAAAATATCCCGGCGGAAACTTGGATGGGGAAGAAACAGACCACATCCCCTTAAAAGAGCGGCGCGACGACGGATTCGCAGGAAATCCTCCCCTTCGGATTCCTTTCGGACCCCAAAAACTTCCCTCTGCACCGCGTGTAACCCCTTCCAGGTCCGCCGCACGCCACTTATAAACACACCCCCACACTCCCTACCCCACGCACACGCACACAAAGAGACACACACCCAAAAACGTAACACATACTAACCTAACCCCCCTCGCGGCGTTTTTCGACCCTACTCCCTCACCCATTCCCCCCTCCCATCGCTATCCCGCCACTCTCCCGAGCAAATTCCCAAACATTTCCCTCCTCAAATCCTCCCTCCCCCCCAATTTCCTCCTACTTTCCACCAGCACCACCACCAACACCACCTCCGACTTGCTCTGCCGCCGTAATTCGAGCAAAGCTCAAGTTTAGGGTGACAAGTGCTGCTGTTTGGAGCCCTAAAAGGTACACGCTGGAACCGCACTCCCCGCTTCTTTCAGGCGTCAGCCTCGAAACTCCGTAAACTAGACCTCCATCCTTCTCTAAAACTCACACACATACACACACTCCTTACCCCCTTACCTCCCCTTTCTCTATTCTACACACTTTACTACTGTGCCTCCTCCCTATCCTCCCTTTCTCTCCACCCTCCTCCACGACAACACATTTCCTTAAACTCCTTCGTCCTGGCATCGTCCATATCACGGGCCTCCCTTCCAACGTCCCCATAACTCTACCCTACGCGTCTCTTCCTGAGGGAGCTTGCCTCCACGAAATATACTTCAGTCAAGCAGTTAATTCAGCTTCAGCCTTGGGTGGATTTCGTCTCCACGTGGTTATGGGAGATAGTGCGAATAATGTGTAGATTCGGCACCTCTGCGCTCATGGAAGTAGGAGAGGAGATCCTATTCTGTGTATCAAAAAGATTCATCACCCTTCAGAAGAGCCACCAGGGTCTTTTCTCCGCTTGAGTTCACCTGAGATTTTTAACTGCAACCTTCAAGCGCAAGGACGATCATACATACCCGTTAACCTGTCGCATTCCTTTACACGTATTCCCTTTACTATTCATAGCGGGGATTTTGCCCTACCTTAGATGCCTTTTCTGAGCATAATATTTCTTATCCACCTAAGGTTTGGATTTATTTTCCGTTGAATCCGTGCGTGATGGCGAAATGCCCGACACTTGATAAAAATTTTAACTTGACTGAGCTAACTCGCAGATTACGTCAGAAAGAATAGATCCCCTAACCTTATCTTCCACTCTCGCTAACTCATATACATGCTAAATTTTTTTGCGATCATTGGTGGGAGAGTCAAAACTTATCAAGATGGTTGCCAGTAGACGATACGGTGATAATCACGATCATTCAAATTCTGAGATGGGATTTATGTTCATCACCAACACTACACACACTATATTCCTATATTTTAAAAGAAGTCATAGTCATATGTGATCTAGGCGCATCCTTTGCTTCATAGAACAATTTTTAATATACCTGTAAAATCGCCTGCTCTGCGAAACTTACGTTACATACCAGGCAATTAATGCATCTGAATTGTACATTAAATTTCATATTTTACGCATATAGGTATGAGAAATAAACTTACATAGGTCAAAGAGAAATATTATCTGTCGTTGGTTAGGCCTCAGTTATAATACGCTGCAAGTATATAGGATCCTCACGAAGTTGGATTAATTTGCCGAAGTGGATCGCGTGCAGCGTACAGGAGCAAGATTTGTAAAACGTTGCTATGATAAACTTAGTAGCGTATCCAAAATATTAGAGCAGCTAGGCTGGGAATCACTCACGGAGCGAAGATTAAATTACAGATTGAAGCTCTTGAGTTAATTGGAAGGACGTCTCTTTAGAAGTGATGTTGAAAATGTACGTATATATTATGCATAATAGACTAAATAGTTCAAACAACTGCTATGATAAGATTAGCCAGTTATTTTTGAGGAAGAGACTATCACCGAGAAACTAAAATGCCAAAGTTTACAACACAGAGTTTAAATGTGTTAGGTCATTGAACTCATGAAAGGAAGAACCTAAAACTTAATTTTTGCGATAAAAACAAAGAGAAAAGAGATAAAAAATGCTGTTTTATGACAATGTTGCACTGTTGCACGCAAATGTTAGTTAATTTCTCGAGAATACCTAGTGTGTTCCTCGTCCTCTTCACCGTACAGATCTGTCTCAGTGTGACATTTTTCCTGTTCGCTAATATGAAAAATAATCTTTGCAGAGAGATATTTTTATCATCAAAAACAGTGGTGAAGACTACTGAGGCAATTTCGGAGTATTTACCAAACAATGGCTTCCAGCATATCTACGAAAGGTGGAAAAAGATGGGACAAGTACATTTCTTAAAATGGAGAGAAATGTTAAAAGCTTACTGTACTCTAAGAAGATAATTAATTATTTGGAAAATGCGTACAAATAAGTTTTCAAAAAATGTATGACAATTCTTTTTTTGAAAATTCCTCGTAGGTGTACAGGAGTGAGTATGTCTAAACAGGTAACCTAGGTGGCTTAATTGGTAAAAAAAATAGGATGCCCAGGTGGCATAATTGATGAAAGCAACCGGTTGAAAATTGAATGACCCGGGTTTGAATCACGGTCATAGCAATTTATTTGTGCGTTGTAAAATTTATCCATTTTAATTGCTCGTCAGCAGATGACTCCGTTATAGTAACTGTCACGAAATTTCCCACAGTTCTTTGAATATATCTAAATGTCAGTTATTTTATTTACATATAATTTGCAATGATAAAATTGCAAACTATAGTAGAAAAGTAACATCTTAAAGTAGTATCGTACGGTGAACCACTCCATAAAAACAAGGCTTAAAAACAATTCTTTTTCTAAAATATCGCCATTAGAGGCATCTTAAATTAACGTTTATGTAACATACATGTAACAAATTACAGTTAAGACTTTAAACGCGAAAATGAAAAGTAAACAAAAGATATCTTCCCATACGACAAATCAATAGAGAGTCTTGTTTACGATTCCTCCATGACTGGCAATACAGATGATTAAATTAACGAGCATGAGTAAGCTGTCAATGAACATTGTTTTATGGCCATCTACCACAAATGAAATTTTATCTGTACTTGAATCCAGGTGGACAGTGTTCTCTGAGCCACGATATTAATTAAAATTTATTAATTTCGCGTATCAATTCAACCCGTTTCAAAATGCGTATCGAGGAAATGGTCCCTCCATTAACTTTCACCTACATTTTGTGCTTAAAAGCAAGTGCGTGTTTACATTACCCATACATCCAAAACGCATACACACAAACGGAAATTAATGCATAAATTCTTTTCTTTAACCACAGGATTAGCAGCAATGGTATTTGTTCGTCATCCGAGCTCATTCGAAAACAACGCTGAAAATGTCAACGTGGAGAATGCAACACGATCTTTAGACTGTTTCATATTTACTTCGCGACACATTTCTAACTGCACTTCTAGCTAATCAAAAGAGTATTGTTGGGGGTAAAATCTCCAATTAAAGGAATGGCGAATGAGAGGTTTTCAAGGAATAGTTTTACAAGTGCCATAAAAGTTGTTCTTTCGGATAAAGGAATTCATAATTCAATTCGTCTTGACAAAATTTTAAATGTATATTCCTGTTCTATCAAATTGGGCTACAAATATTTAATTTGCAGAAATTTTCTTAAGAGATGAGAATTGCTTAAACATATAGTTAAGATTACTTTTTTAATGATTCTTAGCTCGGGCCGGAGATTATCTACGAACTAAAATGCCATATTCGCTCATTATGCTTCATGGCAAAAATGACAAAAAGAGTTTACACCCATTTACGGCCCAATTATATTTTCAAACAAGTAACAAACATGCTAGCCTGCCACAACATTTAGATTAAATGTAAAGATACATGATCAGTTTCACCTTAATAAGGTATTTTTTAGCGTACATAACGGAAACAGCACTACGAACGACTGATGAGATCATCTATCGCCGCTAAACTTGGACGTCGTGGGTTGATACGGGTGATGTATGTTTAATTTAATACTTTTGAAAAGCAATATCGTTGTGTATTCTTTGATTGTACTCCTATCACAAGGTTAAGTAAGGATAATTTTCCAAAAGCATATTTATTGAGTATGAAGAAATGTTTAGCGGACTAGGAAGTAATGATGAAAAGCATTCAACCAATAAGCGGACAGCACTTAAATTGAAGGAAACGCGACAATTCACCGCCTAGCCATTAAACACTGCCTTTGCATTTTCACTAACCCTATCTTCCTCTGCAATTTATTCTCCTTCATCACAAAGCCCCTCGCCTGCCCCTACCTCATGCACTTCGTCTCTTCCTCTCACGCTTCCCATTCCGCCCTTCTTGGCTCCTCCATCCACAAGTTTTTTTCTCGTCCCTCTTCTCCCATCTTCTCCTCCCCAGCTCCCACTTCCTTCCCTCATTCCTTCTTGATTTATTACACGTACCTCCGTCCTCTCGTATAATGAAACATATTATTAATTAGACTCGTAAAAATAAATTTTCTGTTTTCGTTGTGCCCTAGGGTATTTTAAAATGCTTTGAGGAGCTAATAAAAAATAAAAGTTTTTAAAACTCATTTCTGACATTGGCTATGCAAAAAGTTAGTGTTACTACTTCTTCGGAACCAATTAGGATGAGTTCAGTTTGAAATGTTACATCTAGAAGATTCAACGTACGAAAAACTTATCATTAAAAATAGACATGTTAAAATGCAAAATGGGAATGTAATGCATTTACACTTATGCCAGCAGACGCAAGAGAAATTAATATTTAAGCTACTTTTGTCTAATAATTAATCTTTAGAACGGGCGTAGAAATCGTACAACTAATTATTTATAGCACATCATTTAACTATTAGAAAATCGTATAAACATGAATAAAAGGATAATAGATACCATAAGGTCATTAATTGCTGGCAAGTTTAAGAGTTTACGACCAGAATAATGTCGCATAGCATTAGTGAAAAAGTAGATTTGATTCTAGGAATAATTTTTATTCATAACTTAATACCATTGCAGAACAATCATTTGGCCCGTTAAAAAGTGCTCCAATGTTTAATTGTCCATTTGTATATTTAATTAATTCGAGCATTAATTCTACTCGTAAAACGACAATTCCGACAGTACTCTTAAAACTGATAAGTGGAGCTCCAAAACAGAAAATACTCGTATATTGTTAGAATTGTTGTTGAAAATATAGGAAATATATTTATATAGCGTTTCTGCTTTCAAATATATGCATGTATCCATACATTACAGATAAAAATTAATTTTTCGCAGAGCACATAACGATACATCTTATTGTTTTCTATAACTTCCTGCCCATTCCCAAATTTTAATGAAATATTTTTCCATCCAGCCAATTCATATCCATGCACCGAAAAATTAGATATAGCTCTAATTTTACATTGAAAAAAATTCCTAATTAAATTTATAGTTTTTTATTTATCCATACGTAACGGGGATTGGAATGGTAGTCCAACCAGAAATGTCCTTTTAAGCTTTATTTCCTCTTGTCAGACATTAATATTCATTAAGTTTATACGGATTCGTAACTTGATTGAACCAAATAGTTAGGTTTCCTTATTTTCCATAAAACTCCTTACCTTTCTGAGTAATTCATAAGTATTGTAAATTAATGTATATTTATATATTTATTTAAGCTTCATTACCGGAAAAACTATTGGAAACCTTCTACAACAAAAATGTAAAACCTTTTTCTAATTCGCAACTTTGCCAAATTTTCTTTTAGGTCAATAACTGCTTGCGTATATACTTTGGTTTTTTAATAAGTATACCATTGATAGAAACATTAGTTTATATGGTGTTTAATACCATTGTGTAATCCACCATAGCAATCAAACGGGAGTTTTGTTGAAAGTTATTGCAAGCTCGTATATAAAAATCTTGGAGTTAGTAATTATAATTTCCTAAGCACACCCATTAAAATTATAACTTACGTAATACACAAAGTAAAACTTAAGACATCATTCAAAGGAATATAAAGTTTTACATTTTTATCTTTTTACTCATATTTAAGACCAAATTACAAGCATATGTCACCATTCTTATATATTTAATAAAGTGTCAAATAGCAATTTATATTCCAGGAAGTTATAGGAAATAATAAATTATGTGATGGAAAATGAAAATTTAACTAAGATTGAAAGCTAAATTCCACATGCGAGCAAGGCAGTAGAGAAAAAGTCAATGAAGGATTAATTTTTCGGGACAAAACGCGCAAAGGCAAAGAACAGCAGGGGTCTAATTGCACCAGCTAGAACTAAAACGTCGAATAAAAACAGGATTCTATTGTTTAATAATGTATTTTGGGAAGTCCATCGAAAAAAATAAGTGTTATATAAATTTCGATAAAACAGGAGTAGGCATTCGGGATAGGTGACTTATCCAAAAGCTTTACGCTGACCAGAAGCTTACTTAAAAGGATTGGAAAGACAATCATGGTGATATGCAGAAGGCAGACAGGGCTGACAAGAGTGTCATAAACCCAAGTCTTTTTTAACTTCCATGCCGAGGAAATGTTTGAGGGTTTTTATTGGGTGGATAAGCAGCTAATTAAGCCATTCTGATCCACATACAGTTCAGACATAAGTAGTCAGAGACTCAAAAGATTTCAGACTTTGTGGACTACATTATTTGTTCGATAAATCGAGGGATGAAAAATAGACGCAAGGTAGCGAAAGTTATATCATTCCCAATAAATACAATATTTAGTTAGACTACGAACTTAGGTAATGTAACAAACACCAAGTAAGATATGGGCACACGCAAAAGACCTAAGGGCTTAGCAAAACCGTATCGTTATGAAAGTGCCAACGCAAATTTAGCAAGGGGGATGGATTTTCCAAGGTTTCGGTTCAAGCACCTTCTGCGAGGAACCTATTCACCCTCTCATGGTTTCCAGTGTTGGATAGCGATAAATAGCTTGTGAAAAAGTACAATCTGAAACAAATGCATAAAATATTTAAAACGTTTCATTTTTCCATTGTGATACTTCATAGCTATTTTATTTATTTTTTATGGAATAAATTAAAACACTCAACTAAAATGTTAAAGTCGGAAGACGGCAATACTAGAATACATCAGAAAATGTGCAGCAGGTCATATAGTATATCGGGTTGTTATTCAGAGGAAAATTGGGATGAGTATTAATAGCATTTGAAAGCAGCCTTCGGTTAGCTAAAGAGTCATGAACAAAGAGGAAGAAAGATATGACAGGAAGCTAAATAAATACGTAAAGAAAAGACTTTTAAAAAAATGACAATTATGCATGGTTACGAAACCTGTTATTTGACCCAGCAGGATTGGCATTGACTAGGGAAGTTTTCAATGAACACATGGAAAAGAATAGAGAAAACAATTTGGTCGTGGAAGAAGTAAAACCATGAAGTAGTGGAATATAAAGTTTTTTTCAAATTTGAAAAATCTGTTAGTTAAAAGGAGAGGATATGGAGAGATACGCTGAAGACCGTGTTAGAAGGAGTAATTTTCAGCAAGCGTGGAAGAAGAAAAGACATTCAATATCGCATGGGTAACCTACTCAAAATGATTATGGAAAGTGATTAAAATGAAAATGATACTTGCTGATCATATCTGTATCAGAATAGCTTAATAGTGATCACCGCAGTACAATTCAAACAGTTTTCAAAGAATGGCATAAAATAAGGGGCTAAGTACATGACTGGATAGTCAATTTAGATTTATAATAACCTGTCCCTACCTTGTGTCACTACTGTCACATAAATTTACTGATAAAATTATTCGTAATCCCCTCTTCCATTTTTATTCAGCCGTTACTTTTTTCACTCCCGAACTTTCAGTCTGTTCAGTTGTACTTAGATTTCATTCTATTCTAATTTTTTTATACTTCTCATCATGTCTCCTTTCTCATGCAAACGCTTAAGGTTTCCCCCTCCACCAGTTTAAAGTTTCTTCTTCCTGTCTCACCACATCCCTACTACCTTAAGCCTACCCTTTCACTTCTCTCCTTGATCTCCCCGTATCCTTTTACCCCCTCACCTCCCTCTCTGCCCGCTACTTTCCCACTTACACCCTCCTCTTTATCCTTCCACGTAATCCCGTTTCCTTTAACTCTGCTAACCTACCATTTTTTTCCTCCCTCCCTCTCCTCTCATCTCAGCCACACTTCCTTCCCTTACTCCTTTAAGGCCCACAAAATACCCTAGTTTTGTTCCCTAATGCCTCCCTGCGTGGATTTCAAAAGGTCTCTTTTTCGGGGGCCCTTTTTTTTAAGATATGAGGATTGAGAAGGAAAAATAAATAAATGTAATAGGAGATAGCATCGACCCCACGTCGGCTCGGAAACACAAAATACGACGCGATAGCGGCAAAAAAACGTGCCTGAGCACGGGCGCGGGAACTCAGCACAAAGGCTCCCCCCCTCTCTCTCTCTCTCCCACTCTTTCCATGCATCCCTTTCCAGTTTCCCGAAGGATAACCAGAGCCATGGGCGATTCAGGTGCTGCCCCCCCTTTCATCCTACGCGCGCCGAAGCGTTAAGATGAACGTTGAAAAGGAGTTGAGGATCGCCAAGTGTTCAAGGAAACAAAGTCATATATAAAATTAAGCCTATGTAATAGTCGTCAAAGCAAACCGGTGAAAAATTCCATTGAGCCTCCGCACAATGCATTTATTTAATTAAAATTATACCTTTTATAACTATTAAATGATAACAAATATACAAAGTCTTTTCCTTCCACTGTTTAAAATACTTCTTTAAACGTTATCAACTAGATAAACACATAGAAAATTAAGAATTTCAGCTCAGAGTATGTACTTTCCATAAAAACACCGAATGTCTAAAACCTGGTAAGTATTCTTTGAGCAATTTTTTTTCTTTACCTTTATCTAATAAATTATCTAGGAAATTGATAGCAAAAACACCCTTATATTAATACATATGCAATTCATCCTGCAATGCATTTTATTCTAAGTCTATTAAATATTTTATATGAGTTTCAGTCAATGTAAGGAGTGACGTGAATAGTTAAATGATGTTAATTAAAAAATATTTTTTTGTATAAATAAGCACTTTGGTAACAGATGTCACACCACACTGACGCACTCAACAATCTGTACGATAACTCATATTTTAGCAAAAATTAGCAAAATGGACAAGCCTAGGAAATACTGGGTGAGGAAGCAAACACCGAGGGCCCATCCCGATACTTGTAGCTGAGGATTCAGCACACAAATTGGCCCAATATCTATTCCAGCGGATGAGGGTGAAAGTTAAAGATGAACGACAAAATTTATAAGATGCTGGATCTAGATTATGGTCACTAAACGCGTTCTCCAATCTAAAGAATATCTCTATCACATCGCCACGTCTGATAGGAGAGAGTAAGGCGCACCATAGGCCAACTGCTCAAGGAGGTAAATATAATAGGGGGATATGGTGCCAAATGGCAGTATTATTATTTTCAGATGTCCATAATTATAACAAGTGCCTCAATTCCTGCATTGATACTCAAATTCCAAAACTTCATTTCCGTGCGAACGCTTCTTTTCCTGTATTAAGTCCCAAGATAGTTGGAATGGTGCGTATAAAAAAAATAATCACATATAAAGCTAACCGCTAGGAATGAAAGCAACAAGCAGGATATTCCATCCCCTTCAGACCTTTTCTTCTAGCTGCATAATTTCCTCCTTAGCGTTATGTGATATTAATTCCAAAAAATTTTCCCTATAGAGCTTGGGCATTAAATACCCAAATGATAAAACATGATGAAATACACTTTTTCCCAAAAATCCACTAATTATCAGATAATAGTTCTATGACTTCCACTTGATGTTAAGTGCAAAAGGCAGTGAATGCTGCCAATCATCTTATGAATACTTATTATCAAAGCTCTCTAGGTTTCCATTTCAATGGCTCCTAACCTACTTCAAAATTCTACGCAACATAAGTTTGCCATCACCACACATTCATTTTAATGCTTTTACAAGGCAAATCTTCCTCGTTACCAAGAGCTTCTCGGACAAGTAGCATTATCATTTCGCATAATTCGAGTTCATTACGAAAATTCTAAAATTTCTGGGATTCGAATAATGAGCACTTGAGGATAGAGACACAAACAACGCAATGGTGAAAGGGCGGAATTTGTGAGATGGAAAGGTCTGAGAAACAGAGAGAACCCTGTAGAGAGGGAAAAAATGAGGAAAAATAAATTTTCAGAGGGAAGAAAAAAAAAGAGTGAACCTCAAGTTTGCAGGGATCTGAACGCAAATGGGAGTCTTCTCGAGCAAAAAAACATTTCCGGTTTGAAACATAGGACACATTAGGGTGGAAAGATAAAAATGGAAGCAAAAAGGACAGGGCTAGTCGAGAAGAAAACGGAGGCATAAGAGGTCTGAAAAACAAATGAGCCCCGACGAAAGAAGACAAAAGGAAAAGTGAAGGCGAGAGAGTGGCAAGGGATGAGATAAGGGGTTTCCACGGAACCTCAGCCCTCCTTACCCCGCCAGAGAACAGGAAGTGGGGCAGCGCAGCGTCTTCCGGCTGCTTTTTCGGTGGAGAGAGACGGTAGGATGTAACGGGGACGATGATACCAAATGAAAAGTAATGAAAACAAAGCGAAAATACATCCCGTCAGAGAGCAAAAGAAGCGATGACCAAAGTGAGGGATTAGGGAATATATGCAACGAATGGGATTTCTCTCTGTGGATTCATATTTTATTGATGGCTTGAAAGATTCAAAACCATTTTTCCCACTAAGATATTTATTTCGCTAATTGCATTTAAAATATGGAAAGGCATTAATAGCTTCCAACCTGTCTTTCAGTCAGAGTCAGAAATAAACCATTAAATATGAAAATCCATGCGTGGGCTCATTCTTTATACGTATTGTTATCCTTGCCGTAACCTTAATATGGGAATTTTTTAAAGAATTTTCTAAACATTTTAGTGTACTATTAATTATTTAAAGGTTAAAATAGATTTTTAAAACTTAAAAAGGAGTGAAAAATCACAAAATGTATTTTACAATTAAGTTACTTCTGCACTTTCATTGATGTTCATTACCACCTTACGCAGAGATTTCATTGAGTGTTATTAAATTCGAGACCGAAATATATCAGTCTTGTTTCTTCAACGTAGGGTGACACAATAATTAAGTTACAAATTTTGGAAGTGTCAATTATCACATGCCTAGCAAAATATGTTAATGAGTTAAAAATGCTCGTTCAATGTGAAGGTAGTTTGTCAATGTTCTGGTGTGATATTTTAGAGAATATAGTTGAGTTTGTTCACCAAATAAAGGAAACAAATATAGGGCCTCGGTGCTCCTTGCAGTGCGCGGAGAGGGGGGGAGGAAGGGAAGAGGAAGACTTTGGAATGGACAATGGAATGATTTGTAACATCTATGAGGAAGGAATCTGGCCGTGGGACTTTAAAAAATCAGTGTTAGTTCCTATTCCGAAAAAGGTAAAGGCTAAGTCGTGTGAGGAATACAGAACAATAAGTTTGCTTTCACACTCGCCTAATTTTTTTTCAGTATCAACAACAAATTTTCTATTATTGTCTTTAAAGTACGATTTTACACCTTGCTACGCTTGATAATTTAGCAGAAGTCTACAGAGATGAAGAGGGAACTGATGTAGCGTATGGGCTGCATTGGGTTTTACTAGAAGTCGCCAAATACTTATTTTGTAGTTGTGTCCATCCAAAAACCTACCTTAACCGGTAGATTACCTTATAATAATAATAGTCATAAACAAAAGGATAGAGAGTAGGGCAAGTGATTACTTAGGGGATGATAAGTTTGGGTTTAGGAAGGAGAGAGGTACGCGTGATGGAATGATGTTATGAAATCAGTAATCGAGAGGAATATACGTAGAACACAATTAGGGCGTATTTGTCTGTTAAGTAGATTTCGAAAAGGCGTTTGGTAGAGTGAATTGGAAAAAAAACTTATGAGTATATTGTAGAAAATAGCAATAGATTGGAGGGACAGGAGGCTAAACCACAACCTGTACATATTTCAAACTGCTCAGGTGAGACTGTGGAACGGAAAGACCGGATGGGCAGTGTTAGGATCACCGGTGTTCTTCAACCTATATGTGGAGGAAATAATTAAATAGGCATGGGAAGAACTGGAGGTAAAAATGAAAGTTGGAGGGGTATTCGTAAAATCACTTAGGCATGCTGACCAACAAGGTCTAATTTGTCAGTCAGCCAAGGGGATACAAGCATTACTGAGTGTATTGGAAACTCAGTGCGATAGATATGGGATAAAAATAATAAAAAAAAGGTTATGCGATGTTCCAGACAGAAAAAGGCTAATTGAAATATGAGGGTAGCAACTAGAGCAGGTGGAAAAAGATACGTATCTCGGAAGTATTTTGGGCCAACACGGTCAAAGTAGTAGGGACGTCAGGGGAAGAATTGCCCTTTCCAAAGAGGTATTCAAAAATATGAGGAAGTTGATGACAGGGACGTTGAGTAAGGATGTTTAGAAAAGACTCGTCAAAACTTTGATATGGATCGTGGTTGTGTGCGGCGCGGAAACGTGGTCACTGAAGCGGGAGGATAGACCAAGATGGAGGTTTTTGAAATGTGGGTGTGGAGAAGAATGGAGAAGATTAGATGGACCGGAAGGTAAACAAATGAAGTACGAGGTATAGTTGACGAGGAGAGGGGTTTATTGGGTGAAATCCTAAGGATGCAGGAAAAATCGATGAAGGGCGTACTGATCGGCAGTGGAATATGGATGACTGTAATAGAGAAGAGAATATTAGGGAAACGTGGAAAGGGCAGGAACAGGTTAGAGGTGTTGAACGGGACCCAATTTAGAGTAGGTTGCTGGAGTGTGTTTTGTTAGGAGTCACAAAATATTTATTTGGTAGTTGTTTTCCCTCCAAAATCTACTTTCACCGGTTGAATACTTAATAATAATTACTAAGAACGCACACTCTGCTAAGTTTGATGTACGAGGCTTTATGAAGAAAAAGATTATAGTATAATTATCTACCGGCTACGTAAAAGAGAAAACATTTATTATTGCCTAGAAATAGTTGGATTAATTGCTAAACGATCATTTGATGAAGTGATGATGAATCATTTAATGAAGTGAAGTAAAATAATACAAGTTTTCATGATTCCGCAATTCTCAATTAACTTAAGCGTCCGAAGAACTGTGACTTTTTATCCTTTGTCTTCTACCACTTTTGTCTTCGCGGGGCCACAAATATTCCTAAGAGCTTAGAGAGATTTTTTCGATAGATGATACGTAAAATGTGCATTTTTGGTGTAAACATATAGTATTTCATGGAATAATTTACTTGATAAAGAATAACACAGGCCTACAAAAAAAAATTTTTTTTTGGTGCCGGGAATCTTTGTGATGATTTTAACTATATTTGTAGAGCTGAATCCAAATATGAAATCCGTTTTTATTTAACAGCTCTACTTTTTTAGATATGGCACATCTTACGATTAGTTGTTTTAATATTTGATATATTCCGGAAAATAATTTTCAAAGTTAAATAAATCTATAAGTATACTAATTTATAACCACTCTGCGGTGTTCCTTTTATTTTCAAGAAACTGTCAATAATTTTTATGTATATTTCTATATTGTAGGCCAATGAGATAATTATTAATATAATATTCCCATATTATCAGGTAGAAGATTTTTTTACGTAAGTAACAACATATCTATATCTTGAAAACTAAAGCTGATAGGAAAAAACTAGTGTCATAATTGGATTTAGCACCCCAATTGTTCTTTAAATCAGCATTAAAAGCTCCGGCAACAAAACCACTGTTGGCATGTGTTATTAATATAATATTCCCATATCATCATGTAGAAGATTTTTTTACGTAAGTAACAACATATCTATATCTTGAAAACTATAGTTGATAGGAAAAAACTAGTGTCATAATTGAATTCAGCACCTCAATTGTTCTTTAAATCAGCATTAAAAGCTCCGGTAACAAAACCACTGTTGGCCTGTGTTATTAATATAATATTCCCATATCATCATGTACAAGATTTTTTTACGTAAGTAACAACATATCTATATCTTGAAAACTATAGCTGATAGGAAGAAACTAGTGTCATAATTGGATTCAGCACCCCAATTGTTCTTTAAATCAATATTAAAAGCTCCGGCACCAAAAACACTGTTGGCCTGAGTAATCATTATCAAAAAGTCCCAAGTAATGCATATAAATGATAGTACGTCAATATTTATCGCATAACTTTTGAAACTTATCTCGGCCTATGAAAGTGTAAACTTTAACGTAAAAGAAGTCCAATATGATAATGAATTCATAAGTTTAAAAAATTAGACCTTGGGTTAACTTCGTCAAGAACCTGGAGCAGTTAACCTTGAAGCGAGGCATCCGTGCACGTTGGAGAGAAGTACGGTGTGGAACAGGGCCACAAAAAAATAGGATTTATTATTGATCACATGACAGAAATTTCCAAAAACATTTCAGTTCAACGTCCCGAAATTCAAAAGGTCCGATGATACTCGAGAATTCTTATTAAAAAAAATTTTATTGTTTTAAAAAAGAGGCGATTTGGATTTTGAGTTAAACCAAATATTTTTAATAATAATATTGTGTTATAAACTATTTTTTAAAGCGAATTCAAAACCTAAACCTTTTACATAAATGTGGAACAGCTGGGTAGAAAGAGGGGGGAATACGAAAAGCAACGTCAGTGAATTGCGAAAGCAATTACAATTCCTATCATACCCGCTAAATGATGGCGTAGCCTATTTTAGCGACCCTCTAAGCGCATATAATACAATAGTACTGGAAATACCTCCCTCGGGAATCATGAACCAGCACCTTGGGAATCAAAGCCGTGTTGCTACCTCTGAAGAGAAAGTACGCACCGCAGTCCCATCACAAAAAAAACTCAAAAGTCTCCCATTTCCCAGCTGAAGTGGTAGAAGAGAAGAGTGCGAGGAGTAAGAGGGTTAGAAAGGATAGAAAGGTAAAGGGAACTCCGCAGAGGAGGACAGACTAGGGCAGCAGGAAACAGGGAGGGTGGGAGGAGATGAGGGAAGGAGAACGTGGGATTTTGGCGATGGGAGCGGAGGATGAGGAAGGGGAAATGAGCACGCGGGGCTTGGGGGAACGAGGAAAGGAATGGAGGAAGGGTTAACCGGGTGAGGGCAACGCCGGGGGAGAGAAGGGAAAATGGGAGAAAATGGGAGAAGGGAGGGTGGAAGGGATACAGCCAGCAAGAACGTCTTTTTAAGGCTCGACTTCCCAAGGGGGTAAGTCTTTCGCAGCCCGAGGGTTACCAGCGAAAGGGGTGTTACGAGCGGGAGGCCGTTCGTGCCCCTTTCGCGAGGTAGAGGGAGAGAAGGAGAGAGAGAAAGGAGCAAGTAAAGGACGGATCGGAGAGAGGGAAAGGTATGGATGGGAATGGCAGGAGGTAAAGGTGGGGGAAGGGGGATGGATGTACGGTCGAGGTAGGGAGCCGCCTCCTTGGCCCAGCTAAAACGGCAATGACTGCGCGCACGTCCCAAGACTCCGCTTCCCCTAGCAAGGAAAACAATCAGATAGTGGTGGGAGGCAAGGAATAGCGCCGGAGAAGTATTTGGCCGGGATGAGACGAGAAGCTAGGGAAAATAAGGTTGGAGGTAGGGAGTTAGGCAAGGAAGCTAGAAAGAAACACAGTTGGCTCTTGAAGGAAAAAAGAGAGGAGGGATGGGGCATGTAGAGCGAGAGGGAGAGAGCGATGGGGTTATAACAGGGACGGCGGCGGGTAGGAAGGGGCGGATCCGTAAGACGAAGGCCGCATACGAAGTAGGGGCTTGGGGTCTATACTCTCGGGTGGGACGAAGGCCGTAGCGAAATGGAATAGGGTGGACCGAGTGGGAAGATATGAATGGATTGGGACAAGGAAGAGATGCGAGGAACAGGGACGAGTGATGTAGGGGAAGGAATGGAGCAAATGAGGATAAGATGGACAGTATATCTGATTTGAGGGAGGGTAAAACGAATAAGAGAAGAAGGTTTAGGTGGAAGAAAACGCCATCGAAGTGGAATATCGCTGGCCAAACACAGCAGCAGTAAACGGTGTAAATTGCAGGAGACGTTTATTCACCATGGAATATAGTTTCTAATGCGAGGAGAAGACCATACTGGAGTCTAACCAGAATGAAAAGTTTGCGACTCTCATTGGTTACGAGATTTTTTGTCTATCGTATTTTTGTCGTTATACTGATCAGAAATTTTATTAATATTTCAGAGCATCGGAACACATCCAAAGCACTGCCGACAGTGATAATTTGACGTGTTCATACACAGTATGATGTATTTCGGAAAAATCAACAAACATAAATAAAAGCTGAATAAATGTAAACCCTAACTCTCAATTGAAAGAAGCATTCAAGTTTCTCGAACACATTTTGAAAAATGATACCTAACATGGATATCTGGAGTTATATGGGTGATAAAGATTATTTCTGCAAAATTATTGACATTATTATGAACCTATTGTAATACAAAAAATAAATATTCATGGTACTTTCAATAAACTTATAGCTCTAAGTAAAGGGTCAAAGATACTAGGAAGTATCTTTGACCCTAACTTTACTAGAAGGCCAGTACTTTTTATCTCCTTTGAAAATATAACTTAAGTATTTTTTTATTTTATGGCAATGTTTTCTGTAGTTTTGTGGGTTTGATGTGAAGTAAATAAGTTGACAATTCATTAATTGGCCACTTTCAGTGCATCGTAAGTGCATTCATGGTATCGTGCTATTCCAATTTTGTTCCATGCAAAAAAACAATATTATTAATAAATAAGAATGTAATATCCACTGAAAAAATAACGTAAATAATCGTATTGGAGAAACTCGCCGGGAATTCATTCATGAAGGTTAAGAAACGGGTGGGCATACAAATGAACCTTGACGTAAACTAAAGTTGATACTCTCAAGATCCGAATTTCCTTTGCCTCATCATCGCAAAGAAAAACCAACAAAAATGTTAATCAAAGCAAAACTCGCTGAAAATCAGCTAAATATCATAATTCAGCACATTTTCCCCGCTTAATTTATGACTACAGACGTAGTATAAACTCGACCATCGTTAAAGAACTTTTACCACTTAAAAACTCTAGTTTCTAGTGTTCTTTCATTCTTGAACACTTGCAAAATCATGCCTAACGTCTTTGTACCCATTTTTCCCAGTCCAAAACAAAATTTGACGGCGTACCGCTGTTCTACCGTTCACTGCATTTTGCGTTTGCACCGAGTCACTCGACTACTAAAAACACTTCCTAGTCTAAACTAAGGCTCGCAAGCGATTGGTACGTGTTAAAGGTCCGACCCTACGCGGTGCGAGCGTGCTGTAACGAACAGTCACGTCAGGAAAAATTATTACCGATAATTTATATGCAAACCTCTGATACTGATGACCACCCGGGTAAAAATATAAGAACGAGAAACTTATGGACTGATTTTAGACAACGTAACTACTTTTCAATATTAATTGGAACGAATATAAGAGATATCTATATAATATTTCAAACACATTTAAATTGATATTAAGAATAAACAAACATTCAGTCACCATTAAGATTGAGTGTGCACAAGAGGGCAATTTTAAAATTTGAATTACCCATGGTACAGAATTCCAATTTAGGACCTCCGTCATGAGCTAAGTTAGTGACATTTCCAGGGGAGAGATGAAGTTCCTTGGAAAATCTTAATTGAGAATTCCATGGCGCTGAAAGATAAAAGCTTAATGGAAAGCAAACATGCCGTCCTCGGTGAAGAGAGATGTAAGGTATACAGGCAAGATATTATTATAATCGGAAGGAGAATGAAACTGATGCAGATATGCCCCTATGAAACTCAAACAACAATGACTCATCGGACATACTGGAAGCAAGAAATTAACACTTCAACTCCCATCCCATAGCCTATTATTAAGTGTCTCACCTTAAAACACTTCCCTAATGTTTGAATGCGCTTCATGTAAAATAAACTTAAGGCTTATTTACGAAAGTTGGATCAGTCTTACTTTTTTCAAAACGTTTTATCTAGGACATACTATATAATTCATCCTAATTAATTCAAATATATTTCGACACACAGCCCATATAAGCGTATAATTAAACATGTGTTCATACGAAAATAAAACTTGTTTATGTTAATATCGAAGTTTCTTTTGACAGAGTAAAATGCTTTAAAGTCATATGAAACATATATGGCCGAATTGGGTCTTGGAATACCCACCTAATTACCCAAATACGAGAAAACATATACCATCGTGGAACCGTATGCAAACCGCTAAATGTTTTAAATCTGATTTTAATTCGAACGATAAGGTAGAAAAATTAAATTACCTTCCCAATTTATAAATATTACATTTTTCACAAATGCTACAAACTAACACCAACTAACTAAAATAACTAACTAACACAAATGTTACCTTATTTATTACTATTAAAGTATTGATGAGTTTAGCCATATTTTATTTATTTATAAGCTAATCTACCGGTTAAGGTAGGTTTTTGATGGACACAACTATTAAATAAACATTTTGTAACTCCTAACAAAACCCAATCCAGCAATCTAATCTACATCAGGTCCCTCTTCATCTCGGTGTACTTCTTTCCTCCCTTCATCTCGTCCAACATCCCTATCCTGTTCCTACCCTTACCTCGCTTGCCCAACATTCTTCCCTCTATTACCTTCTTCAACATTCCACTACCGCTCAATACGCCTTTCATCCATTTTTTCTGCCTCCATAGGATTTCTCTAAACAGACCCCTCTCCTCAACCACCATCTCCAGTACTTCCTCATTTGTTTTCCTTTCGGTCCATTTCACCTTCTCCATTCTTGTCCAAACCCACATTTCAAAAGCCTCCAATCAACGTCTATCCTCCTGCTTCAGTGACCACGTTTCTGCGCCGTACATAGCTACGCTCCAAATACGAGTTTTTACGCTATATGCTAACTTAAAATCTTCATTGACGCTAACATTTTTTTTAATAAAAACGAATTATAACATTGTAGAAAGCAATACTGAGTTGCTAAACTTATTTCCTTTCGAATCATGATAAAAAGTTAAATTTTAAATGTATATAATGGAAATATTCCAATTAATAAAATAAATTCGGTTACAGTGTCACTGAATGTGTTGTGTAAGCATTAACTTAGCATATATTGCAAATATCCACAAAATATAAAAGCTTTTGTATTTAATTATATATATATATAATTTTAATTAATATACGATTCAAATAAATACAAAGTCATTCTTATCAGTTCTATCGTGATTTAATTTGGATTCAGATCCGTATCTTCAGATTCAAATGCAAACTCTTTTAATTACATCTCAAAAGTTCGTAAAGCCTTCAATTAATGTAAGATAAAGCTGAGCAAGACGATCAGATCTATTAAGGAGAAAAGTTTTGGAGAAAAAGAGGGCAATCTTAACCATTTTGGCAAAAAATGACTACCAATCTAGAAAATGGGTTATAACTTGGCTAATTTCCCAACCGTGACTTTTATTATCAAAAACCTCTAACGGTAAACATTTGAACAACAATCCAAACGAAGCTTTGATAGCACTCAGACAAAGGCAATTAGGAATACAAAAATACGAGGCGTATTCTTAAAGTAAGTACCGTTTGCTTGTATTTAAATATCGGCGCTTCAGAACACAGTTTTGCTCCTGCAGCGCCATCTACTGATTCATTGAGAAGCTATAGCGGCATTTGTTTTGTTTCAGAAGTCGTTTGCTTGTCCGTGCATGCAAACAACAATGTCCGCGACAATCGTTGATCCCGCCAGCTGTGAAGTGCGTTCTGTCATACGATTCTTGTATGCAAAAGGATTGTCGGCTGCTGAAATTCATCGGGAATTATGCCTAATTTATAAACCTACAGTTATGAGTGAAAGAAAGGTTAGACAATGGTGCTGTGATTTTAAAAATGGATGAACAAATGTCCATGACGAAGAGCGAAGTGGTAGGCCCAGGGTTCTGACCGATGAAATTGTTTCGCAAGTGGAACAAAAACTGCGATATGATCTTCGATTGACAATTAATGGCCTGGCTGAACAATTTCCTCAACTTGGACGCACTACTGTCTACAATATTGTTACGGAAAACCTCGGATACCACACATTGCGTGCAAGGTGGGTACCGAAAATGCTCACCGACCACCACAAAGAGCAAAGAATGTCCAGTGGACGAGAGTTTTTGGGTCGTTGGAAACTCTTTAAACCACCCACCGTACAGTCCTGACCTTGCACCTAGCGACTACTTCCTCTTCTTGCACTTGAAACAGTGGTTCGGTGGACAACGTTTCGAAACCGAAGAGGAACTCAAGAATGGCGTTGTCGATTGGTTCAACCCTCAGGCGGAGAGTTTCTATGCAGAGGGGTTGAAGAAGCTGGTGCAGCGGTACGAAAAATGCTTAGAAGTGAACAGCGATTATGTAGATTAGTAAAGTAGGTTTGTAGATAACTAAAAGTGCCAATAAAATGTGTTTCATATGAGTATATTTTTTCCTGAGACCAAACGGGCCTTACTTTATGAACACGCCTCGTACCTCAAAAAACATACAGTTACTAATAAATTAGATTTGATACCTCCTTTTTCCAATTAAATTTTAAGAAAATTAGTTTCTTGAGTAAAGGAAATGAAACCCTATACCCTGAAGCCACTTTAGGGGCAATCATAAAAGGATTGGCAAAGATCAAAAGAGTGGCATTGTATTTAGAGTTTAAATAAAGGTGATACATATTACCTAGTACGGAATATATATATATATATATATATATATATATATATATATATATATATATTCCTACAAACATATTCCGGCTAACCCTAACCCTGCATTCCAAGATGAAATTATCGTTTTCCTCCGCGACAACGGCCCTAATGAAAACCTATCCCCCAGTGACATCTCCCTCCTCCCACCTTCCCATCCAAACACCCCCCACTTCTATATCCTCCCTAAGATTCACAAACCAGAAAACCCAGGGCGGCCTATAGTCTCCTCCCGCAACTCCCCGACCGAAAGAATTTCCGCCTTCGTCGACCACTATCTCCAACCTTTAGTTCACTCGTTACCCTCCTATGTCAAAGATACCTACCACTTCCTCAATCTGCTCCACTCAATTTCCCTCCCTTCTGACACCAAGATCATTATGTCCACGATTGACGTCACATCCCTATACACCTCCATTCCTCACGAAGAAGGCCTTGCTTCCCTACGCTACTTCCTCTCCAAACGCCCTAGCCCTCAAACTCCAAGCACCGATTTTCTCATTGATCTTTCTAAAATCATCCTCACCCGTAACTCTTTTTCTTTTAATGACAATTTTTACCTCCAAATCAAGGGCTGTGCCATGAGACGAAGATTCAGCCCGTCATACGCTAACCTCCACCTCGGTGTCCTGGAAGAGAAGTTTCTTTCCAGTTACCCTCTAAAACCCCTTCTGTGGCTTCGGTATATTGATGATATCTTTCTTCTCTGGCCACAAAACATAGACTCCCTCAATTCCTTCATCTCCCAACTCAATGATTCTTCATCTCTTTCTTTCACTTCCAACATCTCATCATCACAGATCACTTTTTTTGATGTTAATATTTCCCTAACTAACAACAAATTTCTGACCTCCGTACATACTAAACCTACTAACAAACAACAATTCCTTCATTTTAACAGCTGCCACCCTACCACACCAAATACTCCTTCCCTTACTCCCTCTCTATCCGCGGGCACCGCGTTTGCAACCATCCCGAATCCCTCAACAAATACCTCAACAACCTTCACTATTCCCTCCTCCAACGGGGATACCCAGATTCTCTCCTTCATAAAAAAATCCTAAAACATTCCTACACCCCCTATCCTCCCTCAACCACAGACTCCCACCCTCTCTCAATATGTACCACCTACTTCCCTGGCATCCAATCCCTTAAATTCATCCTCAAAGGCCTGTACCCCATCCTCAAGAATCACAACGTTTCGCCCAACCTTCTTCCCAAATGCCCCTCTGTTACCTTCAAACCAACCTATCAGATCACCTCAAATCCACCAAGCCTCTTTCTAAATCCCCTCCCACCCCCAGAATCACACCCACTCCGTGCTCGCGAGCAAAATGCAAAACCTGTCCTATTTTCACCACTCCACCCCTCTCCATCCAACCTTTTAACTCTCTCCCGCCCTTCCCCCACTCCTCATGTACATCTCAGTATGTAATCTATCTTCTGACTTGCAAACTTTCCCCGGCATTTTATATAGGCCAATTCTCTACACCCCTGAACCTCAAGGTGAACAATCATCGCGCCTCATGTAATCCCTCTTCCCCGTCCGCGGGTTTTCCCATCCCAAAACATGCCTACCACCACAACACCCCCTTCAGCCACTGTTATAATGTTTCCGTTCTAGCATCCCTTCCCCCATCCGATAACCCTATAAAATTAAAAACAATGGAAATGGCATTCATATGGCTGTGTAAAGCCTATCAACATCCGGGTTTCAATTTCGATCACTAAATGGGTGGGGGGGGGGGCTGAGGTGGATGGGTGTATATTTGTTTCTTGCGATATGATGGGACAATTTATTCATCCGCATACATTTTGTCATCCTTGGCCTGGGTTTTGACTTGTCGAGCCCTTATGATGACTTTGTGAGTTGAAGCCTGGGTAATGGGTGTTGTGGTATCTGTGGATGAATTATTAGTTTTCTGTGTCGCTTGGTACTATTTCCGCATCCTCCCTATTTCATCTCCGCTCCCCTCTGGCCTCCCTTTCCCCTCCATAACCCCCTCCTTAACCCCTCCCCCACCACCTGTTTTCCCCTCCGCCTTCTTCCCCTCCATAACCTTCTCAGTACTGACTCTAAAACACCTCCGACGTGGATTTTGTCGAGTTAAAGGTAGCCTGGCACCAATAATCTTGTAACATGACAACGCTCGTCCACACACCTCTGGAGAGGCTCTGCGAAACCTGAAATTTGAACCGATTCTACACCCTACTTCTCCCCTTATCTTGCGCCTTGCGATTTTGATGTTTTTTTTCCTCAACTCAAGAGACACCTCAAGGGTAATCATTACACCCCGGACGATGAGGTGGAAACAGCTGTGAAGTCGTGGAATCGAGAAAAGACGGAAGGGTTTTTCAGTGACGGAATTGAAAAATTGGTGACACGTTGGGAGAAATATGTTACCCTCAACAGTGCCTATGCTAAAAAATAAAGATATGATTTTTACATTTAAGAATTATACTTCAATGTTCTTTTTGCCCGATCTTACTTTTTGTTTTTGTTCGCGCTCTAAAGCATGTGTGCATTACTTCTCAGTCTACCCTAGTTTGTGAATGTGTGTGTGTTATGTACCCACGATGGTGTAACCTTTTCCTAAAATTGGCCATCCAGACTCTCCTTTTCCCACTCGCTCCTGAGCAATCTTAGATATGTACAGGTTGAGGATTAGCCTTTTGTCCTTCCAATCCTTCGAAATCTACGAAACAGGCAAACACATCCTGATTGTTCTCCATATTCCTCTCGGTTAGTTGTCTACGCATATATATTCGGATGAGTTAACGAAGATCTGTTTAATTTTTCCTCGAAATCAAGAAAACTCTTCCTCTCATCAGAAGAATGATTTCAATGATAAAATATTGAATTATATTACGGATAGTAATGAGAGACAATCTGTAATTGTAAAAGCCATGAATGGCGCCCAACTTTTTATTCTATGAAATTTCACCCATAACCACATTAGCCTTTTGCGTTGAAATGTGCTCGATAGTGCATAACTAGTAACCATAAGAATGAATTATCATGCAAATAAAATTTTAAAAGGATTTTACTTCAATAGAACGTATGGCGGTATAAGTTTTGTTCCCGAAACAGATATATTGGACAATATTTTAGTCCAATGTACGAATTTTAGTACAAAACTAATCTTCATCTATAAAATTCTCTAGAATCCTGAACTTTTGCCTTGTCAAAGCAAGGTGCTCTCGAGAAAATATAAACGTTGAAATCAAAATATACTGGTTCGATTGAATGTACCCATTTTCAATTCAGCTATAAAAATATTTTTTCCCTAAATTATAAATGTTAGAAATATCAATCGTTAGAGAGACAAACATCAAAAGTTAGACGTTAGAAAAGTTAGACAAACATCAAATCGTTAGACAGTTAACGTGATTTTATTACAATAACCCATAAACACAGTAATCAACCCGAAGGTCGCTTTAGTAGGTGATGGTAGAGCTCACCCATGTACCAAGCCCGACGGCGTGTGAATATTCACACATCAGGGTAGGGATGGGGGGGCAGTTCCTTTCCCTGTGCCGGTTATGGTTTCCAAGGAAGATCTGGTACCCGAAAAATTAACTAGCTTGGGTAGAGCTGCAGGTGCCCAGAGTGCCTCGCCCGGGAATCGAACCCGGAACCCTCCGATCAGTAGTCCAACGCTCTACCCACTGGACCACCGCGACCCAATTTATTACATTATTTCTTAGAAAATAATGTATCGTAAATCTTAAAAATAATAAGTGATTTACAATAATACTAATTCGTCATTGAATACAAGAAATATTTAGTTGATATTGATGCTGTGAAAAAATTGAAACATTAAAATTCCGTTGAACCTACTCATAGATAATCAAGGTATCTTTCACAAGAATACGTATTCAAACACTTCACATAAGTTAATTTCCTGTGAATTACGACGCTACCCCACGAGGCGATTGTACCCTGAACTAAATAAGATGGGTTAAGCATGAGGGGTGAGTGGGCGTGGTATGATAACGCCCCTTGATTAACGAGAACCTGTAACACACGAAAACCACTTCGTTTATTTAATTCAAATGCACTCCGGGTGGAGAAGTTTAAGGTAAGGTGCTCGATCTCAATCACAAACTATGCGCATAAAACCAATCAGAGTGAATTAAATGTAATTTCAACAGCGAAATGATGTTAGTGAAATGGGTTTTCCAGAAATTTACTGCAATTCATGTAACATCAATCTGATATCCTAAAACAAAACAAGGTATAATGGAAAGGAAGGGGATGGAGAATAACAACAAGAATAGAAAATTTTCTACCAAGTAGAAAGAGTGCAATTGTTATGCACCCACCTGTCAAAATATAAATTCAACTGTTTTTGCATTAAATGTAGCAAAATTTGCACTGAATGTCCTCCCTGTAGGCATATCGACAAATACATACAGACGCCATAGATTTCAATTCAGCAGCAAAATATTTGTTCTCTGTCTATTAATTTTGCTGGAATGCATTACATATTTCTACGACGGCAATTCAATAAGTAAAAAGACAAATACTTTCATTTTTAAACTATGCAATGAATCTTTACCACTTTTTCAGAGTTGCTAGTTGGCAACTTTGGAAAGAGCTCTGATTAGCCGTTTGATCATTAAATGTCAAAATAACCTCAAAATATTCAGTTCACCATGGCAAGTCCACTAGAGGACTGCACCTTATTGCAATGCTTATTGCATATTGCACCGCCCTGTCATTAGAGTTTTAGTCGCCGAAGATGTAAAACCAAAAGAAATACAATTTTGACTGTTGATACAATACGAAAAAAAATGTATTAATCATACAAATGTTTACAAGTTGGTTGATCGGTTTCAAAGTAGTTGAACAATTGTAGTTGATGAACCCAAAGGTGAACGTCCAGTCCAAAAGGTATTGGTACATTGTTGGAATCGAAATTTGATGGACTTATTCGCGATAACAAAAGAATTCCTTTTCAAAAGATAGCTAAGAAAGTTCAAGTACGAGGCTTGCTATTCATATTTTCATCCGACTAATTAAAAGATATTAATTTATTGTTGAAAATAGCTTTATTGCTTTTCGAATTATTCTCCATGATAATCAATGCACTATTGCATGCGCTCGAACCAATTTTCGTAACACTTTTCCCCTCCGATTGAGGTACCTCCAAAATATGGTTTTTGAATGCATCAATGGCTTTTTCTGGCACAGAAAAACGTTGACTAGGGTATTTTTTGTTGATATACGGGAATAAAAGGAAATAATTTGGTGCTAAACCAGGACTGTACGGAGGATGATCCATCAATTCGACGTGTTGGCCATTTAAATATGTAGTTGTTTCAGCCGATTGGTGAGAGCTTTCATTGTCATAATGAAGAATGATCCTTCGTTGTCGCTTCTTTTTCCAGAATTTTGGTACGCAAATACTCGTCTACCATTCAGAATTAACGGTTCTACGTTGTTCTAGATGTGCGGATGCTAAATGTCCAGTTATTCCGAAGAAACAGACGATCATTTGCTTTGATTTGCTTTGCGCACGAATCACTTTTGTCGTCTCGTTTTGGCTCGTCTTGGAAGTACCATACAGTAGATTGCTGTATTGTTTCGGGCTCATACTCATGGATCCAGGATTCGTCACCTCTGTAGATGTTATACACAACTTTTGATGCACCGTGATTGTAACTATTGAGCATTTCATTGCACCATTTGACACAAGCATCTTTTTGAGCTTTGGTCAAATTATGCGGATGGAAAGCGAACAGATTTTTTTCACAGCTAAATGTTCATGCAATATCTTATTGATTCTCGTCATACTAATCACCCCCGGGGTGCCCCAATCTCACAATAAGTCACATGACGATCTTCCTTCACTAGTTCTTGCACAGAATCAATGTTTTCTGGCACAACAACTGATTTTGGACGACCTTCACGACTTTCGTCACTGAGCGAACGGCGGCCATGGTGGAATTCGTTACAACAGCGTTTCACAGTGGCAAGGGATGGGGCTTTATCGCCAAAAGTGGAAGTAAGTTGATCGATGGGCTCCTGTCTTGATAATCAACGTCGAAAGTCGTAAAAAATCACCGAACAAAAGTGTTCACGAGCTAACTCCATTTTTTTCGCTGATACAAAATTTTCGAGTCATAGCAACCAACACAAATTATGATCAAACCACAAAATGTTCTCAAGAAAGTTAGCGTTAAAAGGGTTTAATTTTCAGATGGAAACGTCAGATGGCACCTAAGACACAATGCTATCAAGGCTCAAAATATAAATAGCAACCTTATTAAGTGTTGGACCTGCTCACAATATCATTAGTAACTATTCTAAGTACAGAAAACGAGTTCAATATGGGTTTTAAGGTAAATTACTGATGCTCATAAAGAATCAAAACTTTCCATTAGTCAAGACTTAAAGCAGCTAAGTTTATTGAAGGAGACGCTTTTGTTAAAGAACAGGGCCTTGAGATGAGGTCTGGATCCATAACTACGATCCAGAGACCAAAAGACAGAATATGGAGTGAAAACACACAGACTCCCATTCGCAAAAAAATCCAAGTTCAAATCCTTGCGGGTCAACCATCTTCTGGGACTCAAAGGGTCAAGTTTGCGGTGAAGTTTCCTTAGAAGATCAGCCAACTTTCAGTAGTCAGTAATACTTTGAGATGCTGGAACAAAAACGTAACCCAGCTGCCACGAGATAACGCCGTGGACTCTGGGTAAAAGGATTTATTTTTCAGCACGACAACGCCCGCTCTCATACGACCTAGTTGACGCGTGATAATCTTCAAGAATTGAGTTTGGAGGTATTACCTCATTTCATTTATCGTCTGATTGTTACCTGTTTGGACCACCCAAAGACGTCTTACATAGGAAAATATTTGCCTAAAATAAGGAATTCACGGAAGCGGTGCAAAAGTGGCTTTTGGGTCAACAGAAAGAATACTTTCCCGAAAGAATTAGGAAGCTACGAGAAAGTACGGTACTTGTACAACAAAACTGCACAAGTTCATAAATATTGGAGGCAATTATGTTGAAAAATACTTATCTCACGGCTCATCCTTCCTAATCCTCTGTAATTTCATCCATCTCTTTCATAAAATTATGGTATTCAATGTACTATCTTCTTCTCTTAAGTAATCTCCATTTTCTCCTCACTTTCTTAATTACCCTTTATATGGTACACTATTCATCTTATTCTTTTTTTCAAAATTATTACATTTCCCTCGCCTCTCATCTTCATTTCTCTGCTGCCTCGATCGCCAACGTCTCCTGTGCGTGGAAATGCAGACCCTATACGTTCGGGTTAATGAATTGACTCCTCATGCATATTCCATTACTACTTCCCATTGGTAGCTGTGTCTTCTGATAGAATGTCTTAGCCATTTATATTCTGATTACCATTACCTTCTTATTTCTTTCATCGTTAGAGATCTTTCTTTATGAACGCAAAAACTCTACTTATCCTAGCGAACCTTCCCTTAGTCCTGCTTGGAGATTATATTCCATAATTTGAATACAGAACATTATCTAAGTTCAAGAGTAAAATCTAAGAGATATGAATAACAGTAAACAAGTAGATTGAATGTACGAATGGTTCATACCATGCCCCAGGTTCAAATCCCAAGTGGCGCCTTTGGAGGTTTAGCATTCCAACTTTTCAATACAATGGTTACTATGACTCCTTGCGGGACGGAAGGTGGTTCAGGAAACAGAAATGGCCACCGTGCGCTGAATTATAAAAAAATAGGGTGGTTGGACGAATTTCGGTGAGATCTACATTAACCAATATGTCTGATTGTCACTTCTTTGGCTATTGACATAAGTGTGTTTTGACAAACGTTCCATGTATTTCAAATTACGTCGTTGAATTAGATAATGTTCTTAATGACCTTCCTTTGAGGGATATATTACACATTTAAGAATCTCTCAGGTAATTAAAGATATTTGTTCACCACATCAATCACATTCAAAGGTAAATGTATTCTCGGGTAATGGAACAGGGGTTGGTTGGCAATTCTTGATGAGGTTCAACGACGAAGTTAAAGTTACAAAAACTTTTACTACAGAGTCACATTACGTGTGAAAAAAGGCGGAAACAGCTCTATGTCATGTACATTAGCCCTAATAGACTTACTTCATCTTCTTCTTTGACAGAATTGGAGAGAATTTCCGTAACCACTTCATTAATCATTTCACAGAGAAGTTAAAATTACTCCTTTGCGCGATATTGGCCATTAGTTCCACCTCGTTTCCCATCAAAGGGCCTCATTTGAGGCCGGCGGCGTCATACTTGGCCGTGGATAGCGGTCCAGCAAAGAACTCACTTTTTCGGCCATAGAAATCTGTGTTGCATACGTACACGTAATGGTGGCGAAAAAGCGAACGAAGGCATTAATTCGACCAATACAAAACATTATATCCTAGTTGGTACGCCGATTTGATGGAAAAGCAAACTCTATAGAATTCATTCCGCTAAACATTATGTTAATTGATATTTTAATCTATATTTTCAAAATAAAACGGTGGTGTGGTGGAAAATGGAGCAATGTCACATCAAGGGGAGACATTGTGGGGAGTACTTCGACTCGTGCAATGCAATCACACGAAGATTGTACAATTAATCTACACTCCATCACATTTCCATACACTATCTATTATTACATTACCCCATTTAATTCGCACGTCATAATGTACATATCAATTATTTTTTAAATGAACAGAATGGTACACATCATGATGACTCTGTAGGTCGGGACCTAGGTCGTGCATAATAAAATAAATGTGGAAGAGCAAAGTATTTTCTTTTCCGACTTTGAAATAAATTCAAAAATTTATTGTCAAATTAATAAGTATCGCCTTATCGGATGACTAAAAATTATTTAGACAGTACCGACTCTTCAATAATACGATTCTTGGAAACGTCAATACTAGCTTTACTATCTTCGGGTGAAGTAAACTGTAAGTTCTACCATTAAGTCCCATTCAAAGCCATCTTTCAATGAAATTACGCTTGTGAGATTATTACTTTTTAAAAGAAGCGCGAAGCAGACTGTAACGGAATGAGCGGAAGATCAATCCAAGATTCCTGCTTTTGCGGTTATTTCACCCTTTTATGTATACTACTGCACATTTCGAGATGCTAGAGAAAATACTTGATCGGATTATGAAGCGATGGGCCGTTACAAATGGTTGAGTTCACGTCATCCATTTCCGAACACATAATAGGCAATGAAGTTACGTTATCTATATCAAGAGCGATTATTTTTATCGTTTTTTTTCTGAATATAAGGATTCTGATCCGCCTCTGATTGGGAAATCGAACCTCGGTGAAAAATTAACACGGACGGTGGAAGTTGATTGGACGTGATGAGTCGAATGAGATGCGGGGAGGAAAACCGTAGTAGAATTAGACTGGCTGGGAAGAAGGGGAGGGAATTAATAGATTATTCTGGGGATATGGGTGACGTAGAGAAATAGGTGGGCACATGGGGAAGGAATTTTAGGTAGGAGGAAACGAACGACGCCGTGGTGGGACGGGCCTACCAAAAGAGTAAAATTAAGCTTTATAATACCGAAAAAGGGGATCGCGAACCGAGGGGTTTTTTTAGGGAAACGGGTGGCGAGGTGGTCACCCCTGGGCTTGGAAGGTTGGGTATGAGTAAAAACAGCATTAAAAGAGGAGAAGGGAGGCAGAAAAAGCAGTGGACTATAGGAAGACATGGGGGAGCATGGCGAGTGGGTCGGGTGGGGGAGAGAGAGTACGTTAGATGGGGAGAGGGACTAAGAAGTCGCTGTTGGACAAGTAGCTTTTTTGGGGAGGAGTGATGTGGGGAAGGTTTAGGGTCCCGCAGCCCCGCAGCGATGGCTTGTGGTTTTTTTTTCTTTTTTTAAGGTGGGTAGAGGAGCCGACGGGTGGGTGGTCCCCCTTCTCTTACTCCTTCCCTCGTAGTGGTGAGGAGGGATGGATGTGCGCGCGCTCGTATGTGTGTGAGCTGGTGTGGATGAACGGGATGTTGGCGGAAGAGGAAGAAGTAGTGGCAGTGGTAGTCGAGGGGGATCGAGGGAAGGGAAAAGGGTGGAAAGAGGAGAAGAAAGAGCGGGGGAAGGGCGCACCAAAGTGGAAAGGAGTGAAGGGAGAAATGGAAGCGCGTGTTTGTGCGAACCGGTCGATAGAGTCGACGGACTTTCACGTAACACGTGGCGACGACGAAGCATCTGCTTTGTTCTCGTTTTCGCTCACGGATTTCCCCCGATAAAAATCGGAACCCGTCAGGGGATCAATGCGGTGGCAAATGCAGCTACTTGTGTGAAAGCCCCTGGTTCGAATCACTCCGGCTGCAGGTTTTTCATTCCCCTCCTACTTTCTTGGAGAACAGAGTCGCCTCGGATTTTACTTCAGGAACAGCCCTATGTCCTCCCTTTGCAACGGAAAAACTGTGACTCTACGACGCTCTATTTTGCGATTAGGCTGATTCCAATGTAACACTCCTTCTTACTCTCAGCACAATCATTAACGGATCCAATTTCCCCCAAGTTAACCACCTATTGGAGCAAAAGTACTTATCTGTCGACCACTTCTCATAACCGAACTCTATGAATATTGCTCTAAACCTGGGCGAAGCCAGCCCCGTTTGTTTTTCCTTTCTCGCGGTCTCAGGGATACTCTTTTCTTACTGTTTTCCCATGAGTGTCCCAGCATTATGGATTTTACGTCACTCTCATTCAGTTCCCCACTTTTTTTGGGGGAAACGGCATGCTTGGGAAATTTTCACGAAATAAATGAAGTGAATTTAATGAGTACGTTATAATAAATGCTCTCTCTAACTGTTCAAAAATATCCGTACTTAATGAAAAGTTCAGCCCTGCTTTTTCCCTTGCCTTTATTTCCATGTACTTCCTGCCGTGTCATCGCAAAGTATGCAGTGTAACTGTTTTATATCAATTGCGTAGACACGTGAGTTTTGTGGAAGACGAACATAAAAGCTTGTTAAACAATCACACTATTCCACTGTATTAAGATTTATTACACTCGCTAATATTAAAATTTAAATTCCACCATTTTTAATCATTATTATATTTTTTATATAACTAACTTAAACTTCTAAATAGGAAGACAAGCGTTGGAAGAGTTTACGCAGTTGAAAGAGTTTACGTATTTTGGAAGTGTCTTGTATCATTATGGTCATAACATTTAGGCGAAGAAACTTTCACAGAAAGGGGGAAATTGATGACAGAGAGGCTAAGTAAGGCAGTTTCAAAAAGACTAGTGAAAACTTTGGTCTGTCGAGTGGCTTTATACGGGTCGGAAACTTGGTCGTCGAGGAAAGAAGAAGTGAGTAAATTTCAGAGTTTTTAAATGTGGCCGTGGAGAAGGATGGAAAAAGTGAAATGGGCAGAAATGAAAACAAATAAGGAAGTGCTAGGAATTGTAGAGAGGAAGTGGAATCGTTGGGAGAATTCCAAAGGAGGTATAAGGTATGGATATAGAGCATTTTCATTGAAGGCTTTTGAGATGCGGGTGAAGAGAAGGATGGAATTTGTAAAATGCACACATATGAAAACAAGAGAAGTATTAGACATGGTCAGGGATATGAGGTGGTGACGAATGGTGGATGCTTATTATTTTCAAAGACGGTGGATTATTAAACCTAATCGTAGGTAGGAAGTTAGGAAAGCAAGGCAGAAGTTGAAAAAGGGCAGGGATTTTGGACAGAATTAAAAGAGGAAGAATGTATGCGGAATTGAAAAAAACTTTATTGATGCGTGGGGTGTCAGGTTTTGTCTTGTCAGGCGAGATGAAGAGTGTACAGCTATTATGATCCAAAATCTACTTTAAAAAACGGTATATTGGTAAAAACGATAAATAATATTATTATGGTAGTATTGCATTGGAATTTATTTTATCAAAAATAAATTCCACTACGATGAATGTTATTAAATCTTAATTAAATGGGAGGGTGTGGTCATTCAATAATCCACCTATTTCCTCTTTTCGAATAATTAGTTAAGGGAAGACATCATACGGAAGTTTGCAAGTGTATACCCTACCATTGTACTCCCATCCTAATTGGTTTAAGTCACGAATGGTATGTGGTACGTAAAAATATTACCTAAAAAATAATTTATCCTATTTTCTCTGTGGGCTATTTTCATTTCTTCACGTTTATTTCGTCAGTCAAGGCATTCATTGGCACGTTTATGCTTCTACGGAAGATGAATGAAACGTGCCAGTATGAATATCTACGAGTCGGCAGCCAGTCTCTTACATTATCGTGTCAGGACAAAATTCCATGTCGTTGACTTTTTTACATTTGCTCTCTGAATATTCAATTCATATTCAATTAGATTTTCATAATGTAACGAAATCCATTGCCAACTTTAACGATTATAATAACTGAATATTTACCTCAATTACTTCAATGACTTTTTCAAACACAAACATGAATGCATATATATACAGTTATCTCTGAGTATCAATATCACTGGACGTACGAGGGTCATCCGGAAAGTAGTACCCGTTCGTGCCGCATGAAGTGCTGACGACGCGAGTAGCCGCTGGACGAGGTCAGATAGCTTCAGTGGCTTGTCTGCCTTCTCTGAGCCAAGTTGCGTGACGCTAGCATTGCCTGTGTTGTTTCTGTGATTGTTTACAATGTTTAAAAAATTGAGAACGCCGCCAGTTGTGAAGTGAGAGCAGTGATTAAATTCCTCAATGCAAGAAACGTTCGCCCATGTGATATTCATCGCCAATTAAAGGAGGTGTATGGAGACAATGTAATGGACGAGTCGTCTGTTCGGCGGTGGTGTCGCAACTTCAACATGGGGAGGGGGAACACACACGACGATGAGCGTTCGGGGAGACCGTCTGTCATTACAGACCAACTGGTGAGCTCAGTTGACGAATTCGTGAGGAACGATCGGCGCGTCACAATTGATGACATCTGTGAGCATTTTCCCAATGTTTCCCAAAATTTGTGCAATATGGGTCCCTCGCATGCTTACAGATGAGCACAAAACCAAGCGTATGGCTGCAGCACTGACGTTTATGGGACGTTATTCTGATGAAGGAGACTCTTTCTTGACTCGCATAATTACTGGTGACGAAACATGGGTTTGTTATGCATCACCTGAGAGTAAACGACAGTCAATGGAGTGGCATCATGCTCATTCACCAAACAAACCAAAAAAATTCAAGACAGTTCTGTCCACCAGGAAACTCATGGCAACCATTTTCTGGGATCGACGAGGTGTATTGCTTATTGATTTTATGGCCCGTGGAGACACTATTAATGCCAATGCGTATTGTGAAACATTAAAGAAATTACGGCGGGCAATACAAAATCGGCGGCGAGGTCTATTGTCTACTGGTGTCATTCTCGTTCATGACAATGCCAGGCCTCATGCAGCTGGGATAACACAAAAACTTTTGCAGCAATTCAAATGGGAAACTTTCGACCATCCACCGTATAGCCCGGACTTGGCCCCTTCAGATTTTCATCTCTTTACAAAGCTTAAAGACTTTTTGGCAGGAAAAAGATTTGACAGCGATGAAGAACTTAAAGAAGGAGTGACCCTGTATCTCAATGAGCTGGCGGCGAAGGACTATGCAGCAGGAATACAGAAACTTGTCACACGTTATGACAAATGCCTTAATTTGCTTGGAGATTATGTTGAGAAGTAGTTTAAAGTATCCTCTTTCAAATAAAATTTTTTATGTTTGTTAATATTTACTTTTGTGTCTTTATTTCACGAACGGGTACTACTTTCCGGATGACCCTCGTATTTTCAGCAAAATTAGCAGATCATACTAATCATTAACATTACCCGGGATATTTTTTAAACAATACAAACATTTTGCTCTCATTCACAACAAATTTTTCGCTAAGTGAGTCACTTTCAGTCCTGAAACTTAAAACACATTATTTGATACTTAGTAGGTTATACTCTATGTATGTATGAATTCATAACAATCATAATGAGATACCAGTATATCATTTAGGCAAATGGAAGATATGCAAGAATAGCCTTACGAATAATATTACGCAAATATGAGAAATCAGTGCATAGCATTACCGACTCTGTTTAAAATATTTAAATGTTATTGAAATTCACACAGAAATATTACACCAGAAGATTTAAGATGCTACAAATGAATACAAAAGGTTAATTTAAATTTCAAAAGTCTCATATTTCGATCAATGGAGAACTCAAAATGAAAATCACGAAAATATTCATGGCTAGCAAAAATCAATGAGAAATGCTGGTATTTACGCAGCAGTAAAAAATACTCTTAAATTTATATTTCCTCTTCCATTCCGGTAACGGATATTTAGTACTTTAATTTATTGGCTGTCATAAAAAAATAAACAACTTTATTTCTCGGAATATCACGTGTAAAATTAAGGAGGGATAGTTACCCTACGTTAAATTTCCACACACTGATTATTGAAGGTGAAAATATAATAAATACCATTTTCTCATAACTTTAGGCGCATTCTGTATAGTACACACGTATCCGATTTTCTTTACTTCCATAATTCAAAATGATCTCCACTTGAGTGGTCATTCCATGCTGGGAAAACTTTCATTAGAAATACTTAATGTATTGTTTAACATGTATAAGTTGGTTTAAGCGGGTGAAATTATGACCTCTAATCCTAATATGTTTCTCCTTCCCCTTTTTCAGAATGAGGATTACTATTACCCTAAAAAACCCTTTCAGATAAAATGCTTCATCATAATGCAAGTAATGAACTCATAAAGATTTTTAATTTTTTCTTTTTCGTAAACTTTTGAGAAATTCTTCGCGGATATTACCTGATCCACCTGCCTTATCCGTACTCATCTCCCACGGTCCCTTATTCATTTCGCTACGTAGTTTATCCGGCAGGCAGATATTATACTGGGACGTAAATAACTTTTCCTTTATATTTCCCTTCCTTATTTAAGGGGGATATGGGCGGTAGTAGACCTGAGGTGACCGGCGAAAATTCAGCTAAGGAAAAAATTGTTAATGGTTTGTCGGAATGAGGCAATAACACATTTCCAGAACAACCACGACAATGGTATTTCGGAATGAGACCACAAGAAAAATAGATGACTATTAAAGATGTACCCTGAGCCCATGGTAAAAGGCAGCAGTTTTACCATTAGGCACTGGTGGCGAAGGCCGAGTGGATCAGTCCGGCATCAGCTGCCACAGCTGTGAGCGAGAGTCAAGTTCACGGTCTCGGGCGCAGTACTACGATGTGGAAGGCAACAGGAAACGGTTACATTATTCTCGCTAGAATATTCAGCCTTGCATTCAATTAGACTAGAATGTATGGCTACAGTATACCAATCTTAGGGTTGAAATTAAGATAATGATGATCTACGGGTGCTGACTAAATTTTTAGCATTTTAAGAGTTTTTTCCCTTGTTATTGCTCATTTTCTTCTTTGTTAAATTTTGCTACGAATTTTTCTATCTGGTTCAATTAAATTTAAATTTGATTTAAAAATAATTATCACACACCAAATATATATATATATATATATATATATATATTAGGTAATCTACCGGTTAAGGTAGGTTTTTGGATAGACACAACTATCAAATAAATATTTTGTGACTCCCCACCCAGCAAACTAATCTATATCAGGTCCCTCTTCATCTCGGTGTACTTCTTTCCTCCCTTCATCCCGCCCAACATCCATATCCTCATCCTACCCTTACCTCGCTTGCCCAACATTCTCCCCTCAATTACCCTCTTCAACATTCCACTACCGCTCAATACGCCTTTCATTCATTTTTCCTGCCTCCATAGGATTTCTCTCAACAAACCCCTCTCCTCCCCCACCATTTCTAGTACTTCCTCATTTGTTTTCCTTTCGGTCCATTTCACCTTCTCCATTCTTCTCCACACCCACATTTCAAAAGCCTCCAATCTACGTCTATCCTCCTGCTTCAGCGACCACGTTTCCGCGCCGTACATAGCTACGCTCCATATCAGAGTTTTTACGAGTCTTGTCTTAACATCCCTACTCAACGTCCCCGTCATCAACTCCCTCCTCCTTGAGAAAGCCTCCTTGCCTAGCGCAATTCTTCTCCTTACGTCCCTACCACTTTGACCGTATTGGTCCAAAACACTTCCGAGATATGTAAACTGTTCTACCTGCTCTATTTTTCCCCCGCCTATTTTAATATTTAGCTTAGCCTTTTTCTTTCTGGAAAATCGCATAACCTTCGTTTTATTAATATTAATTCTCATCCCATATTTATCGCACTGAACCTCCAATTCACTCAACAATGCTTGCAACCCCTTGGCTGACTGAGCAACTAATGCTTGGTCATCAGCAAACTTAACCGATTTTACGAATTCCCCTCCGACTTTCATTCCTACCTCCAGTTCTTCCCATGCCTCTTTAATCATTTCCTCTACATATACGTTGAACAGTACCGGTGACAATGGGCAACCCTGCCTTACACCTCTTCCTAACACTGCCCATCCGGACTCTCCGTTCCCCACTCGCACCTGAGCAGTCTGAGACATGTACAGGTTTCGGATCAGTCTCCTGTCCCTCAAATCCATTCCTATTTTCTGCAATACACGCATTAATTTTTCCCAATTCACTCTATCAAACGCTTTCTCGAAATCTACAAAACAGGCAAAAACGTCCTGATTGTATTCTATATTCCTCTCGACTAGTGATCTCATTACTGCAATCGCATCACGCGTACCTCTTCCTTTCCTTAACCCAAACTGATCATCCCCTAAGTAATCATTTGCCTTACTCTCTATCCTTTTGCTGATGATCCTGAGAATAACTTTAGCTGCGTGGCATATCAAACGTATTGTTCTGTAATCCTCACATGACGAAACCTTTGCCTTTTTTGGAATAGGAACTAACACCGATCTCACAAAATCTTCCGGCCAGATTCCTTCCTCATAGATACTACGAATCAGTCCATATATGGCCTTCTTCCCACCTTTCCCTAACCATTTCAACATTTCTACAGGAATATTGTCCACCACCACAGCCTTATTTGGTTTCATCTCCTTTAATGCCCTTTCTATTTCATCGTCGAGTATGGCTGGACCTAAGCTATCTTCTTCTACGTCATGTTCCTTTTCTATGTCTAATCTTGTCGGCCTAAGTTCTTTACCATACAGTGTTTCTATATATTCCTTCCATCTCTCTTGGATTTTTCTTGGTTCAACTATTATCTTACCCCATTTATCTTTAACTGTTAGCACAGATCTTGCCTTCTTACTTCCCGATAATAACTTAACCTTGCTGTATAGAGCAACAATTTCAACCTTCTTCTGTAAACTTTCCATATCCTCGCATTGCGTTTTCCACCATTCTTCTTACCCTCCCATGGACTACAACCTTGTCGTGGTGGAAGGGCTTGTGTGTTCCGATGACCCCTAGAGCTGTGCTGGCGGAAGTAATAATAATTACTCCTGGAAGGGTCACCCATGCCAGATAGGTCGAAGTTTAGGAGCCAGACGAAAGGTAGTCCACGCAGCGTCTGTTCCTCAGTGAGGCGGCTGCAATGGCGTCTGACCCCAGTGGGGCGGCCATTAAGTGATGGTGTCACGTTAAAAACACTATTGAGGAAGGAAACGGGAAACCACCTCAATTATGATTCCCAAGAAAATAATGATATATATATATATATACATATATATATATATATATACATATATATATATATATATATATATATATATATATATTATTAGGTAATCTACCGGTTAAGGTAGGTTTTTGGATGGACACAACTATCAAATAAACATTTTGTCTCCCCACCTAGCAAACTAATCTATATCAGGTCCCTCTTCATCTCGGTGTACTTCTTTCCTCCCTTCCTCACCCGTGTACCAAGCCCGACGGCGTGTGAATATTCACACATCAGGGTACGGGAGCCAGTTCGTTTCCCTGCGCCGGTTATGGTTCCCCAGGAAGATCTGGTACCCGAAAAATCAACTAGCTTGGGTGGAGCTGCAGGTGCCCAGAGTGCCTTGCCTGGGAATCGAACCCGGGACCCTCCGGTCAGTATTCCAACGCTCTACCCACTAGACCACCCCAGTATATATATATATATATATATTCATTCACATAGAAATAGGGAAAAGGAAATGGGAAAGGAACACACATAAAGGACGAATACAAGAGAGGTGGGGAAGGCAGATTTGAGCAGATCACAAATGTAAAAATATTTTCCTCGACCTTTTACATTTGTGATCTGCTCAAATCCGCCTTCCCCACCTCTCTTGTGTTCGTCCTTTATTTGTGTTCCTTTCCCATTTCCTTGTCCCTATTTCTATGTGGATGAATATTTGTTCGCCGTATGGCGGGATTTCGTGTTTTAATGTATAGCATTATATATATATATATATATATATATACATACATACATATATAATATATGTATATATATTACGGGGTCTACAGTAGAAACTTTTTAATTTCATGTAAATTTAACAGAAATTCTCAAATTCAGGGACAGAATGCATTGGAAGCCTAGTCTTGTACCTTTCTGACAAGAGAGACAGGACGACGCACGTCACATCACCACACTTGGCTAGTAGCATGATGCCATTGCTTCGGAAAAACATTTAGGAGACATTTCAACCGGAATATTCTGAAAGCTGATATTTATCTCTGAAATGAATCGTCCATCAGCAGGAATTTGACAGAAGTAACATCTGATAAAGTGGTAGAGGAGACAATGGTTATATATTCGATGGGTTAGCTTCATTTTCAGAACGTATTCTACTGTATATCCACTGCTTAAATGGAACTTCTTTCATTACGACGCTTCTTATCCTATCTCCCTTCACAACTCTCGAGCTTTGATTATCCCCGCCGTCCGTTCCGCACACCCCCCAACTTCTTACCCTACCCTCTATATCCTCATTTTTTTCCCAAGCATAAGCCACTCGTTCCCTCATCCCAAGAGCACTTTCCGTTCCAGTCCCGGACCCGTGGTCACCATGGAAATTTTCGGGATCAGCCTATACCACCTCCTGGGCATCCGAAGTCATATTAAATGCGCTAACGGCAAACTGGAAACGAGAAAGAGATGAAGAGAGCGAGAGAGGGATAGAGAGAGGTGCACTGGGCGGCAATGCGGGATGAGCTGCTAGTGAATGACTAAGCAGGGAAGGGGACGAGAGAGGGAGAAGGAGAGTGGCGGGTGAAAGGCGAGGGATTGGCTGAAAAGAGGAATGGCAAGAAATGGAGGAAGGAAGAGAGAAGCGTAGGCGATAGGAAGGGTTGCTCGGGATTAAAATTTGGGCGTGAGTGGGTGGAGAGGCGAAAGGGTGATAGTGGGGGAGGATGATACGTCCGCAGTACAACGAAGAAAACGCCGCCCAAGCAATCATATTAAAGGGCGAATTTGGGTTCTCCCAGATATATTCTACATAATACGGACTCTGCGTCATTTCTCAGAAAGTGGACCGGTTCTGCAGTTTGACCAAATGTAAGATATATTCGTGCGTACTAATGCATTGGTACGCCAAATAGATTTTTGTTAAAGATGGGAAAATCTCTAATAAAATGTGTAACCATTGAGTTTTGTTTCATAAATCTCACGTTAAGTGGTTATTTTTAATTTAACTAAATTCTATAAAATGAAATTGTTTACGGAAACTATGTAGACGCTCGTAGAATAAATTGATAATTCCTGTTAGCACATTTAACTAGTGACACATGGAACAAAGAAGCATTTCACATTTTCAGTAGAAAATAATATAAAGGAAATTGAAATGATAAACAAACACAGATTTTTCCCACAGATTCAATGAATATGCTAAAATTTACTTGGGAATATTGTAACTCTGTAAAATGACGTGATTCTGATAACACAAATGAGCTCTTTTGTCAACCCTATTTTTTTCAATTCTAATTTCCTTAGACCTTCATACTGGAAAAGCACAGTTTGTCTCTTGTCATTTTAACTACCTATGCATTTTATTTTTGCCTCATTAAACATATCAAACGTTTAGCTAGTCAGCCATTATGTTGATATGATTGAAAACGTCATGGTACGTTATATTGAGAGAATATCCTCATTGTAAGAGGATATATCTAATCGAATCGATATTAATTGGATGTTAGTTCCCTTTGCTGTACTTGAATCAATTGATATGTCATTAAAATGTGTCAACTGTTGATGGCCGAATATCGCCAATTAGTGTTCAAAATTTTATAATATTTTTTAACGTAATTAGTATCGAAAGTAAAAATGTGGCATTTCAACATTTAATAAAATAAAATGCTTAAAACACAATTTAAAAATTTATTTAAAATCGATAAAATTTTAACATACTTAAATATCCACTCTACTTACGCATTAATGCACGCTACTAGTTCTCTTTGTTGGAATGAATACTATAAAAATAGACAGTTACCATTGTGAAATCAAATAATGTTTTATGAAACATATCAATATATATACATAATCATTATATATGGTAATATACTTTATACAGTATGTGTCTTCACCAAATTAAAATACCATATTATATCTCAATCAATCAAATAGTTATTTTTCATTGAATAAATATAGAAAAAATCGTACTGCATTTTAAAAATACAACGTCGATTAAATGATTGAAATTTTTGGGACAGAGTTTTTCAATTGATTTTCAAACAAGTTATGCGCCATAGGTCTCAAGGATCCATTCCTCAAAGTTACTTCGACAAAAGTTGTTATGCTGTTCTGTCTCCTTCAGCAGACAGAGCAACATAGCAACAATGAAGAAACTAATCTGTTGGACATTATTTAACGTAGTCAGCTAATAGTATTAGCTAGCTAATAATATCCCGAAGATTTCAGTTCCATCGCCAAGAAAGCTATTCAAATAGAAGGTTGCATAAATGCTCTAATATTCTGTAAGGAACAATTGAAATCAACTCCAGGGAGAGTTTTGGAACTAACAGGAATTTGTATCCTTCCACTTAGCCATAACCAGCTTTCGTCAGGTTGCTTTACAATAACGTTACAGTTTACTTAGTAAGACTCATTATAAAAAGTTTTTTTTTTAATATTCTCCAGATTGCTTTTAAGACGTGCCATAGAAAATTAGTTTCTCATGCAGTAGGCAGATATTTTGGTATGAGATGTACTTGGTGCAGAGCGTTCAGTCACTTCGGTTTATTTAATCTTGATTACCATTACCCTATTCAATATATAACGTTTCCTTCAAGTGCGGAGTTAAAAATTGTAATTATTTGCTCAAATGACTTGTTTTATTCGAATTAAATATTCAGTTATTTTATTAATAAAAATATTACTGTAGCCTCATTTGATTTTGCAACTGCTCAGAAATTAACATTACACACATTGGCTAAGTTATTGGTTTTAAATACCATTTTGCATTACTATTCTATCTTACTAACGCTAAAATTGCACATCATTGACTGTATTATTTCATTACCTACACAGTTATTTCCATATGTGTACATAAAACTTGAACAATCCAATGCTTCATGTTATTTTACAATCATCAAAAGTATTTCAATCCTAGAATTGATTTCCTGCAACCCATATATTTCAATTCTACTATGTAAGGATGTAAGCCAAGGCTGCATATTCTAGGAAGAATAACGTGGTGGTGTCTCGTTACCATCCACATCACAGTACTGCGGCTGATACCGTGAACTTCACTCTCGCCTGCAGCTGTGGCAGCTGATGCCGATTGAAAACTGACCCACTCTGGTCTACTCTACCAATGTCTAATGGCGAATGGACTTTTACCATGGGTTCAGAGGACTATTTTTCTCGTTGCCTCGTTCCGAAATACCATTATTGTGCTTTTTCTATCAATGTGTGGTTGTCGTTTCGAAAAACCATTAACAAATTTTGAACCCGTGATCCTCTAGAGAAATGAGAGACCTTACCTCCCACCTCAAAAACGGTGGGAGACGTGAAACTATAATTTAGTTTTAAACATATGTTAGATTAAGTATATTATTTAACCCTAATTCTATATTTTCCTTAACAAAGAGAGGAAAATTCATTTGCGATTAATTCTCAGTTTCATTCTACATGTAATAACTAATACATGCCAGCAATGTTTTACGAAATGTAATTAGAAATAATGACCAACTCCATCACTTGTCATAATTGAAACCTAAATCAGTGGGAAAAGCGGCGGACAAACTTTAATTGACAGCGGGTGCAAACAGACCCATCTCCCTTACGACTCTCCTGTGCCGCTACCTCCTGGTCGATAATTTAACCCCCAAGATTGAGGTGGGAAAAATGAAACAGTAATTCTCATTTTTCTTTTACAAAAACTATGGCGGAGCAACATAATGTAAATCAGAGGAATAATGTTGTAACACTTCACCCACTAAGCTTATCCCCGCTCCTTGTGAGCACTAGTTCCACATCCACGGGGTTCTCGCAACTGCACAAGGGCACATAAGTAGACATTAACTACCTATGCGGTAAGCTTGGGAAAAGAGGGCAATGTCGCAGGAAAATTAACAATGCAAGGGGCATGCAAATATGAACAGGGGGAATAGGTACCCAGGACCGACGAGCTGGGAAGGGAAAACTTTGTCCAATATCGGACGCCCGTGAGAATTGGAGCAAACACGACCGATATAAATTATCAATGGATCGCGTTTATGCAAAGCCAAGAAAGGAAGTCCTGCAGCGAAAATGAATGAGAGCGGTCGTTTGTCGGGGGAAAGACAAGAGGGGGAGCTGAGGGGACTGGATGAAACGTAAACATCAAGAGAAAAGTTGCGGGTGTTCGGAAGAGTTGGAGCCGTGAGACGGCTCGATGTATCGATTACGAACCATCAATTTCGATATGCATACCAAATGACAATACGATTAGGAAACGCAGAGCATCGATCGCTCCACACCCGTATTGAAATAAATGCGACGAGACGTAAAATTGCGTGCCGCTATGTGAAAGCGATTTTGTCATGCGAAATGCGGGCGGCCCATGCAGCCTTGCCACTTTTGAGCGTGGAGCAAGATGAGAATGCGATGCCAAAGAATAGGCATTTGATGTGATGTCCGACGTTACGCGATGGGGGATGTTAATGCCACGTATGATGCTTATGCGAAGATGGTTCGATGGGTAATTACTGATCCTCCATTTAGGGTACATGGCAATTTCGATGCACGGTCGTCGATATTCGTTTCACGCAAGACGGAGCATTAGCGCTGAGCGGAACTTTAAAAAAAAAAGCGCAGTCCACATAAAATGGAGGGGAGTGGAAGTTCTTTCTCCGGGGAGGAACTGGCGGTCCTGTAATCGAGGAACGAGGCGGAGAGGGTGGGAAGAGATCATTGCTGGAGGGTGGGTTGCTGGAGGAGTAGTCTGTGGAGGCCGCTTGAAAGGGGAGGGCGTTGAGGGGGAGTAATTTGGGAGGTAAACAGGGATCCTGATGGGATTGAGAATGAGGAAGAGAAACAAGTCGGCGATCGAGGAGAGCTGTGTGTGCGAATCGAGGGACAAGAAAAAGAAGAAGGGAAAGAGATAGAATGTCAATGAAGGAAGGACTGTGGGAGGATGGATAGAAAAATTCAGGACAGGAGAGTTTCCGAAGTTGCTCCTGCACGATACACGGCCTCCCTCAATAGTTTCGAACTGTTGTCAAACTTATTTGGGCGTGCAAGTGCGGAATGGTTTTTGGGGAAAGAGTTTAGCCTATAATGTTTCTGGCTTCACGCTACAAGTTTCACACATAAAATGAACTTCATTGAACTCATAAGCCATGACACAATTCCAACAAAACTTTATCAAACAACCCAATTTCACGGTTGGTTTCACTTGAAATGAGCGCAAGACTATGACTCATGTTGTTGAGTTCGAGTTCCTAGTGTGCATGGACGTTCCTTGCTCGTACATAACACTACATATACTTAATCGCCAAATACAGCAATCTTAATTACACTCCAATAGTCCGTATCAAACTAATACCGAAGAAATTCAGCAAGAAATAAAAATAGAAGACATAACATTTTTTTGTGGAATTCCCCAAAAAATAATGGCCCTCTTCATGCTAATAATGCTCGTCATTGTTTTCATATACCTACTCACACTTGGGATTTCGATGTATTACATATTTACTATTACATGCACAAATTAATACTTAGGTGTTTTCACACTAAAACAAATTTACGCAACCGGTATCTTACGCAATGAAGTTGTGTGATTCTTTGTTACAAATATTTGGACGCAGGTACGTGTACTCAATAAACTCAGTGAAGTCCCAAAAAATGGGGAGAAATTCTATATGGAATCCCATGAATATAAAAAAAGATCATGAACCTGGTGACCTTTAGCAGCCATCGTAAATTACTGACGCCTACCGTGGAGTTAATTTGATAACAAAGCAATTATTTCCAGGAAATAATACTATCCACTTTCATTGATACCTCAAGGGAATGATATGTATGCTCTATAAACTCACTTGGGATAAAGTAGAGAGTGATGCCTTGGCGTTGGCCTTAGTACATACATAATGTTTTTTTGACATAGCGGTTCGATGCTCCCTCGCTGATCTTTATTAGCTCACTAAAAACGTAATAACTTTTCCATTTTGTTTCATATAGAAGAATTCAACTTCCCATTCAATAATTTCGAAATAGACGTCATCTCACAGGTCAATGAATGGAAAAGTCCCCACATTTGGTGTATACCTGAAATAATTCCAACTGATCAATATAGTGATTTCAAGAATTATCACCACTATTAGCAGTACTCTGCATTATTAGGTTATGCACACCTTCTTTGAAATTCTACCAAAGTCTGTCTTCATTTACCATGCCTACATCATCATCATTTTTTCCTTTTCAACCCACATTACTTTTGCCATTTTTCTCCAAGCCTCATTCCAAAAGCCTCCAATCTACACTTAAGCTCTAACCTCAATGATCAAGATTTCAAGCCAACCAAAGTAAGCTCCATATCAAAGGTTAGTCTACATTCTTAATTAAGGTACATGTATGCAATTATCGCCGCTTTGTATACGCTTCTTTGCCTAAAGGATTTTTTAAATGCCCTTACTACACCAATTTTTATTCCTTCAAAAGACTCTGAATAGGCGAGTTCTATCAGTTCTAATTAACATCTCACCTTTATGTTTACCCTAGCCTTCCTATTTATTGAATCTCATTACTTTTGTTTTCACATGATTAACCCATACATTTTACACTGTTTCTGCAAGGTTCCAAGGTTCTAAATAATCATCGGAAAATCTGATTTTAAAAGTGCTACACCACGTTTCACTCCAAAATCTAGCCCTTTCCATTCCTACCTTACCATTTCCTCGGCATAAACATGATTGTATATTGAAAATACCAGATGCTAATGAATTCCTCCGCCTTACTTACCTGCCGAACATGGCTCATTTAATTTGCCCATTCTCTATCCGCACCTGTTTAGTCTGAAAAATTTACAGCTTCCGGATGAGTCTTTCATCTTCTGCGAAGTGTTAATTAAATGTGCACAAGTTACTCTGTCAAATACCTTATAAAATCCCACGAACATCCAGTTTAACTCTATGTTTCTTTCCGTTAGTGACCTCTTTATTGCTATGAAACCACAGAGTAACACCAATTTCTACTTTTAACCATTATTCCATACTGATCTCCTGAGTAGGAATTTACTCTCTTGTTCATCCTTTTATGTAATATATAGCACACATATAATAACTTTGCCAAGTGAAAAATCAAATGTATAGTTCTCACTGTATTTTTACCTTTTTTTGGAATGATACCGATTATGATCAGTCTTCCGGCCTAATTCCCTCACATAAATGCTGCGAATGAGTCTATACAAGCCTTTCCCTATTTCGTCCTATTTATATTAACTTCGCGTGTCCTTATACTTTTCTTACTGCCATGTTTATTTTGTGCAATTACTTTCTTGTTTCAGTTCGTTTTGTTCTCCTTATATTTCTATCTCTTTAATTCGGTGTTCACGTTTTTTCATTTTATTTTTTCATCCATCTTTCTAATCATATCTACTACAATCACTGGCTCCATAACTTTTTTCAATACAACCCTTCTGTTGTTTTCCCCGCTAATTTTTTTCTTTGAAATATTCTTTTCTTCTATGACACTCCTCCCCTTTTCCTCCCTCAGAGTTTGATCAACTATCTCTGGGTCCTCCTTCTTTTTGCCCCAGTTATCTTCTGCACTTCATTTCCTTATACTCTTCTCCTTTTTTAATCTTCTCTATGGAAGAGTACGCTTCATGAGCACTAGAACTGCGATCAGAATCTTCAACTGCTCTTATGTAGCTGCGTTATATGATCACACTATTCGTAAAGCTATGCCTAGCCACATTATAACCATACTGGTATCTCCCTATATCCCCAGGGATTTTTCATGTCTATCTATTATATCTATAATAAAAAAAATCTAAAATATAAGGAAGTGATTTCTTCTGCAAAACTTCATATTTTTCTTCCTGTAGTCAGTCATCTTCTAAAACGTACTTTTCTACCTCAATCCCGTTTCTTTCTTTTCCTACCACTGCGTTCCAATCCTCTATCCCAATCAATTCTTTTTCTTACAGCTACATACATGTTCATATCGTCTAACTGATTATATACATTATCTACTTCTTCCTCCCTATCACTGGTTGCTGGAATATACCCTATGGTTACTGCTAAAATTATCGGTTTGCTCATATTTTTTATTAAAACATTCCATCATTCACCTGTTCCACTTCCATTACCCTTTTCTCCCATTATAACGGGACATCATCACTAAAATGTTATCCTCACTCAGGAAAATTCACTAGGCGGTATACTATTTGTTCAAACCCTAACCTACGATCTATGGGTGGCTCAGCGGAGAAATTATTATTCCTCCTGCCAAAACGGCTCCATGGATCGCAGCAACGTACAAGCCCTACCACAACGTCAAGTTTGTGGGGGAGGGAAATATTTATTAATAATGAAGTACCATCGAAAGACATGAAATATTATAGGATGAAAAAAAATTAAGTAGCACTATAACGACGAGAACTACCTTAAATATCATAAAAATAACTACGGTGTCAAATGAAAGATTTAGTAACATAAGGTGGTTTAACGCCTGGACACCGACAAAAAATTACCAAATTTGGAATCTAGTAATTGAAGATCATGAAATTCAAGATAATAGAAAAAAATAAGGTTTTAAGTTTTGCTGCATGTAATAAATAAACCCGTTGAAATGGGGACACTCTTTGAATGAAAAGATACCTATTGTTTACAAAGCTTCGGTAGACGCAGGATGGTTCTCTCAGAAACAAAAATATACCTGTGATTACTTGATGAATAATGCTGAGAGGTTATATAAAAGGCCTTCAAAATGAGAGGAAAAGATTAATTAAAGCTAAAACAATGCAGCAATATGTAGTCTCTTGTATGTAATTTTTAAAACCTGATCGATTGCATAGAATTTTATTATGATATAGCAATGTTGCCGTGCTTGTGCTCCACATTTCGTAAACTTTAATAGGTTTAAAAAAATCTACTCTATCTCTCAAAGGGGATAGGGTTGGTGGAGAGCAAGACCCAAGATTCTTGCTAATAGGATCATTGAAGGATGAGATCCCTCTATATGAAATTATATGGAAAGTTAATAGGTTTATAGTATACAAATAGAGATTACCAAGGGGGCATTGAACCGCTATATTACAACAACATCATGTACGTACTAACTCATCGTCAAGCCATCACTCACTACTTAATCTCAAGTGAGTTCAGAGGGCATACAGATCATTGCCATGAGGTCTCAATGAAAATAGATTATTAGTTCCTGGAAATTTAAATAAACAAGCGGCAAAACACTTTATTTTTTTATTTTAACTCCTATCGATTCAAACGTTCCATATCTTTTTCCCACTTGTAGGGCATCGCACAGAAGACTGATAGATGGATAGTAAAATTTAGCCATCATGTTCGAAGGTATTATAAAGTTAAAAGTCGTAATGCATTAATTATTGCACTCAATAATTTGAATTGAATTTTTCAATACAGATGTTTGAATAATTAATTACCGAATATATGCAGCTAGTTCTCGGACAACTGTTTGTTTCCAAATGATTCCCAAATATTATCTCTATAGATAGCCGCTTTAGCAACGTTTCTAGGAGTTTGTTTATGATTAGCAAGTGATCTTTCAATCCGTTAGGAAGAAAGAATATTGCATGCAAAATCGTCAAAAAATGTTGACAAACTTTGAGAAAAACAGTGATGTCATGTATAAAATACCTTCAAAGTAGTTTTTTTTATCTCCATTCAAACATTGTCATTTTGTTTTGTGTTGGTGCTACGTTTCTATACATTCTTAATGTATAGTTTCCGTTGATCCAATTCAACGCACACCTACATCAAGGTGGTATTGGCGTGAAAATTCTCGAGGGTCCAAAAGTTTGAAATGAAATAGGAGAGAAGAAGAAAAACTGAAACAAAGGAAAGCGTGTTGCTACCTCTCTGTTCAAAGAGGCAATACTGTTTGGGGTCACTTCCCAAAGGACAAGGAATGTTCACGAAGGTTATTTTCACCCACTAACTCTCAAGAAGGAAACGGAACTCATCCTGGTGGGGGAAGAAATGCCCCATCCGGAAATTGAACCTAAGTCCGGAGACTAAAAAGGTCTGACCGGCAACATCTCTTTGGCCCTTATAAACTTATGCTTGGGATAAGAGAGAGAGGGAAAATGGGATGCTCATCATTCAATGCATGGGAAGAAAAGGTAAATATGAGAGGGGGGAGCCGGAGAAGTAAGGGGAGTGAATTGAACGGCAAAGAAATGATGGGTAACGGAGAGGAAGGGACGAGATATACGAAACGGAAGAAAAGTAGGGAAGGAGGAGGGAAGAGAGGCAACAGAAACAAGGGAAGGAGACGAGGGATCGTGACGTGAAAAGATATTGCCCGGGCCTTGGTTCATATATTTCCATCGGGCTCAGTTCTCTCCTTAATCCTCCCGTACGTTATTGGATCCATAGCCGAATGAAAAATTCACGCAAAGTCAACTGGCGGTGTGCGCTTTAGGATACTCACGAAGAAAGAGCGCTTTACCGGCGTTTCACAAGCTCCAGCACAAGAAACAAAGTGCAAGTTGAGGATGGTATGCATCGCTTTTTGTCTTCATCTCAGGGCACGACACATTAAAAATGAATTGCACCTGCAAACACTTAAAGATGATCCTTCAAGACGACCTGTTATTGCAATGTGAACCAGTAATAGATTGAACTTTACAGCGTTCAATAGCTGTTTTTAAAAACATTTCAAAAATCACTGTTTCATGGTTCATATATTTTTTTAATTTGTTTAAAAATCAAACATACAAACTAAATGCCTACATAACCATTTATTCATGAAATTTTGATGCTTGTTGTTAAATATGGTTATCAGATCTGTATTCAAAACCTTAAAAAAGGAACTGGGTAGTCTAAAAAGTTTCCGAACTCAAAAATTTCAGAAAAAATATCTTTGTTAGGTCGGGAATTTTCCAGACCACACTTCTGCTGCTGGACACAACTGCCAACTAACATAACAGTGGATTTGAAAAAAATCATGTACAATGCAGATCCTCATTATAGCAAATATAATCATGAATTTAATTCAAAGTGGACCTTAAAAGGGTCAGGTTGTTAAGGCTCTACATGAATTATTTTTTTTTTCAATGGAATAAGTCACTAATTACGGATTTTAGTGTGCTTGGTAAAAATACGGTAATTTACGACATTTCATAGATATATTTTAGGGAAGAAATATTATCACGCGAGAAATTTAATTTTTCCAATTCAACTGAGAGGGCTGGAGCTTTTCCGCTTTTAGTCCATTCGTAGAAGAGAAATAGTTCACACGGCAAATCAAGCTTGATCGGAAGTATTTTACTTTAAACGATAAGGTAAATGCTTTTCGGACAACTCAATCTTGTGGTACCACCACCGGGACTCCCCCATCGGATTTCTCGACATATTGATCATGATCACTCGACGTGGTGGAGAAGAAATGGGGAAGGTGAGGCTTTCGATGGTATATTCGAAGCATCCTCTGGCCTTGGTCTAACGGGAGAGTAAGAGAGATAGAAAGAGAGAGCAGACAGTGGGAAAAGGCTATGGCGGGAGAAGCGACAGGAGGGGGAGAACGTGGTTCTATATAACGGGGAGTTGGAGAAATAGTGAGCTCTGGAAGAGATGTAAGAGGGCGAACGAAAAATACTCGCCGTCATGGAGGGATAAAGTGCTCGGGGTGGTGTTGCTGCTGCCTTCGATAAGCCCGCGAGTGTGAGAGATTGTGAGGTAGAGAAAATGTGGTGGATAGAGGAGCAGCATGCTGGCAAGGGTGGGGGGAGATACCGGCCGAGGGAAGAGATGACCCTTCCTTCCTCCACTGACAAGTGACAAACGGAGGAGAGTGCGACGAGGAGGCGGGGAGTGATTGGTGGCGGTGAGGGAGTGGAAGGAGAGGTATCGGAGGGAGGAATCGAGAGAGAGAGAGAGAGGGACGAGTAGTTGGGTGGGTAAATGGGAGTTGAGGATGTAAAAGGGGGAGGAGACTAATATAGGGGCGGTCAGAATACTGACAGACAAAAAGGCTTTAATTTGGCCGGAATTGGGAGTACACTAGGTTGCCTCGTGCGTGTGGTGAACCCATATCGCTGACAGCGGAAAGTAAATGGGACAACGAATTCACAGACAAAAAGGAGACATAAATGCCTGGGAAACTAAGAAAAAACTTTAAGAAAAATTCAAAAAATAAGAACTTGGACTATGGTATCAAAAGCAGGTTAACCTAGATGTGATTACGGAGTGATCTAATGGAATAGGTCGCAAATAAAATGGTTCCGATTGATGAAAAATTCCTAAATAGTTCCTTTAAAAGGAGAGACGTAGAAAAAAAAACAATAGATAAAACTTATGATGAAGGAATTTTGTTTCGATGAGACTTTTTTTAACTGTAGATATGAATAAAATTCTCATACAAGATAGATATGCGTTATTTATTTAAACAGTCTCTAGAATAAAGAAATTTAGTCCAACATTATCAAAGAGATTGCATAGACAGATACTAGCATAATTTAGCAAAATTATTATTTTAAATCCCACATGTAATTTCGGCAAGAGGCATATCTTTTACGACTCGGACGGTTCGTAGCGGTGAAATATCTTTAGAGAGAAGTTGCATTGTTGCCCGAGTAATAATGAATTTTTAGGCTATTGAAACGTCAAATTATGAGCGAAAACACTGACTAAGGATGTTTCATTGTGAAATATAATTGGCAATATTCCGATATTTCCTTACTTCAAGGCACTTTGTACAATTAAAAATAGAAATTACAGGTCAGAGAATAATCCAATAAAGAAAACCTCCGGAAAATGAAACTTAAAAGAGAGTAAAAAAATAACTCAAGTCTTTGTGGAAGTGAATTTAACTGCGCTCCACAAAGCCAGCAAATACATTCACGTCTTAAAGGATTTGTTTCTTTTTTAAAATGGTTATATAGGCCGCAAATATCACCCCTGAGAATGTCCACCTCTCCACAAGCTTGCGAGACAAAGACAGATACCCCCGTTTCCTTTTCCGAGAACGATACAAAGGAGAGGACGGAGAGAGAGTGCGGTTCTACGGCGGTTCGTCAGAACGTCCACTCAAGTAACGCCATCTTTTAAGAGTCCGCACGACCTGCCATCCAGTCTTGGTGGGCGCACTGATACGTAAATCCACTCTGGATGGGTAGGAGAGAAAAGGATGATAGGTATTACTCCGCCGTGACAGGGAGGTGACGGAGAGGGTAGTTTGCAATGCAGAGAGGCAGTAGAGGAGAAAAAGATATGGAGATAAAGTCTCATGCTACCGCTGTTTTGGCATGGGACTAAATGAACCCAGTGTTTTTGAGGAGAGATGTGATTAAATTTATTCGCCACTGCCCCTACGGTAGGGCATCATGGAACATAGAGGTCATACAAATTTGTACACTAAATAAAATTATATTCTATCGTATGTGATGAAAGGTAACTAGAGAGAAAAGATCGTTGAGGGAAAAGAAATATGTGTTAACATTTATAATTTATCCCAGATATGAATTGACCTCAGCAATTCAACCAACTCATTAAAATGCGGTGAGGGAATACCATTACTCTTCAGCTACGATATTGTTGCCATTTAGCAATTAATTTCACGAAGAGATTTTAATCATGCCGAGAGATAAAAACACGGCAAACTTATCACAAATTCAGCTATTTCACCACGTTTTCAAACACAGTTTATATTAGTACAAGAAAGAGGGTAAAATAATTATTTGAGTGAATATGTTCGCATAATTTTCGCTCATTATATCCGGTTAGTTTATATTGGTTAAACGATGCATATTTTCTCCATAATATCTAACAACTAACTGTCACTAAACAATTTACTTCTATTTATCGTTTTAATATATTGGCTATTTAAACATCATTCATTGTATTTTTCAATTATTTTAAAAGTTTAATTCCTCGCTGTGTATGGAATGTTTGGGTCATAAATATTACTTTTTAAATTCCCATGGTAATGATTAAAAAAAATTCACTGATAAATTCCAACCTCACAGGAAGAAAAATCCCTTAACCGCAATTTATTTTTTAAATGGTGCACTGGATGGGAACGCGGAAGTTATTGATCGATAATTTTAGCAGGAACAAATGATCCTTTTAAAAATGTTACAGTCAGTAGGAAATTGATGGCACTTGTAATATCTCAAAAGGACGGGATTCGTGAGATAATTGCAGAAATGGCGCACCATGTATGAAAGTAGTTCAAAACTTTGGTTTCTGCCATCTTTTGTAAAAGAAATGAACTTTACTGAGGAATCGATGAGCATACATGAACATGCTCACGCTATTATGTCAGTAGTGGCTAAAAGTTTCAAGAGTGGTTCCTTAATAAAAAACCGAACTAGGTTACCTAAAAGTAAATACTAATTAAGATTTTCATTTTTTAAGCTAATAGGAATTAAATGAAAATACTTGATTACTGAATTAATAAGGCATGCATAAAGCTTAAAGCATACCTGTGCTTTTCCGTGAAAACATTTTTACGTTGGTTTAATTTATTTGCACTGCAGTTTATAATGTACGTTTCACCTTTCTGTGATAGTAAAAAAATTAGGTTCTCTTCTGATTTAGAGAATATAATTCACGTTTTTTTCATATGAGATCCATTCAAAACGTATTACATAGACGCTTCCTAGAGGAGAATTGAACGCATTGGAAGACAATTACATGAGATGGCCTTTTAAATTTATGTGAACCGGCCGCGGTGACGGCGGGTTAACGTCCTCGTCTGCAAATCCAAAGGTCGCGGGTTCGATTCCCACCTGGATTGGTGGTTTATCCTCCACCTACGGCGTGGGTGTTCTTGTGTCAATTTTTATCACTGTCAAAAGTCCAATCGAAATCCAAGGTCTAAATCTGTTGTTTTCTGACTAATGCTAAATAAATATATGGTTCTTATCAAGAGAAACAAGTTGATAGAGATCCTTCTAACTCACAAAAATTAATTTCTACTAAAGTACTTTAAATAATGTGCCTTGTATCATCGAGTAAACGGCATAAAACACAATTTGCACAAAAATATTAGTAATTAGCTGTGATTCCATTTCTATATTATTAGTTATTGACTGTTTTTATATTCGTTTTCATGGTAAAATTCTGAACAAAAATTTACTATCAAATTTATGTAGCATGTTTAGGAGATATTGTTAACTAATGTAGCTCCTGCTACGATAAATTAAAATTAAGAAATTCCTAAATCAAAAATTTTCCCAGTATAAAATGAATTATAACACGTTCAGAATGGCTGTGCGTCTTTTAAAGCTTGCAGAGATTTGACTACTTATCTCTTGAAGTAACAGGATCCATCAACCACAAGAGGAAGAAGGTTTCATATAAAAACACAGAAGAAAATATAACAGGGACTCAAAAGCATGATATTGTAAAGTGAAATTAAGGAAGCCCTGGCACCTTACCCTCTCCAGAGAAGAAAGAGGGTAGACGTTTTCTGGAGGCATAATAACCATTCTGTCACAGTTACAGTGCATAACCCAAAGACCATAGAAACAGGGAATTCAGGAAAACATTTCTTTCTCTTCAACTTTCCACTCAATTTAAATGGTGTCTGAAATTTTTAAACAACCCAGGTTTGTATAACTGAGAAAACAATTTCAGAGGAATTTATTATGACACTAATGTCATCATCATCATCAGTATTTCAATCCTAGGATTGGTTTACTGCAGCTAATGCATCTACTCTACTTGACTGCAAACCTGCATATTCTAGGAAATTAATTTGGGGACTCGGTCTGCGCCACCAGTCGCTAATGGTCTACTTCCGCCCCCCCCACCGAAATTAATTTCACATAAATAAATTTGAAAAAGATAAATGACAAATTTCCTAAGAGTAAAAGGGAAATTGGTGTTGAAGTTATGAATTTTTGCTAAATTGAAGGTGTACGTAAGTTTTATATTTTCTTCCAAATAAAAATTATAAATGTTAAAATTTTTTTGACGCTAATTCTCAAAAATAGTTAAAGTTAAAATAGTTCTAGATAGTACCATGATTTACTATATAAAAAAGCTATGGAAGTAAGTTGAAACACACATAATTAGTGTTGTTCAACGAAAATGATCAAAAGAGAATTTTGAGGCGATTAACGAGTTTTTTTAGGAATCTCATGCCAAATTTTTACATTTTCGACCTAAAATATTCAATTACCCTGGAATTCCGGGTTTACAACGCCTTTATTATACTTACTTCACTTCTAAGTTTTTTACAATTTGCGGGCATGTATCAACTTTGTAAAATTACAGTATAACGATATTCATTCCGTGAGCACTTCATAAACTTCTATACTATATACGTGATGCTTGGGCTCGACTGTCAAGACACACCGAGGGAAAGAATTGGCCGTTTAATGTTCATGAGAATGTTAGCATATGGTGAGAAGGGGAGGGAAGGTGGGCGAAACAAGGGGGCGCGGAACTGAGAGAAATTCACGTTGAATGGAAATGGATATTATGCGGCAGTTTGTACGTATTTTGTGTTTCCGGCGAGAAATACATTTACACGAATCTGTCTCCCGAAAAAACAATCGCTTTCAAATCAATTTTTTATAAATTTAACAAAAAAGGCAAGATAGTAAGTTTTCTACATCTCTTTTAATCTTGTGCACCACAACCTTGAGGAAAAATCCGTTTCCATGGGTTCAACCGTACCTAACGGGAATGAATAATACGATTTAATTCGATTCTTTGCATCAATTTTGTAAGTATTACAGCGACATATCTGAAACAAACATTATAATGCATAGTGATAACATTGAAAATAGTTTTTGGGAGAAAATTGGAGATCGCATAATATTTAAGCTTGCTGCGCTGTTTTCCCCTTAAATTATACGATTTAAGGCATTTGTTTTAGTGCCGAAAATGTTTCAATTCGTATTGAAACGGCTTCACTTTCTTAAGTACTCAACAGCAACTCTAAATCCCGTCAAAAATGATAGGTAAATGGAGAGAATTTTCCGTTTATTGGTGCATCATCATCATTAGAATTTCAATCCGGCTTTTTCTAGTATTTCAATTGGCTTGCTGAAGCCCCCCCCCCACATTCTTCCCTATTTAGTGTTAAATAACCATAATAATTTTTCCATAAATAAATATTACGTGAATGTAAACACATAATTACGTGGGGTGGCACAAAACAACAGCTCCATTCTGCTTCAAATACGTAAATTTAATTTGAAATGAGCAAAAATAAAATTTCCCTTTGAACATTTCATTATATTGTTTATTAAAATTAAGGTCATAAAAAGGGTACATAACTCAAAATGAGAGAAATGGATATGATACCCGTGTGATATTTATGTAACAAGGTGTTATTACGGTGGGTAAGAGAATTCGAACTGAAATCAGTGGTTTTAAACTAAGAAATATCAACTTTAATAAAACATATGGAGCTAAGGAGAACGCATGACTAATGAAACATAAGCAGAAATTGCTCTTGCTACTGCGAAGCGAGGAAGAACTTATCTCCGCTTAGAAAGCAAATGGGGACCAAGTTGAATTTTATAGCAAAATGACAAATCGTGTAAGTATGAAATGAAAGTTGAAATTCCATCGCTTTGCTATTCAGGTATTGATGAAACCCTTCCAGTTTCAAAAGTAAATACTGTTTCATGATTGCATAACCGCTCAACGCTTCACTGATAACGTTTGGAAAAAATATTGTTATATCTTTCACAAAAGAGACAGAAAAATTTAATATCCACAACAAGGTTGTACCATATTGTCATAGTACAAATCCTAATCATTATCAGATAAAAAACAAAACTCAGGAATATATATGTGTGTGTCATCGAAATTAAAGATCAAAAATAAGGTAATTAAAATATGACTACATGGAGTCCACAAGTGTCATAACAGAATGTTAAAATATATAATTGAACCGAGTAAACTGAATTTTACGAGGGCTTCCATAAGCCTGAAATTTAAACCACCGTTTAAAAAAAATATGGACAAAACAAATTGGAGTGGGAGTGCACGCGTATTTCAATCAACGTTAAATAACGAGTGAATGCGAGACACAAGATGGCTGACAAAGTGATATCAGAAATTTGTCCAATTCAACGAATTATAACGATTATATTATGTATCAATGAAAATAAACCAAATATAAAACATAGCCTTTAACCGTAAGTTTCGTTTTTGATTGGTTAGTATAAACCTCACATCATATTAAGCTATGCGACTGACGATTTTCATATTCAAGCCAATGGTATCCGTTCATCCTTGGCAAGAATATCATGCTCCTTAACACTGCACACATTGTTTCAGATGTGAGCTTCCGCAGATAGGAACCCTAAATTCTCCGCTCAGCAGCCAATATTTGCAAAACTAGGATGCCACGCCTCCAAAGTAACCATAAATAACCAAAATGGAGCCGTAATTATACGATCAGTTTGTTAAGAGTAGATTTTTACCTTCTCAGTTTGACAACATAAATTAAAATTATTCTTAAATTCATTTTTGCAATTCAGGGGTAGGATACAAGGTAAAATGCTCCTTTGGATGGAATTCCAAAAACCTGTCTCGCGGTTACACTTTTCAAAGCATAAACATTTTCAGCTTATCGCACACTGAAACCTGTCACACAATAAGACAAAAACATTAGCTGGGCGACTCCTTTCTCTTTTTCAGCTCTATCGCTTGTATGCATCACTCACATCCGCGCATTTTTCTGCGGTGCATGTCCGACACTCACAGACACACGTAGCCACGTACACAATTTAAAACGAAGCGCAGCAAATTAATATCGTCCCCTTCAGCGTTTCCTTCCCGGCTCTACAATACCTCAGGGAGACCGTTGCACGTACGAACCCGGCTGGATAGGACTGCCTCTGTGGTAGACGTGGAAGCAGAGCCCCACAGCTCTAGATGAAAAAGAGGGGCTGGCTAGGGAAGAGGAGGAGGCATATGGAAGGGGGGGCGTGTAAATCATCGCTGCACGAAAATACATCCGAAGCAATTGTGTTTGGTTAATCCGCATGTCGGAGCCGTTCTGCTGGAAATTAATTTCTCTGTCGCTCCCCTCATTCTACCGCTAGAATCCCTCCCCACTTTCGCTTCCTCTCTGCCCCTCGAGCCGCCCTTCCCACGCCCCATCCTTCCACTCTTATCTCCCTCCCCAATCATTAGCTACCCTTCCACTTCCATCACTCTCCCAAAACTACCCCTGCTTCCAACTTCCTTCACCCCGCATCCTCTCGTTTTCCTCCTTCATTCTTCTCACCTCGCGCATTCATCTAAACTTATCTTCCTTCCCGTAGTTCTCACCCGAAAGATGCCTCTTAACCCTCACCTCCGAGTCACTTGATGCGTTTCATTGTTGACGAGATCCTTGTCATGCGTAGCAGTGGAAACTCACCTGTAACTCGCAGTAAGAAATTATAAGAATCGCTTAAAAATCAAAAATTCATTAATGAGGCATTTTTCAGGATGGCAGTAAAATAAACTTCATACACACGCGACAAATTAAGATTAAACGAGATAGAAAAAATATATCTATATGTTGTACACTGATGCGGTAAATTCACTCTAAAACGTATGTAAACAGTAAAAAGCAGGTATCTCAAACATCAAGCAACAAAAAGTTAGCAAAAATGAATGGTGATGATGAAAAAGCATTGTAAAGAAACTTGATGGTGGAGGGAGCAACGAGGGGGATAATTCATGTTTTGAAGACTCAAATTTGGAATGTACTCGAATAACCTACTTTCATTTTTCTGAACTTTCTACGTGACTTTTATTTAGAGGCTTAATATTCGAGTGATGTTACGTAAGTTTGCATTCAAATCCACAAGAAAAAACTCTGGACAAGGTCACTTCCTTGTGGCCACGCGCACATTTCTCCGAGCAGAGGTCATCGCTGGCAGTTATTTAGTCTTCCGAAGGTAAAGAAATTCTTCACAAGTAATAGTAAGCACTATTAATATTGCTTTCCTTCATGCTTATGTTCGTTTCTGGTTTGCAAAGGTCATTTTATTTCGCTTGCACTGACATTAAATAATGTGGGAATCAGCGGAACGGGAAACCCGGGGATCCACTATCTCATAATTTTTCAAGGCTCCACTCCTTGCGTTATGAACGTGGATCCCTTCACCCCCCTCTACCTTTCCCTCATTTCTCCCCTCCTCTTCTACATCCTCCTTCTTGCGTTTTCCACATAAACATTCTTTTCCCGCTGGGGTACACTAACCCACACATACCATTTCTCAATCTTCATTTTCCGTTCTCCTGCGCCCCTCCTTCCCTGGCAGGCCCCATATGATTATCTTAGGCTCTCCCAATCCTTATTTTCCTCTTTTCTATCCCATTCATTTCTCCCTCTAAGGCTTTTTGAGTATTTCCCCAAGAAGCTATCTTTCAAATGCCGCCTACCTCTTGAATCTGACCGATTGTATTTCCCCATTATCCATTTCTCCAGGGCATTCAACTGAAAGCCACTGTATTTCTTCAATTACTTTCCTACGCAACTTTTCTGTGACTTCATGCTGCTGACTTCAATGCACTAATGAAATTCATTGAATTTAATCTCATAAAAATATTGCCCTAACTACTCGGATGTCGTGAATCAGCGTGTTTAATGAAGCCAATCAACGATGCAAGGTGGAAATTCCCAGTTAGTTCGTCAACACGCAAAAGAAATTTCACCGTATTAATTTCCTTTTAGAAATATTTTGAGGGCGAAAAATAAAATAAAAAGTTAATAATGCTGCTTTTCATTATTTACACTATGTAAGAGCATCCATATATAGGTTCCTCATGAACAATCCACGTCAATAACTAAAATTCCATCCCATTTCATTAAAATCTATACCTTGCTCGTTATCCTTTTTTGAATTATCAAAGCGTTAAGAGCCCTTAGGAAATAAATTAATTAAATAATCTCTTACTACTTGCATCACGGGCATTACAACAAAACCGCAAAAGCTGCAAATAACACTTGAAAAATGTTTCTGATTGGAACTCTGAGTACCGACTCGGTACAAAATGAAATATGCGATAGGAACCTGAATTTCAAACTTATTCGCTGATGATGAAATATAAAATAATAGAGGAAAAATCAACTATTTATGCCAGAGTTGAATTATAAATAAGCAAATCGTTTAATGGAACCAACTATATTAACTGTGACACTGCTTACAGCAATTGAATGCAAAACGTTGCACGAGATTTAATTCAGGAGAAAAATAAACAAGTATGTGGTCAAAATGAATTCCTTAGAAACAGAATAATACAAGTTCAAAATTATAGCAAATTTCACGAATCGGAGTATAAATATAACGTACGAGTATACCACTTTTTAATATAGGAAATGCAAAATATTTTAATGCACTGGATTCGAACTTTCACATCTAAGCCTGGAATATTCAAAACCATCACATCAGGCGAGAGTCAAGTTTCGGTTCACTCGTGATTAACCAAAGAAACATTATTCCTGAGAACTCTTGCGATGTATCGCTTGTAAAGCTTTGTGCTTTGGAGTCATGAGACAACATGGCTAACCATTGTCATCCATAACATATTATTGTCAGTACAATGTTGCAAAGAATGTTTGGTTTTTCGATTTTCTTCGCGAAATATCGAGAATACTAAGGTATATATGACATTTGGAGTACTTTCTGCTCACCAGTCAAGTAGTTACCCTCAAATGCTGTATCAAATGATGAGGGTACTAATGGGCAAAACCCTGACGTAAATTTAAAGTGAATCTGATTTAAAAGATTTTCTATTTTAAGCTTAAAAAATACGATGCGTCCACATTCTCACTTTGCTCAATATAACGTCATCGTACGGATCCTCGATTCGTCCATCACCATTGGTAGAGGAAATACGTGAAGCGTCAATGGGAGTGGGATGAATCACCATAGTGTAGATTAAAGATCTGTTTAGTCCTACTGTGCCCATGGGGAAAAAGGGAGTAGGATCCGAGACGCTTGCGGGAGTCGTACGGAGGAAGCCAGAGAGAGGAATGGAAGGAATTTCGGAAGAAAGAAAGAAAGAAGGTGAGCGTGAAAAAAGAATGCATGGAGGAATGAAGAGGGAAAAACGCTCACTTTATTAGTCTTCGACGGTAGCTAAGAGTTAGGGGGATGGAGAGTAAGAAGTTACGAAAGGATTAATGAAAAAAAGGGGAAATAGAAAGGAAAAACTTCAAAGAGGATCAAATGGAGCAGACATAACGTAGAGCGCCAAGGGTAATCGAGAGTAATCAAGTGAGCCTTTAATTTAAAGGCATTAACTGGCAGACTGTTGATTAATAGATTTTCTCTTTCTCTATCTCTGACCCACTCTCCCTCTATCTCTAAACCCTTGTCGAATTGCGATGTTCCTCTCGATTTTCAAATGCCAGGACCTCGCAATAAACGAACCTCTCCGTTTAAACTCAACTGGGCACTTGAAAATGAAAAATTTTAACCGAGGGCTAAACGTACGGAATGACAGACGCTATCGAAAACGGAATGAAAGCTCAAATTGAAGAGGCAACGAACCAGAAATCAGAGCAGGAGTTTCGACGCATATGACGGACGATTAGAATAGTAATGCGTGTCGTGAGGTGACGGATTGCAGTTGCACCTGGTGGACCGGAATTCCCAGATTACTGTTAAATTTTCTGCAACTGTTAAAACACATATAAAACCCCTGAGAGCTATCTGCTGGCCAATTAAAACGTCATTGTTAAGTATTTTGTTTACAAGCAAGAGTTTGCATTCGTTAAAAGTTAAAAGAGGGCAGTGACTCAAGTATAAGCATCACAAATTTTGGAACATTTAAGGTAATTGCAGAATGGCAAATAGACCACAGGAAAACATAACGCATAATGCATATGTGGGACCATTTCATTTTGAACAAATTTGAAATACTGATTTCAAATTATTCGTATCAAGAGTGTTTGCCTAAATAAAAAATTGTTCTGCGCTTTAATTTAAAAATATTATTTTTCGTCTTGGTTTGATGCATATATTGATAAATTTTAACGAATATGTATATAATACAGTTCTCACACGTTCAAATTCCGTATGAAGCGCTTTAGGTCTTATTATAATGAAACCACATATACACCAAGCATCGTAAATAAATCAGAAAAAAATGTGTTCTGCATCGAAGGCAAATTCCAATACAAATTATTTCTAATTCCTCAAAGAACTATCTATGACCTTAAATTTCATGTTTTAAACTATTTTCCTTAACATATAACAAAGTGCCATCTAATTAGGTCGCGGTAGTCCAGGGGGGAGAGCGCTAGCCTACTGACCGGAGCAAGCCACTCTGGGCACCTGCAGGTCCACCCAAGTTAAGTGATTATTCGGACACCAGATCTTCCTGGGAAGCCATAACCGAACAGGGAAAGGAACTGGCCCCCCTATGTGTGTGTGTGAGTGTGTGTGTTGTGTGAATTTTACACACCGTAGGGTTTAGTACTGGGTGAATTCTATCATCACCTACCAAACCGACCTTTGGGTTGATTACTGCGTTGATAATTTTTTTATAACCATGTTGTTGCTCTCAAAGCTGGAATTGAATATTTTTTTTAAATTTTTCAAAAATTCAGTGTTAACCCTAATGCAGTGGGAGGCTGGCCCTAAACAAAAAATCTGCTACCACACATTCTGTCAACATTAATAGAGCAGGGCAGTGGAAGAGCTTGACAATGCGGCTGCAAACAGAGCACTCTCGGATGAAATCCAAAATACAAGTATACCTGGCGATGGCATGGACATGAGCAACATATGGACTTGTTTACCTACATTTATGAATATAAATCAATTATAATTCATATCGAAATTAAATAAGACTCCTAAAATGCAACTACCCAATACCGAAATCCAGCATAGAAAAGCAATGAAAATACGATACGATAGTGCACGGAAATTTCTCTGATTACCGCTGCACTTGAAACAGATACATTTGGGAATAGCTAAAAAAGGTTTTGGTGGGGAGTTATAGCTATCAATGACAGTAAGTTTAACTTGAAATGTTAAGTTTAAGAAAACGCATCATAGAAAACGCTTCTATCATCATTTATTCATCTATCATCGCATCTATTTTCCATTCAATTTATTCAGAATTCGGAAAACTACCATACACACGTTATAACTATTAAAAATCCCTCAAATTCAAATTCTGATGTTAGTACAGCATCTTACTTTAAAAGCACGCCAAATTTGATATATTTTGCACATCATATAAGCGTCTAAATCATATCGGACACTAAATCGATAGTACATTGTAAATTATGATTAATTTTAAAATATTAAATATGAATAAAAATAAATGGTGTTTTCATATGTACTGCAAGACATAAAATGCCGTAAGTGCAATAGGTATATTTAGAAAAACTGCAATGTTGGTTAGGATAAATTAATAAGATGAATTTTTCTTTTCAGTTAAAAGGACAGAAGTACTACTAATAAGGTATTTTAAATAACAAATTACGTCATATGCTATCTGATTGCTCTTTTAGCCAACAAATACCCCAATAATATAAGAATCCCTTTGAAAAGAATCAGTGAGATATTTTAAAATAGGATGTCAAAACACTTTTACATCTATCAATAAAATTCCTTAAAAATACTCGCATAGGTAAATTAAAACTATTCAATTGATTCGTGCCCCTAGCACAAAATATTGACTCGAATATAAGTATTGACTCAAATATGAACATGCAATCCGCGTATTTTAGCACAGTGAAATTGACGTTACCGTTAATCCGGTTGCCTGCAAGTTTGTCACTCCAGTAAACTTACCTAGAAAAAAATTAACTCAAATTAAAAATTTTTAAATACGGCAAAAAAAAGTAAAACTATAGTTGTAATAAAGAAACTAAACTTAAATATCAGGTGAGCATATTTAAAATTGATGAGATTACTTTTTCAAGCCTCAAAATTGGAACTCTCCTAAAAGCTATTTATCAAGAAAAAAATCGATAATAAACATTAAATTTTATATTTTTAATCGAAATAACAAAAAGGACATTGCCAGTGAATAAAAGCAAAAACAAGGTGTAAGATAAAGCATTACATCTTGCGAAAAAAAACTTATTTAGTATCTCAAAACATATGACATGAACAAAGGGTGAAGCTTATTTTTTAATAAATAGCACCATGTAGAATATATTACGTGCAGTACCGTTTCTTATAATTAATTCACTATTCATATTCGTATGATCAAGATAAGATATTCTTTAGCATTTTAAATTAAAAATACATACTATGTACATACGGAGTTTTATTTGGGAGTTTAAAATATTGTGGACTTCCTTATAGAGCTGAAATATCAATTTTCCGTTTCTTAAGAAGGTTATAGGTTATACACAATGTAAATAAAAGGTTATGCGATAACTTTCAGTTCACATAAATTATCACATATTGTAAAATATTCATGAAAATAATTTTACTTGTCACCGAAGCTCAGGAAAGAACCATTATCACACAGCTGAACTTTTATCGGCATACACTTACGACAACAGTTTTCCACAGATAATTTATAAACAACATTATTCATCAAATTCCGTACATTTTACCTCGGTAAATGACTGGATGAGTGTAGGATTTGGGAACCTTAACACTTTTAGCTTACTAAGATTTACCGGGTGATATCCTTTCCTCCAGGCTAACTTCCATCAAGCGGAAATTATAAAAAAATAATGCTGAATATCGAAAATTTGCTCAAATGTTCCAGCTTTCATGTTTTTCTGCATTTTTGTTAACATTTGGATTAATGGCCTAAAGATCAAAGGTATGCATAGTGTCCTCAGATACACTCTCTGTTAAAGGGACTGGAGCAACACAATTTCTCAAAGCTAAATTGAGCTGCAATAATTATAAGCGTGAGCCAAGCATCTTCAATCAATCAAGCATAGGATCTTGAACACCCACAGTACAAGGTTGGCATGAAAAGTATATGGAAATGTTTGGGAAAAATAGATTTATTTCAGATACGAGTGCCTTAAAATTGCATCCCTTAAGCGTCGCAGACTTTTGTAAGCGATTTTTCCACGAATCGAAGGCTCCCTGGAAGGTGGATTCCGTAAGATCCTTAAGGGTGCGCGTGCAAGCTTCTTTGACGGCCCTAAGGATCGCATGGTGGTGTTCGTTGGAGAAGAAATTCACTTTTGGGGATAGGAAATAGCCTGCTGGTTCCAAATCGGGACTGTAGGGGGGGTTGGATTTTCGCCGGGATGCCGTTACAGGAGGTCTTCGCAGGAAAACCCTCCTCTGCTCTTAGTCGTCCTTCATGACCTTCGAGACGAGTTTAGTACAGACCTTTTATGTTGCCAAATTTCCAGTGGCAATGGTTTGCACTGTTATTCTATCAACACCGATACGATCTGCGATCATACGCACACTTAACCGGCGAGTCGGTGTGAATTCAGCACTTCATGCATACCTCTTGAAAGAATTTTTACCGATAGTATTTATACAAACTTTGTATGAGCAGCTGTACAACAAATATACTCGTACATGCACTCTAACCACAATAAGAGCAAAATTTCTTTGATAACATACGCCTACTACCGCTCCATCGAACGCCGGTACCCTAATTTTCAAAGAAAATAATAGGTGCATGTGAACAGATGAAAGAATATTTGCAAAAAATGTCTGTACGTCGATTGTTGGATGTCTACGTTCTTATAACTTTTTCATATTCGTTCAAGGACTCTCGTTGCACGAAAGAGCAAACTTTTAGATAAAGAGGGATCCCCTCCTCTCCAACTCGAAGCAGACCGAATTCAATTGCTCTCTTGCATTCCTTTTTTCTATCCCAAATAGAATCTCAGAGGCCTTAAAGGGCCAATGCTGTGGAAGAATGTACCAACTGGGACGATGCGGTGTGGAAAAAAAATTCCCAGCTCCAATTGAAGAAAAACTCGTAAGATCTTTAGCTAGCCAAGAGAGTTTGCGCCCGATTGCGGATTTAGTTACTCCGCGAACGAATTTTACGAACAAATGCTGCGAAAAATGGGGTCAGCCACGGAAGAGAAGGGAATGAAGTGAATGGAGAAAAGAGTGCAGGAACGATTCTTGAGTTGCGGCAGAAAAAGGTAATAGAACGTCTCTTCCAAAGTACAGTTCGCGCCCCACTGCATGTCATATGTCATTTGGAAAGAACGCCCAATATTACTGCGGGAAATTTTGCAATTTACCACATGCACTTTTGACAATCACGTTTACATATATTTAATTTTAAGTGTATTATTTTCTTTAATACCATTCCTATCCTTTGAATTGTTTTAACTGATTTTTCAACAGTGCTGACGTTTCATTAAAAATAATTACGCAACTGTTTTATGCAGGCCCGATAAAATCTTTCAACCTGTAAAAAATGTACAATTCACTTCAAATAAGCCGTGGGTGGTTGCATCAATCTCATGATAGATTTTTAGGAAGATTTTACATTCAAATTACTTTTGTCAAAATAGTGGTTAAAATCGAAACGGAAAATTTAAATAAATTCAACAAGGAGTTCATCCCATTTCCTTTGCCAAAATTAACCCTAAGACAGTTATTTTGAACATGATCCATAATTGTACATAATACTCTATAAAATAATCAAAAATTATATAATTTACTGTAGACCATAAACTGGGGCTTTTATCATTGAAATTTGTCTTTTAAACTGCATGAAAAATTAAAATCTTTGGTATCACTAATTTTTTAATAGTGTCACGCACGATACCTGAAAAAGTGATACCTTCAATTAAGAAAAAAATATTGTCTCCATTTGCAAATGACCGCAATAACATTGATTTTTTAGGTTTGCTAAATTTGTAACCATTTTTGGCATTATTTCAATTGATATCCGATGCAATGATATATCAGTTAATGGCAATACATAAATAATTCTCAATACTGTTTTTTTACTTGCAGGGCGTTAGAAAGTTTACATTGCTGAACTTAAGAGGTAAAATAATATTGCACTAATCAAATAGGCGACAATCATTTACGAAATCTTAAAAATAAAACTCTTACAAAATGTATAAGTGAACGACGACAAATAGCATGTTCAGATATTTATTCTCATAGTGTGAGTTTTCCGTATTTCATTAAATGTGGATCGTTCAAAAACTCCTTAGAAAATCCAAAAATTGGCGCTTGTATTATCGGAATAGATTTGCTTTTAGTATACCTCAAATCACAAGAAGACTTTTACAGTTTCCGCTATATCTATCGCGTAAATCACGTGATTGAATTTCCATAGTTGACCGAAGCAAAAAAATTTTGCTCGCTTAGAAAAATGGAAAAAATTAGTTTCAATTGGTGGTTACACACTACTACCTAAAAGTCTGAACACCGAAAGATATCACAAATCCACAAATGATTGAAACACGAGTTTGAGTAAATGAAGAAATTGAAGAAAACACAATGGATGTAATTGGGCAGACGAATGGAAAATGCGTTAGTTAACACGATAAAAAACAAATTTGGAAAAAAATAAAATGGTAAATCTGTTAAATTAAGTGTAATCATGCATTTTCATTAGCATAATTTGCTGTGTAAAACTTGTAACGCTGTTAGCTTAGCGGGAAATGTATATTAAGTATAGGTTTCATTGATTTGACACCATTATTGCAGCAGCGGTATCCCTTGCAAGTCGTTTCACGTTCAGTTCTCCAACACGTTTCATATTATTAAAACACTTTCTCTAAAGCGCTTCTTTACACTATGGAAAAGAAAAAAAGCCTCTTTGGTCTAAATCTTGTGTTATGAGAAGGTTTAGAAAATGTATAACTCCTTTCTTTTCATTATGCATCCCTTGTATATTTAAGAAAAACACAATTCATTGGGTCAAAAACACTAAAATTATATTGTTTAGCCGTCCAATAGTACGTTCAAAGGTAACCAAAAGTCGGTACGAACACTTTCATTGACTTGGGATATCATTCCATGCATTACTTGTATATAGGGAAGGCACAACATCGTGCACTTTGTTGTATTTAAAGTCTATGATAGAGTACTGGCGGAAAATATCGCCATCAAATCAACAAGTTGCAGCTTTGCAGAATTCACTGTGTGAATTTAGTCTCCACGCGTTTGTAAAATGAAAATGAATAATATTTAGGCCTCGATGAAAGGTATTTGCATTTTGAACGTGGAACATGGTTGAAAGATATGAGTTAGGATAATTAAAAGTACATGAATGTTGACAAAATAGTTTATAGGCGCGTGGAAAACTATTGCCGAATGCTAACAACTCGAATATGTAACCAAAATAATATAATATGAACAAGCTTTGGCAATCATGACTTTTATTTTTGTCTTCTATAAGTAATATTGTTTCAAATTTTCAGAAATTTAAGCAAGGCCAATCACAGATGGCAGTTTATATTCAATTTTGGAATAATCAGCTCCCTAAACTTTACGTTTTCTGGTTAAACCATATCATAAATCCCATTAATATATCATCTTCCAAGATATTCGTTACCTTACCAATATACTTCTATCCAAATAACAGCTGATTACATTGTTATTACAGTGGCATAAAACCTATCACCGAGCATCAGAAAAAATGCAGAATTTTGATATTAAATTTTCATTTTGGAAATTATATTTTAAGTGATGATTTGTGCCAAAAGGAAAGGAGCATTGACTTTTGTGACTGACTCAATGAGCCAAATAAAATGTATTCCTCAACCAGCGAGCAGCTAAAATTGACAGTATTCAATTTTCAGGCTCGATTCAATTTTATTTGGATCTAAAATAGAACGATATTGTTTTGATAATACTAAATACTAATGTATCTTATAAGAAAATATAATTTCATTTATTATCCTAGCATTAAATTATTAATTATCCCTCTTTACATGTTTAACAAAATTAATCTGTTGACCAAAAAATTAAACATGTGTATCACTTTACAGCACGTGTTCAGAAAGTGTTCACTTAAGTAAGTAAGTGTGCATCTTGTGTGACTGTACTGGAATATAGTAAGTCATGGTGTAAACTAAAGATGACTGTTGTCGCCAACTTTGGTCAACACTTTTAAACATGGAATATTTGTACCCATATCCGTGTGAGAAGGAGATGCATGGATAAGGTGGGTGTAAAGTTTGGACATTATATCGAATGTAACTTCAAGGTTTGTATAAATACAATTGGTGACCATTCTTTCCTGACATGTTCGCGAAGTGCTGGATTCAGACCGTCTTTAAAGTATGTGCAGGATCGCAGATCATATTGTCATTGGTAGAATGTAGTAGTGCACACTATTACTACTAATAATTTGGCGAAACGAAAGGTCTGCGCGAAACTCGTCCCGAAGGTCTTAACGGACGACCAAGAGCAGAGTCGAATGCGTGCTTGTAAAGACCAGCAACGGAATCCCGACGATTCCCCAGCCCCCTTAAAGTCCCGACTTGGAACCAGCAGACTATGTAATTTAAATTCAATATCTGAAATAAATCTAATTTTTTCCGAAATATTTCCTTATACTTTTATACAAACCACGTGTTTCTTAGAAGACTATATTTTAATTTCTATAGAGGGCCCAAGAAATATTAACATAACAGAGAAGAGAAGGAATAAAGTGTTTATATTATTTAATAAGTCATATTCGATTTGTTTGGTAGACAAATGGGAAGAACATGGAAATTGTAAACGATAAGGAATTGCTTCGCATACCTCAGTAGAATTTCCTTAAAAACCTAATACTGAGGTAGATAGTAGGATAGATGAAGAGATTAAAAAGTTTGACTGCGGGCATAAATGTATTTGGTAGAATTTTGGATATATAAAAATGGATAAGTATCTAAATTACCCAAATTTTTCACTTCGTAAAGGTTTACTAATCCATAAGTAAATTAGGGAGAAATTTGGACGCCAGAATAATAAACAATATGATCGAAAGTTGATGAGCATGTGGGACTATAGAAATTAATTAGGGAAAAATAGAAGATAACGAGAAATGACGTGGTTACGAAAACATTTGGATAAAAAAAACAGGCAATAGAAAATTATAAGATAGTGCACTACACCGAGACCTAGTCCTCGGATGACTAATATAATCAAGCAATCCCTGAAATGAACAATGATTACAAAATTACTCGTCATATCAAATATTAGAGTACCTCAACATTCAGCACCAATAGTAATAGATTTCAGCCTAATCAGACAGTAGACTACCTTGCCATCTATATTTTTTTCTTTTATACTGTAATAAAAGCAACGCTTAATACTACCCAAATACTACCATTTTCCATTCATATTTGTTAATATCCATCCTGGCTTAGGCGCAGAAACAAATGAGATGTTGCTTCAGAAAACTGCTCGAGGAATCGGATAAAACTAAGCCAAAAGATTTTAACAAAATGTGGACAAATAAAGAACATATTCTCGCCAGTCTACGCTTGGAAATAATGTTGGAATTCAATTATTTGCGTGCTTATTTTATATTCGGAAGAGCTCAACCCTTAATGAAAATACTAACCTTTATAATTACGATACTAATTTATAAAGTTCGGATGATTTCATGTTTAAGTTGGTTTTTAATACTATTTAAACACTGAAAAAGAACAAGTAAATTAGTTCTCTTAAGATCTCTTTGAAGATCAGCGTTAATTTCAAATTCCCTTTGGCGTTTTCATTCCCAAAGTACAATTTGCAAACGCGACAAAATAGCTTGTGTCATGATCTTTTGCCGTTTAATGAATTTTTGGCTCATTTATTGGTAATCCTTTGGGTTATTATTTCACGAATGCACAGCATTAACCCTTCAGTGGGCATTCTAATTGATTTAGCACTATTCCGCTCATCAGCATCAGATCTTTTTTACGACTTTCGCGGGACAAAGGGTAAGTTTTGTATTCACGAAAAATCCACACGCGAAATATTCGATATAAAGGTCACAGATATACAGTCTAAAATTTTCTCTTGTAGTTTAATTAAGCTTGAAGAAATATTTTTCCAAATCGGCACATATGTTCTTTATAATTATAACTATGCAAATAGTAACGGGAAATTACGATCCCCATACAACTGCATCAACATCTATGGCGTTTACAGTAGCTAAGAGGGATGTATATGGTGCTGAAGTGACCTAAATTGCCAAATTAAATGTTTCATTATTAGTAAATTATTTCAGTATAATTAATAACATAATTGTTAAATTACATCAAAAGATCACGATGGCCTAGAACATTACAGAAGGTCTTGTCTCCAAGAACGCCTGTAGCTTGGAGATAAAAATTGGAGCCCTATGGTTGATAATTTGTCGTTAAATTGCTTGCATGCGAAATATAAAAAGATATAATAGTTATATTAATATATGAATAATAATAGTTTTTGAATGTCAAGAGATAGAAAAAATATTTTAGGGAAAGTCACAACGAGGTTTATTATGGATACAAGGATATCTATGAAAGCACTTTTAGTATCCGGCACTGATGTAGAGAACCGTTGTCCTGCATTAGAGCTTTATGTTACCTCATCTCCTGTGCCCTAAATTAATGCACTTCAGAATAAGTGGTCAATTCGTGACAACTCAGATTTAATAACTGCCTGGTGTTCTCTTGAAATCTACTTGAGTTTCCCGAATATTATTTTTTTCCTTAGCCCATGATCACAAAAACTAGCGCAGTCTATTTAAGAGCACTAGTTTTTTCCCCGTCCATTTGCATGCTTTCCACGAGTCCGTGGTAAAGTTCATTTGATGCGATGGAATAAAATGAATTTGAAACAAGCAGCTATTGTTAGAAGAAAAATAGATGCATGCAATATCCCTGCAAAGTACAACGAACTTGGTAAAGAAGTCATATTTTCTACAAGAAAACCAAGCTGATACTGACAAGCGGACGGAATGAGACTTCTTAAATCACTCCATCAACATGCTTTCCCTTCGGCATCCCAGAAAATGCAGCACTCCACGGCCATAAAGCAGGTGATCTAGGGAGTACGTTCTACAATGTTTGCATACCAAGGGCGCGGATGACTAGTCCTATCTCGCCCTGCTTTGAATAACAAACAAGCGATCGCAAAATAAGGTTCTCGCGGATGCGAGCTTCATAAATATCTTCTGCAAAAATCCACGGCTGTTCCCTTCTACAGAATAAAAGACAAAATAATAATAAGGCGGACAAAATAATATTACGGATCAAAGAACGTCGCAAAGCCGACGAAGGTAACCTCGAGGGTTGCCGAAGCGGAAAAAAATAGGTTGTATAAATGAAGGGACTGGAGAAAAAGAGAAAACTACAATCGAAAGAAGACAAACAAAAATGATGATAAACTATGGGAAGGATTCCCAACATAAGGCAAGAATTGAGTCAAATAGTCTGATCTATATTAAGATATTTAATTCAATCTACTTGATTATGGCAGTTATGTTTATCACGAAATATAGGAGTTTGCTTACGACCATATTCATCTGTAAATCGATTTTAATGCAATAAGAATACAAATATATTAGATAGACTGCATGTATCAAATACCTACAGACAGTTTAAAATGCCTTTACTATAAATAGCTGAAAAATATTTCTGCCTAAAATTATTGCAAAGAAGTATTTTATGGTGACAGAAAATATTCATTTTCTTCTCCGTTTTGTCACAATGAAATGGATATTTACATTTTCATAAACCCTATAGCCCTATTCATAGCTGATGAGTTTTAGTCCAATGCACTTTTTTATGAAATATTTCCATTTGACCTAATCTGCAAAGCAATCTCTGGGCGTCTCTATGCAAAAACGACAAAAAATTTCCATATTCGTATATATTTTTACGTACTCTTCTAATCTCACTCATTAAACTGTATTTCACATGCGTCTTAATTTGGATATTTTATTTCATCGTATCACGGAGGCGGGGTTACCCAGCGGATAGAGTTTTCCCCTTACGAGCCAAAGGGCGTTAATTCAAGTCCCCATGATGCCTTGGGATATTCCAAGGCAAACCCGGTGATTTTCTGGGTGCCAGATCTTCTTGAGAAACCACAGGCGGAACGGGGGAGGAACTTAATATGTTACCCCTAACTTAATGTGTAGACACCGTAGAAGTTAATGAAGGATGAACCTTACATGCCAAGCCAACTTTCGGGTTATTTACTGCGTCTGTCACATCGGCTTAGAGATCTGAGATTAAGCCATTTAACAGCCCATAGATTTAACTTCGGACAGATATAAAAATGAAGCTGTATATTCTGATTCGCCTCTGGCTCACGGTAATGCACATGTTGAAAAATAAAGCCTAGCGATATATGTAGATTACTTACTGTTTAACCTTCATCAGTCAGAAAACAACATTATCCAAATCAAAAAGTGCAAATAATACAATTTGGTTTAGAAAATATACGAGGAGAATGAAAACGGAGGTTAATTTAACTACACCTACTCTACACATTACTATTGACCAAAAAAATTAATTGTTTCCAAATGGGACCATCACTCTGCCCACGACATCCTAATTCCTAAAAATTTGCACTGAACGAAAAATATAATGAAAATCGGTAAATTTTAGCCCTGTCACCTTTACCTGAATTTAGAAATTTAAGGATAATTAACGCATTGAGCCCGGTAATTTCAACCACCGAAGTGTTCCCAAAACAAAAAGGAAATTACGGGTATTTTTATTAAATCACCGCAAAATGTTGATGAATATCTTTTTTTTTAGACGAGATTATTTTGCGTGCGTGATGCTGCCATAATTTGGCAACTGTCTTTCCCAGGGCTGATCCCGCCGGAAAAAAACGATTTTACGCCTAACCAATAGCAAATAATGGCACATTTACGAGGGTAGGCTAAAAACTAATGCACACATGCTTGTAGAGCTTAAAAAGAAACAAATATCAATATTCGGAAAAAAGTACATTAAAGTATGATTCTTAAGTTTAAAAATCATATATTTATTTTTCAACATAGTCATCGTTAACGTGTAACAAGTTTTTTCATTCCGTCACTGAAAAATCCCTTCCGACTTTTTTCGAATCCAGGACTTGACAGCTACCTTCACCTCATCGTCCGAGGTGTAATGATCACCCTTGAGGTGTCTCTTGAGTTGAGGGAAAAATAAAACTCGCAAGGCCCAAGATCGTTGGAATAAGGAGGGTGTGGAATCGGTTCAAATTTCAGGTTTCGCAGAGCCTCTCCAGTTGCGCGCGAGGCGTGTGGACGAGCGTTGTCATGTTGCAAGGTTATTGGCGCAAGGCTACCTTTAACACGACAAACTCGACATCGAAGGTGTTTTAGAGTCAGCATATAGTGAGAAGGCTTTACCCCTCGTAGACCCCCTCGTTCCAGAAAATTGGTCACAAATACTTGGTAAGGATCCCTAAACACAGTCAAAAGTAGTTTTTTTGCGAATGGTTTTATTTTCAACTTTTTCGCCTGATGAGAAGACTTACAGTAGTACTATCAACAGCATCGTCAAAATAAACAGCCTTTAAATGACGAATAATTTCAGTAGGACTCACTTTTTCAAAAGTTAAAAATTCGATTACAGCACTGTGCTCAACTCCCATTGACATAGCACTAGAAAAAGTCTCCATACTTCCGCTCCTCAAAATACTTTGGATGAGCGCAACGACCTCAAACGTCCGCATGCGCATTGGGGGGGAATGTGACCCTCCACGTGCCTTATGGCGTGCTTTTGAAGGTCATTTCGTTCACGCTCCACAATCATGTGTGCATTACTATGCAGCCTACTCTCGTAATATAAAAACAATGTCTGATATATGTGAATATTAAGAGCCCTTAGAAGTTTGAGCTGATAAATGATTAAGCTTTCCTTTAAAACAAATTTCAAAGGAAAAAGAAAAAATACATTAGTGTTTGTAGTATTGACCCTTCAACCCAAATGTGCAGCATTCAATAGGATATCGCCATTCCAATATCAAGGGTAATTGGGAAAAACAGAGTTAACTCCCACACACGATCAAATGGAAGAAAAATGGATTTTCAGGTGTTCGTGTCCATTGTTACTTGAAAAAAAATCAAATCTTTTTTACACAACCCCAAACGTTTGAAACCCCTACACCTCCTGTTTTCCGACATTCAATAGAATAGTAAGATTCAGGTGTCGTAACACTTTTTCACTGTATGTATGTATATATATATATATATATATATATATATATATATATATATATATATATATATATATATATTGGATTCTTTAGTACAAATACTAGTAGCCTTAATCAAATTTTAAAATTATACACAAGAAGGTGTGGAGAATTGACCGAACCGGACGGGTTTCAGATTCCTATTCGGGTGAAGCTTTTGTAAAATCCAAATAAAACTTTTATTCCTCGATTTTACTGATGCCAGAGCCAAGTAGTAGACAGCATATGACACAGTATACGGAATGACATCTCCTACCCTGGACCTGTTCATTTCAGACGCTGCAGGGTTTAGTCCGAGTTGAGCTCTCCCCTCACCTACGAATATAAAATATGGTTGAGTTGGGGTTGAGTATGGAGGTAATGGATCTTCTATATGAATTCACCTATCAAGAAAATTCTAGACAACGCATGGACAAAAAAGATGCCCAGAAGCTTTATCAAGTTATTTGTCCTTTAAAACAACCGCCAGAATTAATTATTGCACCCTGTTTCGCAACATGGAATCCCAACAGTTGGTGTCATATTTATATATTTTTTGAAAATTGTACTGAAATTAAAACCCTGTAGTTAATTTCCTAATTATGATTCCTCTCGGGAAATTTCAATCCAATTCCGTTTAGGGGATCTAGACGAGCATTCTTGAAGAAAAATAAAATATAACTGGCATAGTCTCGATGCTATTGAAGTGAGAATTTTGAGCTATTAATATATTAATTTCAAGAACTGAACAGATCAGCTCAAGATATTATTTTGGGTATGAAACACGATTTCAACGACCTTCAAATGTTATGAGGAGAAGCCAATAAAACAGGGGTTGGCCACATCTTAATTTTTCGGAAAGAATAGAGTCGATAGCTCCATTATCTATTTATTATATAATTATCTAGTGATTCACCATAGTGGCTTTTATCGAACGTTTGTTTTCTATTTTCAGTATTTTTTTTCAATTTAATGCCCCTTTTACCGTCAACGGAATCCCGAAATAACTGTAACATTTTCCTGGTTTAAGGAGCTTTAAAACTAACAACAAATAAGCTAAAATACTCGAATGAAATCTTACAATATTTCCTGAGAAATAACTTCCTGATTCACGACATTTTAGAGACTATGATGATTTATTCGTTGGTGGTATTAGAATTTGCTATGGTAACACTGTTGTTCATTGGTGTTGCCCATTGGATAAATTGTTCAGATATTTAACATACAGAAAGAGAAATATGTTGAACAATAGCAGTTTTTTTATACCTATCAAAGTGAAATACTTGATGTAAAGTATGTATGTGCCATTCAAACTGGAGAAACAGAACTTGAAGGCTATTCCATACAGCCGATAGTAAACCTCAGTGTACGGTAAAAAATTCTGAATACTCCAAGGAGGGAATTATGATCCCAAAAATCTGTTTAAAACATAGTTTAATGTGCTTATGCTTACTTATCTGTTAATCATGCAAGCAAAGAAAGCTATGAGCATTTTTATTGAATGATCCCTGGATATATTGACGTAATATGTGATGATTTGTATAAGTGTATTTTATAAGAATAATGTCACATAACATATGAAATTTATTATTAAAGTTAAACAACATTTCACTGCGATTGTGGAAGACTTGGTGCCTCTTCACTGCCATATATCAATACCAATTCTTTCACGTCTGAGTTAAGGAACAAACTAAACAGCCTTTAGGGTTCTTGAAAAATACATTATTCCCGTGAGTTTCTTAAAGTAAAATTACGTAGGCATAGCTAATTTTATATAGGAATGTGCTAATTTTGCATTTACGGCAACAGAAAAATACGGCCGGTGTCAGTCACATAAGAATAGTCATTTGGACTACGGAAAATTATTATTAAAGCACTTTTGTTCGTTGTTGATTTTTTCCTATTATTTTAGAGGTAAGATACAGAATTTCCTGAAAATCAATACAGCTTAGCATGCAAAAATGCTTTTGGAGTAAAAGCAGGCATGTGTTAAAGTCACAAAAATAAACTTAACGTGGGCGTTATTAAAAAAGTCACATGCGTGGCTAAGAGTGGCTCTAAGTCTCCCGTAGAAGGGCAGTTCATCCACCGCTCTCCCAATTTCCCAACTTTCATAACACGGGAGGTACATGACGTGTAAAGTAAGTGGTTCATCAGTAGCGACTTTTCTGGCACGAAAAAAATGTACTTCGGATAATTTAATTGGAAGAGCGAAGTCAGTCGAAGATAGAGCTCATCCCAAACTTTCGACGGAGAGTCGGAAGAAGAGAGGGATGGAGAAAGAGATAGGGAGAGAGATAATCTCCGCCGTGGACTGGCAAGGCCTATGAGCAATTTAATACCGTCCAACATCGGTGCACCAAGCGGATATATCTTCACGCTTCAGGGGTGATATCCAGTGATCCTCAGGACCCCACTGCACTCTTAAAAGCCCTCCTCGATATTCCCTCTAGCCTCCCCCGATTCACTTTATTTTCTTCTTCGAGTGCTCGTTTACGACTGCGATCGGTTGAATTTGCTCCGCGATATCGCCGCCTATCCACCCCTTCCCACCCTTGATCTTCCCCTCCCGTCTCTCCTTTGTTTCCCGCCGATAAAATTTACGGCGCTCACCTCGCTTTACACCCCTACCCCGATTTCCCATCCTTCGTGATCCCACCCGCTCCTCTCGTTCGCCGCCCACTGTAACCCGTCCGTCCCAGCTACTCGCCTGCCCGCCCGCCGGCCTCAAGCGTCCATCTCGCCGCCTGGCGAATCCTACTCCGCCTTCCCTTCTCACCTTCCTGCCACGTTGAAAGTAAAGAAAAAACCCAAACCCTAGTATCCCTCCCCTTCCCTATCCAACACTGGCGGGCCTTTAACCTTACAACCACCAGCCCTTCGCCCCCTAACGCCTCTCTCCCTTAACCTCCCCGACAACCGCCCAACTCCCAACCGAACGTTCGCCCCTTGACTCTTCCTCTCATCCGCCCTCGGCGCATGCAATGGGCGTCAGGATGACTCCCTCCCTCCCCTCTTTGTTTCCATCCCCCACCTCTCTCCCTCAGCTCTATCTCCTTCCAGACCTTGTAAAGAGTTACGTCCCATCCATTTGGGGGCGGTCGCCCCCGGGGGGGACATGAGGGCGAATGGACCGTAAAAGAGGGCGCTCCTCCCGAATGCATTACAGAGCGGTGGGGGGGTTTCCTCCGGGGAGAGGAGAGTGTGGGGGTGGGGCAGCCTTGCGGGGGAAAGAGTTTTGCGTTGGGACCAGGGTGGATGAAGACGATGAGCAGGGGCTCGCAATGGCCACATGTGTTCGAACGTGGTTGTATGTGAGTCCAGAAATATTGCGCACCAGGAGGGCCTCCTTAGCCGGTGTTGGTGAAAGGACTGAGCGAGAGGGAAGTCGCTATAGGAACTTCTTTGTTCGTTTCAGTTATTAGTAGTTTTATCAAGAATCTCTATTTCCCTAAAGTGTGTGAACCGTGGAACTAAAAGATAGATTTAACGCTAAATCCTCCTTTAAACATTTGAAGCCTGCTGTGGCTCGCCCAATGTTCTGCACCGTTTTTAACCTCGATTTTACGGACGGGCCAAATTGTTTTGGTTAGCAAATGCGTGTATACCATGCTGTGGCAAATCTTAAATTAATTACAGTTGGAACTAACTGACGCATTTCAATAATCCGTAGTTGAAATTGTCGTTTCAATTGAAAATTTGACTGGTTATCATCAAATTATACATGTTACTGCTACTCTATGACTGTTTAAGTATAGCAATTTATTCGATCCTTTTACAGTAAAAACTTTCAAGTTCGTTCGTGTACTACATGTAGATTGAAAGAAGTACTATGTAGTCAACGTTACGAGATGAAAACAGAGTGGAGGACGTGTAGCGTTCCCCTAAATTTCCAATTAATTGAAACTAAAATAGTCACCACTCTTGAATATTTTGGTGAAATTTTCCACCCAATTCTTCATCGATTGTAAATCTACTGATAATTGCAAAAAAATATTTCGTCAGTGTGTTGCAATTTTATCATATTCAGAGAAAATGGAAATTCCGGCCAAAAGAACAAAGTTTTAACATAAGTTTGATGTTACTTTTTGAGTTCTGCTTTAGTAAAATTATATTTTTTATATTCATGACTGCGGATAGGAAATTATTTTTACTTGCAAATATTTTGTTTGAAAGTATTTTTATGAGACAATAATATTTAAAACATTGCTCAAATACCCCTAAATTTAAATATTAAAAAAACAACTTCTTATACAAGAACAAATTACGTTTACTAATGTTTCGTTTAAGCTGAGGTCCATCATCCAATTAACAAAATCCGTCATTAATATGTCAAGTAAATATATTTTAAAACTGTTACATTTCGATCAATTTAATGAATGGACTTCACATAAACTTCTTTCTTGTATTGGCGCAAAGGTGCATCTTGTTTGAAATCCGTTGGTTTTTCTGCCGACGGCTTTGACCTACCGGTTCAAAGAGTGCCAGAAAGCTATTCGCGAGTTCACTCAAGCCCTTGAAGTAACGTTACGCTTTTACGACTCACTGCTATCTTTCGATCGCCCAATTCCATCAGACGGCGACGACGTTCAACGCGATGATGAAGCATTTCGAACAAATTCCGATCGGAAAGTCGATGTGAAGTTCACGTGACGAGCGCTCATTTCTCTATTTAGTTATCGAAAATCAACCCATAAGGTACCCTATGGGCGATAAAATTAGCTCACACGGTTGAACATATAAGAGATCTATTTTTTTACAATTTAATTGCTTATCCGTTTTCCACGAAAATCGATCCAAACGAGCCTTTATAGTCTTGGAATAACTTATATGAAGTTAGAAAGTGGACAGTATTTTTTTCTTGGCGAATATTCATGTTGAAAGAGGTATTGGACAATGGAGATTTGACTGCGTTAATCACCTAGTTTGAGGAACTAACATGCTTCAGTTCTGATTCATTCATTTGGGTAAACAAAATCTAAATCCTGATTAGGATGCTGATGACGATTAGGCGAAACGAAAGAAGCTTTGGGCTTAATAATTGAAATTCCACGCCTCACCTTGGAACTAAAATTGCAATATATATATATATATATATATATATATATATATATATATATATATATATATTCAAACTTGAAAATCCCGCCATATGGCGCACAAATATTCATTCAAACATAGAAATAGGTATAAGGAAAGGGGATAGGAAAACACATAAAAGGCAAACACAGGGCATGTGGGGAAGGCGGTTTTTGAGCAGATCACGAAAGTAAAAATGTTTCCTTGACCGGGATTTGAACACCGGATCTTCCACTTGCCGGGCGGATGTGCTACCATTAAATTACCGTTTTCCTATCCTCTTTCCTTATACCTATTTCTATGTTTGAATGAAAAAAAAAAATATATATATATATACATACACACATAGTCACTTTCTTGGAAAACCCACGAACGTGCACAATAATGTAAATTCACTAAATAGTCATAGCAAACACAGAAACTAAAATATATAAAAGGGGGACTCACTAGTTCTCGAATTTTCGGTGGTGCAACCACCTTTCTCAAGAGGAGTTAGGAACAGAACTCAAAGTGTTATGAAGAAGTGAGTTCTGTTCCTAATTCCTCTTGAGAAAGGTGGGTGGTTGCACCACCGAAAATTCGAGAACTAGTGAGTCCCTCTTTTATATGTTTTAGTTTCTGTATTTACATTATATATATATATATATATATATATATATATGTATAAAAATAACAACCGAAGGGAGTTGTTCACAAACACTGAACAAAAAGAACTACAAAAATATTTCAGGAAAGAAAAGCTACATATTGACTGGTAGAATTGAGAAAATATCGCATATGCAATGGTCATAATTACTTTGTTTATGATTGACAGAGTGCATTAAAATACAGGCATTTAATAAAAATTGCTACAAGTGTATGTTACTTTGAATATGAGAGACAAAACAAAATAATGATTTATTTCCTTGCTTTAGGTCTTCATGCGTACATTTAATTGCAATATTTGAGAAATTTGATACCCATTACATTAAATAGCTAGGAGAAAAGTATGAAAATATATTGGCAACCAAAGTAACACGATAATTCAGATTATCTAAAAAGATACTTTAACGTCGAGGATACAGCAAGCGAAATAAACAGGAGAGCTCAAACCAAGTTTAAAAACGGCTGATGTGAGAATGTGGAGGATAATGCACAATATCATTCAGAGTTTGCGTATGAACAAGCCTCAGTAAGCCAATCAAGGGGTTGGAAGCATTCCGAAGAGCATTGGAAAGTCAGAGAGATAGGTTTGGGTAATGAGAATCAATACAAACAAAACAATGGTTATGCTGTTTTCTTGTGCTAGTTATGCTATTTCTGTTGTGCTGTGGCTTGGAGGAAGAGAAAAGCTAAGTAAAATATGAAAATAAGATTTCATGAACTAGAACAGATGGAACAATTTCGGAAGTGCATTGGTCAAAATGGTCGATGGAGAAGCAACATTTGAAGGAAAATTGCGTTGTGCAAAGACGCTTTCAAAAGTAGGAAAGAGTGGATGACTACGACATTGAGTAAGCACAATTTCTGTCCCGATATTAGTAGGACTATATCGATTTAAAGAAAAGATTTTCCAGAATTGATACATTTACTAAAAGGTCATCCAAATAGCACCCTTGTGCGTCCACACACCGCTGCCAGTGAGGTTTCCACGCCACGCCTTCCGGAAAGCGACACCCAAAAAGGTCTGGTGGGGCCTAAAAAATTTAGATCCTCACTCATACTATATGGTCAAGAAGCCCTCGCCAGATCCGCGTGCGGGTTTCCTTTTGTTCGAAAGCACTCGTGGAACCAACTTCGTACAAATCTTGAGTAGATCGGTCATGACTATAGCTCAATTAACAAATATTTATGACTATACATACAAACATTTACTATGCGTTGGGTAACAGGTTCGATTTGTATGGAATTACAAGAGTAGATACCAAATGAAAAAGAATAATATTGACCCATTCGTTTTTCATGCTATCACTATTCGTAGAGCATGAACATAGAGGCATACATGTATACTATTTACGCTCGCCTTAATTTAGGTAATACTTTATGTAAATAATACTTAAAAATTTATCGCCCATTGCAATTTTATGCTTTGTTTTAAAAATAGGGATGAAATTTGGTGAAGAGAAATGTGCCAGCCATATTCGATTTTGAACCGCGTGAACCGAAAACATGGAAAGTTTTGCAATTAGTATGGGGGATTTTGTGATAAGAGCACTCTTCCACAATTATTTCAATCAGTTAAATTCTCAAACTCTATTATATTAATGATGAGTTACGGTTAAATGATTTAATACATATGATATAACTAGCGTAACAGAGCTATAAAAATTGTGATGATCCATGCTATATAACCAGAAGTGATAGTTAGTTATAACTCACTTGATGGAAACTCCATGAGAGGTCGTCTAAAATAGTGCGACCTCTCTTAATAAAATATAAAATAAAATACACAAGTACGGTTATTTCTTCTTCTTCTCTGAGCTTTTAAGCCCCTGAGCAAGCCTGTCCGAAAAATAGCATTATATAAAAATCTATATTAAACATAGGAGCAAAGTTGACATTCTTTCATGGAGTAACATGTGGATTATTGGGGATATGTGTAAAACCCTGCAATATTTTGAATAAGAAAACAAATATAGCGTGAAATATAACCCACGCGATAACTAAAGCAAGCCTTTCCCAGAGTTTCCTCCTTATTCCATTATCCCTCTACCGTCCCTTGAGATAGGGCCCGCCCTTCTCTCGTTTCGTTCTTAACTTGCTATTGGATCGTCTCTGCATCCTCTGAATGATAATGAACTTGGAAGGAAGGAATGAAAACTGCTCCATCCACTCGTTTTTTAACCCGATCCCCCTCCCAAATAAGTTTTGGTATTAGCGTGCTAAAATTGCTTCTACGGTAACGTAGTCTCACGTTTAACTCCTCGGGTTACTTAAATATTTTTTTAATGTGCACAAGAGTTTTACTCATTAAAAGTTGACTTTCCTCAGAAAATATAAAAATGAAACCGTAAATATGTACAAGCAAAGAGAAATATCCAATGCATTTACAATAGTATACTCATAAAATATGTTAAAAGGCTGATTCAAATTTAAAACTTATGGTTCTTTTGAGGGGGGGGGGAGGCGACCAACAGCAAAGGTCATTTGCACCAATAGGGACGGACAGTAAAGGATAAAGGCTGGAGAGAAACCCGGCGTCGGCATTAGCATACTCTTGTCGAAAGGCGCCAAAGGGTCCGCAGTTTAACGTCCCATCAGACGGACATCGTACTCAAAGTGCTCAAATGCTCCACAAAACACCTCAAGTAGGGATCGGAATACCAATGAAAGATATTTGTTGTCCCCAAATTTAAAACTACTGAGACAAATGACTTATGGTTACGCCCATTGCAACCAAGGAGTTAAATTTTCAATTGAAAGAATACAAACGGCAAGATCCTCAACGAATACAACACAAAGATGCTAAACAGACGATGGTGGAAAAGCTGTAATTGACTTATTTTCATTGGAGATAAGTCATGAAATTTAACCTGTGCTTTCCCAATATTTGAATGGCACTGACTTTGACTTAATTCATGTCCGCCATATTAAGTCTCCCTCAGACAATCATTTAGTCAATTTATCAACAAATAAACTAGAGATTAACCTTCGAAGTAATGTCTTTTTTCTCCTCCATTAACCGTTTGTAGAAGCAAGGCATTAATTGACTGTAGCGCATTATATAAATACATGGTTAATATTCTAACGCTGACCATCTGTCTCGGAATAAGCAAGGGAGCAGTAAATTTTCCAGCTCGACGAAAATGAAACAAGTTATTTGCCGCCAACGCAGGGGTCCATTAGGAAAATTTCCCACCAATGCATAGGGAAAAGGGAAGGAGCGATATAAAACTCACTCCAATGAAATTGAAGTGGATAATTAAATTAATCATTTGTTTCCCCAAAGAATATGAGATGGCAACGAGGTCATTTTATTTGGAAGTAAAAATCCACAAAATTATATTCCAAAAATAACTTCATACTAAATCCACATTCCACAATGTTTCATGCATTAATATATAAAAAACGACTTCAGTAAATGTGGTGACTCGTGAGTTATGTTCACACAAAAATGAACCGAACAACTTATGTAGTGAAATCAGGTATTTTACAAACATTAGTTTTTATTTTGGACGGGGTTGACACAGAAAGTACGCCCATCCTCCGCGTACAGGTTGAAGCAGCACAATTGGATATTTTGGTGAGTTTTGATCTCATGCCCTAACGCGTAAAGAACGTAAATCCACGCTTCGCTTTATTAGAGATGTGAAACTTCAATAGATAACTCATCGTCTTGTTCGCTCATTCTCCAACAGAGCTCCATTTCTTTTTTAATAAGAGAAAATGTCACTTTAACGACCACAGACATTTTCAAGATTGCAATCGCTGGAGGAGATATGAGCACAGACAAAAACTTCCGGAGACTTCAAGCCCAACGGACCCTCCTTAGCAATAAAAAACGCAGTGACTTGCGTATGGAATTGTCTACACTGTTGAGAGCATGGAAAGGAGCAACATTTGCGCTTTCGGTTTTTTTTAATTCATTATGCAGCTACGTAAAATGTCTTGAATATAAAAAACGATTAAAATCCTGTTTTTATTCGAATTGAAGTGTAACCTCAAGGTTTAATTTTGCTAGATTGTTTGATTAGAAGGAATATTTTCTGTTCGTCACAAGTTTGGTATACACGCGATTTTTTTTCTACGACGGTTTGAGTACATTTGGTTAACTACAAAAAAAGTAATTTAATTCGCAGTACTACCAAGTCCTAAGAATAAACTAACGTATACTTAACATTAAATCAAGTAATAATAATGAAAAACCACACACTCCTACTCTCAAGTAATTAGAATTATTTCTTCATGAGATATAACTATTTCTTATTAATCGCCCCCTTCCGCAATCCTTTCTTGAATCACTAACATCTCCTTTCTCCAATTGAGCTCTATTGTTAGCAAAATCAATGCACTATCCACATGTGAAGTTCATGTAACTTCAATAGATTTGCAATTAGCAATACTTTAATATCTTAGCGCGAGTCGCTAAATCACAGGCATATAGTTCTTATACTAGCATTTACGAATAACACCCTATAATCACTTTCCACTCTAAAGAGTTTTAAATTACTTAGTACACGACGACGTTATCTCACTCTTCAACAAGGACAATTTATTAGCATAATTCAAATAATTCCATTGTCCAAGGCGTCGTTTTTTATAAATATCATACACGAATATGATAAAAAAATTTAAGTTAACACGAAATTCATTTAAAAACACTTTAAGATCTTTATTCAAGATTATTAATTTACAGATATTTTATATTCTATAATAAATAAACCATTCCTAGTTGGCTACATCGAGTAAAATTTGAAATAAATTATCCAGTAGAGTCCTCTTTTGAACACAACACTTGAATGCGAATGTAATATAATTCAAATCCATCTAGAAAAAGAAATTCTTCTATCTTGGTGCAAGCCTTCTTATATAATACTTATCTCTGTGCACCGTCTGTGCATCAAGGGTACTTTAGGTCATATGAATTTATTACTATAAGATATATATTAAAACAAAGAATGATGATATGTGATTCCGGCCAAATGTCCCAAAATTAAAATGAAATACTATCCTATCGAGTCTATTGCAAACTTATCCAGTCCAAATTTAACACTGGAGAGATAGTCTCCCCTTAGATTATTTCCCTTGGTTTCAATGCACTTGGTCCAAAAAAATTATTCACTAGCACGGGAGATGAGTTTAAAGCGTGGATGAAAGAATTACAAGTCCGCGAACGATATGAAATACTAAGGCCGAGTGTTTCGCTTTGTGAGAACCCTCATATCACGGGGAGGGAGACGATTCGTCGTCTCCCAGAGGGAAAAGGACATGGTGGAGGTTAGTGGCGGGAGGGATTGCGCGCATAAGGGTTTGCCGTCGTCTTCCCGTAAACGTGTTATCGCGACGAGGTTGAAATACGGCGACGAAGAGGATTAAGGGGCGCGGGTGTGGGGAAGAACAGAGGTCTAGGAGTGAGTGACTCGAGAGTGGTGATTACTCAGCGACCACTCTGCCCCCACACAAAGTAGTTCCACGCGCACGGATAGGAGTGTGCGATATCTCGCAGCACGCGCCTCTTGAAACGCGGGTGTCCCCTTTGTAGTCCGCGAGGAAGAGGAAGGAGGCATGGGACAGCCATGCGGGATTTACGAGATTTTTTCACCCTCCCGGTAACCATGCCCTTAAATATAAGCAAGGACGCGCAGTTACGTGAGCTGAGGGAAAAAATTGCTCATGTATGATTCGCTTTGGTTGGTATCAGGAAAATACATCCCGAAGGGGTATTACCCATCTTTGAGGTAAAATACATAACACGCTATCGCAATTCTCAAATGGCATCACGAAAATCCACTTCAAGACATGCTCCGAAGACATGAAATGAGGCAAAAGAGTAATGTCAGGTATGCTTTTCTCATGCCTTGAGGCTTGCTAAAAAAAATAATACCAGGAAACATACAAAAGTCTTCGAAAAAATCGTCCGGGGTTCCCCTCTTTCTCGAAATCCAATGAAGAACGGAGCAACAGCTAAGGGCAGTTTCCGAGGAGCGAGAGCATCATTAACCTACTTCGGTTACTTGAAACGCCATATAACAATACATTGGATCCGATACCCCCAGTGAGCACCAGACAATAAGGAATGCACTGACGTCGGAGAACGTAGAGCAACCCAGCCGAACCACTTTATGAGGCATAATAAACCTAGATGCTCTGTGTGCTCTAGGATAAGGGTTTCCAGTTGTAATACCATGTGAAGGCACTGTTTGCCGAGGGGTTAGTTTTGTTTCTGTGCTCTTCTAAAATCCTCTGTCCACACACTGTATTAACACCCTTTGATATCGTACGTGCCCCGCGGCCGCTGAAAGCGCTAGCTTACGATCAGAAAACTTAAATCTAGGGTAAAACAATAAAAATCAAAATTTAATTCAATTCCATTGACCTCCGAGGCATTTCTCGATATTCTTTTCGTTGTCATTTTTTACTTGTATAAATGCAATGAACAAGAGACCTATTTGGAAAATATCAACGTGATGATATTACAACTCAACAGCACGTGGGTCGCGACCAATAGAATGCCAAAAGGAAAACAAAACTACATTTATAAGAGATGCTCGATTGCGGAGATAACTTGAGATGGACCAACCCACAAAATCGATTTCGGAATGCTAGAGTTATAGGAAAAGAGGGTCGAAATATCCTCAGAATGAAAAGGGTCCCAATGAAAATTATTAAGAAACATAATAATGGCCAGCAGGAAAGACGGTGACACGCCCAATAATTGAAAATGTATCTTCAACCGTCTAAATACAATAAATGTTCATCGTACATAACAATGTAAAAGATAAAGAGGTTCATCGTGATAAACAGTGAGGGAGAGAATACGAACGGGTCAATAATCTCAGGCTGGCCTATATGAATAGAAATAAGAACGAAAAGCAATTCACCTGAAAAAGCCGACTGAAACGCTAGCGAAATCGCTTTGTGTCATTTATTCAATTCACAAAGTCAACTTTGTGAATATTATTGGTTGAAATAATAAGTGAAATCCCAAATATAAACGCATTCATCAACACCACTCCGCTGAAGCATTTGAAAGACTAAACCTTCGCGTTTTAGTATTACATAATTTCCCAAAGAGACGTATGTTTCCCCTAATGTTATCAACGTGAACTGAACACCACTTACCTTCGTGAATAATGGAGACACGATATGAACATTTGCAGTAAACCTTTCATAAAATGAGTATCATTCCTTTTTCTCACCCTAGGTTGAACGGATAATATTCGCAAAATTTATTGCTTTCCATTTTACACTGCAGATAATTAGCGACATTTTCCGCTTTCCAAGCTCTGATAAATGTCATAAAAAATATTTATCACAAGGAGGCGAGAGACACTTTTCTCTTCTGAACACTCCCTATCATTGAGCGAGTTTCGCAAGAAAATATATGGCGTGCAGCAACCGGAAATAATGGAGAGTAACGAGAGTCAATCACTAGTGGGCACACAAAATACAAGGATTCTGCAGTACAAAAATCATCTGCCTTGAGTCTATCCCGGTAGGACCACAGTCTAAGCAAACGATTACTTTCCTGTTAAATTCTTGCATTGAATTTCATATTGTAATGTACACACTAAATATTTTGAAGGAAATGTAGTTTGTCTAGAATTAGTTGTATATTACCATTAATGGAATGGCAAGTTGGCGCGCTGTATTTCCATAGTAGAACAGAAAAATACGGGGCCTCGAAACATTTTCACAATTTTAAGGTATTTTTTCTTTTTCTATGAGTAAGTTTTCCTTTCTAAGCCCTAAATAAACCCATGATAGGGTATTAAGACATTCCTAAAAAACTGTTTTATATCAATTGCGTCATTTATAAGAGCTCCCAACAGCGAGTTTTACCAATTAATTTCATTTTTAAGAAGAAATTTTCATTTCAACGACCATAACCATCTTACAGTGCTATATTCTTTAAGTATCTCTATAGTTCTTCATAAGCATGTCTTTTCAATTCATGGTTCTCTAAAAAGAGCATTTCTCTCACCTATAGTCTCTATAAAAAATGCTGATTGGTATTTAATCCAAGCTAAGAGGTACTCTAGTTCATGGGACAATAACACAGCATGGACTATGCGTTCTATAGAATATATATTTTAACTAGTATCACTACAATGCAGTATCTTTAGGACTTATAGACAGAACATAGATACACACAGTTGTACATATTTCAAGGGGTGCTGGGCGGCGAGGAACGGAGTGTTCTGGTGGTGGTTTGGTACTCTTTCTCTAACTTTCCCGTCCCACTACAACACCCGCCCACCATGTTCTCCAAACTCATCACCTTATTAAATGTGTATAATCTGCGTATCTACATTATGCACTAATAGTCATGTAACTGCTAGAGTGTAGGGAAACTTGTCGATGGAAGTCTCTATTTTGTTACATTCTTGCCATACTGAAATTCCAGAGCCTCGGCTATCACTTAATAGGCAGCTCAGTTAATTTCAAGATAAGAAAATTAACGTATTTAAGCAAAAAATGAATTCTGAATTAATTTTAGTTAATCGGTTAAGGGTAAAAGGATAGGCAGACATTTCTTACAAAACTTGATAAAAAATCGGACGCGCTATGGCCATGTAATGACCACCATGCAACAACCATGATAGAGTAGGAAACACAGCATATCATGTTACCCAAAAATTATTGAGAGAACTTTGAAAATTCATACCTGAAATACCCTTATTAATTACCATAATTTTTCAAGATATATTATCTAATTTCATCGCTCAAGCCGTATTTCTCCTGAAATCTTCGCTGAGTTACAGCGTTTCCCTGAGATTTCTTGAAACAAATAATTTCACACAGCAGGGATTTAGCCCTGAGCCTTAAATTTCAGTTATAATCCTTTGCGTGAAATTTTAAGCGATATGCATCCATTAATTTTCGAGCTGAAAAATGTGTGACAGACAGGCGTTGCGTTCCCCGCTGGAAATTATTTATTTACTTCGTTAAGAACGCTTAAAAAAAGAAAAAAAAGATGAGGGAATTTCTCCTCATTCCTCTTTCCGCCCCGCCGCACCCCACCGCTTCCTAACCGGTCTGCTCCTATTCCGCCCTCGTTCCGTCTCAGCACAACCCCATCCTACCCACTACTCCGCCCGTCTACCATTCATCTCACAGCCGCACGTCCCAATGGGGGAATCGGAAGATGGGGCGGGGAGTGAGCACGCGAGAGGAGGATGGGGGACCTACGAGACCCAAGACTTTAAGCCTGGGGAAAGGTGTACATATATGTGTGTGTCTATGTAAACATATATATATATATATATATATATATATATATATATATATATATATATATATATATATATATATATATATATATATATATGGGTGATATCCACCTCCTCCTTAGGCCAACCTCCCGCCTCCCTAGCTGATTTATCTATCGTTAATGTTACCTAATCCGAGGGATCGGTCGGGTGTTGGGGGAAGTGGGTGGGTGATGGGGAGGGGAGGGGCCGGAGAAAAGAAGAAGTAGTGCGCAGGGGGAGCCAAATAGGGTTCTCTTAAAAAAAAAGAGGTTCCAGGGAAAGTGTTGAAAAAAAAGTAAAGTCAGCAAGGGCCCGGGGAAAAAAGTAGTCTACGCCGTCGGGACATAATTTACCAGGGAGGGGTGGAAAGAGGGAAGAGGAGAGGGGGCAGGATAGGGGACCGAAGGGAGTGGAAGGGGGAAGGTGGGGGCAGGGGTGGAGTAGCCGCGATGATTTACGCCTCGCTCTATTCATCCTTGGCGCCGCTCAAGATGTAGGAAATAACGAAGTTAAGGGGGGTAATTATCGTTAATGTTTTCCGCAGCGTGTTGACACGGTTTTAATGCTCGCCGATACGCCTCTCGTTTCCGGCAGCCTTTAAAACACGTAGTGGCATGACTCGGCTCGCCGTTTCTCCTCTCCATCTCGTAGTCCTGCATCGCGGCCACGGGTCCGCAAAATGCATGGCCAGAGTGATCGGAGAACCATGTCACGCGCAGGCACAGGGGACCGTTGAGAAAGATAACAAAAATAGAATGGAGAACTGAGTTATGCTTGAGGTAATTTTTTTGCAAGGGAGAGACACGTAAGCGTAAGGGGTTAGGTAAATACGGTCTCCGGGAGAAATTCTTCAAAAACAATCTTCATATCACGGGGATTTAATACACGACTGGACAGTCTGCGATCATTTATAATATTTCTGATGTATTTAATTACCATACTTATCTTTATTACGAGCAAAAATCATTTTTTTACCAACAGAATTGATAATTACGCGTGCACCTTTGAAATTCCTGGGAAATATGTGTTCCACTCATGTGACAATGTAAGATACTACTTTAACCACCGAAATGCCACTTTCCAATCATAATGTATACCACCTACAAAACAATAAGACAAGGTTTGTGATGAAATATTTTTCTCTAAAAGCAATAAAAATGCTCCTTAGTGCGCATCCCAAGTAACAGTACTTCTAGGGGAGGTGACCAACAGCTAAGGTCATTTGAGGCATTAGGGATGCATGGGAGAAGATGGGTGAAAAGAAACCCGGCATTAGCCTATTCTTAACGAAACGCGCCAAGGGGTCCGCAGTTTAACGTCCCATCCGACGGACGGCGCAAACACTAAAAGTGCTCTACACAAAGCACCTCAAGTAGGGATTGGGATGCCACTGAAAAATATCAGCCGTCTTCAGGATTCGAACACAGGCTCTCTTAGTGGTAAGCAACTGTGTTAGCCACAGCACCTTCTCGACCCCCTCTATACCGACCGATATGGAATTTTTAACTTGAAATGTCGCTAGCTTCCTCTTTCATCTCTTTAGTACGAATATTATCAATTCAATTTTCTGAAATTAAAATTCCTCATATTCATATATATATATATATATATATATATATATATATATATATATATATATATATATATATATATATATATATATATTTTATACCCCTACCAACAATTGCTAATATGTTGTATTAATTTTATATTTGGTTTTTAAAATCTTCGCTCAATCTTTTGTCCACATAAATATAAGATAATATTATGACTCATTACGAAATGAGATTTACTAACTTCTGATTTCATCTACAGCAATACAGTGACTCACAAGAAGCCATCAGGAGGTGTAGCGAGGGTGTTGGGACACCACCCTTAACTTAGATGTAACTACATGCAAAATAACGGCACACACCTAGAGACGTGTGTGTGTGTGCTTGCTAACCTACAGTCCTTTCTTCTTGTGTGTGTTGTCTATTTCTCCTTTGGTGGGTGAAACAGCTTCCTAACTCCATCTCTTGGCCAAGGAATCGGAGCACCTGAGTGCTTTAAAACATCGCAGATCTCAGTGTAAATTAGGTTTTCTTAATATCTCAATTGGTAGAGTATCCACCCGGCAAGTGGAAGGTCCGGTGTTCAAGCCTTCAGTTCAAGTGATCTACTCAAATCACCTTCCTCATCTCTCCTGTGTGCGTCTTTTATGTGTTTTCCTATCCCATTTCCTTATTGCTATTTCCACGTGAAAGAATATTTGTTCGCCGTTTGGCGGGATAGTGATACATACCCTCATTCAAAAATCTTTATATTTAATATGGATATATATATATATATATTTCAACGAAGAGTAAAGAGTGGGAAGAGTACCAAAAAATGTTGGCTAAACAGAAATATTTACACGAGATTAGTATAGCAGCGTCAGTTGAAAAGAAAACTATTAAGGATAAGATGACTACAGGAGAAAACTTCACTAATGCTATTGTTAATAAATCGATAACTTGTTACATAAAATACTATCAGTATTGAATAAAATTGGACCAATGTAAATTTTAAGATGTCTAAGATTTGAGATTACTTGAAAGATTAAGCTCATCTATCTGTCCATTGCCTTATTTGAAAATAATATACTGTAGTAAATATAATAACCTGTTGACCTTGCATACACAGTAGCAGTTCAGAATCCATAAGTAGCACTGCAGTACCACAGTAGAAAGGAGGGTATTGTTACAATATTATTATAAAATATTCCCAAAAATTAAAAACTGGGGACTGAAATGGTATCCAAGAGGTATTTTAAGGAAAATTGAGATGAATGAATCTTAAGTTAACTAGGTATTACAATCTTTCAATGTGATATGTAAGAATATTAATGACTTTTTTCTTGTGCTCATGCCTTCTAAATTCGATTTCTTTCTCGGTTCAAACCTTTTAGACATGAATGAAAACGTGCGCGTACAGTTTAAGTCACTCAAGGCATCTGGCAAAGAGAATAGTCAGAAACACGAGTCATCTAGTATAGAATTGATTAAAAGGAGTATAGATCCAACTGGAATTCGGGTTTGAGAATAAAATTTCAACATAACATTGAAACAAATCGTCACTAATACTGTTCATTTACATTTGATGGAATATTAACTTAACTGATGAAATCACCAACTCACCTATTTATCGAATTTCAATAATGGGCCATTTTTCCTCACTTGTTTCTATAGCAGTATCACAAGGTTACATAATTTTTAAATAACAACTTTTAGTCTGATTCAGTGAAGAAAAATGGAATGTGCGGTCACAGATCATTTAGTGCGACCATAAATACGCTATAAAAATATCATTAAACGTTAGGACATAGCAACGCACTAATTTAAGTCAACACAAGGACCAGTGAGAGTGAAAACAGAAGACTAGTAACCGTGAATGAAGTGATTTGATGGTCTTCTTTGTTTTGTGAATATATTGGTTAATGAGAGTGGCAAGGTAATTCGCTGAAATAAGAAAAGAGAGCATGTGGATAGAAACACCGTGGGTGGTTATCGACCTCCAATGAACCCGAAAAATCCCAATGCTCCAGAGAGCTACCAAAACAGACGTTTTCCTAAAATCAGGTTAAATTTGGCGAGTGCACGTTGCAGTTTGCTGCCCAGCCAAACGCAAATTAACCGTTAAGCCCGCGCCCTCGAAGCTAAGTCCTATGGGCTCGGAGGGAAAGGGAGAGAGAGAGGTATGTAGGCATTAAGTATTCGATCGCACTGGGTGCCTAAATTACGGTCGCACGTAATTGACCTTCCAAGCGGGCCCTCTCCAAGCACTCGGCCGCCACCTCTCCATCCACTGGGGGTCGGTTGGGGGCGGGCCGAAGGGACGAGGGGAGGAATTCCGCGATTAATTACAATAACCGAGATGCATGGCACGTACGCCTGTAAATCCGGTGTCCGAACGCGACGGATAAATTGGAATCTGAAACTTCCGGGATAGAAAAAAACCCTCCGCTTTTTCTTGTTGTACAATAGGGACACCTAGTCGTGATTGTCGGCTAATTCAATGTAGACTAGTTTCTATAAAAAAGCTAGTAACATGACATGAAAAAAGCTTCACTGCTCACATCCGTGGCCTTTGCTTTCCCATTTCAATAAAGTAACAAGTGAATCATCTACTGCATTCCAAATTGAGATAGGCGTCTACAGAAAATCAGAAAAGCAAAACCTTATTTTAAAAATATTCTTCCATTTATTCTTTTAAATGGAGCTACGCAAGACTTTATAATGCAATTTGTGAACAGGCAGGAAAAGAGTATGAAAATATATTAACATTCACAAAAATTCCCATTTCGGCAACCATTAGTATTAAGGTATTTTTATTCAGTGTATTAGCACTACTGAGTTTTACAAACTGAAGGCATTGTCGTAAATTAAGATCCCAAAAATAACTTACGTATTTTTTGGAAATATCTAAATGTTACGTTAGATATTTAACTTGTATTCTGTATGTCAGGATCAGCACCGCTATATTATTCTATATAGACATATCAAAATCCAGAAACTATATGATGCTACCTTATTAAAAAAAAGCGAGGTGAAAATGAAATGTTTCGATTATCTTAATGCTTGTCACCATATCTGTGATTAAATTCTATATCATTAAAAAATAGATTTTGAATAATCTGCTCTTTTATTCATACAGAACTGCTTGACTTATCGATGAAGGGCTGAAGAACACTGTTTTTCAACTCTGAAGATTGTGGGACTTGATCGAGAACTCTACTTCTCCACGGCTAACAAAATATACACGTAGTTTTCAATTTATAGTCTTTTTATAATTCCTATCTGTTGAAGTGGGAAGTAATTTAGTTAATTTTGAGTATTGATAATACAGACCTGGAAAGTTCAAATGTTCTGCAACGTAACATCCATCTTAATTTAATTATCCAAATATTTTTTTGGTATTTTTTTAATTCACCAGTGATTTAAGCCATCACATTTTCTCCCATCTTAAGTTACTCAATATCCTTGTGCTGTTTTTATGGGTTTATTTAATTCGCGCTATTTTCATGTATTCTAGAATTTTATAAATAGATTCTCTATCCTCAGGATAATAATTGGAAGTCTTAAATTCTTAGAAAATAGAACATTAAATGCAATTAACGGTAGCATGAGACCCAAAGAAATTACAGTCTTTCATTTAACCGTCTCCTTATCCACTTTATACCATGCGTCTTTTGGCTTAAAGACGAAAAAATGGAAAATATTAAATTTAATTGCCTCCTGTGTTGTGTAATTCACGTGAAAAAATGTCCTACAAATGACAGGTAAGATATGTGTCCGTGAAAGTAAGCTATAAAACTGCATTTACTAGCTTCATAATAAATAAACATAGGCAGGGATGCTATGCACCCTTCGCTGCATGCCTAAATGCATCTATAAAAGTTTGCAATATCTTCAAGTTTAAGCCTATAAAAACTATTTATTCATTTTGTATCATTCTGAAAACAGGACTTCGACCTTTATATCGGATTTTAATCATTCAAATAACAATTTGTCAATTACATACACCCAAGCCCTAGGTAGAGGAAAAACCACCTAGGCGGGAATCGAACCCGCGACCTATGAGTTGGCGGCCGAGGACGAGGAGGCTATCCCGCCGCCACCGGGGCCAATTCTGTGATTATCCTACAGTAATGAGTACAATGAAAAGACGACCGATTTCTATTGTGCAATGATCATAGTCATTCTTTCCTCGTTTATGCAATTAAATAGGTGTTTACCTAAACCCAAAACTTGACAGAGAGTGACCGAATGTATTTTGATTGAGTGAAGCTTTGCTTTAATGATGGTCCTCTTACCAAACTAGCATCTATGCCCATTCCCCTCAATGGCATTGCAATCACAGAGTAATTTTGAGTCCAAATCTCATTGAAATGTTAAATATTCCGTGCGATGTACACATCATCACCCAAAGCCTAGCGCATGGTTCCGTCTCTGGTACCAATTTCGATTCTGAGTACACCTGCAGCATACATTTCGTATCCCACCATGAATTAATGGTACTTTTCTTGAATGATGCTTGCCTTTTGGTTATCGAGGAAAATAATTTCTCTCGCTATTCCCCATAAATCAACTGCTGTTCTATCGGTACATACATCGGTACAAACATAAATCTTTCGTCAAGCAGGAAACGGGAAAGACAAACTAATTTCACATAAGATTATTGTGATAATCTTTGAACTGGCAAATTTTAATTGCATCGACTGTAAGAAGCTAGGAACCGAACGGAATATCCTCAATCACTGAATCATCTGCATATTGCATTGTTCACAGGATGATTTCTCTTTGATCATTGAGACCGATCTTTTTAGCAGTAAAGATCCCACAGTCTTGTGTATTACTTGAAAAAACCTCGTGTAATTGCGAGACTCTACTGAGAGATCAATTTGTTAGGCCTTTAAAAAAGAGATCTAAGCATACAAAAAAGCTCTCATATCAAGCAAATCTATTACTACTAAATCCCTAGGGTTCCGGGTTCAATTCCCGGGCAAGGCACTCTGGGCACCTGCAGCTCCACCCAAGCTATGTGATTTTTCGGGTACCAGATCATTCTGGGGAACCATTACCGACACGGTGAAAGGAACTGTGCCCCCTACCTTGATGTGGGAATTTTTCACGCCGTCGGGCTTAGTACTGGTAGAACTCTACCATCACCTACCCAACCGACCTTCGGGTTTAATACTGAGTTTATGTAAATATATATATATATATATATATATATATATATATAGACATAAATGAGTCATATCTTATCTTCCGAAGAAGACGGAGTTCGAGTCCGTCGAAATTATCAAGATATTATTGTGACTGTTCTTTTTATGTGTTCTCGTGCTGTGTGTTACTAAGTTTTTTATTCAACACTTCTGTGTTACTTCGAAGAAATCACACACACACACACACATACATATATATATATATATATATATATATATATATATATATATATATATATATATATCGATGATGCGGAAGTACTCACGAGAGCAATATAACTTTTGGACGGCACAATAGAACACAGAATAAAGCAGGTTACACGTAAAAGGACACTCACACTGTAGATGATTTAAGCTTTCGGCCTACTCCGAGGCCTTCTTCAGGTCAGACCTGAAGAAGGCCTCGGAGTAGGCCGAAAGCTTAAATCATCTACAGTGTGAGTGTCCTTTTACGTGTTATCTGTTTTATTCTGTGTTCTATTGTCCCGTCCAAAAGTTATATATATATATATATATATATATATATATATATATATATATATATATAAACACACAAACACTAACACAGAAAACACCACACACATAGAAACATAAAAAAAGGACACTTACATTGGATATTTACGTTTCGACGGCACGTCATCAGAAACCTGATTCTGATGACGACGGCCGTGCCGTCGAAACGTAAATATCCAATGTAAGTGTCCTTCTTTTATGTTTCTATGTGTGTGGTGTTTTCTGTGTTAGTGTTTGTGTGTTTGTGCGTCGCCGGAGAGCGTCTTTTCCAAGTTTATATATATATATATATATATATATATATATATATATATATATATATATATATATATATATAACCATAAGCACAGTGCAGTGCAGTTTAAAAATATATTTTTCATTTCAATTTCAATTATCTTACTTGTCTAGCATTTGCCCTCTTATAAACTATACACATCGTTATTACTCAGACGCACAGACTACTCATCACTCATTAATTCCTACAATTCATAATAATATGTGTACGCTTGAGAACCCATTTAATTCTTTTATTGCATTACAATCATTCAAGTCATAAATATTTAATCCAAATATAATCGGAAGAGCTCAATGTACTCCTCAAAAGTGTAAAATTCTTCGGAGGGAGATGGATAATGAATGATGTGGATAGTTTGAAATCTCTTAAAATGCTATAAGTCACGAGAATTTTTGTCAAAAATTCTTGCAGCGGCTATGGAAAAAACTTCAGAGAATAATTTTCAAATTTGAGAGCACATTTCAACTCAAAATTTAACTTCTACCTTTAAAATTTACGTATTACTTTTATATGCACTCACACTGAATAGAATTTATTTAAATTTAGTTTCGGCAAATTTGTTCATGTTTTCCGGAATTTTGTCCAATTCGAGGGATATTGTACAAGATTTAACTCTTATTTAGTTTATCCTACGAAATGAGAAAAACAAACCCAAATGAAAGCACATTCCTCAATGTCTGCTAATTATGTTTAATAAAAACTACGGGGAAAGGCACTATTTCTGATGATTTCATTTCTGAAACAGGGTTGAGAAAATTAGGAAGTCGGTACAATAAATATAGTAAAAACCATAAGATTATTATTTCATTAAAGAAGGGCCATGTATAAGAATTAATGGATGTACGGGCCCGTCCTTCCTAATTCGAATGGTATTAAAGAGCCATCTGGGTTAGTCCTTTCTGCTGATCTTTGTGTGGTCGTCTCGCAGCACGAAACTGGGTACCGAAACGACCTCGAAAAATACCAGCCGGCACCAAGCATTAAATCCGTGAACCTCCTCATCGGAAACGTTAGGCAGACCGCTCTAACACAACATCCCACAGATGTGGTCTTTGATATTTCCATTGGAATCGAAAGTGAAAAGATTGATATGCCAATATGACCGCTCATAAGAAAGGTGTAATCAGCAAGATGTCTAACTAGCCATTGCTAACTCGTTCTACACCCAGAGATCTTGCAGCCGACTTTAATTAAAACATGAATACTAAGATTTCTTACTCTTTTATAGTGTTGGCAATAGGCGATAATTTGTTTTTTTGGTATATGAGTGCTTGAAACATTGAACAGAAATACATTTATAGGGTGAAAAAAATTATGTCTCATGAATCTTAATATTATGAACGATATTCTTCCAAAATGTTAAAATTTATTGTCATTAAAAATGGATATTGCTAATAAATAATTATGTTATTCAAAATTAACTGAGTAACAGGCACTAAGTATATATCGTAGGACGAGGTACATAAAGTAATATAGTCTAATTTCAATTCACTGCTGGAGATGCCGCAACAGTAACTTTTTTTTAAATTTCAGAGTTTAATTTGTCTAAGGTATAAATACCCTAAGTTTTTCAAATTGGCTTTAACCTCGTGGACTGTGGCGCGTCGCGCACGACAAGGAATGCCTGTAACATTGTATGTACGGTATTTCGTCACAACATCTTGTTCCTTTAAGAGGTCAAAAATTTCAGAGTTCGGGCGGATATCGAAGGATCCGGGTTTGAATCCCAGTCAAGGCGAATGATTTTTATACTCTAAAATTGTTGCATTAATGTAGTCTAATCAAAACTTAAATCAAAAGTTGACCAATACCTGCCTGGGTGACAGTAAACTCTAATTAAAACATGAAAAACATAAAATGGTGAATATGGCTCCGCACCTCATTTATTCAATGCGTATTCAGTGTTCTGACTTTGTTACAAATTAACACACACACGCACACACAAATATATATATATGTGTATATATATATATATATATATATATATGCTCAGTCATATCTTATCTTCCGAAGAAGACGGAGCTCGAGTCCGTCGAAATTATCAAGATATTATTGTGAGTGTACTTTTTATGTGTTCTCGTGCTGTGTGTTACTGTCTAAGTTATATATGTATATATATATATATATATATATATATATATATATATATATATATATATTGCAAGCCCAGGCATATATGGCAGATGGGAAGATCCTCTTGAGAAAATTGAGAAATGAGGAAGAAACGCTATTTCACCTTTTTATTTTGCCAAACGCTTTGGGGAAGAAGGGCATACGAGCAATTTTACCGCCGAAATCCTCCATCAAGAAGACAAGGACCACCGAAGGGTGTATAGGAGCAGCTAGAAATAAGAAAAAACAGTGCGAATGGACTCCTAGTTAATGATAATGTGTTTTCCCTAAGGAACCCTTACCTTGATGTCCGTTACACCCAATGAGTCCCTAAATGTCCTGACACTATCCTACTCTATTCACCTTCCTTCCAACCTAAAGCCACCATCAACCCCAACGGAAATCCAGTTCAACCGTTTGTGGCTGCCGCTCTACCCTCTATCCATATCCTATCCCTCCCCCCTTACTAGGTTTAGGCAGTATGCTCCTCATCCTTCTTTCAATGTTCCACCTCCTACACCCTCCATTACACAATTTAAATGATGTACTCACCCGCAATCCACCTCCCCTCCTCCCCGCCAAGAAACCTTTCCTCCCAACAGACTCATACATATACAAAAAAAATCATACCCTTAGTGCCCGACTATGAAGACTGTTCGGCGAAACCGGTATTTTCAAATAAAATAAGCGTAGTGTACAAAGTTTAATTATTCACAATCCGTAAGGGCGTTCCGTAAATTTAAGCTGAATACCATAGATTCCAACCTCTAATTAATTGAAACACTATGCCTAGAGGTAGTTGCAGATAATGTATCAAACACGGATATTATAACAGAGCATTTTATTATAAATTAGTTCACAAAAACAGTTAATCGTATAAAGAAGACTATAATCAAATACACATAGGTTTAATTAAATTACGTTAATTTACCAGTCAGGTGAGGTTTTTAACGAATTAAAGTATTAAACTCCAATAAAATTCTGACCCCTAGCTAATACAGTCTAAATACCCAAATTCTAAATACCTAAGCATCATAAATTACAAAATAAAAGTTAACTGTACATAATCCTCTACTCAGAAGTCAGCAAAAGCCTTCGCAGCATACTTTGTACCTTCCTTGATACGCGTACCTTCCAACATTTCCAATTCTTTACTACCTCTGCCTCTCTTAATTAACATTTCACTGTTTCTGTTGCATTCGCTGAATATATTTCAATATAAAGGTTATATTTTTCACATATTTTTCTTTCAAACGAATTTTCCAACATTGCATGACGAGCCTACTTCCCTATCAACTTTATTTACGAGGAAAACATTTTTCATGACTTTCACCTGATTATGGGACTTCATGTTATTGCAATGTATCGTTACGTAAATCCAGATACTTATTGATATTTTTTCTAGTCTACCGCTTTGAAATAGATGTTGGATGAACACATACTGAACTCTCCTACATTTCTTAGCCTCGCCTATCAAGACAAAACCTACACCCCACTACAATAAACTGTTCTTCAACTCTGTTCACATTGTATCTCCCTTTATTCCGTCCATCATTCCTACCATTCTCCTAATTTACGTCACTTGAATAACCTTGTACCTTCTATCACAGAGCTTATCATTTTATCATGCATCAAAATATTCTGCATCTATCCATTTTTCCAATCTTCTTTGTATTTCTACCAAAGACGCTCTCTCATTCTCCTCCATGCCTAGTAGTTTCCAGTTAGGTTTTCTATTACTCAAATTTTCTGGACCTGGATCGTTATAATTAATAATTTGACGTGGAATAACAAAGTTTTACCAATTGAGGCCCTAATGATCTTTTAATAAAAGTTAACAGAATAACATATTATGATTTTCATGCAATAATAATCTCATGAAAGCATAGTGGATAACTCAAGGTATATTTGCGGTACTTCAGATATCATATTGAAAATGAAGGAAGCTAAAAAACATGAAACCCCTCTTAATACTTTCCAGCCATTTTACTTAAATTTTAAATTAAACAAGGCGCTTGATTCAATGTTTTGACATCTGACATGACACATCCAAAAATATCATTTGAATATAAGTGCTAAGACAATGCGTTGAATTGGATACGAGGTTATATAGCGTCAAGCCAGTTTAATCAGATATAATATTTCTGATTGAAATAATCAGTTAGGTAATTTCACCTTAAAGAGTAAGAAAATCTATCATTCTACCTCCACTTCTGAAATATGCCTCTTCAACTAATGAAACTCTCCACTCCTTTACACTTGAATACGACTTCAGGCGATGAGTACATCTCTTGAATATGTATTTATTAAGCCCTTCTCCACAAATGTTCGACGCTAAGGGATAGAGACATTAGCGTACGCGCATTTTACTGTCTTTAACACGATTTTAAGCCAACCAAATATTTAAAAGCAGTTCCCAATGCCATATTACAATATGTGCATATAATTTTAATTAATTTTACTCCTTTTGGTCGTATATTGTCCACCCTGTGTCCTATTCCTCTATTGCACTTGAAAATGAGTCGCCGCGCTTTTTTCACCTTCCATATCATGTAAGGAAATTAGAACACTCTGTAGATTTTGGACGAAAATTTTCCTCAGAGTGGCACAATTTTCTCCACTTATTGTGGATTTTAAGTATCAAGAGGTACATGTAGAGTACATTTACGGTTAAAGTATTGTTTTTAACTAGAAAATGGTATCTAAAAATTAAAGGTTACATGCATGCATATTAAATTAGATTAGTTTTAGTGAGTTACGAATACACAATACAGTATACAATACAAATGGCTACTATTTCACGCGTAATCACATTCGTGAAAATATTTGCTGCGTTTATTAATGTAATTCATGAAAATAATAAACAGTTCCATATAATGTAATTAGCAAATACTTATTGCACTAGAGGACACAAAAGCATTTAATTGAAAACTCCGATGAATGAAAACCACATCTACACAAAAATATTTCTTTTTTTAGTTACAAGCAATGCTTTGTTGCGGTGCAACAAACATTTGAAGCCAACTTCAAAGCAAAATAAAATTACCAGGCTGTGAGAGAGATAACATAGAGGTAGTAACAGTCAAAGGTACTTTGCATCATAAAGAGTACATGAAATAAAACGAAAAATGCTTTGTTTTTGTCTTCTACATTCTCTTAGCCCGCTCCTCAGGTAACCGACTTCAAAGGTGACTTTTCAGGCACAAGACCTCTCTGCGGCATCTTGCTTTATATGAAGCCAATATTATTTGACTTAAGTTTGTTTAAGACAATTCCAAAATAAATGCTAATTAGATCCTAAAATTCTTTTTGCTTCCATGAGAATATGCATGGCAATATGGCATCTCTAACTATGGTAGTCTGTAACGATTGGACTCTCTGAATCTACTCCTGACAAAGGTAACTTCTGCAAAGAACTGTGGAGTAGAATAGCTGTCATATAGTTTCTAAAAATAGTTCTAAAAATAGAAGCACATACTTATAATGTAATTCATGAAATATAAAGGAAACTACGAAGATGAAGATATTTGAAGAATAGGCCGTTTACAGGGGAGGGAACCGAATGACATGTTTTGCCAGAATATCATAGGAGTGATGGCAAGTGACGATCCGATAGGAGGTAACTGTGATTGAAAGTGTAGACCTAGATGGTGGGACTATCCGGCATCACGCGAATTATTACTGGCCATCATTATTTATTGAATCATACTTGAAACAATTTCAAACTATAATCCTTCCAGTTACGAATGAGTTCCTGAGGAATGTATTGTGAACACCTACGAGAAAATTTCAACTGATGGAAAATACATTTCTATTTACAATATAAAGCAACTCGGGCATGAGCGCTGGGTCAGCCACTCCTAGAGTTTGTCTTCGTAATGCATAAGATTTTTATGCCGTCCATCTTTAGAGAATTAGTTACACCAATCCTTAATCAATTTATCTCCTTTGGAAAAAGTCAATTTCAAGATTGCTACCGACGCCGACAGCGTAAGGTGGAAACTACATCCAATTGAATGACATAATTTGCATTCACTATGGTCCCCCGGTGACCCAGACGCCTTTTTACGATATAAATGCTACGAAAATGGGATTTATACGCACAAAACATCTGCGGCCAAAGAGCTATTATCCAATGGCGGCGTTCGGTGCCTGTAGAGAAAGGAAGGAACCAATCGTGAAGCACAGAATAGCGGAGATGTGAAATCAATTGGCGATATGAAAAAGCGAGGATGGTGAAAGGGAAGCCTGGGCATGGGTAACGGTAGAGAGAGAGTAAGAAAGAGGGCGAGGGAACGAGGAAGAGGAGTGGAGGAGGAAGGAACAGAGGAAAGGGATAGATATTGGAGAAAGGTCGTTCAAAACTGATGTATCTGCCGTCAACGACAGATCGGCCACGGTCAATATTTCAGGGCGGAAAGAGAGATTGGGAGATTCCTATGGCGTGGGTGGCGTGGGGCCAGTTTGGAGCGGCGGCAAAAGGGAAGGGAAGGCACGGGGGAGGGGTTAGAAGGGTGAGGGAACAGGGCAGGGCGATGGGGGGAAGGACCGAAACGGGTGCGTTGGAGCGTGGTGGAAGGGGAGGAGGTTAGAGGAGGCTTGCAGGTCGAGGCGGAACATTTTCAGGAAGGACGGGGATATCACATTTTATTCTTTTCCCAAATCAAAACTTTTCGAAAATATATCGCCTAGAAGGTCAAGTCCAGGTGAAATAAAACAAAAGGTTTTTTGCCACTTGTTAGCATTAATGCTAGGCCGGAAAGGAAATTCTTACGATTCTGATTCATTGTGCAGTGATTTAATTTAATTCATTAGTTTACGTTTAATACCATTGCATACATAATCTTATCTGTCGGCAGTTTAAGTTCATTATTAGCTTTGGGACATGCGTAGATAGGTAATTTCAAGATGTTAATGTGTCATGAAAAAACGTAAAATCTGCTTCCTTCACTTCATAATTATACTCAATTTTGAAAGATATGATTAGAATTTTTAATATATATTAATCAATAAAATCGAACAAAATGTTTTAAACAGTGACTTATATTCTCACTATATTCATAGAAATATTTACATATTAGGGATACTTAGTATTCTTATTCAACAGAGAACTGTTCCAACTGTAACTCTCCATTGACAACGTAGTCTAAGAGAAAATCGTTCAGGTACCATTTTTACTGTGAAAATTAAGGGTAGAATGAAATATGGGTGATATTATTCCTCCTTTCTATTGCAGAGCATAAACAGAAACCTGTCCTTTGAGGTGTACATGGGAAGCGCAGTCTCGGAGAATTTTCTCATCATGAAAATGATAACCCAGTCTGCTGGATAAATAAAGCCAGATTAATAATTTGAAAATGCCAAGTGAAACGTTATTCATCTCGTTCCACTTTGCATATCTCGAGTAACTTAACGCGGCTTTGCCAAAATTTTTTAGGAGGAAAGGGAGGAAACCTTTAAAAAAAACAGCTCGCAACCGTGTATTAAACATTTTTTTTCTGTCATGTGCATGTTCTTTGAAGGACGGGTAGGCTTGAGAGGGCTTCTTAATTCAACCGGAATTATGCATGAATTTTTATGAAAAAGGACGTTAATACAAGCAAATTAAACCTAACGTATACATCTGGATTTCCCAAACGAGTTGATGGAGAATGGCAAGGGATAGGGGAAATCAATTTTGATTTCCACAGATGGAAATTTTTTATTATCAAATTACCGAATATATTTACGTTTAAAATCAGCAACAACCGCTTGGGCTAAAAAGTGGGAGAACTATCGAAGACTTAACAAAGTTATAAGGCCACATTCCCTTCAAAGTGAACTCACTGAGAAGAGAATAACATAATATCTATCTATTAAACAAGTGCACACTTGAAATAGGCTGTTGTTTTCATGAATTACTATATTAATAAACCATTAACGCTAATGAGCTTAAATCCTACGTGTACCCATTTTATGATTATCTTCTAAAACTAAATGAGGTAATTCTCCAATTCTAACTTTCAATTCAGCACACTGTTAATTTCAAGACTGACTTACGTTTAAAAAATGAAACGAAAAGGTATTGATTCATTTATAAGTCAAAAGAAGTGGGAAAAGTATTCCGTGACATGATTTTGCGGACTATTGCAAAAAAAAGAATGCCGGAATAATATGGTCAAGGGATTTCAGACACAAAATTTCGTAACCTAGAATACGCACAAAATATTCCATTCCCTATCGTTGTGACTATGTATGACAAATGATAATGTTCCAGGGAAAATATTTAAAAAAAAGCATATACCTTTTCTAAAAGGCAAGTCACGAGTAAATAGAATTTTCTATTTTTTTTAAATAATGCATGTAATACACAGGTCAAACCTAATGCCATGGCCGGCATCCAGTTTAAATTCTCTTGCTGAGGGTAATAAACATGGTAACATCAATCTTCCAAGTGAGACGACAATATTGTGAACTCATTTAAACGAGTGGTAATTTTAGGCATCCTTTATAAGCCATAAACGTCACAAAAATCAGAGAATAACCATTTCCCTCTCGAATAACTATCGGGTTTGGAAAAATGGTGAAACAGGCCCATAAATAACCACGGAGGGAAGCTATTTTCATCCCAGATCTCCCCCTCGTGCCGACGCTGGGATTTATGGACTGGAATCTGGACCGAGAGCCCTTGCCCTAATGACCTCCAAAAAAGCCACTTAAAACCCTAAAAAAACCTCATAGTATCACTTTAGAGACGTTTACTAGGCTTACACGCTCAAAAACGCAAAAAAATCTCTCTTTCAGTCAGGAAAATCGATTGAGAACAGATGCTTCCAACACAACGATGTCATGCTAATAGTGTGAGGATCACGGAATAATTTGCTTCCGAGGACTGAGCTAGCGATTTCCGAGGGGTGGAGGGTAGATAGACGTGAGAAAAAATAAGCAAAATTAACCTTATTCTCTTGCTCAGGACATTGAACTCAGTATTCAGTTTTACGGTTGCAATTCGATCAACTGTTCAACGAAATTGCGTTTGTGAACAATTTCACGGTGAGACACCTACGGATTCAGAGCCAGAGAGTCCGTTCAAAGCCACTACTTCCAATCATCAGGAGATCTGAAATTTCTGTGTTCGTATTCACAGGCGGTTTTCGTAACTTGTTTTAATTACTCCATTTTATGATATTTATGATTGGCTGTGATCAAGATGTAGAAATATGTGCAATAATAGCAGCTGTCCATAGCCTATCGTGAGCTCTAAATCCACATGTCATCATCTTGCGGTGCTGGATTGATTTCTCTGGCGTTAAACGCAACGCTGAGCCCGTGAAACCAACGTAACACTTCTAGATATATGTATAAAAAGGGCAACCTAGCCAATCGGAGACCACCTGTCGTCAGAGCTTTTTTTTCAGACGTGTGACTCTCTGGAAATGTCATTTCCGCCACGTCAGCCCGTTCGGCAGTCCTTCAGTCGATCTTTCACTCAGTTAATTTTCCGCCCTTCAATGGATGTATTTGCCGTGCTCCGATCGATTGGAGCATAAACTAACATTCGTGGACCACCCTGTCATTTGCGGTGAAAATGGTTCAACCCGTCAAAAGTGTCAGAGATCGAAATGAGAGTAGTTCACCAGCACGTCACTTTATCGTCCGACCAGAGAGAAACAGACGAAAGGGAATTCTGACTGTAGTTAGCACGCCTCCACATTCTAGTTTTTCCAGTAGCGTCCAAAAACAGGGGAACCTGATAATAACTACTAAAACAGTGGAAACCGTTTTCAATGTCACGAAATGCGATGTTCAAGTCTTTTAATGGCAGAACTCGCATTTGGTGACGGGGCGCAAAATCTAGTTTATCTGCAACTCATCATTCGAAACGAAGATCCGAATTCATAAAATCTCTCACATTTAACGCAAACATAACATGTTCCCTATTCCTAATATGACTAGCTCGATTATACAATTTTGATCTGAAAATCCACATCTCTACTGGCCATTTAAAAGCTAATCGAATAATATCAGCGGCACATAAGAGTTCTCCGCTGGATTTCACTTTAATAAAGTGTGATTGGAGGATTCGCAATTCTCGTTTGAATTCTAATTACGATGTTATATAAGCCGTTCACATCCCTCTTCTAATCATATAAAGATAACGAAATATCCTTTTTCATCTGTGAAATTAACCAAAAGGCATCAAAAACATTTAATCAATCAAGACCTCGTTGGAATGGAATGATCGGAAAACTAAAACTGGCGAAACCATTACTTTCGAAATATTATCTATACTATTTATTTTGAGAATGTCATAAGATGTATTACATAAGATAAGAATTGGATTCCCAAACCCGTTAACATGTATCCTTTCCGTAAGTCACATTTTATATTTAATTTCTTAGGATCGGTATATAAAATAAGATTATATTTAATTCGCATTTCGTGGTTTAACCTGTGCCCTAGATGTAGCATATCAATGCGGTAAGACCTATTTTTTCTTGAAAGATTTATAGAATTATATAGATATAGTATAAGCTCAATAGTTAACCATTTTAGATATTACGTTTGTATAGAGAAAGAAACTGCAATGCAGAAAATCAGAAACTTTGAATAAGATTTTTTAATATCGCATACGTATAATAAGATATTTTTTGTTAATAAAAATAGATTAACATTACTTTATTGTTAAATGCCTGTTCGAACAAAATCTACCACAAGCTGACGGGAAAGATGAACAGTATGTACATTTAGATTACAATTCATTAACAGTATTAGCTTTATAATAAAATCTCGTCCTGTTTTATAAGGATGTGGATGTGAAAAAGGATAAAATATGACAAAATCATTGAATATATATTTGAGCAATATAAAATAAAGTTACTAAGAGTTATCAAAATCAAAAATAAAATATGGAATTAAAATATGATACCATTTGAATATCCCAAATCGTCAATAAATTAATATAACTAATTAATCGTCAATAAATTAATTAATCATGTAAACATACCAAACGAAGAGGAACGCTATGAGCAACTATAACTGAAACGTTTGGACAGTTTTACAAAGTGAAATGATAGAATAACAGCAAATGTTGAAATGGAATGCAGAAATGTATCCAGTAATTACAGTTTGCAAATTTGGAGAAAGTGTATACATTCGCAACTTGAAGAAATTTTCAGATGTAAATCATAAAAAATTGACGATTTTCAAAACCTAATGTGCTGTTAAATAAAAGTTGTTCCGTTGTCTAAAGCTATCCGTGACGTTACTACAGCTTTTCCTCATTTCACGATGGAGGCAGGCTATACGCTCACCTTTAGCCAAAATGAGCAATGCAAAAGTTCCCATTGTTCATTTTGGCTCTTATCCCTTTTGTTTCTCTGAATATTAGCGGTAAGGTACTATCGCCACGGTGTTTAAACAGCTTTGGAGTTTTGCCTACAACTTAAATGTTAGGCACCAATATCATAAAATGCGAAAAAAAATGCAAAATGTATTATAAATATTCATTTGGCAAACTATGCTTCCCATATGGATGCTATTTTTGATTATAGATGCCAGTCAAGACTATGCAAAAATGTGTACATAAGCTATTTTTCACTTATCATTTCTCACTAAGTAATATCATACAAATTATTATTAATAAAGCAATATAAGTAGGTCATTTTGTACACGATGTAACTTTCATATTGTTTGCCCTAAATTATATGTATCCTTCTTCAGACCTTTGTTCATTTTATCCATCTTCATACCGTACTCGTCCTCGTCTACCAACTGAGAGGTCACGGGTTCGATTCCCGTCTGGATGGATTTTTCTCCATCCAGGGCTTGGCTGTATGTAATTGTCTTCAATGTAATGTATGTAATGTAAGGGTTAGGTGGAAGAAGGGACTATTTAGTCTCAACCTCGCCCAATTAAGTCGATAATAAATAAATAAATACTCAACCCTCTTTATTACTTGGTTAACAATTTTCCTCCGTCACGAGCATTAATCTCCCTCTCCGTTTCAATATCTTCTCCACACACTTATTCAGCCTTTTGGATTTCAACTTCCCAACCTAAAAGCGTAAGGGCGAATATCTTTTGTTTGAGTGTTAAGCCTTAGTGTTATAGTCATCAAATACCTTCTTGCAAATACATATTCTGCGGACGACTTTCAACTCCGTAGTTCCTTACTACCATTCCCTCTACCAACATGCTTAAATAGAAAAAATGCTCTTTTACCATCTATCACTTGAATGTTCTATTTAGCCTGCCTAACTCTTGCGAATCTACTTGGCTTGATCTTTTTATGAATAAAAATCCAAGATTTTTTCTCGCAGTAACCCTGCAAAGCATCCAACGGTTACTGGTGTCTGCAGGATTACTATTTCTGGATGGTCCGCAAGCTTACTAATTTAACGCCTCCTCATAAAGCCAACCCTAAACAAATACATGAGTTCTGAGCGATGTTTCCCGCAAGGATGTATAACATTTTGCAAGGGCGATTTTTTGTAACCCAGTAATCACTTCACAGTTCTTCTTGTATCAAGTTTTCAATTATAATATAGTAATTCAACAGTATTCTGTAATTGACTATTAAGTGGCAACATTTAAATACGTGTAAACTTCAATTGCATAATTTTGGAATCGCCTATTACTCGGTAAATATATCTATAACACAATCGCAATAAAAACTAATCTCTACGGGAAATGGATATTAACAATGAAGCAAATCATGTAAATAGAGAGAAAAACTCAAATCAAAATATATTCTAAGCGATAAGTTTTAATGTAAATTTTCTACGCTTAAGTGGAATTTAAATAAATTGGTAGGGATTTTTAATAGGATTTCGTCTCATATTTTAATGTTGAAACCGATAAAAATGATTAAATAAGTAACTCGTGAGGAATCACGTTTTATATAGGAATGTTGCCCAGGATGAAATTAGTTTTCCATTTTCAATTAAATAGGAATAACATTTACCATTGCTCATTCAATAGTATTTTTTTATTTACCTAGCCACTAAAACTAAGATCATACCTTCCCACACACAAATACTCGTATTCATAGTCGTTCCCCAGCTTTAGCGGACCCCGAGGGGTTTCCAGAGTCAAAATTTTCTCTGTGATATCCCAATGCTGGAAGATTTTAGGAGTCTTAGCCGTCATAGATCGAACGGTGGATTTACGTAAGAGATCTTTAGAACTCCATCTTCCATCGCTGAGAGACGAATAAATATACCAAAATAAAACAAACCTCATCTGTTGGATAGGCATCTTCCGGAAGAAATATGTTGGTATGCTAGGAAAAACTTTAATTTTACTCTGAAGTCAAAATATTTTTTTCAATTACTGATATGTTTCCATTGAGAGATGGCAAATAAAATCACATTGACATCCCCAGAGAGAAACGCAAATTGCTTTCTAATTCATGGGAAGTCATTTCGCTGCAAAGTTCTAAAATATTGATCAGCAGAATATGAAGGGAATTATACTAAGTAACGTAACAAGAATACTACGCGTTTGAATTTAACAGTTATTTATTTTCAAACCCCTTCTTCAGAAAATATAACAAATTATATACCCCTTTAATATTCGAGAATCAACGTAAAAACATTGTTTGGTTCTTGATCATTCAATGACTGCGCTTAAACTGGAACATGAATTTATTTCCAACTATCTATTGAAATGCACAATCGTGGCGTCAGCATATGCCGCGGTATCTCATTAGTTGAAAGAAGCCGTGGGATATGCCAAGACTAACTTTTAAAGGATGCATCATTAAATGCGCATTCATTTGCAACAATTTCAAAGTGTAAAAATCATTCGCTTCACCAGGTATTCTGGCAATAGCAAATGGAATACCATGAAATTAATTCCTGCCATTAAAAAAAATAATTTATGAAAAGTAATTGCATTCAATATACATGTAGCATTATGATAATGGTGATGTTATATTTTACCACAGGATGTGATGTAGCTATCGCGAAAACAAGTGCATATCAAAAATGTATGCATATGTATGAGTTAGGAGAGCTTAAAGAGTACGAGATTAATCGGATTTAGAAAAAAAAGTAATTAATAGTATCACATCTTGGCTTAAAATGGCTTAAATTAATGCTTTATACGAAATGTAAAAATCTCTGCCAACTCCAACATCAGTATCTTTGGAAATGGGTTAGTGAAGTTGGGAATTTTATCTTTTTTACACAAACTTTATGCGTATAATATTCAATTTTTAATAATACCAATTAGGTCGAAATATGATTCCGAATTTACCCGCTTTATCTTTGATTACCAGCCACTCAGTTAGATGCTAACGCTCAAATAACTGCACACAAATCTTTTCATGGAAAACAAAGACGAATATCCTTGGTGAAATGGGCCCTGATAGAAGCTGGAGAACAAAAGTACCCGCCTATGGTTTCAGAGAACGGGTGTGGGACTGAAAGGCCGGTTGGGTAATATGTGCAAACACAAAGGAAGAAGGTGCTTGGGAAGCAAGGTTTTAAGGAAAGGATGGGTGTTCCTTGGGAGAGTAGCCCGCACGAGTCCCCATCCACACTGGAGCCTTTGGTCCAGCAGAATGGTTAGGTGGATATGAGCGGTGTCTTCCCAGCCTCGTCTCTCCGTCCTCTCAACCGACCAGTATAATTTAGAAGGACGGTTTTATCTGAGGGCCCAGCGAGTGTTCCGGAGTGTGCTACGGGTGTACTCGTAAATCGTAAAAAGTTGGAATTCCGTTATCTCTTACCGGTGAATAATATTGTTAAACCTATTAAAATACGTTTAAAACCCTACCTAAACAATTAATTTAGCGATAATACTCATTTCCAGAATTTTAATGGAAAGAATTTCAGCACTATCTATGGTTGTAATAAAAGGATAAAATTTACCAAAAATAATAGCGTCTTTTCGTCGATTAGATGATATCGCGTCAACTAAAGGAAGTCATACTTTGCTATACTGTGCTTTCAAAAATTAAATAAGATCGTGAAATATAGGCTGAGGTTTTTACTGACTGAAATGGAGTCACCAAATGTTAAAGCAGACTCCAAAAAAAAGATATGCATTCTTCTACTCGGTATAAATGTGTACTACTTTAGACCCGATAAATTAAATATTTTCGTTTGACCAAATAGAAAATTAAAATTTGGAGGTGGCCTCATTTAGACCGTCACGTCATCTGAAAATCACATGAATACTAATCAATGTGAAATTTAGAGTTGAAAATTATGTTCAATGATGAGATCACAATCGACCTACGACTTGTAATAATAGTTAAAATACGTATAACATCAGTATTTTTCAAATGTTTCCTAACAAAAATCGCAAGGTGATGAAACAAAATGTTTAGTAATTTTAAATTCTGTAAATCGATGACAACACTCGCACTTCATTGCTGATTACATCTTGTTTTTCATAAAACAAAGAAGAAGTTAGAGCTGTGTAATCCATTTTACTGAAAGTTGATAGCTATATGGACGTCTTAGGAAAACAGATACTTATTGGATATGAACATTGAGTGATTATATGAATAATTCTATTTAAAATTTATTAACAAAAGAAAAAAATGCAGAAAGCAATTACCTACAAAACTGTAATGCGCAAATAAAATTCATTCTTCAGTCAGATATATGAATTATAAATTTGAGCGGCTTATAAGTTAGTTATAAAAGTATAGAACACTGAAGTGTGACATGATATCATCTATTCTTATTTTTAATTCCCCAAGTCGAAATTACTTTTCATATCCGTATTTTCAGATATTTTGTTGCTCAGACGACAGGAGTCAAACCACATTCTCCTTCAGAAAATACATCTGATATCATGTCATCCACATCCAATGTAAATACCAATCCGGCCAAAAGAGCAACACTTGCACGTAAGCACGTTATCTATCCTTTTAAAATTATGGGTGTGGAAATTACAACACATTCATCAATGTCTTTTTCAGATATATCCGAAAGCAAAGATCGAGAGGAAATCTAAAAAATAGTATAATAGCTAACAAAAAGTGTGATGATATCAGTGAAAAACTTAATGTTCATATAAATTAAGATTGTGGCAACCAACTAATTTGCTTACCAATGAAGAATATTCGCTCAAGTAAGAAATTATATATCTATTTCATAATTAGCTTAAACTACTCGTTCGTTCGTTTGGATTTGATATCCCCAAGCTCATACATTAAAAAATCGCCATAATGGGGCAGCAAAAAAGCACATCTTGAGAGGCTATAAATATTGAAAGCGAGATGAAATTGAAACAGAATGCGCGGGAGGAGAAGAAGATATTATACCGTTAATGCGGCGTTGAGGGGGAAGCGTGTATAAACTAAACGTCCTCATGCTTACTTTGGGTGCCATCCGGAGAGGGGAGCCGGTTCACTCTCTATTCCCTCTGGCCCCTCACTGTAGGGGTTTTTTAAGAACGGTGAGAAGATTAGCAGTTAAAATGGAAGCATTTCGCTACTAGCGGGTTTACGAAGGTGGGGTTAGGGGAGGAGGAGAGGGGTCGAAGTCTGTTGAGACGACGAAGAAGAGTGCGCTTGGGTGAACGTTTGTGTTTTCTAAGTACAACCTTTAAAACCCACAGGAAGCCGGCTCTGTAACACCCCATGACGTTCAATTTTGTGTTTTATTTCACTCAAACGATCAATTCAATTTTCTTTTTACCTGAAGTATGCTTCTTCACACACTTACTGATAGTATACCTCGACTATTTAGAGCAGCTTACTGACGGTTCTATTGCACTGCTTGGAAATCGGTAAACGGTGTAATTATAAGAGAGAAAGTAACTGAATGTATGCCAGTAATCCCCACAAAAAAGCGTGTTGAGAATAGGCATTAAAGTACAAAGTAAACCTTTTTTTGAGTGGAGGTACTCGTTCATGAAAATTTTGTATAATTCTCTGATGAAAATACTTATATTATTTACATCATTCTCTGCAATATGTAGACAATTGGTTACCTTTGATTCCCATTGCAATACTAACATTTTTTCAGGAAAGGGAAACCAAAAACCACCCGCCGGTCTGATCCGGCCCGTAAAACTATTGAGAACACATGACCATATTATACATCTTAGGAAATTGAAAATCCATATGAAACATTAAAAGAGCAATTCAAAATCCTATCTTATTAAAAAATTGAGAAGAAGATCATTTAGTTACACACATAAGAACATAAGGTCTATTACCCTTTTGACAAAAAGGAGGCACTTTCGATGTTATAGTTGAAGTTCAGATCCAAGTCACAGATCCCCCTCAATGCAGAAATATATTCCACTTCACAAAAAGGTTTGGTTCCACTGCCCTAGTAATACCTTCATTTTATCTCTCCCAATTCTGTGGAAAATATTCCTCCTCTACTCCGTAAACCCTCTCTCTTCCTTTTTGTTCGAATATTCTCTTTCCTATTCTATAATAAAATCATTATTGTTATTCTCGTTTCATACTCTTTTTTTTCTTCCTCTGCGGGAAATTTAAAAATTATGCAAATCTCCTTGATTCAGGTTTTTACCAAGTTTTAACATCTGCAGTATTACCGTCTATGCAGGAAAGTTAATACAAATGTTGTCAATATGTCGCCCTAAATGCTTAAAAATACAACACCAACATAAAGCAGCGCCAAAAATATTATTATAAATCATATTAAATACTTAGCTATCGACACATGTATCACAACATACGTATTGTCGTCTATTCAGAAAATTTCATGCAATGTAATTGGCACCTTATACGACGCTTTAAGTGATTAAAAATAAGACAAAAACCTAAAAAAGTCCAAGAAATATAGTATTAGCAAGTTAAAGAGATAATCTATAAAAATTAACCTTGCTCTTCAAAACTTGAGTTGTTTTTAATTATTATTTCATAAATATTCTGGTCTCTGTTATTATGGAACAGTTCAACTACATCACACCTGAATCTGTAATTTATATGTATTCATTGACTCCAAGAAAGGAAAACACCAATATTTCTTTTAAAATGAAGGAAGGGAGGAAATACGGGCATCTTAACTTTATTATGAATCAAACAAGTTAGCATGCACACTCAAACAAATCAATTCTTTAGTTGGTACAGTTGATACGAAGTATATTTTAGGCAGTAATATATACATAAATAAAGCCTAGAAAATAGTTTATTACTCAAATAAAATTTGTATGTTTTAGAAACTAGGTCTTTGAGGAAATAAAATAGGATTAGATAATAGGGAGAAATAAGTGAGTAAGCAGAATGGAGAGAAAGACGAATAAGTAAGATTAGATTCGGATGATAAGAAAAGGAATATATGAAATAAATTCGAAGATTGGAGAGTATACCGAGTATAGGAGAGGGAATTATATAGAAGGACAGGAAATATTGAATGCTTTTTCAGAAGGCCAATGGATAATACGAGTGAGAGAAAAAAAAGCGAGCTGGCTTTATAGATCGCATGAAATGAGATGGATACTAAGATGAGGAGAAAGCCATATAGTTGAAGAAATACAATTTCGTATGAAATGTGCCAAAATCACTAGGTGTTTTAATGAACGTCAGGGTATCTCCGGAAAAACACTGTGCATAGTTCTTTGCTTAAAATAATAATAAATAGCTCTGTAGCATTAAGTAATATTTTAAATGAGTATTTTCATGAATGTAACGCACTAATATAAAAAATGGTTGAATTGCAAATAGATTATATCTACTTATGAAGCTTTCTAGGTTCTAATTAAAGTCATCGGTTGCAGATTTTTTTAGCCATTGGTGGAAAAGGCAAATTGAGTGTCGGGAGGGAAATGAGCATAAAAACAGATCTGTGCATAGCATATGGAGCTGGAAAAACTAAACAGTAAACAGTTTTATCAGCCGAAAGATAATCCTTTTATTTTAATCTCTTTTTGGGTATTTTTTGCATGAAAAACTTACTCCCTAGACAACGGTGTAGTCTAAGTTTGCCATGAGTGATTGATATAAATTTCATTTATTATCATTTCAGCACGATGGATGGAGGAAAGAGTCGTGTATTCCAAATTCATCCACGCAGTTAAGCAATTTGAAAATTCGTATTAATACAAAAGATTTTTCGGTGGACACTTGATTTACGCCCAGATTACCAATGCAAAGTAAGACTCGGAGAGAATGATTTGCGAGGCGTCTGGTGACATCGCGAGGGAGAATAAAAGAATATGAAGTGAGATAGACCAAAATTTATGCGGAGAAAAGAAAGAGAAAAACCACTCGCACATATAATATTTATAAATTGAGTCCTTGGTCTGATGACGCCACCGTATCCATTCCCTGAGCTTCCACGGCACTGGAAAGATGTTAATGAAATGGAACAAAACCACCAAGGAATAAAGAAATGGAAAGGGATGACAGAAGGGAAGGAATAATAATGAAATGTTTGCAAGGGGAGCGAGAACGTGGAGAAAAAAGGAAGCACCGGATGGGTAAAGTTGTGAAGAAAAAGAGAGAGAGTGCAGTGGATTCCGTGAGAGAAAAATGAAGATGAAAGGGTTAGGGAACGGTGTGGGAGAGAGAGGGGAGGATTCGTGGTGTTCGTTGTCCTAAAGACGAGATGTTGAGGAAGATGCAACGTTGAGAGGGAGAGATTAGTGAGGGGAGGAGGTTGGGGATACATGCCTAATTTGAAGGGTGCCGGCGAAAGGAGGATTTGAGACGGACCTTGGATGGTATGGCAGCCTCTAATTTGTGGACATTCCTTTAAAAGAAATAACTTAGGTTTTCGCTTTTCATCTCCACTTATGTAACAATAAAGTGTATGGGCCAATAGAGCAATAAACTATGGCGGAAAATTGCAAACCTGATTTATTTATAAATTTGAATGGGATGACAAATTGTGTATAATGGTTGGACTAGAGACGAGAGTTACATTATTGACAAAATCAAATCATGACACGCATTATATTTCGCCCGTCTGGCAGCAGAGCTCACAACTTTAATATCATTTCCATCCCAACTCCTCGGAGTGTGCTCAAAACAATTGTTTTTTTCAATTATTCAAATCTGTAATCACAATGGAATTGGTGTGCAACAATTAAGATCTTGCATGATATTTTTCTCATTTCAAACGAAACACTTTGAAATATACGTATGTAGAACATTTTTGCACACATTGACTTATTCCTGACAACTAAACTGCACCCCTACTGCCTATATCGTATTAATACTTTTACGCTGAACTAAAAAAAATCGGTTTCGCTAATCGTTAGCCAAAATGTAATGTGTAGCTGAGGAAAAATAATCAAAGAGCAAACACAGACTAGAATATTATAAATGGGTATCCTCGATAACACGTACCAATTAGATTTCAAATCATGAAGTAAATTATAAGGCGACAATACAGAGAAGGATTAAAATACATGGTTCGTCCGGAAAATAATTGTACTGATTTTTTCCCGCCGCTCCAGGCGCGCCCAGCACCGCTATGACGGACTGCAATTGGAGGGGGGTATGTTGGCAAAGCGACGCTGAAAAAGGCAGTCGGCTCTGAGCTGTGGTGTAGTGAGGAGCTCTGTTAACGCGAACCTCCACGCTCGACCCACGTCACGGAACGCGATGCCGAAGTTTTTGGAGCAGCGTTATTTCATCAAATTTGCGGTAAAGCTTGGAAAATCGTCTACCAAAACTGTCGGTATGATTAATCAGGCTTACGGGGAGTTAGCCATGCCCAGAAACATGATCTTTCGGTGGCACAAGATGCTCGTGAAGGGCAGAGAAGAGGTCGACGACGAACCACGGCCTGGACGCCCATCAACGACACTCACCGACGAAAATGTGCGAAAATTCGCGATGTACTGAACTATTATCGTCGTCCTAGTGTTTGGATGATAGCAGAGCAGTGTAATGTGCCAAAAACAATAGTGCACGAGATTATTAGGGACCAATTACAGATGCGAAAAATTTGGGCAAAGTTGGTGCCGAAAGTGCTCAGTGATGATCAAAGACTCAATCGTTTGGAAATCGCGACACAACTTGCGGATCACTGCAAAAATGATCCACATTTTTTATAGAACGTTGTTTCTGTTTAAAGATAAAGAGGAGTTTGAAAAAAACGCGAAACGGGACTTTGGACGCCGTCAAAGAGGCCGTGACGACGTGTCTTCGAGAGATTCCCGATGATGCCTTCGCGGGAGCGTTCCAGTAATGGGAACGCCGCTGGAACAAGTGTATCGACTCACAAGGGTCCTATTTTGAGGAATATTAGCTTAAGATATGTAAAATTGTAATAACTTGTTTTTCCTGAGCTCAGTACACTTATTTTCCGGACGAACCCTGTAGTATGGAGTAAAGCGTAAAACTTAAACAAAGCATGTAAGTACTAAAAAGGAAGATTAAAACATTTTCCAAATGTAATGTCATATATCATAAAACTACTCCTAACAAAAGAACAATTTCTTTACCCCATGTGGCCATATAAAGTATGAAAAGTTAAAATTATCTACATGAGGAAAAGTGTACCGAACATAACAAAAATTCAAAACTTTCGAAATCATAAACTTTCACTCATAGAATGGCAAGTGCAAACTGCTTTCATTGTGTTCCTAAGCTGAGGTCATATATTATAATTCTAGAACACTTATCTGGTTACAATAGAACGATTTACTTCAGAAAAGATCACGAAATCGTAGCATTCACATAACACGCATTAATAAGAATAATTACACGAATACGAATAATTATATTCACTCTAGCATACATATATATATATACTATCCGGGATTTGAACCACGGGCCTTCCACTTGCCGGGCGGATGCTCTACCACCTAAGCTAATAAGGAAACCTGATTTACCTTGAGATCTGCGATCTTATAAAGCGCGCTTTCGTGATCTGCTCAAAAAACCGCCTTCCCCACATGTTCTGTGTTCGCCTTTTATGTGTTTTCCTATCCCCTTTCCTTATACCTATTTCTATGTTTGAATATATATATATATATATATATATATATATATATATATATATATATATATATATATATATATATATATATATCGTGAATAAAAACTCATGCCTTAAGTACACATTGAATTTTCTGAAAAAAATAGAACCCCAAGAGGCAGAAAGTGTTCCCGAAAAACGTAAGATAAGCGATTGCCCAATCGTTTTACCAAGCATTGCCGCCCTAGCAGAGTAAAGTCCCAAGAGAGCATTTCCAAGCCAAGGAATTAGAACTTCTCTAACTTCACAGTCTGGTAACTAAGTATCTCGGGATACTGCTGGAGGAGCAAATAGAAACTTCTCGAAAACGGAATATGACGAGGAGAAGAGAAGCAGAGTTGAATCCTTAAGTATATGTGGTCGTTCTGAAAATCCAGTCTCCCGGTTTCACGTGCCTTGGCTAACGGAACGCGAATACGGATTAGGAGACGAGCGGTTACCATTATTTAGAATTTCAAGTTAAAGCATCCTCAGCACCATCTCATCACTTAGGCCTTGGCCCATCACCACTAACTCCAACTCTTACGCTCACCGCAAATTCACTTCCAAGAAATTATACCGAACTTAACCTATGGTGTATTTATTCATTACGGAAATACACGTATATATTACGCTCCTAAATCTATGCTATGGAAGATATGATCTCTAATTAATAAATAATTAGTTTATCTTTCTCTTAATATGTATTTTTTTCATTGAATTTCTTATTTTAATGCTAAGGATAGATGGATGATATTCAGATACGTCATTAACAATGCTATAAATATACTGAATCACATTTATTATTTATCAAATCACATTTAATAATTGGTAAATATAATTCCTTTCATAAAAAATAATTCATTAACGTTACACGGTAATTATTATATCCTTTCTTGCATAATATTTGGTTATAAAACCTATTCCATTAATGGCTGATAACTAGTGATTCCCGTTAGGTATTCGTCGAGAAATTCCGCAGGTTTTCCATTCGTTTAGTTTTATGGATCATCTTGTTGTTTTCACTAAAATTATTCACCAGGATAACCTTGCCAATAGTGTACAAGGAAACACCAATTAATTATCGGAGCGATTAATATACATGCCACCTGAAAATCGGTCAAAAAACAACATGAAAAACTGTTATATAAGACTTCTTTATTAGGTAATATACCGGTTAAGGTAGGTTTGGATCGGCACAACTACTAAATAAATATCTCATAACAAAACACAGTTATAGAGCACTAGGGAGCCGAAAATCAAAACAGTAAATTTATTGTTAAACAAAGTATTAACTCCAACATTATAAAAACGAACATAAAAACCTTTCATAATTAACCTCTAGGCTCCTTTGTTTCAGCGGCATATTAGGAGGTTTTAATGAACTTAATATTAGCTTAAAACGAAAAAAGTATCACTTCTTTCTAAATTGGTATTCAGAAATACTTTAAACGAAGGAATCAGCCTTAGCCATATCAAGCAGGAGAAATTCTTCGGTACAGTAGGTGACAGTGAAGACGCCTATGTATATTCGCGCATGGTTATGTGTGTACACACAAAATTACATAATTATATTTAATATATAGTAGTATTCAAACACATTGCAGCAATATAAGTATGTATGAATTCATACCGGTTTTCTCAAGGTTTACCCTATTTAATTCGTTGGATCTTGCAATTAATTTCCGAGTCTACCTTTAAAATTGAGATCTAAAATTTAATGGCGAAAAACACAATGGAACGAGATAAGATTCGACAACCTGCAACTTTTATTCTAGTCTTAACTTTGAAAAATAATGGGAGGAAGAAGTTTTCGTTCTGTTATTATAACGGGTATGAGGTAAGACGGATGAAACCAACACATTTTGATGACTTTTGGACAGACGCATATTAAATGAATAGAGAAGTGGGATGCTTTTTTAATTGCACAACCCTTTTCCTGGATAAGGGACGAGATGAAAGTCCAATCTGCTGCTAACAACATCACCTACTGAACAAGCAAACACAATGCAAGCACTTCCCCGCCGCCATTTGCCTTTTGTCTTCCCATTCCTTATAATCCTCCACCAGGTATCGAAACTTTCTCGGGACCTAAGGGATAGCACAAATCCTCTCCTTGACTACGTAACAGTTCTCTAGCGAAGACTTTATTACATGACTCATGGATTCCTGTTATAGAAGTTCCCCACTGTGCACCTCAATCACTAAACTCGTCCACAATTTTTTCTTAAACTAAGTTATGTGCGAAGTGGTGTGGCATCCTCCAGAAGCAAAGATGTGACACAAATGGGAACGAGATAGTAGGAAAAGTCTCTTTATTTCATTTCCATGAAGCTAAGGTAGTCACTGGAAAAATAATACTAATAATAACTACTTCTGTTTTTCTTTATTTAGTAGTTACGATCTCTTGAATTTGAGGTTCTATTTTTAGTTCTATTCAGTAACATATAATCTTATTTGTTAATCAAATTTTCCCGCGTTAAGCTAAACACACATTCCAAATATTAATTCAGTATTCTACTTATTACTAAATACCAGACTTTTTTGCGTAGTATGGTGTCCAATTCTTGTTTCGTTTATACAAATGCCATTCACCATCGGTTCTCTGCTAAATAATCGCCACCAAAGTCGGTATATAGGCAAAAGCATACCAATTTAACTTTAATCAATAGCAGAAATTGCCTAATTTTTCAACAATAAGACACTGCTTCCCACTATTTTCCTTTTTCTGGCAATAGATGCAAGAATTCTCATGTTCCAATCGCACCCTTTACACCTTCACATTTACCATTTAATATCTTTTGAATATTTCTAAGATAATATTTTAGAAATAGAAGGGTGCAGGTTAGGCAAACGAGGAAAGGGCAGGAACAGGATAGGGATGTCGGACGGGATGAAGGGAGGAAAGAAGTACACAGAGGTAAAGAGGGACCTGATGTAAAGTAGGTTGCTGGTTTGGGTTTTGTTTGGAGTTACAAAATGTTTATTTGATAGTTGTGTCCATCCAAAAACCTACCTTAACCGGTAGATTACCTAATAATAATAATATTTTAGAGGGAAAGTTTACGCATGCATTTGATGGATTATCACGCTAGCTGTGGCCCCGGCTAAAGAGCGAGACATTTCGGTGGGGAACCACGAGGAGGGAGTGCTGCGTCCATGTTTAGCACGTTCGTATCTATATAATGTATAAAAAATAAACAAGTCAACTGGAGATCCAATCAACTTTATTAGTTCACCAGAATAGTGCAAGTACGTTTTATGGTTGGTCTCAAGCGTTTTAAAATCTATAACTTTTCCGAAAGGAAAACGAAGATTATTGAAAGGGTAAGGATAACAAGTAGAATTCGTAACTCTCAAAATTATTTATGCTATGGCACGAATACAATGCAATAAGTGAATTCTTACTGTTTAAGATCATGTTAAAACTGTAAAATGATTTATTTTACAAACTTTAATATGTAATTTGACTATATAGGTTATCTTTGGATTAAAATAATATTTGTAGGTATCGTATACCATAGTTTTCAATAAATCTCAGTTGAAGGGTTTGTTTTACTGAAATTAAGTTGAAGCTAGTCAAGGAAAGGTATTCTTGGTTATAATTCAAATTATTCTTTCCCTTTGCCTGGATATTATGGTGAAATTATGTGACTTAGGACTTGAACGGTAAAGCAAATACATTAATTACATCGACGTAACCATACTCATATAAATCGATACTGACTACGTACGTTGCAGAGATTATACTAATTTTACAAAAATTAACTAGGTTTATTAAAATTGGAGTATAACTATAAGCCAATACTGGAGAAAATATTTTCCCTACAAAATTATGCTACCGAAAAAAGAATATTCAAAGCTGTTTCGTGACTCAAATGAATCTTAGATGTTATCAAAAACACAAAAAAGCCATGAATAAATATGAATAATCAAATTTTTTTCCAGAGGTAAAACCTATCATTATGAAGAAAATTCATCCAGAATGTGTTCAAAATTAATAGTTACACAATAATATTTTCCTTCTTCCAAAAATATTATTCATCAAAATTGAATTTCATATTTGACCCTCTTCGAAGGAAATTACCTACGTTATATTTCCAACTCAACGCCATTGGCAAAGAGGTATTACAGAAAATAAACGAACACTTAAAATTTTAAAATTCTTTTATGCCTAATTAAATACAAATTACAAGGAATGGTATAAAACAGAAACAATATTTTCATTATTCACTAAAAGTCACAAACATGGTTTTCCTGACGATACGGCCAATGTCACGAACTATAATAAATCGTGAATTGTGGAAATTAAGTTTCTTTTTTCCATTTCTTTGCGTATGGATACATTTCACATAATTAGATCTGAAAGAATGTCGTATTAACGCAACTAAATTTGTATTTTTTTTATAAATCCATGACATTGAATTTCGTAACGGCAATGCGATAAATAATACCGATCATGGTAGAGAAGGGAAAGGTACTCGTCAGCTAAATAAAATGCCATATCGTAATACAGTAAAAATGCCTCACGTATTGATGGAAATGCTATATCGTAACGAAGCAGGTTGCATGCTTTTGCTTTCATATTATCAGTTTCTTTAGTATTTAAATACCCCAATTTTCACATCTAATGCCATTATACCTTCTACGTTTTAAAGTCAATGTAGGCGCATAAAACTATCGGAATTTCTAGAAAAGAGTTAATGAATTTAGGGGAGACAAATGATTTTGATGTTAAACAAGCAGCTGCTGAAGTAGGTATGTAGAAAGGATCAACTCTAGAGCTACACTACTACGTCGAAATAATTTATTTGCAAACGATAACATACTAACTCAAGTAAGGAAAATTAATCTCTGTTTTATTATAACATATAATGTCCATCGACGCCCTACATTTAATTACTGTTAAATAATTCGAGATGATATAATTATGTTCCAATGTTTTAATCATTAAAATAATCAATAAAAAGAAAATTCTATCATAAAGTTTTATAAAAGTTCGCAAAAATAAGTACTTTAGCATATGAGATTTTTAAATAAACATTTAAAGGACTTCCCAAAACTAGAGAAGCTGACAGACCAATATTAAGTTCGACGTGGAAGGGGTAGTGGCAGAGGAGACTCTTAAAGTTTTGAAGGGCCTTTGGCTCATGGGGCTTTCGGAATAGCGGGCCACAAACTTTCTTTTTCATTCAAAACTATATAAAAGAAATTCCTTGCCCTCGGGAAGAGTGAAGCCACAAGATCGGTCGAAACTCTACTTTCATGACTAAACATATTCTCGTTAAAAATTAGTATCACACAGTTAAGCATTAATTGAAAAAATAATAAAAAAATGAAACTGGGAAAGGACGTAAATTTACTCTGCACTAATATAGAGATATACTTATATGTACATTCATTTAGAAAATGTAGCCCAAGCGCATGATAACTTACTGTATTTTTTTTATATAATGCTCAATACATTGGATACTAGCTTCACAATTTTTATCTTAATGGCCAATAACACATTACTAATACTGCCTTAGTTCGTCTAAGTTATTGACAAAAAGTGTTTATGAAATAAATGCCAAAAAGTGACATGCTTTTAGATATTACAATTCCTCATTAACAATCACACCGCTTCCTTTCTAATTACTTACCACAGTCCAGAATTCTCCTGGTTTTCTAAGAAATTACTTCGCTTTTTTACGTCCTGTGTAATTGCACAACAACAGACGATCAACTTTATCCGATCTCGGAAAATTCCCATTTAGATTTATCTGATGACGAAAAAAATTCAACACACGGACGGAAGACGGACGGCCCTCGTCAGTCCTCCAATTTGATTGCATTATATTTGTAATAGGAAAAAAATTATCGAGTATTTTGGAGTATTATTTTTTTCGCGCTGCCTGGTGCACTCGTCACAACCGCAAGAGCAAGTTGGTAGTTCGGAAGACGAATAAAGGAGAATCGACGAGAATGAAGTCCATTCAACGAACGTGCTCGAGCAGTTTGTGTACAGAATTTACGCACTGTTTACTGTTCATTCACATGCTGAGCAGGGACGTTATTTTGTTTACCAAAGCTTGGATTAATGAAATGAAACAAGACAAGGCGTCCAATAAGTGCAATACGAGGTTTTGCTAAAATTGACAGCACTCATGCTGGAAGAGTGAGTGGGTTGAAGGGAAACCTACGATGGGAATAAATAACTCTATCATTAAATATTTGCGAGATTATTTTTTAAAATTAAGTCATCACATAAATAAAAAGGATTTTTAAACATATATTAAGCAATTAATTACTATATTGAATCTTTTCATGCGATGAAAATAGCATTTCCTTGACTTGATAAATATAGAAGTATTTAGGGGAGACGACCGACAGCTAAGATCATTTGCGCCATTGGGGATGGACAGGAAAAGATGAAGGGCGCAGTGAAATCAGGTGTAGGCAATAGCCTGCTCTTAACGAAAACCGACACGAGGCCCGAAGCTTAACGTCTTATTCGACGGACGGCAAACTCACTCAAAGATCCCTCCACTAAAAACACCTCAAGTAGGGATCAAGACAGCACTGAAAAATGTTCGACGCCGCCGGGATTATTAAACATATATATATATATATATATATATATATATATATATATATATATATAACATGTATACATAGATACATTCAAACACGAAATCCCGCCATACGGCGAACAAATATTCATTCACACAGAAATAGATATAAGGAAAGAGGAAAGGAACAAAGTAAAATCCAAGAGAGATGGAAGAAATATATATATAAACACTGTATGGTAAAGAACATAGGCCGACAAGGTTAGACATAGAAAAGGAAAATGACGTAGAAGAAGATAGCTAAGGTCCAGCCATACTCGACGATGAAATAGAAAGGGCATTAAAGGAGATGAAAGCAAATAAGGCTGTGGGGGTGGACAGCATTCTTGTGGAAATGTTGAAATGTACAGGAAAATGTGGGAAGGAGACTCTATATGGACTGATTCGTAGTATCTATAAGGAAGGAATCTGGCCGGAAGATTTTGTGAGATTAGTGTTTGTTTCTATTCCGAAAAAGGTAAAGGCTAGATCATGTGAGGATTGCAGAACAATAAGTTTGATATCCCACGCAGCTAAAGTTATCATCAGGATCGTCAACAAAAGGATAGAGAGTAAGGAAAATGATTACTTAAGGGATGATCACTTTGGGTTTAGGAAAAGAAGAGGTACGCGTGATGCCATTGCAGTAATGAGATCACTTATCGAGAGGAATATATAATACAATCAGAAGGTATTTGCCTGTTTCGAAGATTTCGAAAAAGCGTTTGATAGAGTGAATTGGGAAACATTAAAGCGTGTATTGGAGAAAACAGGAATGAATTGGAGGGACAGGAGACTGATTCGCAACCTGTACATGTCTCGGACTGCTCAGGTGCGAGTGGGGAACGGAGAGTCCGGATGGGCAGTGTTAGGAAGAGGTGTAAGGTAGGGTTGCCCATTGTCACCGGTACTGTTCAACGTATACGTAGAGGAAATGATTAAAGAAGCATGGGAAGAACTGGAGGTAGGAATGAAAGTCGGTGGGGAATTCGTAAAATCGGTTAGGTTTGCTGATGACCAAGCATTAGTTGCTCAGTCAGCCAAGAGGTTGCAAGCATTGCTGAGTGAATTGAAGGTTAACTGCGATAGATATGGGATGAGAATCAATATTAATAAAACAAAGGTTATGCGATTTTCCAGAAAAAAAAGGCTAAGCTAAGCATTAAAATAGGAGGTAAAAAGTAGAGCAGGTAGAACAGTTTACGTATCTCGGAAGTGTTTTGGACTAATACGTCAAAATAGTAGGTACGTAAGGAGAAGAATTGGGCTAGGCAAGGAGGCCTTCTCAAGGAGGAGGGAGTTGATGAAGGCGGACGTTGAGTAGGGAGGTTAAGACAAGATTCGTCAAAACTCTGATATGGAGCGTAGCCATATACGGTGCGGAAACGTAGCCGCTGAAGGAGGAGGATAGACGTAGATTTGAGGCTTTTGAAATGTGGGTGTGGAGAAGAATGGAGAAGGTGAAATTGACCGAAAAGAAAACAAATGAGGAAGTACTAGGGGTGGTGGGTGAGGAGAGGGATTTGTTGAGAGAAATCCTATGGAGGCACGAAAAATGGATGAAAGGCGTATTGAGCGGCAGTGGGATGTTGAAAAAGGTAATAGAAGGGAGAATGTTGGGCAAATGAGGAAAGGGCAGGAACAGGATAGGGATGTTGGACGGGATGAAGGGAGGAAGGAGGTACACAGAGATGAAGAGGGAGCTGATGTAGAGTACGTTGCTGGATTGGGTTTTGTTTGGAGTTACAAAATATTTATTTAATAGTTGTGTCCATCCAAAAACCTACCTTAACCGGTAGATTAACTAATATATTGATATATATATATATATATAGCGACATTAATTATTGTCGATATGAAATTGCCAACCCAAGGTCATAAAAATTTAACTGTCATACACAGACAAGTGCGGAGTACATGGCACGGCCTTAGCTAATTAAGAAGCAATTACGGAAAAGCGGATTTTCTCTTAAACTTATCGAATTCTTTTATTAATTGATTTATATATTTATATATATACGCATACGCACATCCAAAGAAAATCTTTAGACATCGCGCCGAGATTTGCCAACTGAGTTTCAGGAGGGATGCGAATGACTCGGCCATTGAAAGGACCCATACGTGTATAATAAATTCATCTTTAATGGCCATTTAAGGCGTATTAGAGCAAAGATTCCTTGAATTCCCACAAATATTTATGATTTTTATCATTTAACCCTTTTAAACCCAAGACAAAGTGAACTTTGCTATTAATAAGAGACCCAGCTCTTTCATATCGCTTAGCAAAATAATCTTTGGACTTGTATGTTTCAACTTCAATATTTCCACATATGAGCAATGTTAGGCAAATTGTGAACCCTTTAATATTTGTGCCATCCAATACGACATATTATGCCCTATTATTCACTGAATTTACAAGCACAATTAACTGTCTCAAACGGGTAAATATTTATTAAAAATCAACCCGTCAAGCTCCTTGGGGTTCGTGTCGTGCAATTTAGCACACAACAATGAGAGAATCATTTGTACATTTAAAAAATTTAATTTTAGCTTTGTTCAGATTTCCGAAATTAGCCATTCCTCAAGCATCAAAATCTTTAGTTCAACAGTACCTTTATTCATGAGTGCTCTTGAATAATTTAAACTCCCTACTCTTCTTTTCCGCGATGAGTGTGCCTAGGTCTCGAAGTAATATTCATAGCCCCATGAACAAACCCACTTCACTTTGGTTCAAGAAGGAGCACTTTGATGAGTGAACATATTCGCAAAATTTTGATTTGAATAATTCATTGCCATGAACTCAATTCACCTGTCTCCGCAAGATAAAAGGCATTCGTTACTTAGGTACTGCATTAAATTACGTCAAACAGAGAATTTTAATCAACTAGCAATCACATTTAATGCATTAGGAAAACGAGTGAGGAAATGTAGAAGATATTAAAATTGTGTGCAAATGTATCTTTTAAAAATTATTCCTCTAATTGATGTTTTCACATTATTGATTTTAATGACGCAGAAATGTTGTCTCAGTTAACGTCAGTGCATTCGAGGATTTCTCGAACATAACGCATCCAAGGAACAGTAGACATTTGAAAAAAGGTTCTCTTTTGTCTCTTAAGAGTTTCCTAAATTTTGCATGGGAATGCCTGAGTGAGCATTTGTCAAGGAGACTAATTGGAAGCACGGAGCGATAACATTTTTAATTTATTGAACTGTCTATGATACACAAGTTTGGTGAAGGCAAGTATAATTTAATTTCATTTTAAATCGATAATAGACTAATCCAAATGGAAAACATACTGTTGTACTACACTACATTAATATATAAGTATTTTACGGCGTAAATTTATTAAGGTAAACCGCTGTAAATAAATAAATAAATAAATAAATCCCCTTTGTCCTCTTTTTATGATGAAAGTAGTAATTTCCGAACTGATTCCGCGGTTTTTTTTATCATTGATATAACAACTTCACGAGCCACAGTTCACATGGAAGTTACCACAATCTTTTTCATCGTATTGCTTTATTTATAGCAACATCAAATTTTATAAATTTTCATGTCCCCTGTGTCACAACCACGATACGCATGACATTCAAATGTCAGACATTTTTAAGTTCACTTGTTAAGTTTTCGAATCACGGGGGAAAAAAATGATATTTTCGGGTGCATTCAAAGGCAAGTGTAAAGCCTCATCGTCATGAATAATGGTCGTGAGATATATCCACATGGACGGGTTAACTCATTCTGTTTTAGCAGGAATCTGCCGTAAAATACGCTCTGGCGGCCACAGCGGCGAAGAAAAGAGAACGAAACCCAATTTGGTACCTCCGCGTCCACGTTTGGCGGCTGTGCTATTCGCCAATTCCGACGGTGCCAACGCAAGCATACGCAAATAAAGCAGCTAATCACACACTCCGAAACCGCAAAGTGTAGTGGCATGGATGCCAGGCGAGTGAACCCACGGCGTCGGCGTCCCGGAAAGCTCGTCGGCGCGGAGTGGGGAGGACGAAGTCCGAGCCACAATTCGAGAAATGGACCGAAATCAACTAATCGGGGGAAAAAACGGGAATTCGCTCCTCTTGCACGCGGGGAGGGTGTGTTTTTGTGTGCCCATGTGTGTGGGTATGTATGTGTGTGCGTGTATGAAAGAGGAGGCAGACGGAATGAACGGCAGCTGGAGGCTTGCCGTTGGGAGCAATGAAGGGAGCGATCGAACTATAATGAATGCGGTCGAAGTGATGGCGATCGACTCCGGGGGTTCTTTCCTATCGGCATTTCACCGACTCGGTAGCGCGTACTCCAAATTAGTTGTGCTAGAAAACGTCAGGAAATTAAAATTCCTGGTGTTGCCCGGAATTACGCGTTTTAAATATTTTAATTGCAGTGTGTTTCCTCTGAGCTTTTATCCCTCCAAAATAGTGTTAAAAATATGGTATTCACAACAGTAGATCGTAATTTTAATCGGGTGATCAATTGTTTTGGCATGAGATTACTTTAATCGTGGCAGTTTGTTCAACCTTTTGGCAACCTAGGTACTGTAGTACTCTGTAATTTATTGCTGCAGGTAAGGAACACTGGCCTCGATCATCATCATATATGATGATGATCTAATGCTATTTCCTTTGAAAAATTATTGCAAATATGCACCAAATAAGTTCCGTGTCGAACAACGTCTCACTCAAAGAAGATGGAAAGGCAGATACAGTTGAACAAATTGAGTCGGAAAAGGATTTGATTTAAATTGTCCCTCACATGAAAAATATAAAACCTATGGATTCAATCAGAAAATCTGTCAGTCCAAAGTTTCCCCTTTGTTAAAGAGTTACTGGGACATTACATTGCACTGTATAACAGGAAATAATATGATGAGTTAAAGAAAAAACACCTCTCTATATCTAATGACTAAAACGTCGAACGATATCGGCTTTTCAGATTTCCAAAAATTGGTATAAAGCTTTTACGTACTTATATTTTACAATGCAAATGAAGACCGAATATTTTATCGATTCTCGATGCATACCTAACGAAATCCAATGCTCACCAAAGAAAAAAAACTAATGCTAACTTACTCAAGGTCAATCCTTAGTTTCCCAAAAAATTCTAATTTTAACCGAGATATCTTATTGATTTAGAAGAAAAAGCCAATAGAGATGAGATTTTTCACAATTATAGCAGCAGAAGTTGCAGGCCGAAGACTCAGATTCACAGCATTGCGATGCAAGACAAAACCTATCACGACAAAGGAGCGAAATTAATATTTTAAAGTAATACTTAATAGTACGCGTGACCTTACTACCATATTTAGAAAATATTTATAACAGCTAAACGATGTCCATCCAAAATCAGATTACGTTTAAAATTAATTCAACGCAATGACAACTTACTCCAGTTTTGATTACACATTAGTCGCACAAGAAACGGTATTTACGCGATTAGACAATATTTTGACTTTCACAAACAACATCATAGAAATAAACACTGGCAATTGAAGTTGATGACTCTAGTTTTTAGAAAGAGTACATAAATATTTTATGATTTTTATGCAAAATAGGAAAGTGGCAAAACGTCATACCATAAAGCAAAGTTTCTCGAGCCTTAAAAGTATAATATATTGCGTAAAGCTTCAACATACCACACACATGTACTTTGGAAAACGTTTCCGGGATTCCAAATGGTATATTTTAAAGTTTAGATAGTTTAGTAAGACAAATTCTGGTATGACGAAAAATGAGCAAATGAATAAATGGGTTCTAGATTCTTGTAAGGTATTTAAAAACCATTTACGTAATAATTCGGATACTACTTAAAAATTTTGGTAAATAGGTTTATGTGAGTGCATAATGTTTACGTAAGTTCCTGGGTTAAATTATTTTTTGGCATCACGGTACATCATAGTCTCTTTATAGGTGGAGTGACAGGAGCAACAATAGTTGAGTTGATGGTACGTACCATTCGAATGCCAATAGGAGACTAAACGTTTGCCAAAAAAACTAGTGTGTGAAATAGGTTCGGCAATTTTATTCTAGACACAGTAACTATTGCAATGAGGGACTCGAAGTGATTTCATTAAAACATAATTCTGGAATGGAATGACACAGGTTGAGCCGTAAAATGGTGGAAATCCTTCATGATCAAAGAAAACAATTTGAATATACAAGGGCAGTAGCTATGGTCGTGAATCAATGTAAACAAAAAAATACCACGGTTCCGGTATTTTTTGTTTACATGAAAGAAGACACTTTGCTTTTTCGAATTATTTAAAATTACGATCTAGATATCGCTACATCGTAATGCTACATCCTGAAGATGTTACGCTGTAACAAAGCCTAAGTCGTAATTTTAACAAAATTCTTCGTGGATAAGCGAAGTGACTTCTTTCATCTTTAATGAAATATCAAGGAAAAAGAAAGCCTAAATCGGATTCACAGGTCTTCTTAGAAACTCCACACTAAATTTCTAACAGGATAATAAGAAAAAACAACTTAAACAAAATTTTGGTAAACCTGGTCTACCATAATTTTGCAGGTAAGATAGCGTCTTATAGAGAAGTACCTATAGAATTGCTGCTAAGAAGCATAATACTTGTCACAAATCAAGAAGAGCATCAATTCGATCCGAAAACAAATTACATTACATATGGTTAACTTCTCTATTTACAGAAATTTCTTGCGTAAGACGATAAGCTGGTTATTACTAAACCAAACTACACTGATAAAAGCGTGTAGTAAGATTAGGTGCTTCTATAAATACTTCAATCTTCAGTTGATTAATAAGAATGTAATACTATTTGTTTACGCCATCGTAATTACAGGTTGCGTTCCGAAAGTAATGCTATTGAACTGGCCGCGACGTTCCTATTGGGTGGAGTGGGATCAAACCACTTGAAGTGGGTGGAGAAAGCAATAACCTTGGCCACAAAATCGGTCTCAGTGTAATCCAAGCTGGATAAGCGGCACGTTGTAAGTAATTGTAAACCTCTGCGTGACGACCGTGTCACGTAAAAAATGGAATCGACGATCGAGCAACGTTACGCGATTACTAAGTTTAGTGCAAAACTGAACCAATACCTTGAGGAGACTAAAGAAATGATTCGTAAGACTTACGGGGAACCTACTCTGTCCTACTCACAATTTTTTAGGTGATTAAAGACCCTTAGGGAGGGCCGGTAAGAGGTTCATAACGAACAACTGTCTGGGCGGCCGTCAACCAGCAAAACCGACAACAATGTGGCTCGTGTTCGACAATTGTTGAGCTATGACCGCCAATAGAATATTCAGATGTTTGCCAACCAACTGATTTTGTCGTCTATTGGTGTTTCGCATTGTTACTGACCATATAGCGATGAGGAAAGTGTGCGCTAAGCTCGTCTCTAAGGTGTTGTCAGATGATCAAATGACCAACTGAGCGGAAATTTCAAGTGAACTTTTGCAGCATATTGAAAATGAACCTGATTATTTAGACAACGTCATTACTCACTGGTGATAAACCTTGGGGTTTTCAATACGACCCAGAAACAAAATGCCATCGCTCTGAGTGGCAAACCTACCAGTTCCCCAAGCCAAAAAAGGCAAGAATGGGAAAATCAAAAGTAAAAACAATGGTCATTGTCTTTTTCGACAGTAGAGGAGTGGTTCATAAGAAGTTTGTCCCTCAAAGACAGACATATAACGCTACATAATACGTGGACGTGCTGGAATGACGAAAAAGGGTCATCAGGACAAAAAAAGACATCTCCGCTACCTGGCAACTCCATCACGACAACGCGCTACGAGCCCGCGTATTCCTGGCCAAACACCAGGTGCCAACACTGCATCACCCCCCCTATAGTCCTGACGTCATCCCACCAGACTTATTTTTGTTCCCTCGGATTTAGGTAGCCCTGAAAGGAATCCATTTTCCGCCAATAGAAGAGATACAATCAGCTGTAACGAAGACCTTGCGAGAGGTCCCCAAAGACGCCTTCCAGGACACGTACCGGTCATGACAGATGGTACTTCGAAGAATTTTGTGTTTGTTCAAATCTGTTCAATAAATTACTTTTTTTTAAATAATTGTGTGTAGAGAACTTCAAAGAAGACACGGTAATGGCACATCCAAAGCCAAGAATTTTGATTGTTCGCTTCTCTTCAGCCATAACGTAGAGTGGCTAAATGTGAAAGACAAATCTACTCTAAGATTGGAATTGGTTAGAAAAACAGTGGATGTTAACTAATAATACAATAGCGACTTTGCTTCATGGATTACCTCTACATTTTACGCATCTTTCATGATAACATTTTTAGGTAGAGAAAACAGAAAAATCAGAAAAAATAGTTGTAATATCAATAATGATATAAAAGCGAACGAATCATTTTTATTTTTAATTATTTTGATGAATCCTATCAACTTCGAGAAAGAAATTTGGAAAAGTAGAAAAATCACTTCTTCTTCAGCAGGTCCTAACTTAAAGTAAAATGCACAAATTCAATTAATACATAATATTAATCCCCAACTTCAGAAAGGCAGATTAATAAATTGTGATTTAATTGCAATGACCATGGATATGGACTATCAGTGATATCGGGATATATTTTAGAATGAATTATCATGAAAGTTAAGGAAATCTGAAATACTGACATCCATATTCAGAGAAAAATGTTACTGTAATATCCTGTTTAAAAGTTTAAACAATATGGACGTAGGAAGAATTTTAAGCTACCAAAAAAATCTTTATAAACACAGTAGAATAATAGTTAGTACAACTATGTTAAAGGGAGCATAATCAAATATATGAATGTGTAAAAACTACAGGGAAGGAAATCATCATGTGACGCTTTCGGAAGACATTTTTAAGAAAAGCTTCTCAAAATTTCACAAACATAAAATGTACATAGTATCAGACCTAATGAAGCAGATTATATCATATAGTAAAGTTGAATTACTGTACGGCTATTCCCAGGATTTTTCAAAACGAATACGTAATTGTAGTCAAATACTGTATTCACTAAAATGCATGCATTGAATTGAAAACGTTTTAATTTTTCGAACCCCTTAAATTCTCCAGATATTAGTAAATCAGTGCGTAAAAATGAATACTACCTAAAAAAATAAGTGGCCTTAGACTTTAGGCCAATGAAAGTGCCGGAAAGGAAGGAAAATTAGGAAAAAGGTGGAAATGATACCCGCGTATCATTTCCACAAATGTTCAGCAAGCTCAGCGAAAAATCTCCTCATGGGAAGTATTAACCTGTTCAAAAATAGCTTTCTTAATTAAAGTGGAAACGACAGAGCCCACGCAGTTAGTATGTTATTTTTTGTTTGTTGGAAAGGGCGTAATAATAACAAACGTCAATGAAGTAGATAACTTTGGACTACATGAATAATAAGAAATAAAAGCGAAAGTTAAAGAGTTGAAGGATAATTGCTTGAGAAACAAAGCTCAAGGAAAGCAAGCGCGATGAAAATGAGATGAAAGAGCGTAGGAAAACAAAAGGGTAGAGAATTTCGTATATAATCAGAGGAAGCAAAAATTGGTTCGAGGACGAGTTTCGAAAATCACACACATATATTGCATGTCTCCAGGCCCTGAAACCATTTTGCAGCAAAGCCAGCATGATAAAACTTTGTAGAAGGAAATATCAGCTGAAAATCACTTAAAGTCATTATTATTTGTTAGGCGCTAATCCACCTCCTGAAACTCATTATGTACATACATGTATAAATAGTAATTTCACTCAGCATATAATCGGTCTATAGAACAGCAGTTTAAAATTCTCTAGTGCGAGCTGTTTAAAACGGTCAAACAAAAAGGCAATTATAAATGTAATTTTTCAGAATATAAGTTTTTATAACTAAACTGAAGTCATTCTATTAATATTTTAGGTTAATTAATTAATCCAAGCATATAAAGACTATAAGGGTGTTTATTTATGCAATTATTGAAAATGTATCCTGATACAGCAGAAAGGAACATTGCATGTGTGAGATTATAAAAATATAATAAAAGTTTTGAACATAAACAGAATATGGACATATAAATGAATGAGGAAGATATGTGAATTATAGTAGGAAAGAACGTTATTCACATAAGACAAGCCACGCATGACAGTAACTAAAGAGAGTAAATAAAGTGCCCAGTTGTGATATTATAGTAAAACGGTGATATCGCAGCGCTGGACAATATATAACAGAGAGCTGGGAACAAAACAAAGCCAATGATTCGTCTACAGTGATTTACAAGAGAGATACAAAGGATGAGGACCACAAACAAAACATACGATAGTGACGATTAGATCATCACTATCGTATGTTAACAATCTAACAATAACTACAACAATCGAGGAAATTCAGAGAAGAAAGGATAGAGGATGAATGAGTAAATGAGAAATTCCGGGCTCTCAAAACTATGAGCTACTTTAAAATACTACTAAAAGTCTTCGGGTCTATTTAATTACACTTTTAACCAAGTTTATTGTTATCAAAGGAGACAATAACTGGAGAATGATTTAGAATAAGAAAGTGTGGATGACCTAACGTCAATCAAACATTGGTGAGTAATCATGAAAATTGATCCCCAAATGAGGTGTAATAAAAGGAAGACGCTAAGTCAATATATAAGACCGGAAACCACGTAAAATGAATTTTTTTTAAATTATAACGGATGATGCATTGGAAGATTGAGGTGATATACCAAGTTATTGTTGAAAATGCGATCATCGGTTGCATTATGTAGGACAATTAGTCAAATGACCTTCCTTTTGGTCCAATACCAAATACTATGAGCTAGTGAAAGTTAGTTTGACAATTAACGCTTGATAAATTTTCAACTTAGACCACAGATTATTTTACTATTGAATTTAATAAGTTAAAATCGTCGCTATATCATAAAACAAATACATAGAAAATTTGTCGTGGTAGTATCGATAAGTATGACAGCCATAGGAAGTGACCATTTACAAATTAAAGGCTACCATGAAGGAGGGTAATGGAGAGAAGATTACAAAAACGAAAGAAAACCAAAAACATTAATTTTTAATTAATATTTTCTACAAATCATCTATACTTCCTCGTGGATGAATTCAAAGAAGTTTAAAGCTATAACAGGAGAAGGAATTCACCAACTAACTCAAAATGTGGCAATCAATGTTTTTAAATTAATTGTTGAGGTATTCAATTAATCCTAATGTTTCACACTCATGCAAAAAATAGGCAAGCTTTTGGGGAAATACGACTATTAGAGAAGGTCGGGGCAAGTAACATCGATGGAGTTTGGCCATTAACCATTATTTTCTGGAAGAAACATCGTATTTCTCATTTGTTTTACATTTTCGAAAAAATAATCCTAAATTGAAATGGATAAAGCAATTTTATTTAAATCAAGTACGATGAAGACTTGTAGGTCATATCCATAATCTTTTCATTCCAGATTTTAATAATAGATGTACACTATATATGATCAGCGGATAGATAATGAAAAAGGCCGAGGACAAAACAATAATAGACTGAATTTGTTTCCGTGATTTTGGATGGAGGATTTTCATTGCTGTTCGATTCATCGTCTCCACAAGTCATCAATCCCAAAAAACGCATTTCCTGACGTATGAGTTACATTCATTGGTCATATTATCCATCATGATTACGAATTCAAACCTGTATCATTTCATCCGTCCAGCTTCCAATAAGCTTCTTTTTTTCTTTCACTCACAGTAAAAAAAACTCATCCTTCATGATTTCAACTGCCCATTACATATTTATTACATGTACCTCTAACACCATATTATAATTGTTTTCAGTCTGTGTTTGTGCTTTTACCCCTCAATCGTTAGTATTATAAGTTATACTAGAAAAAACGGAAGGAAACTTGAGAAAGGCTAATTGTTTCGTAATATACGTACAACTATACTTAAGTTTTACATATATTTAACAACGTAGTACACTTTTCTGAAGTGAACTATGTAAGTCATTACAAAAGAAAAAACAGTAATGAGTTGAATCTCTCTTAAAATAATCATAAAATATGACAAATCGCCGAACCCGGTTCCTTGTTATGTTTTATGTTGTGTCACACTGAAAAAAACAAACATTTTAAGCCTCTCCAAGTATTTTCCTTAATCTAAGCCTAATTATTGCAATTTTTTGCATCTAATTGAAATCTCAAATTGATATTGGGTTCTGAAAATGAATCATATATCAAGATAAGAATTTCTCGATACTAATTGATACGAGTTCCTTCCAAAACAAATATATGAAGCACACAATATTTGATAATGCGCGTAAATTAAGGGAAACTGGGACTAAAGTGTCTAAAATTAACATCACACTATAATAATTAATTAAACATCGCGCAAACCATAATTTCTGGAAATGAATCTTACTCTTAGAAATTATCTCTCCGGAAACTGTATTTCGTCAATAATGATCAGCATAAGGCACTGAGTGTAGGTTTTTCTTGTACTTAAAGATGCCACAGAAACAATTAGATTAGTAAAAGTACTTGGAATTCCTAAAAGTGATATGCATCGACTTGCTACCGAAAATATGGGCATGAAAAAGGTGTGTGTAAATTTGATGTCCCGAGTGCTCTCAGACAAACAAAAAATAATTCACATGCGGACCTGCTAGGAGCTTCTCAACCATGCCTCAGTCACCCTATAACCCCGCCATTGCCCTACAAGACTTCTTCCTCTTCCCACCTCAAATTCGTGATGAAAGAATGTCACCAGGGCTCGGTGGAAGCGTTACAACTGGTCGTGATGAGGGAGCTTAGCAACATTCCGGGTGCCACCTTCTAGACGGCTTACGATACATAGGAAACCCGCTAGCAGTGGTGTGTGGACGCATGTGTATGCTACTTCGAAGACTTTTGAGTCAATGTAGAAATTTGGCAAATAGGTTTTTTGATTGACTCAGTCCGACTACTTTTGTGACATACCTTGTATACCAGTATAACTTCACCTTTCGAATACGATTTCCATCGCAAAAAAGCGCAAAATATTGTTCTAAGAAATGACGTCTTCGTCCCAGCACATCCACTACAGCAGAGCTTAGTCCACCAGCGAAAATTCTTCTCGTAAACTCCGAGAGTGCCGTGCGGGAAAAGGGCTGAAGGAAAAGATAGAACAACGGGTTGAGCTGCGGGTGGAGGTGGTGCTGGTGGGACTGGGGGTGACTCCAGGTGGGAGGGGGTGGAATAAAAATTCACGCCCTATGGCGGCGGGGATAAATAAGACATGGTGTGGGAGGAGAGAGACGCCCCGTCGTACGGAGGGACATAAAACAGCTGAAAGGGACGATGGAATTGGAGGAAAGAGTAGGGGCGTCTGAGGAATGTAAAGGAGGAAAGGAAGGGCGTAAAAGGGAGGATAAGTGGGAGGGTGAAGGGTCGGCCAGTATGGCGAAGGAAGGCTAGTGAGAGTGAGGGAGAATAAGAGAGAGTTTCAGTTACATGGGGAGCCGGGTGGGCCGCGATGAAGCGGAAGCAGATTGACAAGAGTAGATGTCGCTAGTCACGGCGACGGTTCACGGACTGGCAAAAAAGATGAAAGAAATGAAACAAAAGGAAGAGGCGCGGTGAACGGATGCGCGGTAAAAACGTAGAATAGTCCTATCTCTATTCAGCACAGTCAGCACATCTTACCCAAACTCGAATTACGTAACTTTTAGTTGATTTAATTGAAAATAAAAAAACATTAGGACGAGTACTAATTTCTATACCATCCTTTAAAGCTGTTGAACATGCGAGAAGAAGTGCATTGACACACAAAAGGAGCGTTGACATTCGTAAACGATTTAGACTTACTTTATCAGTTTATACTTGGAGAAAGCTTTAATTGTATTTTAATTTCAAATTGCTTAACGGTTTGATAATATGTTTTTTTTAATCAAAAGTAATAAAACGACTGTTGATAGATTTTTTAAGGAATGAAATATTCACTAAAAATAGAAGCTAATGGAATATTATACACACCACATTCATTATCCAATGTATCATTAAAGGTGATATTGGAAAATTTTGATTTCTATAGAAAAAACTAACAATTGCACGCGATAATTAGCTACTAGATAACACTTCTTTCAGGCAAGAGGATGGGTGACAGTGGGAGAATAATGCAATGGAATTCGTCAAAAATACTTCTTCGTTTGTTAGTTTTAAATACACTTAACATTTCCGCATTAAAACCGAATTGGGTGAAGTATCTTTAGAACCCACTTCAATATTTCTGAAATATTCGCTATTTTATGGATAATAATACTTATTAGATGGTTAAAATCAAACTATGAACTTTTTCTGGATAATTCTGACGATTAAATATGATGCCATAGGTCAAGAGATTGGAATAATTATTATGATAGTTGAATTTACTATAAAATAATTTAAACAAAAAATGCCTTGTACACACAATTTTCATTTCCTGAAGGACATTCTTGGGGACCATTTTGCCAATAATGGTCGGTAATAATGGCGATGGAAAAGAGAATCGTACCTAGAAGATGAATTGACTGAATTATGCTAACGTATTGCTTACGTAATAAAGAAGCTCTCATAATTTATATTAATAATCGTGTATTTCCTAATTTGATGCATATTTTGAATAATTACGTGCCTCACCCTTTATACAAAATAGATAAAAATATATTCACTCATTATGTCACTGCCATACGGCAACCAGATTTGACCCTATTTCATTCCATGGGAACATAAAAGCCGACAAAGCATCCAACCCCCTAGACAAAAATAATATATGCATTGCAGTTCCAAATAAATAAATTGATAATCTGGGTACTATCCAGGAATTCAACCGTCTTGGGTAAAATTCATCAGAATACCCTTTGCATTAATACATTCGGCTTGAAATTTTTAAGTGGATTAAGGGAACTTAAACCTTTTAAAAATGAATAATATTACAAATGTGCTCAAAGAAATGAATGCTCATTTCTCCTCATGCATACATATCCTATTCTGATATATTTTCCAATTAGAAGGGAGATTAAAGACTAGGTGCCAGGTATTATTCAATTCAAATAACAGTTTCGATAGATAAATAATTCAAATGACAGTGTATCATAACATACGATGGCTATGACCGCCAAAAGGGAATTTGTACGACACGGAGCAGAGGACGCTAAATCACTGTGGTTGAATTTCCTTTTCCACCAGAATGATTTCACAAAGGATTACAACATTATGGTGCTGTTAGCAGTATCACATGGCCCTCAGCCGCTGTTAGGATTTGCTTGAGAGATATGAGTAGAAGGGGAGTTGAGGAACGGAGTGAACAATGAATAAATTACATGGGTATCACACCGTCTCGCGCTCGAGGCGGCGAAATGTCTGCGCACGAGGCTGAAAATTACGTCTGGAATCCACATTCTTCAAACCGTTTAAAAGCGATGCACGCATGGGTGAAGGTACTCCATTTTGTCTGGTCCCACCGCGCACACGCCCATGGCAACCCCGCAGCGAAATTCCCCTGACGACGGTTATGCGGTGGAGGCGGGGTGGGTGAGAAATGGGAGGACTTATAAGGGCGGGGCAAAAGGCAAGCGGAAGAGACGGCGGGGAAGACAGAAGGAATACAAGACCCTCGTAATACGTCCCCCGTACCTCTTGACACATTCTACCGGTATTTGGGTTAATCCGAATAAAATGCGTCCATTGCCTAGATTCGATCCCTGATGTTCACCCGACAGTCAGGTTTTGCTATCGAATTGCGCACCCATTGCCCTTGGACTCAAAGACGTGTCATGCCTACGTTGTAAATGCGGCAACACTGGGCCCTGCCCTCATTGTCTGCTGGATGACATACTCTATGCCTATTAGAAAGTAGAATAGAAGACCCAGAAAAACAGCGATCTTTTTCGGTCAGCGCGTTACACATGGAAGAATATCCTCTGTTTTCAATTTTTTCCGCATCATACGGTTTTCGCGAGGTCGGATGTTTAATCTCCTGCATCTCGTATTTACCCGGATAGTCAAATATTCACAGGGGTATTGCAAGTTGGGAGACTGCAAATCGACGATGCTGCAAGTAAGCATAACAAGATATTCATTTACCCGATGCAACAACTGTTATAAAGCATGCGTTATCTTATTCAAACGCACTAAACGTTAAAAACTCAATCATTTTCGACATGGTTTTTTTCAATGTATTAGTTTTTGAAAAGCCCCACTGTGACACGAAGGGAAAAGATCAATCTCAATTCATAGACCTCCAACAGAATAATAACACTGTTCTTAAAATTCTGATTCGTTATCTTCTGACGAAGGGATTTTTGTTCTTAAAATCTTGACGAGCACCTCAAGTTCTATGGTAAATAATAATGTGAAAGGATCGTCCTCTCATCACTCTACTCTCATTGGACAAATTTTTGACCCATTTAAAATAGCTGGGCGCTACATTTTGAAGATAATTATGTGTCCAATGCTACATCCTCGTGTATCATTGAGATGACCTACTTGATACAATAAAAGTAAAATACACAAGCAAATTAGAATGATACTAATTTTTGTTCTACTGTTTCCTATCATTAGATGAAGTGTTTTGAGTAGAATAGCTTGTAATTGATCTTCTCAAGTAATTACGGTCCAGTCCTAAACAAAAATATTCCTACTTTCGCTAATGAGCATAGGAAATATAATTATCAAAATTAATTATTTAACAACAAACAGGATGGTTTTCCATTCCATTAACATACAATATTTGCGCTCTTGTGTAATCAATTTGACAAATATATCTCTACTCGACAAATTTTATGCAAGAATGATAGCACCACCGCTAATCAATGAAAGCATCTACTTACTGGTATAATGTAGCACCGAGATTTCGAGACGGATTCGAACAAAGTATGATTATAAACAATCAACATTGATTAGATGATAACCTGCGAATATCATGCTTTATCCAAGAGCTAGGTTTAAAGATGAGCATTTGGAAATTCGCAATATTCATCTTTTTAAGTTATTCTTGTAAATCCTTTAACATTTTGTTAATTACAGTATGTATCATTTGACTAATAAGGATAAAATATGAAATTACAACTGAACTGCTAACTTCTGAGAACTATCTTATTCTCCTGAAAAACCTCAAAGTAAGCATTTCTATTTACACTGAGGAGCAATATGGCTGTTAAGGGTCACTCGTGAACTATATGAAACCCTTCATCACAGTGATTAAATCTACGTAAGCATGAATATGCAGATTTCATATATTTAGATGCAAAAACTATTTGGATAATACTCCTAAATTTTCAGGGAAAGATGGTATGGTATTTAATTTAAAAATTCTCTTGAAAAATGATTTTGTTGTTTTTAGATCAATTCGTTCAGAGCGCTAGATCCATATTAACAACTAAGCTACTTTTATGTATAAGGATATATTCTTTTAATTAATTTGTCCATCAAGGTTAACGTAAGATTAAAAACAAGTTATTTTATAAAACCGTATGTGCATATATATATACATCTGATGACGTCGGCCGTGCCGTCGAAACGTAAATATCTACTGTAAATGTCCTTCTTTTATGTTTCTGTGTGTGTAATATTTATTATCTTAGTGATTAAATATATATATATATATATATACATACATTCAAACACGAAATCCCACCATACGGCGAACAAATATTCATTCACATAGAAATAGATATAAGGAAACGAGAGAGGAACGCACATAAAGGACGAACACAGGAGACGGCGAGGAGGAGAGGAACACGGTGCGTTTCATGGCACTTTCTTTCTATGGAGTTTCTCTTCTTCTGTCTATGCGTGCCATGAAACGCACCGTTCCTATCCTTTATGATGTTGTATGCTTGATAACCTACTGTCCTTCTTCTTGTGTTTGTCTATTTCTCCTTTGGTGGGTGTAACGGCTGCCTAACGCCATCTCTTGGCTAATGAATCGGAGCACTTTGGCGATATATAAGATCGCAGATTCCACTGTAAAGTACATTTTCTCGATAGCTCAAGTGGTTAGATCCGGCAAGTGGAGAGATCCGGTGTTCAAGTCCCGGTCGAGGAAAACATTTTTACCTAAGTGGTCTGCTTGATTCCGCCTTCCCCACCTATCCTGTGTTCGTTCCTTTATGTGTGTTCCTCTGCCCTTTCCTTTTATCTATCTATTTCTATGTGAATGAATATATATATATATATATATATATGTATACACTTTTTTTAAATTCACTGATAAGTCATAACAAACACAGAAACCAAAACACAAAAGAGGAAAAACTCACTGGTTCTCGAATTTTCGGTGGTCCCACCACCTTTCTCAAGAGGAATTGGGAACAGTCATATATATATATATATATATATATATATATATATATATATATATATATATATATATATATATATATATATATATAAGACTTCTTCAGGTCAGACTGTGAGTCTGACCTGGAGAAGGCCTCGGAGTAGGCCGAAACCTCAAATAATCTACAATTTGAGTGTTCTTTTACGTGTTATCTGTTTTAATCTGTTCTACTGTGCCGTCCAAAAGTTATATATAAAAATATAGATATTCATTCACATAGAAATAGAGACAAGAAATGGGAAAGGAACACACAAAAGACAAACACAAGAGAGGTGGGGAAGGCGGAATCAAGCAGACCACTGATTTAAAAATATTTTCCTCGACCGGGACTTGAACACACACACACACACACACACACACACACACACACACACACACACACACACATATATATATATATATATATATATATATATATATATATATATATATATATATATATATATATATATATATATATATATATATATGCTTCATAGGAACAACACTATATCGTAATTTACTGAATAGAATTTGCGTGGATTGATGCTTGAAGAAAATTAAGTTAAAAAATTTAATTAAAAAATTAAAATTAAAAAAAAAAGAATTTCATTTATAAAACGTCTTCAGGAAATAGAAAAAATGTTTAGGAAAGACTATCGTCTATTAATATAAATACGTACTGGATATTGTTTAAGAATCAAAATATTTGTCTAGTCAACTTGTAGATACATGGTAATAGATGAATCCGTTATGAATTGTGCAAAGCGATAATATAGTTACTTAAATCATTGTGATTTCATAGAATTTTTTTCACATAACTCTCCCACAAATTTTCATTTAAATAAAATTCTACTACCGTTTGGTTTGAGTGGTTTAATCTCTCCAGGTGCTTTAAAAAATACTGGAATCAAATTATATTTTCATAATTTATCAAAGGTCTTTCTCTTAATTTTCTTTTGCTAATTAATTAAATTGTTCCCAATTACATTAAACCTTTTGCTTCCACGTCCATCTATTTTTTCCTACATTGGGATAAATCTTATTATTCATTAGTCCTTTGGTTCCATTCACTTTTGCAATTCAACATATTATTTCTCCTCTTCAAATTTTAAAATATAATTTGGGCTAGAGTACTCGATATATTCATAATATTTATTTTCACTTAAACGTAAGACCCTAACGGTAACCGACCGTAACCTTAACTGAACATCGAGGCAGAAGCAATTTTTTACAGCAATCAATCATATCTTATTTTAGCCGTATAAAGTAATTACTAAATATTAAATTCAAACATGTAAGGGTCTATTTTAAACACATTTTTGATGTTTCCAATCATTATTATCTATTATTCACATAATATACGATGTTTACTACTCAACTAATTGTAAAATATTGAAGCACCATTTAAAATAGATTTAACTTTGATAAATATTTACATCATGTCAACAACGAAAAACATTTCTTTCAATTTATTCTATGAATTTAATGAAATATACAAAATAACTTAGAAGAAACTTTATTTGTTTACCATTTCTTTGAACATTAATCGAAATTAATAAATCAATCATGAGATTTACCAATTTTCCTTCTTCTCTCACCACCTACCTCTCCTTTTATTTCACAATTAGATATGCCTCGAAATGATTTCAACTTTAAAACGGAGGAGATCCTAGTCAATTTTATTCCATACGTTTATTAATTCGAAATCTTAGAACGCCTCATTATTCAATATTTCATTATTATGGTACATGATTAACGTTGATTAAAATGAGATACAGGATATTTTGGATATGTAATCAGATTTACCTCAAGTAAGGGACATGTTATATTCACATCTGATATCATACAGGGTTCGTCCGGAAAATAAGTTTATGATGCTCATTGTCTTTTTTGACAAAATGGGAGTCGTCTACGAATTTTTACCTGAACGACAAACTGTAAATGCTGCATTTTACGTCCAAGTGCTCGACAGGCTTCGAAAACGAGTCGCCCGCGTCCGGCCAGCGATCAAAAACATCTGGTGGCTGCATCACGACAATGCGCCGTCTCACACCGCGCTTGTCGTGTCGGACTTCTTGGCCAAGCACGGCGTGGCAACGCTGCCGCACCCGCCCTAAAGCCCGGACTTGGCACCAACGGACTTCTTTCTGTTCCCGAAGATAAAGAGGAGTTTGAAAGGAACGCGATACGGGACTTTGGACACCGTCAAAGAGGCCGTGACGACGTGTCTTCGAGAGGTTCCAAATGATGCCTTCGCGGGACCGTTCCAGGAATGGGAACGCCGCTGGAACAAGTGTATCGACTCACACACCTATTTTTTATTTATTTATTATCGACTTAATTGGGCGAGGTTGAGACTAAATAGTCCCTTCTTCCACCTAACCCTTACATTACATACATTACATTGAAGACAATTACATACAGCCAAGCCCTGGATGGAGAAAAATCCACCCAGACGGGAATCGAACCCGTGACCTCTCAGTTGGTAGACGAGGACGTTACCCCGCCGCTACCGGGGTTTTGAGGAATATTAGCTTAAGATATGTAAAAGTGTAATACATTTTTTTTCCTGAGCTCAGTACACTTATTTTCCGGACGAACCCTGTATAGTGGAAGAAAGTACAACAGACGCGTACATAGACTACACAATCCCAGTAGCAATCCTTACACACCGTGACGCTATCGCAGGTATACATGGATGAATGCATCGGTGCACGGTTGGGTTGATACGGGCATTGATTGAGTTCGGACGGGGAACTAGAGCGTTTAAATCTGGGAGGACATAAGGAGAATTAGGCTGTCATATCAAACACAATTAATTCCTTTTCGTTTTTTCAATAGTACCTGGTATGCAGCTTCCTTCGCTTCCCAAGGTTCCCATTCTCAACTTAAGAAACTCAAGGAAGGCGACTTTTAGGTAACTATATGTACAAGAACGTATTATAAGCTTTCCTGCTACATCACGATCAATACGATGTCAAAACCATTGGGAGGTACAGAAAACTAGGGGAGAATGATATCCAATCCCAACTATAACCCAGCTCCCCTTTGTTCTTTCTTATATTTGCAACTACCCAACCCTGGATATCTATCTCTCTTGATACAGACTGGAGATGAAATATTATTTGTTCAGTGGATAAGCTTGTCAGATGATGGGTGTGTAACTCTCAAATAATGGAGGAGAATGGTGCATCGAGACATGAATTTTAACAGGAGTATAATTTTTTGGTTACGAGGCTAGGTTTAAAAGACTAGGTTTTCATTGAAAATTAGGTCTTGGATTGGGAAAAAGACAGACATATATATTTCCTAATTTTGCTTTATTACCACTAATTCATTGAACTTTCTCGAGTTTAATGCATTTATTTGAATCTTATTTTTAAAATTATACTCTATTTTTTCAAGGAACTAATAAAGTATGAAGTATACACTCGTTTAACTTCTGATATCACTCACTTTAAAATTTTAAGAAGAAGAGATTAATAAAGACTGTTGACGAGGGAAAATCAAACAGTCCGAATTAATAAGTCAGCCGCAACCAAGAAACATTGAACTAGTAGTGAAATACGCTACGGTGTCAAAAATGTACGTAGACATTAAGTAATAAATCAAGAGGAGGAGTAAGCACAGAGCTTCCACGGGACAGTCATCAGATCGATGATAAGTGATAGCGATGATAAATTAATTAATTAAAGTTAACACCTAGTTACTTGGCTCCATAATATTTAATGTAACATGATCGAAGTTTCAACACCTTATCAATTTCAAGGTCAAAATAGTAGTCGGTCAATATTGACATGTGTGAAAAACTAGGGGTTTTTGTTCGGTATTAACAGAATCTACTTTTTATATTTAGTGATTTTACTATATTACTCCCATTTAGATAAAATAATGAATCCTTTCTTTGCCATTTGTCAAAAATATTAAGGAAAATTAGTGTTTCCAGGCAGTCTGATCGATTCAATGAGTGTTAAATACTCAGTTTTTTCAAACATTGGATTGATGCATGAGGCCGAGATTTCAACAATTCAAAAGAGAGAACCACAAGTAAATTTTATGTTTTAAATTAGTACTTACACCTACTGCAATACAGAAAACCGTGGTGGAAATAAGAAAAGTCACAAGGATTCAAAAAAAGAAACTTCTTCGAAATGTTCTCTGGTTTAGAAAAGTTTCACCATTTAACCGGAATTGAAAGTACCCTTCGAAAATATAACTGCAAGGAAAATATTCTTCTACACGTAGCAGTAGTAATGGACATATCGCATATTGCTATAAAATTTAATCTTTAACTATGAAAGTCAAAATTATTCCTTACAAGAGATAGGCTATCTCCCGTGAAAAAGATAATTCGTTTATTTCACGTTTAATCGTGTTTCTCATCAAAAGCTCCATAATTATCATTCGTTTGGCTTCAATCATTGCTAAATGTTTCATCGATTGGAGTGAAGTGTGAGGGCTTGCTCGCTAAGTGGAAAACGAAGAGGAAACATCAGCCTTGATTGACACGTTTTTTTATAGATTTAGAACGCAAATTCAACCTTAACGAATTCAAATCATTTCCAGACAAATTATGGCTCTGAATGACGCCGGCATACACCCGTTTTGTCCACATGACTGCGAGCGCCAGTAAAGACAACTTTACGAGCGGGCCTTTGCTTGTCGGACACAGCATCAAACACTGAGCGGCGAAAAACACTCATCGTCCCGCTCTCGCCTCCCATTCGGCCACACCTCCACACAGTCAACCCTACGACGATGAGTGTCAAACATTGGTTTTGCATTAATGCCCATTCACTTGCCCCTCCGCTTGGTCTGCAGCAAAAAGTCCTCCTGGCACCAAATAGGATTGCCCCACGTCCACACGGCGTGGTTTCAGCTCTCTTAGAGCCCAACGAACCTCTGATATGCCTTTGATGGGATTTACAAATATACCACCTATATATCCACCATAATATTTTGACGAAAGGATCGGACGTACGTGTCACAGCGTCGACTAGTATACTGGCTTCTCAGAGCTGGTGTACGGTTTAAACGACGTCTCTGGCAGATTTTTCAGTGGAATTTCGGCCCGCACTTGGATCCCGTGTGGTTCACCGAGCACACTCCAGTCTGACGGCTGGGAAGAGGGGGATCCTGAACCCCTGGAAACTTTTTACCGTGTGTTGATCAATACCAATACTAGATTTCTCTTGCAGCCCTTCAATCAATCTCCAATTCCCTACCTATATAACAGCCCACTTCACTTCTGTTCCAATTATCCCCAAGTGCACGGACTAATGGCACAAGTGGCTGCCTATTATCCCAATAACGACGACGGTTACCACAATGACGACGTCTGGACTCATGCTTTGGCCTGCAATATTACCAATTCGGAATAACCGAGTCGTAAATTGTAAAAATACAGAGAACAACTGTTTTACAATGCAACAACAATTTTATATATGACAGCATGTATGAGTAAATGGGATAGGTTTTTTTCAAATTAGGCGGAATAAATCTCAACAACGATTGAAAAATATTTTTCCGTTGACACTTTAGTTGACATGAAACGGTTTCAAAGGAACATCGCGACTCGCTGAATGAAATGTCACCACCAGCAAGATGGCGTAATCATATAAAAATAATAAATGGGTAATTGAGTTTATGAAATATCAGTAAACGAGTGTAAAATTCCGAAATAATCTTTTTACTTTATTTAATTAATTATTTTCATCAGAAGGAGTTCTAAGAAGACATTTTCCTGTCATTAGATGGAAAGGCATATATTTCCTTTATATAGTAAAAGTTTATGAATGTGAAAAAATAACAATCGAGTCGATTATCACCATATAGGGATTTAGGACGAGAAGTGATATTTTTGCGACCGAGAATACTCTCAACGATTAAATTGTGTTGAAATATAATGGTGACGTTTATATTGGCAACCAGTAGTAGGGGGATCGGGATGGTGCAGTAGCTAACGTACGGGCTTCCCACCGAGAGGGAATCCCGGGTTCGAATCCCGGCGGCGACAGATATTTTTCAGTAGTATCCCGATCCCTACTTGAGGTGCTTTGTGGAGGGCACTTTGAGTAAGTACGCCGTCCGTCGGATGGGACGTTAAGCTGCGGACCCCTGCGGACTTTCGTTAAGAGCAGGCTAATGCCGGGTTTCTCTCCACCCTTCATCCTTTCCCATCCATCCCTAATGGCGCAAATGACCTGAGCTGTCGGTCGCCTCCCCAACAATACTACTACTATCATTAGTAGTAATATTACGTTGATCAGAGCATGAATTTGCTAACCCGATATACTACGAGAAATTAACGGTTGGAAATAATTAGCGAATGATGTACATACGTATAACACGTGTTCTTCCCTGTAAACGCTTTTAGACCATTGAAAAATTTTTAACTGTCACTATGTCAAGACACAAAAAAGGCATAATCATATATGGAATTTGTATAAGGCATTTTTTATGCATTTCGAGACAAATTGGTTTAATAATAAATTAGAGGAGAAATCATTTCAAGTGTGATCATTAGTGAATTGAAGCCCTTCACATTTATGTTTACGAATAAAGTTCCATTCATTATACTCTATGATTTCTATAATAAATCTGGCATCTATAAATCTGACACATTCTACATTGCTGTATTGGCAACCCTTACTACATGTCGTGGTCGGAAGTCGGCGAATTTTAACGAGATGAAGACATTCGGCCGTCAAGCAAACGTTATCAACACTTTCGATGCCCATTTTTATCAACCATAGTCTAACATGTGTACTTTTGTGAAATATTAGATTTATACATTACAATTCCCTATATTCTTTTTCTATTCACATTTGGAACACCTTATTCAAACTACAATCAAAACATTTCGAATTTACAGTACAGTGGTGAGATAGTTTAATATCAGTAGCGTTTGTGGGCAGTGACCGGAGGTTTCGGATACGATTTCCGGTGACTTCAGAAACACCCTGCTTCGCAGCACTTCAAGCATTTGGCTTGATTAATACAGTTGACTATAAGGAATTGATTCTATCTCACTCTCGGATACCTTGAGGATGTTAAAGAAATTTATATTCAGCTACCGACTCTAAAAAGTTTTCGCAGAATCCCTGCAACGGTGAACAAGAATTTGCTCTCGCAGTATAGTCTCGCCTTAATTTATCTTCACATATTTGCTCAGGAATTTTTACTTCATCTTCATGCGTAAAATGTGAAATTATTCCACATTTTCATCTTCAAATAAGCAATCAAATTTGCAATTGCGAATATATGCACATTTTTCCTAAAATATCAATTTTGAGTAAGAATAAGTTGAACTACCAAGAATTAATAAATATTTAGACAATTTTAGTTCACGGTGGATGACTGCAAGAAACATTTTTCTTTTTTAATGAATAAATGAGCATTAAATGAATACCCTCAAATGATTCTAAGTATTTCTAAAATCACCCTACTCACAAAAATATAGTTTTTAATAACTCATTTCGGTTTTCATGAAGAAAATTACATAAATATAAATTGCAAATAATTTACAAAAAGGAGATATGATATTTAGAACGTGCCTACCAATAGAAACAATTCCTACACTTTACCGCTCTCATTTAACGTGTTTCCCAGAAAAAATACGAGTTGGATATCGCTCGATCCTCTGCATGGCCTATAAGCTGCCTTAAAGCAGAGCATAAGCTTTCGAAAAGTCTCGAAATCTTTCGCTTTTAGCTGTCATACCTCTATGATATAGGTAGTGATAAACGAATCAAAGCAGTTAATCCTGTGTTTTATTCCCGCTTGGCCTGGTACAGATAAGCTCACTAGCGTTAATCTCCTTTCTGCTGATTTCGTGGCTTAAGTATTCAGTTTTTTTAATCCTGTAAGCATTGCAAAAGGACATCAGATACGGAATCACGTGACGCTATTTCTGACATCTTTCAATGTTTTATAATTTAGAAAATACATTGGACATGTAAATTCAAACAAGGATCCGAAAATATTAAACTTTAAAAAATTATACCTATTACTCCGATTTCATTATTGTTATGGCAAGCAAAATCAGTCGATGTTATTCAATCAAAGCTAACACCCACAACTTATTTTCGTTGGCAGTGAATATTTACATTCAAACAATATTTACAAAAGGCAGCTCTATTGTTAGATTTATACACAAAATAGTCTATACATTGGTTTTGTATTTAGAGGTATACATACTACATGAAATTTGAATGATTTACTTGGTAAGAAGTGGGAGTGAGCCACGGCGTTACAATTTATAACAGCAACTTTAGTGCTTAACTATCTCTAAGGTTATATCCATTTGATAGGAGGAAATGCTAATAATATACATAACGCTTTCATCCGATGAAACATTAAATGGTGTATAGTCATTAGAAAGCACGTTGAACACATGATTTCATTGAGAGAATTGAAAATTTTAAAATGTTAACCCGTGAATTCTTTTACTTAAGATTTAGCGTTTCAATACAATCGAGAATAAATTCAATAACACTTCTAAAACCATCCTAATGCTGGGATTATGTTCTTATTAACAACCGTAAGGAACACAGTTCGATTTTGGAATTTCTCACCTTAATGGCATTATTGATTGTCCATTTTTTCTTAACGTGTTACTTTCAAAAATGTAGAAAAAATAATGGCTCCGGATTTAAAAATACGCTCCTTGAAAAAAACCCTTAATTGTAGCATTCTCTCCACGACTTTTATGAATATTTCTCCTCAATACGAACTTTCTAACAGAAACTTTCATCGTCCTGAAACTCCTGAAGTTATGTTGGACTCAACTGAAACCGCAAACCAAAAGTCATCGGAAGGAATATCATATCTAACCTGTTATCCGTGGATCCCAATAGGATCGAAGCACTCTTTGAAGTGCTGAAGGCACGATTTTTTAAGAGACACGAAGTTTTCTTTTTCCGAGACATTCAACCGGACATGAAAAGAACTTGCTGGATACCAACAAAATCCGAAGTAGCAAGTGCCAAACTGCCTCGGGCCATGAGTAACGAGACGAAATGAAACAAAAATATATGCGCCCATAGAATTACTCGTCTATGATAATACGGGTAAATTTTCAGTAGGTAAAATTACACGGAATACATTCCATAAGCTCGTTTCACCTAAGGTTTACAGCAGAGATGATGGAGATTTACGATTCTATATTAATATCCTTGTGTATAGGCAAAGAATACACTTAGATTATAATAAATTAGTATAACGTCCAGGATACTTAATTTTATCCGACGTGGAAATAATAGACAGTGTAGAAACAAAAATGGTGGTAGGCTAGAACTCTATTCTCTTGCTTAAAGCACTGGTTAACCGTAAAGAAGAAACCTCAATGTTTCATATTAAAGTTAAATGGATGAAAAACTATTCCAAAACAAACGTTACTCTATTCTTATCGGGTGAAACACCATTGCGAAACTATTAAAAAATAATAGATAGGAAAAAGTCAAAATATAATTATGGGATTTTGATCTGTGATTAACTAATTCAATTGATTTACTTATTCAAAATAGTGGTGCACAAGGTTACGATCATGAAGTAATTAACACAAGCTGCTTCACATCACCTGTAACAAATGATAATGTAGTAAATGGAGTCACTCTGCCCTTCCGAATTGACACTATTTAATCTTTGCTTGCTTAAACTGTTTTACTCACCATTCATGGGTGTAAATATGAAATGAGACACTTATATATCATGTGTTCCGAAAGAAGTATTCTTAAAACTAACAGCATGTAATTAGTCTCGTGTTGATATATACACTATAAACTATACATGTGAAATTTCTTTATCACATCACCCATAAATTTTAGTTTAAATGCCACTTCACCAAAATATATTTTTCAGTCAACAAATAACTTTTTTAAATAAGTTAATATCATATAGGATATCATCTGTGTGTGGATAATGTGTGATTAAAAAATAAACAGAATCCGATATATTTCCCTATGGCAATAACTTAACTGAAAACACATTCATTTTCTTTTTCCATGTCGACAATGGCATTTTTCACCATCTCCATATTTTTTGGAAATTTCTTATATAAAATTTACTACATCACTCCAGAGACTTAAACGAATCTAACCCAATTCAAAAACTTTCATTTGGTGTATCTCAAAATAGGATACACACGCAAGTGTTCAACCAAATTTCTCTCCCTTTCCTGCAAAGTTTTTTGGAAAAAAATGAGTAGGTCTAGTAGAACCTCAATTATTCGACGGAGAAAAAGTACATTAAGTGCGAACTAATTTCCTGATAACTTCGATATTATCATTTATGAATATTAATTCTCTAACCTGTACACACTATTCCATGAGCTAACCTGATTAGTATATCCATACAAAACCTTTCAGACGGCTCTCTCAAACTTTCCTCTGAACTGAAGTTATGGAAAAGTCCATTCATGAGGTCACTCACTACAACATAATAACTTCTTAACTTTACAATCCAGGAACTCACCTCCTCCGGGTACGTAGAGGTTGAGGAAGAGACAGTCTTCGCTCTGGTTTGTTAGCAACGGCAGTGTCCTTCGAAGTCTCAGATAACGACCCCGGGGCATGACAGCGAGCGCCGCAGTGCGGTTGGAGAAATCCACGGGAAACTTCTGTGGAAGGAGTTTCGGAAACTTATGAATATAATTATAAAAATATTGAAGACGAGAGTGGAGGTCAAAAATTTTGGACAAAAATTGAGTGATATAATAAGTACAATTAATAGTATATGATTGGAGTAAAAAAACTAAAATGTCCAACGTATTGACCTCCTATGTGACTAAAATATGTCTAATAGACCAAGCAAAGCAACCAAAAATGCTTGATGTTTTCCAAAATGCTTTATCACTGAGAATTGCATTAAAAAAAACTGGTTACTTTTCTTCATAAATTCTTCTAATTTCACATTTTCATTCGAATTTCTATGAAACAAAATAAGTATCCTTGCTTACTATTTCCATTAACTGAAACATTGCTTCCTCTTACTTACCAAATTCTTAAACATTCTTTTACTTATCACATTCTTTAACGAAATGTACTAAAAGGAAAAATTGTTTTCTTTTACTTATAAAAATTCATGAACAATACATTTGAGCCGGAGGATAAATTGACTATACCGCAATCGATTTTTTTATTTTACCAGTGGACAGCAAATATATTCTGGGTAAATAATCAGTTTAAATGTTTTTCAAAGTTATATATTGAAGGTAGTCAAGAATTATTTATTTTAGAATACTTAAGTAAATATAATTTGAAATAATAACTTCCAAATAATTTCTTAATTTTTAAAGTTTCATTACATTTAAAAAACCTTCCAATTTATTCCAAGTTGTAAAATTTATGAAGTTCTATTATTTAATCTATAATTTCTAAATTTTCTAGGCATTCATGCAACATTTCTATGTTCAAGAATTTGTAATGCTCCATAAAAACATTAAAGGCCACTGTATATCGCAGCATTCGCAAGAAATGGAAACAAGTAGCCTACATTTAAGAGAACTGAAGGTTAAGAAACACAGCTTCAGAAAGAGAAATTAAGTGGTCAGTTGTAAGTACCATATTATCTATTTGAACCTCTGCAGAATTCGTGGAGATTCAAATTTTTCATGGTGCATGCGGGTAATTAAGCCTCATTTATGACCCTAAAGAGTGAGTTCAAACATTTTGGAAAATAAAAAAAACCTATAACTAACTCCGTTGCCATTTATCTACCCCGGAGAAGGTAGCGATAACAACCCGCTAAGGGCACGTTCAACCCACAAAAGGCTGAATTTGTTTCCCACTTACCTGTGGGCACACTGGAGCGAACCGGTCGGCCACCTTCACACCCTCCCACTTCCCCGCCGGCTGCGGTGGAGCAAACCTCAATTCCCCTACCGGCGGTGCCCCATATCGAACACCCCAGAAGGCCTCCACTGCCTCCAGTGGGGGTACCTGCAGACCGCCTTGCTGAGAGTGGCCACGGGATGATGACAGGAGACCGGCCCTCACACCCAGGCCCCTCAGCTCGAGGACAATCCCCCTGAGCGCCCCACTCTGGGTCTGCACGACCCTCGGGGACTGTCTCGTGCCGTGCGCGGGCACGGTGTGCTGCGAGTGCGTCTGGTGCAGGCCGATGAGGGCGGCCTTCCGGGAGTGCGGAGGGACCGCGGGGGGCGAAGGCGGGGTCGGCGAAGGAGTGGGAGAGGAACGGGTCGCAGGCGAGAGGGCCCTGGCGGCCGACGGCAGGGGCATGGGAAGGGGCAAGAGGAGAAGGGCGATGAGGAAGATGGCGGCGTCTGAGGTTGGGGGACGCCGATCGCTACCCGGGACTCGCATTTCCGGCGCAACATATTCGCTCCGGGGATTCAGTCTGAGAGACCGCCACCAGATGGGAGGACCGAGGAAGGGGGATGCATGAGGTGGGAGACAGGCACGCAGATGGGAGAAAGCGCGTGCCGGATTACGACTCACCCCTCCGAAGACTGACACGAGGGAGAAGAACGCGCGAATTGCGGCACAAATTTCACACGTAAACTAGAGCACCGATGTAGTGACCGGAAAACTTTTCCACTAAATATTAGACACTATTTCCCAATATCTCCTTTCTGCCACACAAATGCACGTCCACGTCACAACCACAAATCACTTGTCCGAATCAATTCCAATAAGATAAGTATTTTGGTGCAAACTTATTAAACTATTTCTCACACCAAATTTTTCACTAAATCACGCAAATTCTACAAAAATGCACGTTTCTCAATAACACTGCTGCGAAAAACTCGAGAAAAAAATAATTCACCTGCATGGCAACTTGGAGATTCACCAAATCTGAAGAGCCTTGGTTTTTACAGTACTGGCTTTTCATTCCATTTTTCAAATAACGGTGTTCACAAAGTCAGCTGGTAACGAAGTACGGTAAAAATACTTTTTTATTGCGAGTAATACCTCTACTTCAACAATTATTATCGTTTGTTTGGGATTTTTTAGTTAATGAGTGATTAGATGCTGATCACTGCGATAGTACCTAAGAGCATCAAAATGGGTCCCTTAACACGCCCATCAGTTGATGAAGTTCATTATATATGGGGGATCTCGTGAGTGGATGGGGGAATCGTCTTAATTTTTTTAAATTTTTGCCTTAACTTTTGGTTCTCAATTGAATCCGTCTAGGCGAAATTCCCTCTTTATTCAACGGTTGGTGACGGGCACATCACAGATCAAGATTGCTCACGGCCCACTGGTCGCTTTCTGCATCTCATTAATCACCTTCAACGGCTTCCTCCCTTTTTCCCCTTCCGCTGTTGTCGTAGGCCGAAGGGTTAAACCAGCAGGTCCCCAGTCGATCTCGCCTGCAAATTAATTAAGGAAAGCATTATAAAATTAATTTCTTTGGCCACTTACAGATCATCATATCCGTCGTAAAATCCATTTTACCGCTACAACATTTAAAATCCTTAGTAAGGATATCGGCTAAATTAGGAAAACATTTATATATATCTCATAAATGTCATTGTTACCGATATACAGGTATAATAAAATTTTGTAAGATAACATTTTATTAAAAACATTGAGGAGAAAAATTATAAATTAAATCCTGTTAAACATGTAGTTCGCCTAAAAAACAAATTCCGATTCAATTCATCAAATTCATATCAAGTTTCATGCAGATATTATTTTCAATATTTTAGAATTTAAAGCAAGCCGTTACGTAATAGGTATGACATTAACTGGAGTAAATTTGATGGTGATAATAAGGATATCATATCTAGTTATATGATAACTACCCTCATAGGTGCATAAATAAGTTATCACCTAAACATATAGATTTTCTAATTTATTATACTATATCACCATGAAATGAAATTGAGAAAATCGCTTTATTGTAGTATTATCCAAAATTTATAATTACATTCCAAAAGGAAGTAATTTTTCGATATAACTAGGTTGACTACATCTTGCAAAAATATTGAACTCTAACACAAGGGTAAAATAATGCCTTCGATAGCTCTCAATATAAATATACCCATACGATTCTAACAACCTTCGAGATATCTTTCACCAAAAAAAGTATAATCATGAAATGTTCGTTATATATCTTAAAGCTACAAACATGTATGATTCTTAGGATATTTTGTAATTTTGGCGAAGAGGTGAAAATAAAATATTCTCCACCTCGCCCCACAAAATAAAGATCTTCATGTGCCAGTCTTATTCAAACTTATTATCAGTATTTCTCCTGGGCTATGGATTCAGCCTGCTAACACTTCATTCCAATTTTTGGTACTTCCACACTCCCGAATATCCAGTCCAATAAAATTGTTACCGAAAATAAAGTAGGGTGTTTTTAATCCCCTAGGCGTCTTCCCTCATAGAGTTCTTGAGTGAAGCTCTTCATACTCTAAGCTCAATTTCTTGCTTGAAGTTCCCAAGGCCTGGAAATGCTATTTCCAAAGAGAACCTTCCATTATCCCAAGTCAGAACAGTGGACAGGCACCCAATGTCGAGGAGTCACCGTAGGAAGACATCTTCATCCATTATACACTTAATCACGAGCTATATTCACTCCTTCCACCTCCTATTCCCTCATTCAACCTCGTCTACTTCCCCACCAGCTGAGAAGTTGGTAACCAATCAAGGGTAAAAACTAGGAAATGCGCTATCATGCTTTCCAAACAGTGAGCTTGAAGTACTCTTTTGTTTCTGAATCGTAATTGCAGTTTTAGAAAACTACGAGATATTTAATTAAAGTCATAATTCATTCTCAAACGTAGCGTTCAAGTGTTTATGCAATTCATTCTTGAAAGCTTTGCTAGAAGTTAAATCGATGAGAAGGAGTCATTAAGGTCATCAGTATATGCAGATGCAGACATTAAAATCAAAAAGGCTTGGAATTGATCGAATTGAATATTCCGTTATTCCGTATACATGGCTGGCTTTATATAAGTTCTGTTCTTTCCCATGTGTAACTAAAATACTTATTAAATAAATTATCTGTTAGAATTCTACTTTTTCTATTTCTCTGTTTTTTACTACATACCTGTAAGGTATATATTTTTGTATAAAACAATATTTAAACTTCTTTATTACAACATCTGTTATAAAAAAAATTATTTAAATCAAATAAATTACGAAAACAATTCATAGCAGCTCAATTGAACATAATTGCCAGAAAAATAATTTAGTCCTTTTAAAAAAGTCCATTTCGTAATTAATAGACGATTTAATTAAAAGGCCTACCGGTTAGTTTTAATTAAAATCACTTTTCCTGATACCAAAACGTAATTAGTTACACATAAATACTTGGCGATAAACTAAATCTTGTGAAACACCTTTGACTGATTGACTGAGATGTTTTGACATTTTCATTTCTTTAAAGCCTTTGTTTTTACGCATGAAATAATTTTAGCCTGAACACTCCAATAAAAATCAACAGAACCCTATGCATAACTTTTCCATTAGTTCCTCTCGTCATTGAGTCATATACAATATAGCAAATTTACATATATACAATAGTGCAAATTGAACGAATCTAAAGGTATGAACCCAAAGGAAAACTAACACAAATGAAAAAGTGAAATTATATATTAATTGTTTAATTTGGGAAATATCATTTGTAATTGTTTCCTTGTGTACCTAGGTATGCTCAACCCCTAATCTTTATGATAATTATTTTGAAAAGTTTGTTAAGAGTTTTAGGATTTCTATTTTATAAAGTTCTATCAATTGTTTATTTTTTAATAAGCAAAAGGTACTTAACTTCTGGGCCCTCCCCATACATACTATATATGATCATACCCTGTACGAACATGCTCATGCCAACTAAATGAGAAAAGGGGAAAAAGGAATGCAGAATGCCTTCCCGCTGAAGTTCCAATTACCCATCCCATCCTCCGCGTGACACTTCTGTGCCGTCCGAGGGGATATTGAAGTCGCCGCGGCCCAGTTCTTGCCACTGGCATTACCCTTCGACGTGGGCCTAGGAGGACGCGTCATAGCGAGCCAATTGGATCCCTTCAAGTCTTTGCGAATGCATAACGCCGCGCACGTGGTTGTGGCATGATTGGAAGATATGAGCTTCTGCTGATGTAGAGAACCTTCGACGAAGAGGTCACCCTACATCTCGGTTTCAATCTATTTACCGTTGACAGTACTGCAAAAGAAAAGCCAGTTTTCTTGGTAGAGCTAGAGATAGTAGTGTAAAGTGCATTTTTTTGTAAAAACCCATAAAAAAATACATACATTTATTTATTTTTTACAATTAATATTATTTTTTATTTACAATTTACATAATAATCATCATTCGAATAAGTCATTTTCCCTCTTTGTTGGCCATGTCATTCATCCTAACTTCTATCATTGTGTTCTAGCCAAAACACTTACATTTCTTCTTTAATACCTTATTATTAGGTAATCTACCAGTTAAGGTAGGTTTTCGGATGGACACAACTATCAAACAAACACTTTGTAATTCCAAACAAAACCCAATCCAGCAACCTAATCGACATCAGGTCCCTCTTCATCTCTGTGTACTTCTTTCCTCCCTTCATCCCGTCCAACATCCCTATCCTGTTCCTACCCTTTCCTCGCTTGCCCAACATTCTCCCCTCTATTACCCTCTTCAACATTCCACTACCGCTCAATACGCCTTTCATCCATTTTTCCTGCCTCCATAGGATTTCTCTCAAGAAACCCCTCTTCTCACCCACCATCTCCAGTACTTCCTCATTTGTCTTCCTTTCGGTCCATTTCACCTTTTCCATTCGTCTCCAACCCCACATTTCAAAAGCCTCCAATCTACGTCTATCCTCCAGCTTCAGTGATCACGTCTCCGCGCCGTACATAGCTACGCTCCTTATCAAAGTGTTGACGAGTGTTTTCTTAGCAGCTCTACACAACGTCTCCCTCATCACCTACCTCCTCCTTGTGAAAGCCTCTTTGCCTAGCGCAATTCTTCTCCTTACATCCCTACTACTTTGACCGTGTTGGTTCAAAACACTTCCGAGATACGTGAATTGTTTTTCCTGCTCTCTTTTTCCCTACCTATTTTAATATTTAGCTTAGCCTTTTTTTCAGGAAAACCTATATGCATATACGTTATGTTATTTATGTATAAATATACATATATATGACATCTAAATATTCATATATATATATATATATATATATATATATATATATATATATATACCTTTATATCTATATTTATGTAAACAAATTAATTTCTATTACGTTTTCATCTTTTTGTGAGAAATTACGCACAGGAATATTTTTTTAACTATATTGTTTTATGAATTGCTAATGAAAAACCATTTTAAATAAAAATAAAAAAGGCAAGAGATAGAGGAGTAATAGTTTTCTACATAGTGCGGCTGTTCATGGTGGTAATAATTATGAAACAGTAGAAAGGAGAAAATAATATTGAAGCAAGAGCAATAGAAGGAAATGGAGGGGTGTTCCGTCCAAAGTGTGGCCGGGTGAGGTTGAGAGTTTCATGAAAGGAATGGCAGAAATGGGGTGAGAGCGAAAGAGCAAGGGCTCGCAGCAGTGATTCAAACACACATCATCACTAACAGTCGGTGCAATTGTGACCCATGGGAAGGCAACGTTTTTTGAGCGGCGCAGGGGTGTATCACAAAGAGATTAAAACAACAAGTTGGTCACACGTCCAGTCCCTATTTGGGTCAACTGGCTTAAGTTCTTTCCTTTATCCCTACCTTTCTTTTGCATGAACTGCGGTCCGATGTTTTTCCCCCGTTTTCAGGGAACCCGGTCCGGATTTTGGAATGAGGCTATCACCACTAGCCAAATTCGTTGGCGAAAACTTGGCTCGGGACTATTTGTTTTTGTCACGAAATCTCTGTCTTTCTTTGCCTCCCAAATTTTCCGATCTCTCGTCTAAACCGGATCTTTTCCTTATCCTCCCCTCGCTCCCCCCAAACTGGTCCTCACTCAACTCCTTTGTCCCTCTCCACCCCGACATCGCTGGCACAGGTGCTCGAATGGACGTTTTGTTCATTACCTCGAGCTCCGAGTCACACCAGAGACCATCGATCGCGCTATATTGGACGGATTTACTCGACGATTCGCGAAAAGAGGCGTTGGGATGTCGTCCGGGTACCCCTCTCACTTTGATTTTTTTATTTCCTTCCTAATCCGCTAGAATAAAATGGACAGCGGACGAGCTTCGAACTAATTTATCTCGGATAGAGAAGAAATGGAGCATGTGCATCCAAATTCTAATGACGATTACCCGGGAGTCAGGTTCCAGGCCATCGACCATTTGTAAATGTCAAGAATAGCGGTTCACACGTGCTGAGTACTGAATGGAATTTAGAAATGCAGAATAAAGAATTCATATCATTTAAGAGGGTAAAAATATATTTCCTCAATTCAAAATTATATAGCCCACATATTGCTTTCACGCTAGTCCTAGACGCTATCGGTAAAAGTTTAGCACGTGAATGTGTAAAATTATGACCACACATGATTGTAAAATTACGTTCATACTCAATTTTTGCTAGCCACTAACGATTTAACTGCAAAAATGAGAATATTACCTTCAAGAAATAATCCGTAGTATTAACAATACCATCCAAATTCCTGAATTCTATCTTTGGGATATCATAGACAATTCGAAGATAAAAAATGGATGTAAGGCACTTTAAAGAGATTAATTATTTCATTTTATTAACTACATTTGGAATTTTGCTGATGAAAACCTCATTTCGCTGGTAAACGGTAGTTTGTTTAAATAAGCAGAAAAATGGTTACTTTCAAACGGTCGAAATCAGAGAGTGAGAAACGAAGATGACCTTGGTGTGGTATTACAAAAAGATTTTAAATTTAACGTTCACTAAATATCTCAGTAGAACTAATGCAAAACTTTGAGGAAAGTGAGGAAGAGCAGAAGCAAACTTTCTTTAATTTCCGGCAGCTTCTCCTTTTTGGCGCAGGAAAACAGATCAAGAAACTCATGTATGGAAAAAATTTTTCCGCGTTATTCTACCACTTCATGTTTTGAAAAAAATGACAAGACTGTCACACATGTTGTAGAAAGTATGGTGCATGTGATGCCAGATGAAACGGAAAACGGAAAGGAGTAAGAAAGTTGAAGGGCAGCTATCGCCTCCAAACGATACAGTCAAGTATTTTCATGCCTGAACTCCATCCACAAACGCTATGTATCCTGCTGATATGATACTTACATAAATTAAAATAACGACCAAATTTTACAAGCTTCAATTTAATTTTCATTCGTCCATCAATCTAAAGAAAAGCACCAATAACAGAATATCTCCTTATAAAACATTAACGATTAGTCATAGTGGTCGCATTTACAGTGTTCACCTAAAATTATCGTGTTTTCAATTATCAGAAGTTTAATTATCAGAATATAATATTTAGCAAGGAAATTTTGCGGATTAGTAATATTTTCCATTTGTCACGACCAACGGTCCAAATCGGTTAAATCATCCAAACTTCCACTTGCAAGAAAAAACTTATGTTCGAGTCTTGTTTACTCAAGATTTTCTCGAAGGAAGCTCTCTTATTTTACGGACACAATATTCTTCAGTGTATATACAGATCTTGAAATGATGAACTGAAAGTAGTAACTTTGCAATTCCACAAACTCTGTTAAAAACACGACCTAGGTTACCGCGCTGGAAGTCATCATCAGGTAGTTTCTACACATTCTGTAGAAAATACCTGATGATGACGTCTAACGTCGAAATTATAGGTTGTTTTTTTTAATAAATTTGGAGTGGGTATTTACTAGTTAGGCAAAAAATTACTACTTTCTTTTCAATATATCTTTGGTTAATTCCATAAAGTTACAATTAAGGTCAGAAACAATACCCATACAACTGTCACCTTATACCAGTTTTTAAGTAATTATACAGGTACATTTACATGTATGCGAACGCTTCTGCTTAGGGTTTTCTCATAAGTTTCCAAACGTATCTTATTATTTTACCAAGGAAAAAAGATTCTTTTTTTCTGGTGTCCATAAAATGATCGTTGTACCACCACATTTAAGTAAAAACTCACTCACGTTTGACTAATTCATAAATTTTATACTATTATATTTGTATAAAAACTAATTTTTAACATTAATTAGTGAAGTTTCAACAATACACACTCCCTATGCTTTCCCAAAATGAATTTCCAATACATCACCACTAAATAATTTTCAAGAATAATCTTCATTCCTGAATTATGTTTCGCCTAAAATCCTTTCACCTAGCGTGAGATTATTGAAAACCTAAGTATTATTTTAATATTTGAAGTTATATGATTAGAAAAAAAGAGGGTGTCATTATTATTAATAAAAATAATTCATAATAAAGTCATTTTTCTTGGTGGAAATATATAAAGGTCACTTTTAGTTCAAATAAAATACAATTCCTTAAACCTTTAGCTCATGAATGACAACAGAGGAATAATTTTATTATTTTTTTGTAATTAATTTCCAATATTTACCAATAAATGGCCTTAAGTTTTAGCATATAGAAAATGAAACCAGACTGATAAGAAATTAGATGTAAGTAATCCAGGAACTTATTCTTCATATTATCATGCCTATTTAAAGCACTAATTGTTTTGTTTGAAACGTTATTGGTCGCAAGAGAGGAGCACTCTGTCCCCACAGCTATAGAATAATCTCAATCCTGTTTCATTCCGAATAGACAGACACGAGGTCAAACCAACTACTAGATCTTCGCCCCATTAGTTAATGGCTACGCAAGGCCCTCATGGCCATCGCTAAATTGCCTTCCACGATTTTGATGCACATAAGGCATAAAGCACATCCTGAACACATTGCCTCACTCAGAAACCTTGACCATCCATCTCCCGCAATGCATGGAAATCCTACGGCACCATTTATAAGTTTTTGCAATGTGAAATATTGGAAATTGGTATTAAAACTCGACGGTTACACAAAAACTATAGGAAACATTTAGCTGCTCAAATGCTTTGATCTTCCCCTTTATAACATTTCTTTTGAGGATCTTACAAATAAAACTATTTCTTTTTCCAACTTTATCACTTTGAACTCTCTCGAGCTATTTGAAAAATTAAGGTGTTCACTTTAGTATGCATTCATAAGAACTTAATGAGGGCGGGGGATTTAACGGAGTTGCGATAGATCTCTTCATCTCACTATCTAACTAATCAAATGGCATTAAAGATGTTTAGCTACCTTTGTTCGAATTATCTTATTTCACCCTTTATCTCAAACATCCAAACTAAGAAAAGTTGCATAGGCCCATATCTTGAGTTTCTCATTGGCATTATAGCTCATAATTTCCACCCCGGAAAATAATCTAATTAGCTTCACGCCTAAATACTAATTTTTGGAGGGAGAATATTGTGCCATCTTAAGTTATTGTTATGAATTGTTAACCATGTGCCTATTTAGAGAAATACATATTTCAATTAGACAACAAAAAAAACTCTTCTGTTCATATAACAATATTTTTATATTTGTTAACAGTTTTTATATTCGCAAGGTGTAAATATTGAGTACAACTTTCGGAATCTTAGGCTTGAGTTGGTGGAACTTAGTCATTACTGTTACCCTATGACGAAAAAGTATATACGATATACATGGAAGGTATCAACCGAAAAAGTACCTCATGATAATGCTATGTATTGAAACTATGGTAGTATTATTAAAACATTAAGTGGAATAAACAAAGCTGCATGTTTACTTTACGTAGCTGAATACAACATTTGTAAACCATAATATTCTTGTAACAAAAAAATATTGCCATCGACTAGAAAATTTCCATTAGGATGTACATACCTCTAGAAAACATTCCTAATTCCTATACGAATTCAAGACAGCTACTGCCTAATCATTCATATTAATGGGTTGTCCAAAAAATGAGGCAGATTTCAAACATATCTTTATTGTAAGCCTTTAACTATCGTAGATCAGGGACCCCCATCACCAAAAAAACGGGAACGAGATAGCTGGCATCACATTTATAGGCTAAAGCGTTGGTGCCTTTGAAATTTCACTAGCATCTGTTCTCTGAATTAGAATTTCCAACATCTATGATTCGATCAATCTTTTTAATTTAACTAGTTTTAACAAATATAGTAGTCCAAAGTGAACCATATTGATGGCACACATTCTTTCGGATGAAACTCATAAGCATTGTGCGATGAGAGTGTGAGATAACTACTTGGGAGTATTATTTACAAGAAATGATCACTAAGAAATAACGGATATACCTGGATAACATGAATTCTTCATATTGATTTATGGTTACGTCCATATTATGGTAAATTACAGCTATCAATATTGATTTATTTCAGAAAGCCGCAGATTGAAATAACTCGAGGTATTGAGAAGATAAAGGCTTGCAGTGTGGTGCCTTCCTTTGGAAGGTCGCAGTTCCCGAAAAATTCGCGATAAAATGATTGCTGTTCCTGAAAATAATAGCCTGTCATATGGCACAGGGGTGGAAAGAAAATTTCAAACTGGCCACATGTCCCTCACAGACAATGAAAGAAGTGCAAAACTATCACTCACGGACGATATATCCGCAGTAAATAAAGTGGAGGACTCAATCCTTTTACGAGGAGCGACCCATCCAAATGATCATGAATTCCACTGATCTCAGTTACTGGAGTGTGTGGAAAAGTGTTCATGAAGAACTGCACATGTCGAAAGCGTCACCACGCTGAGTTTCACGACTACTGACTCCTGTTCAGAAGCAGACACGGCGCGACCTGCAATCAACACCACGGCGTGTCTGTTGATAAATACAATATGCCTTTAAAATTTGGCCACATCCACCCTTTTCTTCTGATCTTGCCACAAGCAACTTTTTATTATTCCCAAGACTCAAAAGATAATTGCGTGGTCGGGAATTTGACAACATAAATGCCATTCAAGCGGTTGAACAAATGCTTTTGACGCATTCTACTGAGCTATAAAATAAATATCTTCGAAACGTCAAGAACCGTAAGTGGAAACGTATAACTCTGGATGGTGGCAATGTATAAAAGTCTTAAGAATAAACAATAATAATTAGGTTATAACTCAATTATTTTTAGCAGTAATTAAAATGTTGCAATACCTCATTGTATTTTCTCAAATTTTCGACGTGAATTTTTTATCAGTATTAATTAAAAATTGCAATTTCCACAAAATAAAATTTAATACGACCGGTTCCATACATCACACCATGTGGTAACCACTACATCACCATCTGGTGGTATCATTGAAATCGATCGTATTAAGTTTTATTTTGTGGAAAATTGCTATTCTTAATTAATCATGATATTCCATCATATCACGCCTGAAACGTCTCTTTTTATTACTATCAGTAAATTTGTCAAAATGTAATTATTTCATTTCACGTAAATTTTTATGGATTTTGGGAACTCAATATAAGTAATATTGTTCGATTAATACAAAATATTATTATCAGTAACCTTCTGCGCAACGACACCTATTTAAAATTAGTTCTGACTTTCCATTAGTATTGACTTTCCTTAAAAATTATCCAAATATAGATTGTTTCCGGCTCGAAGGCGATAACTCAGTACTAAATAGCTAACAAAAGCAGAAATTATGGTATCATATACGCATGACTCTTATTGAAGCCTTGAGTATTTCATTATAAAATGTAAGTTTCTTACAATCACTTAAGTTCAATGGTCAAGTATGCCGAATGATTACAGTCTGCGCGTAACATATGAACCTTCGATTCAAAATCACATGGCTATGCAAAATACTCTCAAGCCTCAATCAAATTACATATTTCGCGTATTACATCAGGTGTGTCCGAAAAAATATTTTATGACAATATTAACCCATTTGTCTCGGTATTGTGATCAAGTCTCAGATAATTTTATGGCAATCACCTGAATATGACAAGGCATTTAAACAAGGTATCTCTCCAAATTATCACGTGTCTGAAAAAGTTGAAAGGATTGCGTGTTATCCTGAACTAATCTCGCCTCACACCTTATATGATATACAGTACGTTGAGAGCGTGTGCCTTGGCTTGGTGCCTTTCTCTCTCTCTCTCATTCCCCAACCAAGATTTGCACTGCCTAGCCCCCCTTCCCCTCCTATTCAAACAAACCTTTCCGCCAACCCGCACTGACTTCTAGTTGCCCTACGCCTTACCTCGTAGCGTGGGGGCAAACGTATTTATTTCTCGCCGTACCCTGACGTGCGGGGTGCCGCATAGCCAGCGGCCATACCGTTTCTCACGGCCGTAACATACGTGCGCACGACGGCCTTTTAGTGGGAGGGACGATAGGAGGATTCCGGGTCTGGCGAGCGCTGGCCCACGTCCTTCCCATTCCACTCGCCTCCACCCCTCAAGAGAGCTCGCAGCATGCTCTCTCCTCCGCCACCCGCCCTCCTGTCCCACGCACGCCCCACAAACCACCGTCGCGATTCCGCCTGCCGGCACTCCGCCCCCCCCCCACAACCAACGCATCCCGCCATTTCTCTCAAAAACAACTTCCCCGCCTGCCCCCCTCTCCAAGATGAGACCCTTTATTTCTTCCCTCCCCTTTTCTAAATCTCCCCTTTCCCACTCCCGGTCCGTTTCCCTCCGACGTGCACTCACAGACCGAGCCCGAGTGCCTTGACCCTCACCCCTTTTCGCCAACCTTACCCCCTTAACTCCGCCCGTCCGTCCCAAAACGCCGCCTCCCTCTCCGGCACGTTCCTCTCGCCATCCCCTCACGGTTTATCTCCCTTCTTTCCCTCACACCCACACTTCAGACTCTCTTCAACTTTCTCTTTCAAGTCAAGCTGCTCCTCTTCTCTCCTCGACTCTTCCCTCGACTCACCCTCCACCACGTCTTAAATTTTGGGGAACTCGGAAGATTCCTTGTGCTACATAACTCACCCCCGGATAAAGGGGCGCAGTTGGTGCGACAGTCGACTTAATGTCTCGCGGATCAGTTGAGCGGATAAAGCTCTCTTGAACGCGGAATTTAGCCATCATTAATGATTTCCCTCAGAACGATGTCGCGGGAGTGTCGTTTTGAAGCGAGGTGAAAGGGAAAAGAGGGATCGAATCTAAGATAAATAAAACGATTTTGAAAAGCATTTCCTCAAAGAACTCTCGTCCGCACGCAAATATCCGGTAAAATGACACGAGGGTAATCCAAGGTCAAAGATCATTACGTTCAAATAATTCTTCAAGGAGTGACTTTCCTGGGAATCGAACCCGGGCCCTCCGGTAGTACAAAGCTCTATCCCCTGGACTACCGCGGCCCACACACACACACACACACACAATATATATATATATATATATATATAATCTAGAAAATGACGCACTCCGGCGACGCACAAACACACAAACACTAGGTTAATAAATATTAAACACACAGAAACATAAAAGAAGGACACTTACAGTAGATATTTACGTTTCGACGGCACGGCCGTCGTCATCAGATTCTGATGACGACGGCCGTGCCGTCGAAACGTAAATATCTACTGTAAGTGTCCTTCTTTTATGTTTCTGTGTGCTTTATATTTATTAACCTAGTGTTTGTGTGTTTATATATATATATATATATATATATATATATATATATATATATGTATATATGTATCATATTTTTAATAAAATTTATGACAACCATATGATGTTGTCCATTTAATGGTATGTAAAAATATTGGATAATATTATGCGTATCTGCCATACAGTAAGTTAAAATTCACCAAATTAGGAGTTCCTGAAGGTAAAGTTAAATTACAAAATTCGCATACGCCTCTCCGTCTGTCTCTTGCTGTATGTATCTCATAGAAAAAGATAATTCGGATGATATATAGATAAAAATAATTTTACCAAATTTCTCCAATGGTTATTGCCTCGTAATTAGTGTGATAAAAACGAACACGGAAGAAATGGCCTCGACATCCAGTTAGGACATAAATACTAATGCAATTCGAGCAACCAGCCACACAAACGGAATTCGAAATTCAATGATCTCTTAAAAGTATTCGACCGAATTGAATCGTTACGCCAAGGTTAACAAAGGGTAATATTTTTATGAAGATTGGAAGTGCACAGATATTACACTTGCTACTAAATGATTCAATCTGCCCTCGCAAGCTAGGTCCCTGATCTACCAGTTTTACCTTAGTGAACTCTGTTAACACTGACAAATTAATGAATTTGCAAAATATCTCTATTAACCTTTATTCATTTGGAGAAAGGAGCTGAAGAAATGAGCCCTTGAGGCCCTAGATTCTTCAAGACAATTTAAAATCCATCTAATATGAATCGCAAGTCTCCCACAAACATTCATCATCAAGTTTTATTTTGAAAAGTAATCGTTATAAGGGCTGGAAGATTGATTATATTTTAAATATACTTACATTAGTTAAATGCAAAGATCCGTATATAACACCGCATTTTTTAAAATTACTTCGCTTCAGCGACTAACGATTAAATCATTGTTTCCCTTTCTAGAAGCTAATATGTAAGTTTAGACTGACCATTATCGTGAAATTTTACAAAGATCTTTTTTTACAAAATAATTAAATTAACTTTATATATTTTCGCACTAATTGATAAAATTAAGTGAAATTCAATTAATATTTCACTTTTTGTGAAGTGCTTTTTCAAGGAATTTAATACTCTATTTGACAAAGGCATTTCTGTTGATAAGTATGCCGCCGCTTTTTGAAATAAATATTTATCGCAATTTAGTTATGAAAGGTAAATTTAAAGAAACTGTAACAGTAACTTTAACGGAGTCACCCGCTATGTGTGCATTATAATGCAACAATTTCAGAGAGTAAAAATCATTCGCCTTGACCGGGATTCGATTCTTGAAATTTGCCTAAGGTATGAACAGCCTAAGTGTTTGAACATGGCTTTATTAACATCGTGGACTGTGGCGCGTCGCGCACGACTACGAATGCCTGTGACATTGTATGTACGGTATTTCGTCATAACATCTTGTTCCTTTAAAGCCCCCAAAATTTCAGAGTGTAAAAGGACGTCTCGGTAGCTTAATTGGTTAAAGCACTCGGCCGGATATCGAGGGATCCGGGTTCGAATCCCGGTCAAGGCGAATGATTTTTACTCTCTGAAATTGTTGCATTATTATGAAAGGTAATTAAAAGAAAAACAGCTTTTTTCGATAACTTTGCAAACCCTTCCATTTTCCCATGCATACTTCATCATGATATCCGTTATTTCCCCCTCTGCTTTCAGATTGAACTTACCTTTTGCCACAGCGGTAGGAGTGGATTTTAAGAGGAGCCAAATAAAAATTATCTGATTTTTCCTAGGGGTTTGCACGTATATATTTAATTCAACTTCACTTTGCAGGCTTTAATTTACCTATTTTCACTTACTTGCTGACTTATCGGTGTACTAGGAGCTCAGTATTAACCTCAACATCTAGATAAAGGAGGTTTTTACGATGCAATATGCCCAAAATAACATTCTCCCTTTGGGCTTCCCTGAAATCACCATTCGTGTCTGACTTGACTAAAAAATCGATAAATATACGGTCGCTGATCATCTCCTGATTCGACATTAATTTGCGTTTCGCTGAAGAAAATGAATAGATTTCTGAACAAATTGTTAACTCGATTGCCATCCAAAAATCAGCAAATTTTTATTAATACAACTATTATATAAATTCATATGAATTATCAAATTATTTCTAACTCATTACAATGATAGTGAATAGGTGTTAATAACAGTTAAGTAATCAAGAACCTGTCATTAAAATATAGCAAAAAATTATTTAAAAACAACTAACTTCATTAAAAGCTTAAACACTATGGTTATAAAACTTATCAATCTACCCGGACTCAATATGTAATGCTTATCACCAGTAGGGATTTTCTGTAGTATCTTATAAACGGTGTATGCTTTAAAATAAGATGAACTCAAGTTGACAGTATGAATTAGGCAAGAGCACCAATTACCCTAGACCTCTGCCTTTATTAAGCAGATTTTATGTCCACGTTATCATGATCTATATTCGATTCAAATTTATTTTTAATTTACTTATCATAGAGTTCACCTTATTTTGGTTGACGTCAATATTTTCCTTTACTTTATCTTAGTCATCTAATAAGCTTGAAATAGGAGCTCTTTCCATGGGATCTTTGTTTTTTTTTCAGAAAAATCTGCGTTATTACAATGAGAGGCATAATTAATTGTTTTCATAACTTTAACACTTCAGTCGTATTAATCTGCCCTCTGATTGAGGGAGCAGTCATCTGAAAATGTAACAGAATCCTCAATGAAAACTCTCGCAATGAAAATAAAATAGTAGAGGTACAAAAAATAGCCGAGGATTCACCAATTAAAGGGAAATGTTAACTTCTTTGAGGAAGTAAATTATCACACAAATTGCCCACTCGAGTATCACAGAAAATTAATATGTTATCAAAGCCATTGGATACAATACTTCAGGCTGCGAGTTTTCTTTCCAACGAGAGAAAATAGCTCCTACAAAGAAATAAACAGACGAAATCTGAGGTGCCTGCATTTAACTAGATATATAATATTGATGGCCTTAAGAGCAGGTGGGGTAAAAGATCGGCGTCGGTCGGCATTGGTCTATTCTCTTCGTAACTTGTCATTTAAACATCTCATTCAAATGAGGAGTGCTGAGCACTTGAAATTTCCTCAGCAGGTTATTCAAACATGGAATGAAAAACAACGGAAGAAGTCCATTCTATGTTAACGGTAACTGATCTTTGGTGTTGAAAACCAGCCAACGCATCTGCCAATACTCTTTTGACATAAATATTTAGATGCTGCTCGCAATTATAATGCGAAAGATGGGGAAAAGGTTCACCTGTATAAAAGAGATTAATTTCATGATCAAAGAAAAACATCGGTGGGTCTTTCACTCTAGCATGCCCTTTCATCTTTACCTAATTTGCATACATTTTTACGCAAAAATTGAAGTTGCACTGTTTTTTTAAGAAAAATTACCATACGGACCTGCACAAGGAAAGCGACAATACATCACTTCTAAAATTTGATAAATTAAAAAAAATCATGAATTTAAACAATTCAGCTAAGTAAACAAACTAGCACGTCAATAGTTTCCTCTGTCAATTCAATGGAAATACCCTTAATTAAATAAACATATTCTGTGTCAATTCCAAAAAACGAGAAAGACATAATAGATATTAAAAAATTCTTAAGTTTAGATGGATCCGTATTCTAGAATTTCATTAGCATTTTACTTATTCATGATTTTCGCGAAAACACCCACTTGGAATCTGAATTGGTCTTAATGACAAGACCGCTCCACTGTTTTTGCTTTCTTTTTTTAATTTACCTAATTCTACTAATCCCTTCCATGAGAAGGCAACAGAAAACCACCTCAATTACATTTCCCACGAAAAATGAATGACCCCAAATTTGATAATTAGTCCCCAGGCAGCTTCAGGACTCTGCCCACAGAGGTGTGTAAAACCGGCAACAAGGGAAGCAAGGCTTCCCCAGTCTCTGTCAAAAGAAATACTTCCGCAGTGCACTGTGCGAAGCAGAAAAGTAAAAGAAGGAATGAAAGAGGGCCGAAACTGCTGAAATATTAGGTTGACATTGTGGATGGAATGAAACCTTTGAAAACATACATAATGATAGAGGAAAAATATACACGTTACGGCTTCGCGAGGCATGATAGAAAAACAATGGTATTATTGGAGGGATAGTTACAGTGAAGGGCATAATATTTATTGAAGGACAACAGCAGCACTTAACAAAAGATAAGAAGAATAGCTAACAAAGAAAAGGTCATTGAAAGAGGATACTTAACAAGAAGAGAATAAATTTGGACCAAGTATTTCGAGAAGGCATACGGCTGCGTAGATTTTCGCGGCGGTGGCTTGAAGACGATCAACAGTGAGGCTTACACGTGAAGTCGTACATTGCCAATGTGTCCATCCAAAACCCACCTTAATCAGGAGAATAATGATAAGATCGACAGTATCTTCTTACTCAAGATAAAACGTATGGAATCCGTGATACTATATATGCATATGTTGCAGCTTCGGACGTTTAAACGTAAAAAGAAAACTATTCTCCAGCATCGTGAAAAATAATCGATTCCTAGTCTTGCGACAGCATGATCGGAATGTAATCATACACGTCATTGATGAGTTTTTAAACACTTTCTATGCAGTAGTCCAGTTTGCTCTCTTTTGTTGTCTCGAGAGATGCATTCTATACGAAGAAGAGGATTATGGCAATTTTTTAGTTCACTTAAGTAATAAATAAATTTACTTCACATTAAGAATTAAGACAACAAAAACGAATTAAAGTCCCCACATTTCGAAGAAGTCATGACATACCCTGGAATTCACAAATAAAGGTTTAAGACATGCGGTGTGGATTAAGTGGTGTGCTGAAAAAATTAATTTTAGGACAGTGGAACTAATTTCATTTCATTATTTCCCGATGGAAAATATAGATTTAATACAAATAAAAATGTTCTTAAAGTCATCCAAAGTTTGTAATGAATATATAATTCATCGTACTTAAAAAATGATTAAGAGTAAGATCGAAGAGTGATTCATATCACTGAGAATGTTTGGTGCACTTTGGACACTCATTAAATATTTGTTTTAAAATGAGAGATAAATATTTTCAAAAGGTAAAACTATTTTATTTGCAAAGCAAGGAAAAAAAGAAAAGACGTTTTACGTATTTGTGACGGTAGTTATTAAAATAAAGAAGACACCGGTTGCATTAATACGTATGGTGTGATCTGCTCGAAAGGTTGCTTTTGCAGTTAAACTGTAAAATGGGTCCTTAACTCTGGGGTGTTTTCCAAAGGTAATAGTACAAACGTTATGATTCATAAAAACAAAAAGATCAAAAAATGTAATTATAATTATTCTGCTAAATAGTTTCATTGCATAAACTGAGAGGTTAAATTTATCAGGTACCCTCAAGGAAATTATTCTGTAATAAAAATTCTCGGCTCATTTTTCTGGGAAACACATTCAGGCTACTCATTCATCAATATATTTTCATAGAAATCAATCCACTCACGCTGCTCGAAAGTCTAAAAAACTAGATGCATGTCGCCTTCCAGTTGTCAATGACACCTCGTATCACACAATCCCTTTCAACTTTTGTCTCCGATCCTACTGTCCCCAAATACTCTCCCCTATCTCATCCACTTATTTCAACCCCTTTCGTGCGAGTTCCTTTCATCCTCCCTTCTTTGTCCCCAACTCTTAATCCCCTTTCCGTTTCGCGGCAAAGACTCCGCTTAATCCTCTCTCCCTCTTTATGTCCCTTTTCTCTGCCCCGGTCCTCCAGCTATCTATCTTTTACTCGGCTCGGACTTCGCTGTCTCTCACTTCAAATTCCCTTCATCTCTTACTCTATACGTTCCAACCATACCAAAGCAACCGATCCCTCAACTCATGAGCCCCTGTCCCTCACACCACTCTTCCTCGTGACACACTGGTCCCTGAGCTGATTCGATTGGAAGGCACAACGGTTTAAGGGAATGGTGTGGGATAGCATAGAATTGTACGAAACGCGCCCTGTTATCGGATGTGCTAGCCATCACAGTGGCACTAAAACTTGATCTTCGTTCAATTCTCTGTTCAAAATTCCCACTAAACGAATTTCATATTAAAATATATTTCGCTCCAGAAATATAGTATTTTCTATCAATTTTACCATGCTTTTTAAAAATGATTATATTCAGTTTGCTATAGGGAAGAAATTGGAAGGAATTCGAGCATTTTTATTTCATTAACATTGTCATAAGGGGCTTTCAGGAAGACGATAATAGTAACATGAAGTCCAAGCTCCTCATTCTCCGATTTGTTCATCCCTGTCATCTATGTTACTCTCGGCTAGAAGCAATCGATCATTCGACACACGAAAAAGATTAATAATCAGAGATTGATCCTCATGAGACAGCCCCGTTTCCTGTCCTCATTGAATACACAACACCGCCACGCTTGAGGTTCCCGATGAATATATGTATCGTAATGTTTAACCTACCCGCACTCCATTAATACCATCTCCGTCGTTGCTAATTCGCTAACATAGCCTCATAAAATATTTAAAATAAAATTACCGGTCATCAGACGGCCGTTTCCATTATTCTTCTTTTGATTACACGACGGCAATACTTCAACCTTAGCCAAGTAAACATTCATTCTTCTTTATCCAGTACCTATTTTTTCACTTCCTTGTATCCATCTTTATTCGACTTACATTTTTTTGTCTCATCTCCCCGATGAAAAATTCCCTTTGTGTGCTCTATTTACCTAATTTTGGATTGTAGACTCATCCCATAAAAGAAGTAAAACCTTCATCACCGATAATTAAGTTTGCAAGCCACACTAAAAATAAATTAATTTCTATGAATCTTAATACTAAATAAGATATTAATCAGAGTTTAAGATTGAATCAGCTTTCACTAATCCCAAATACATATAGATATTTAAAATCAAATTCAATATCCATCATTTAGAATTCTTTAATATATTTTAGTGAGGATTGCATGAGTGTATCCTACGCAATATACCAAATTCTTTTACAGTAATGAGAACACTGATGAATAATTATTCATCAGTGATTATGATCATAATTAGGAAAGAAAAACGGAATGGAACAAATTTTATTTCACCTTCAAACTTGCTTAGAGAAATAAATTACCATTGTTCTCCAAGTGAAAGAAGGAATATCAATTCTAGCGAGAAGCAATGTCTATAAATCAACAAAAATCCCTTAGAAAATCTAAGTTCCCTACTATCTTGAATCACATGGATGAATCTATCAGATAATTATGGCAAGTATTCACTAAATTCATGATAATCATTCGTAGGATTTGCCTGTCCTCCAAGAGTCAGTACTATCCAAAGCTGAAAAAAAGAAAATATAACAATAGCTAAAGCACATATAACCTTCAACAGAGGCGATCAATACGCCCTAGCTTATGCGTGGGAAAGGCATTTAGAATCCCGATCCTTCAGGGCAGAGTAAGCTGAGAGCTTCAAATAAATAAGGTAAAAAATATTCTAATTAATTTCTTTAACACAAAGACATTTACAGATATACCTGTGACATCGTAGTGTACTCAAACCAACGGCCGTGGTGAGAAGCCGCAATTATGCAGAATTTGCAAATAAATATCATTTCGTTGTTCCCCTTTATTAAAATAAGGGCAGAAATTTTATTTTAGCAACTTAAATCTTCGAAGAGAAAATTCTTTCATAAAATAAAAAGTTCAAAAATAATGGCTAGCAATATCGAGAAAACTTGCTTAAAATGAATACCTTTATTAAGGGCTAAGTGTTAGTATGGAGTGGTAGGAGCTTTTTATTTGTCCTGATGGCAAAACTGATAGTGTGAACCTACGTAAAAACAAATGGATGAAGAAAGTGCTTCAGACTCGTAAGTATTACTGTGCCTATAACTCGTATTTGACTGTGAGAGAAACGATTCTTGACTGCATACTAAAACATTTTGTCAAAACGCACTTGCCAATTTAAGATTTAAAACATATTTCATCAGCTTGTACCTTGATGGTAGACAATACTGAAACAAAACCAAGAGCAATAATGTTTTAATTCCCATTTTTTGCAACAATTTTAGAGTGTTAAAATAATTCACCTATACTAGGATCCCGGTTTGAATCCCGCTCAAAGCGAATGATTCGTACACCTGAAATTGTTACATTGTAATGTACTATATATTTAACGAATGACTCCGATACAAGATACAATCGTGGCATCCCCCGCAATATCTTGGATATTCTCATTTCATTCACCAGCAATATTTATGTGAAAAATACGCCAGGCAAGAGTTTTGCGAGAGTCCACGAGAGAGAGGAGCCACACATTAAAGAGTTTAGATATCACGGTCGAAAATCTCCATTAATAATTAGCTGTCGGTGATAACGAACCATATCGTCAAGCAAAAAAAGTAAGTGGAGGGTTTTGATATCAAAACCGTAATCTTAAGAGAATCATTAAAAATGTGAGAGGAGTGGGAAGAGAGGGTTAAGAAGATCCAAAGCGGGTTATAAACTCCCAAAGATTGCCCCTCAACGCAAATCCTATCCGTATCATTTATATCGTACCCCAAGCCATTAAACTACTCCTCATCCTCCGCCTTCCTCAGATTTACCACTCCAAAGGAAGGGCGTGGACGCCGCCAATATTTTTTCTCTCCTGAGGAAGGTGAAAAATTAAAAGTAGAGGCCCGAAGTGGTGGAAGGGAAGAGAGTATGGGGAGATAGAATAGATGGAGAAGAGGCGGAGTAGTTGGGGAGGGGACAAGGAAGCTAAGTTAAGGGTAGGGAGTGGCTTGGTGGGGAACAGAGAGAGAGAAACGGAGACGGAGGGGGAGTGGCCAGAGGAGGGAAAGACGTACATGCACAAACACACATGCACGCAAACACATGCAAGCACACCCGCACACTTTTACAAAAGGGGTTTCAAAACTTAACCCTTTCCCAACCCGACCCCCTCCCTCTTTGCGAACAGAATCGGAACCCGTGTCCCTGGGCAGACAACTTCTTGGACCGTCTCCAAAAGAGGTACGTCACCGCCCACTCGGATATCGCCCGTTCACACACACATACCCTCGACCAACGCCCTCCCCCCGCTCAATCCGCGAACCTCCCTCCTAATCCCCCTTTTTTAACCACCATCCCGTGACCTCTTTCCCATCTTCTCGCGACTGGCGATGCCTGCTCTCTCGCCTAACGGTGACCAGACAACGGCCTCTCGCACCTTTTAGTCGGAGAACATGGCGGAATAGCGGAAGGAATTTAAAAAGTTCTGTCATCGGGGTAAGTTAAATGTCATGAAAGTAGTTGGGATCAGTCAGTTTCCACCAGATGTTATTCACTGATATTTTTCTGTTGTTCGACAGTAACATTGTTCATTTTCAGTAATTCAGGCTAAATATGAGACACAATGCTCACCAAGATTTGTTTTCTAGTGTTGAGGACAGAATTTTGACAGATATAGGATTTTTCTTTGCTGTCTACTTAAGCATGAATAAGATGTCACCACGCCCGGCACTAACCACATACTTCTCAATTTTTACGAAAGATGAATTTATTTAAAAATGGTCAAACAACAGGAATCCCTGTCTAATTCCCCTACCCATTCGTGTGTTCCATTGATTTTTAATGCTTGCGAAAAGTGAGACATTTTGAGACTTCGGATCATAAAAGAATTTTTCCGTCAAAATCTCATTTTATCCTTAAAGACGATTCGAAATATACAGAACAAACAAGCATACTTTATTTCACCACATCAACATGGGAAAATAATCCAGCTTTGGCCTGGAGCACCTGTCTATACCATTTTCATTTCATACAGTTTTTCCAACCTAAACAAACTTTTATGAATACCTCCTTTATAGTATGCATCTCTTAAGTCAGCACTTTTCACTTTTTTGGTTCACATTCATTGCAGTTTTCAAAAATCTACTTTAACTGAAGATTTATTTGCTAGAATATAGTATTTTTCTCACCAGTGTTTCAAACATTAATCATTAAAAATTAACTAAATTTAGCAATATTTTAGGTAAATGATCAACTATATCCAAATTATACCCAAAGTTAACAAGGAAAGACACGGGCAGATGTAATCTGAATATCCGGAAAAATCTGTTGACCAAGTCTAATATTTGTACCCCGCAGCCGGCGTACATTCATTAAGAGAATAACTTTTCAATACCTATACAAAGTGGATTTTGAAATATATAGATGAATAGATTTCCAAATATCGTATCAATAAAAACAAAGTGGTAGGAAACATAGTACATTGAAAGTGTTTTTAAATTGACAAAGCCACTAAGGGAGCAATAACATGGTAGCAAAGCAAATGGGTCCCCCGTTGCTAATCCATTCGGCAATAAAGGATCAATTCGTCTTTTGGGAATTGAAAAATAGATAAAATACGCCAGGAAAAAACGAATATGTTGCCCTTTTTTCTCAATCGATGGCGCAACTACAGTATATCACTAATTAGAACGAACAACGTGTTGTTCTTCGTCCTGAGACAGGTCAAATAATTTCAACGTGATGCTTAGTATTTACTTAACCTTTTACCTTAAGTTTTACAATGTCACGTGAATAAGTTAACTTCCTCAGATGTTGAATAGTTTAAACTGTCCATGCCACTAAGGGTCGTTATTTCACGAGTAAAATTTCCCTCATTATTGTCGCACCCAATTTGTATAAATTTGCAATTTCGAATACTATACTGATACATGTACCATAAATTAAGATGATTTTACAAATAAACTACATCATTCTGTGCAATATCAGCAATAATCACCTCTTGATAAAATCGTTTATTAACAAACCACTCGTATAAAAATGGATGACTGTATTCTCCTGATAATTGTAAGTATCTAAGAACTGACTCATTAGACTTATGTCTGTACAACCCTAGCTACCCTTATAAGCAAAGTTCTCATCGGAATTCTAAATTTAAAAAAAACTAGAGATCCTAAAACTAAAGTTCTACCATTAAGAACAAATATTCCGTGTTTTAATGGAAATACACGTCCAGACGTCCTCTGAATGATGTTTTCTATTATTCTGATATATTTACGTAAATTCAAAGAAATTAATGGAATTTTTAAACATGAGAGCTAAAAATATTAAATGAGCAGCATGAAATGAGATATTTTTATGTTGTACAGAGGAGACCACAGATTAGATTTAACATCACAAGGTTCAGTTTACAGCAGGTCGCATTATTGTTTTATCTATTTTTTAAATAAAAATTTGAAAAATTTAGGAACACAACCTTTAAAAATAGAAAAGGCTATGCTTTTCAAAATTTTTGCAGATAATTTTGGGACACACCTGTATATGTGTCAGAAAACGAATTCACCACGACTTTTTTCAATTTGAATGTTCATACAACCAACTATTTCAACAACAATTCCTTTTTTAGTCTCTCTCAGACATACGATACCATGAGAAAAATAATCATGATATAGGATGTGAATAATTGTACTTGAATAATTGTAAGCGAATGACTGAAATTTTACCTTTCTGTTACAAAAAAATCAGATGTTGGCTCAAGGAAATCCAATGTCAAAATAATAATTCCAGAAAGTGCGAGAACGGAATCGTATTAAATTTCCTCGACAAAACTATTACTGTGTAGAGAATACGGGGAACATATTTTAAATTCTCTAGGCAAGTTTTCAATAAGCATTGTCCTATCGTAAATTTAATTGATAAGTCATCATTTAAAGTAATTTAAATTTATTGTTAGATTTTGATACAGAGGCATTACGATTATGAGCACATCAAGTTGTTACCAACGGGAAAGCTTTTCTTATTAATTCTCATGCTCGTACCAAGTTATTTAATTGCTAAAATATTCTATTTTATACGAATCCGAGCATTTCAGTAATAACAATCAAGAGTTATCCCTAAATCGTTGAGCGTTTTCCCTCCATTCATGTGCGACACCACCTCAGTGCGGCAGTCCTGGGGAGCTATGCATCTACTTCTCACAAAACCTTTCTTGCCCTAACTTGCCCTCCGAAACATTTTACTGTTAGTAATCCCGCTCATCAACTTCGCCTGCGCTTTCCGTTCCACGGGCAGCACTTGGTGGAATAATCAATTCGATGATTTCGATTCAGGCGAAAGGCAAACGAACGGTCGACTTAGGCCAACCCTTTAAAATGACCCCACTGCGATCAATATATGAGAGAGATATTCCCAACGGAAACGATAGTGGGCTGTCTTTTCGGATATAATTCCACCAGGCAATGAAATTATAGCTTTTTTTTCTCGGGACCTTCTTTTCTTCTCGGGAACTCACAGTTGATATCTTATCCACACAATCAACTCAACCATGTTAAAGCGATGTGTATATTGGTTACTATGAGAAGAGTGAGTTTCTAAAAAATGCTTATCATCCATACACACTCAAAGATTGGGCTGCATTATGTTCATTTTGATGAGAGGTAAAAATTACCTTTGAATAAAAATGTAGGACAAATGAATGAACGCTTCTAGTTTAATTGTAACCATTTTACGTATTTCCACAACGGGTGTGAATATTCAAATTTGTCACAGCCAAGATAGTAACAGCATTAAATGTATTATTTTGCAACAAATTATTTCATTGTAAGCCTGGAGGTTTATTACATCCGGAAAACTATCTTGTACGAGAAACACTTCATATTCCCATTAGTTTAACTGAAGATAAAATTCACCGTATCTCTCAAATGGGATATAAATTACAAAAGACGTGATCGAGATCAAACACATCAATTCACTATTTTTATAACTTTATGAAATACTGGTTGTAAAAATTATAAATGATGAAATATGTTATTAATTAAAATTTGATATAAAAAATGCGATATAAGGACGAAAAACGTTGCTTGTCCTGTCACCATTTCAGGCTCCTTGGATATTCTTTCTCAGACCGGAGTCTTGGTCATCAGGCTGAGCTTGAAATAACCGCAAAAGGATTCACTATTCTTCAATCTTGGTGTGCGACATCGTCTTGAGTGAACAATGACTCTATTAGTCTATCCTCACTCGCGTGTAGATCTCGACGGAATCAAGAATCAATCCGCGGGTCAATGATGCCATCAAGTACTTGCACCAAGGCTAACTCCGATCTCATCCCCGTGACTCTATTGTGTCCGAGTGTAACAAGTGGTGCTACCCCTTACTCCTCCATATTCCCTGTTCTATCCTCCCCAGAAATATCCTCTTGCGCACATTCCCCCTCCGATGGGCACCCTCGCAGAGCTCTGAAGAGGCAGCCACAACGACACACTCCAGTACATATAAATTGAAGAGTAAGCTCCCTTTACCTGATGCTCTCTCTCACATTTGTCTCTCCCTCATGGTGGCATGGACGTTCAACGGAAACGTGGAACCTTCTCGGAAAACTTATACAACCACCGATGCTACGAAGCATGCCATTGTCGGGGGATGCCACCCGTTAAAGGCTTTGAGACGAACATGAGAGGAAAAGGAAGGGATGTCTATGGAATAGAAAGGGGTAGGAGTGATAGGACGCTACCTATCCCTACTCGCCTCCTACCTCCCCCCCATGGTACATTCACAACAGAAAATTCGATCCCAGCAAGGCAGCAAGAGGAAAATATCACTCTAGGAAGAACCCGGCTCTTTTATAATTCGAAAGATGTCAACGGGCGACGGAACCCCGTAACTGGACATCGAGTTTCAGATTGAACGCTAAATTTTTGCACTTAGGTTCGTGTACCTAGATGGTACAACGTTTTTCACCGAAAGCCTCCCGTAAGCCTTCCTAAGCCCACAAAACAATCGTTTTGAATATTCCTGGATTTCTAACCATTTCATCCGTTCCATCAGATCCAAAATATTAACATCCTCTCCTGTGAATGGACATAAAAGTAGAAATATACAGCTGTATTAGGTGTACAATACCCCTAAAATTCCATTCCGGCAGGATCTATATGCCTACACTCGAAAGATTGAAGATTTTCCCGGATGTAATGCCGCAAGCTAACTGAAAAGTTTGAAAGCTCGAAAATTCCACGAGGAAATGAAATAGCTCGCGAAATGTATTACGGCTCTCGACGAATTAACACAGGCCAACTGGCCTTTTCACCTCGGCGAAATAAATACAACCCATTAATCTTAGAAAACCTGGAACTTATGACATCACATCTTCGATTCCAAACGATGGCTCATTTATTCAACGCCCTTTGGGGTCTCAAGTCGATAAATCAAACGAAAGGAATGAAGGCCCTTTTTAATTTGCGGTCCCTCGCCGAAGGAGCGCCAGCTCCCACCTTAAACGGGGCTTTTAATTTCCCTGCTTTATGACCCAAAAAGCAATTTAGGCTTTCACTTTTTTCACTTTAGGGAAAACTTTTTCTCAAGCCATAATACCGTAACTCATGCAATTTCGATATGATTCACGCGGATTCCAAAAATCTCGGGCGAGATTACATAAAAAAGATAGACTACCGTGAAGATTAAATTTCTCCAGATAGTTTAGGATAAGGGAGTCAAGACAAGCGCGGATAAAATACTACCTATTTACAGTAAAATATTCTTTTGACAAGACTGACGATAATTAAATTCCCGGTATGAAATTCCAAAAAGATGTAGCAACCTCTTGAATAAAGTGACGAAGAGAGGATGATTACGCGTCTGTTTAAGAGTCACTTGTTATCGCGTGAATGAAAAATACCTACCAGCATGACGAAATTTACCCAAAAATAAGGCAACATGCGGAAACTGGGAAGATTTTAGTGAATTAACGCTTTCATTACTATTTATCATTTCCTTTTAATATGAAAAAATAAACGACACACAAAAATTCAAATTTAAAAAGTGAAGAAAAAGAGTTCATGGAATATTTAAAATAATTTAAAATTAAAATTTTGTGAAATAGCAAAATAAATGTTCCTTGGAACGAAATATATAACGACGATTATAACTTTCCAAAAAAGGAAAGCTTACTATTTGTTAATTTCATAAACTAAGTATGTCAATAGTATGTCTACTTAGCATATTGAAAAGGGTGTGACTTAAATATGAATACGGCTCCAAAATGATTATTGTACGAGACCACTCTGAATTATTTCGGTGACGATTTCGAAAATGTTAATTCATCAATTTTTAAAGCTTAGAAAAAATAAGTAAAATCACAAATAAACACAGAATTAAAAAAAATAATTATATTAAAATTGTTAAATTCAAATTCCATTAAATTATTCATTTTTTTATTTCCAGTGGATATCATATTTATTCACCGATAGAGAGGTAAATGTCATTTTAAACTAGGAAGGCCTTATATCACACCATAATGACCATCTGATTCGCGTTAAGTTGATTTTAACTTGAAGTTAATTGTAACTTACATGATGAGTGGCTTTCTAGGCCAAGCTATAACTTTAAATGAAGATCATCAGAAAAATTAAACATTTTGTCCTTCAGTTGTCAATGTTCTCATGGGTGTAGAAAAAAGCCAGTGAGCTAGACTTATAGAAACTTGCAAATTAAAATTTGCCGCAACTATTTTCTGGTCCTATTCGTGATCAATGGCCTAGAATAAAGTTCGCAAAAAAGTAACGAGAGCAGACATTAAAAAGTATTCTTGTTTGAGTACTAGGAGATCCAGTGGAAAAAACTAAAACAAAATTGCTTTTAAAATTGCTTTTCGCGGACGAGGAATCGAGAGAGTAAGAAAAAGGTTGTTTGTTTTTTTTGGTCAAACTCGAAATCAATCTTCGAAAAAAATCTGTAGGAAAGAAAAGGATTCAAAAACTCAGAGAAATATATCTCCCCTTCTTCAATCTTTATTTTTTCCAAAGGCTAAAAGCAAAGATTAATTGCTAAATGGGAACCAGAAAAGTCTGAAGACGAGGCAAGAAAAAGTACGGAAAAGTTGCTATCAAGTTACTACTGCTTTTCTCCCCTTAACTCTCTAGAATTTTGTTAACGTACGTACAGTACTGTGAAGATTTTCCTCTTCCTGTTTCTGCACTCTCTGATCAAAGAAGACTGCTAGCTTACAAAACCCCTTGCAAACTTTCTGACTTAAACTTCTATTCACTGAAAATCTTAGAGATTAAAATTTATTCCATTGGATTCGTAGTAGCTGGGCTGTAATCATTCGACCCATGTTCATATTATAATATGAACAGACACAGGATTGAAAACTACAATCATATATCCAATGTCCTGTTTTCACTTAAGTATCTTTTGAGATATATTACAATTCTGAGGTCTCCGTTCCCACCAATGCTCATCGAGTAAATTCACGTTCTCAGCGGTGCACACGTTGCTTCCAAATGGCGTCTTAAATAATGTAGAAATCTCCAAAGTTCTAAAAAAATAGGACATGTTCTTTTAACAACTTAGCACTAAACTCGGCCACAGAACTCTTGCAGCACGCCATTACAAAAATCCCCTGGACGCCACTTAATTGCTTTAGTTGTTCCCGAGGACAGCTAATAGGTGGAACACAGGAGGAAACTCGGTGTGGTTTCTGTCCACAAGACTATGGTGTCATTCTTCCACTTCTTTTCTAACGACTTTGTAAGAGATATATATCTTCCTGTATTTCAGCCCCTCCCGCACCTTACTTTCTTGTACAATGACTAACCCTTAAACCGTGACCTTTCCAAGAAATAATGAGACTCCGCCTACTCAGTCTCTCCGCCAATCCCTCTATTTTAACTCTTCTCGCCCTAATTACGTTAATTAATTAAAACTATGAAAGTTCAGGACATTTAAAAAGCAACACAAATACTTTTAACAATATACAAAAATGAATCAAGCTACTGTAAATGAAATGGTTCGACATTTTGGTGCAGATTTGACAAAATAATAAATAAGGAATCCGAAGCGTATAATATTGCTATATGCTCTGTTTTTATGGTGGGGTTGATTCCGTCCCAAATTTAACAATTATGAGTGAGACACTTCACAAAGTTTATTTTAGTATGAATGGATGAAAGGACTTCCAATTTTTTATATTAATGTTTTCTTTCGCTGTCATCTGCTTGCAGTTTATTATTTGTATTTTTCATAGTTTTGTTTCCTAAACACCAGCTAAATAGTTTCAAGGCAAGAAAGAATCGCCATAAATTATGGAAATATAAATCTAAATACTCCGAAAATTAGAACAATATCAATGTTCTGAATAAATGTCCCATCAGTTTTCAATTACAATACTCAAAATAAATTCGTCACATAAGAAATGTACCTGTAATCCTAAAATACAAGATGCAGCTGGTTTTTTACAAATTCTCTTACACACCTTTTCCGCCATCACAAACTGAGACGGCTGCTTACCCTTCAAATAAGATTGAATTATCCGTTTTCTGCCTGAAGAGGCTCTCAACAGCTACTGAAGTGTATCATTTACGAATTGAATCAGTGTTGTGAACACTTTGCCTCATATTATAAGTTAGGTATACACATGCAGATGCATGAAAAGTTATTTAATTAATTGAATTTGATGAGCTCACTAAAACATAAAAAGGTGACGAAGTCGCATAAAGTCCATAAAGATATTTTTCCGTAACATACAACGGATGTCAAAATACACAAGCAGACGATTGATAATCAGTTAATAATTTTAAATTACACCAAAATTCAAAATTCGAAGGAATTAATTTAATTTTAAATGTCACTAAAATTCAAAATTCTATCATAAAGTGATCATATCTCATGCCTCGATGGAAATTACGTGGTTATCTTATACATCATGCCGAGTCTAGACTTCAAAGAAGAGAGAATTGTGGGAGTCAAAGTCCAAAGATTCACATTTTAGGTATTTCAGCATAGCTTTAAAAATGAAAAAGTTTTTAATTATCTCAAATGAATAAGAGTAATGAAATTTCAGTTCTCATGGCAACAGGGCTCAAATACATTCAGGATTTTCCATATTTTCCAAAAATTTTCATCCCCTACTACAAAAAAAATATCACAAGATCGAACAAAAAATTTGTTTTTACTTATATATACTATTGGGGCCTGCTCAAAGAAATTTTTTCCTGCTAAAACAACTCTTACTGTAAAAAAAACCAATTAAGTTTATAAATTGGGTTTTCCATTCTCCCAGGTAGTATACATGAGATGCCGCGGAACTCCTAGAGAAAATATACGCAGCATGGTCAGCCTACAAGTAGGATTGGTTAGCTAATTTCGTAATTTTACATTGGAAAAACACGATAATTCTATTTTCTGAGTGCTAAAAAAATGTTTCCCAAAAAATAATTCCAAGTTACCATATATCCATGAACTAGGGGGTAAGACCGCACCACTCATGGCATTGGTTTTACTGAGTCTCATACTTTCCCTAACGCAGCCACTGTATGCGCAGAATATATGGCAAGAGAATAGCTGAAAGAACAACACTGGGATGTAATAGATGAATATTTTGTAAGAATAATATATCCATCACTTCCTGATCCACCCATCTCTTCTTATTCGTGGTCTGCTCCTCCAACTTGCACGGGGAAAAAGTCGCATCTATTTTCATTTAATTAAGACATACAACTTCTTCATTCATTTAAATCATCAAATTAAAAATGTATTTGAAAATTCCAAAATGCTGAAATATATGAACGTGACAGATTATTTTCCCAGAAAAATATTTTATATCTATCATTTTATCTACAACAGTACAGGATACTTTCCGCTTTGAAAATCGGTTCGCGTGTTTTACTTCGAGTGATTATTATACCTAATTCAGCGCAAACAGTTGAATAATGAAGCTACAACTTACCAAGCACTTACAGAATTGAGACCCCAATGCCATGGAATCTCACAGAAAATAAAATGTACTTCAGTCATGCAACACTAAATTTCCAATTACGCACGTTTTTATTCTCACCGAGGAAACGTCTACCGTTAGTATACAGTTTATGATCATGTCATCCACAAATTGGACTGTCTCGGATTATTTTTCAATCTCCTTGTCGTAGGTATTAACTTCAAGATCTCACATTCAGGGAAGGGGGGCAGTTCCTTTTCCCTTTCCATTTGCCAAGTTCAGTACCAAACAGAAAGTTATGCCTGCTAGAAAATTAATCGGGTCGCATTTGGCTAAGGAGTGTTCCGGGGCATCAACCAAATTTAAACCGGAATCCGGAAGATGGAATGCCCAACTAGAATTCTCATTAGAAATTGAAACCCGTAGCATAATTCATAGAGAAAGTACAAGTACAAAAGTAGGCATTAACTTACCATGTGCGTCCACAAACTTAGAACTGAGGGTGAAGATGTGAGTTTTATCTGTTCACTAATTTTGTTAGAGAAATTTTGTTTGTCGGCCCCGGTGGCGGCAGGTTAACGTCCTCGTCCGCCAATCCAAGAGCCGCGGGTTCGATTCCTGCATGGGTGGGTTTTTTCTCTACCTAGGGCTTTGGTGTTTGGAATCGTGTCGTAATCGCTCTGCATCTACATCTACTTAGACGCCGCAAGGGTGTGTGGCGGGGGATGATAGGGCACCACCCGCAATTAAGTAGGAAAAATACCGCAAGCAAAAGCCACAAATTTATGCAGTTCACAAACAAAACACGGTGTACACTCATGCAAAAAGCCTTACACTCAACACACATGCTAACACACAAACTAACAACTAATATAAAGATGCACCAACAAATATACCTGATACCTTCGTGACTTCGGTTTCTTGCTATTATGATGATTGTTCGGGGAACGAATGGATATTTTTATCTCTACTTAAATCTATCTCACTTATTTTACCTTTGTGGTCTGATCTAACTAAGTAGTGCTGGGCCACTATAATTCCTTTGGTATCATCGTTAAACTCATTGGTTCTGAATCTTTCTAAAAGTCCTGTTACACTTGTGTTCTTACTATAACAATTTTTAACGAATCTGGCGGATTATCTCTGGACTTTATCTAATTCTTTTGTCCTGATTTTCTCCCAAGGATCCCAAATACTCGCGCCATATTCAAAATGAGGTCTAACTAGAACAAAATAACACTTTTCATTAACTTTCTTATTACATTTCCCCACCACTTGTTCAATGAAGCCGAGTTTCTTTAAAGGGAATCCTGATATGTGCTCCCCATGAAAGACGTGGTGTTAGGACTATAGTATCCTCAAATACCTAACTTGATTGACTGTAGTTAGCACTCTATTTTATAGTTTGTCTTTTTCCTTAGTTCCTTTGCTTCAAAACTTCAAAATTGCGCATTTGTCTATATTAAGAATTAATCCTCATTCCTTGCACCAATCGGAGATAGAGTCTAGGTCTCTAGTTGGCTCCTCATTTCCTTGTATACCGTCGTTTCGTCAGCAATTAAGCTGAGATTGCTTCTAACGTGTGCGCTTAAGTCATTAATATATTAGGAGCAGAAGAGGCCCTATTACACTTCCCTGGGGGACGCCCAAAGTTACATCTTAAACCGCTGAACACAACCCATCGATGACTACTATTTATTTGCGATTTGACAAGAAGTCTCTAATCCAATTCATAATTTTCTCATTGGTACCATAGCATTTAAGTTTGTGTAGTAATTTATTGAGTAGGACTTTATCGAAGGATTTTTTGAAATCTAGGAATACTGCATTGATTTGTTATGTTGTTTTCTCCCGATCTAAGTATATCGTGAAGGAAAAGGCCTAATTGTGTTTCACAAGATCTGCTCTTCCTAAATCCGTGCTGGTTGTGGCTTAGTGTTTTCCTACTATCAAGAAATCTCATAATGTTACTGATAATAATGTGTTCTAATATTTTACAAGAAAGCAATATTAAGGAAATGCGTCAGTAATTAGTTGGTTTATCCCTATCGCCGCCTTTATAGATGGGAGTTATGTGAGCTAGCTTCAATCGCGAGGTACTGAGTCTTCTTCGATCGATTTTAGAGAAACAATTTCTAAAAACGGGGTATATGCCTTCAGCTTTGTTATTACCGTTAATAGTTCGATGTAAAAGACCAAAAAGTGCTGTTCTCGGCTAAAAAAATAGATAAGTAAAAAAAGTCAGATATATATCAGAAAACTCTCCTGAACAAATTTTAAGTTTGAGTTAAGAACTTTTTAAATTTTCTTCGTGGGTATTGAGGAAAGTGCTATAAGACATTCTGGAAATTATCAATCCAAAAAATAATATAATAAAGGAGGTGTATGGAGACAATGTAATGGACGAGTCGTCTGTTCGGCGGTGGTGTCGCAACTTCAACATGGGGAGGGGGAACACACACGACGATGAGCGTTCGGGGAGACCGTCTGTCATTACAGACCTACTGGTGAGCTCAGTTGACGAATTCGTGAGGAACGATCGGCGCGTCACAATTAATGACATCTGTGAGCATTTTCCCAATGTTTCTCGAACAATTGTTCATGAAATTGTTAAACACCATCTGCATTATGCAAAAATTTGTGCAAGATGGGTCCCTCGCATGCTTACAGATGAGCACAAAACCAAGCGTATGGCTGCAGCACTGACGTTTTTGGGACGTTATTCTGATGAAGGAGACTCTTTCTTGACTCGCATAATTACTGGTGACGAAACATGGGTTTGTTATGCATCACCTGAGAGTAAACGACAGTCAATGGAGTGGCATCATGCTCATTCACCAAACAAACCAAAAAAATTCAAGACAGTTCTGTCCACCAGGAAACTCATGGCAACCATTTTCTGGGATCGACGAGGTGTATTGCTTATTGATTTTATGGCCCGTGGAGACACTATTAATGCCAATGCGTGTTGTGAAACATTAAAGAAATTACGGCGGGCAATGCAAAATCGGCGGCGAGGTCTATTGTCTACTGGTGTCATTCTCGTTCATGACAATGCCAGGCCTCATGCAGCTGGGATAACACAAAAACTTTTGCAGCAATTCAAATGGGAAACTTTCGACCATCCACCGTATAGCCCGGACTTGGCCCCTTCAGATTTTCATCTCTTTACAAAGCTTAAAGACTTTTTGGCAGGAAAAAGATTTGACAGCGATGAAGAACTTAAAGAAGGAGTGACACTGTATCTCAATGAGCTGGCGGCGAAGGACTATGCAGCAGGAATACAGAAACTTGTCACACGTTATGACAAATGCCTTAATTTGCTTGGAGATTATGTTGAGAAGTAGTTTAAAGTATCCTCTTTCAAATAAAATTTTTTATGTTTGTTAATATTTACTTTTGTGTCTTTATTTCACGAACGGGTACTACTTTCCGGATGACCCTCGTATCACGCTCTCTATTCCACGCACATTTGACGAACAAAATGGAAAAAATGAGCTCTAATAGAACAAAACTGACAACTACATATCTTTGCACGTTGCCGCCAGAGAATTATCACAAAAAATTTGCAATTTAACGTCCTGTGGACTATGTATGTATTTCCTTGAATACACGCATTTCCCGATGTTTGAGTCAGCAAAAACTATTAGGCAGTTAGAGATGAGAATCACAATCCTAAGTATTTAATATGAGAAACATTTTCAAGATAAACGATTAAAATTAGTTAACACAGTCCAACTATACACGAAATTCAATTGGTTCATATTCATTACCTCATTCAAACTACGATTATTTCTAAGGTTATTGGTAGAATAAATATACCTATTAAGTCATGAACAAATCTCGAGTATTTCAGAACAGAATCCTTGACATAAAATGTTAATAAGTTCACGTTAACGTTAATACCTATTTGTATTGATGAATTCCATTGCAGAGAAACAAGTACGGAAGATAAATATCAAATCAATGGTAAATAACAAAAGCGAATAAAGATTGCACTCGTATGAATTACATAAATAATCTTCAGTAGAGTTCCAACAATACTATGAAATTATAAGAGAAAAAACGCAGACATGGAATTTAATACATTTATGTACCTTTTAATCAGCAATACATTTTTCAATGCTAATAAACAAATCACGTCTAAACATACATACTCGTACGAGTAAACTGCTGTTAAAACTGGGCAGAGATTTCGAAATTTTGAAGTATACGTAGACATTTTATCTAGAATTATGGGGTCTATATGAATGATGGGAGAAAAGATAAATAGCCTAATATAAATTAAATGAACGAATGGGTCACAGATACTTCTGGACGATAAATACCCTAAAAATCGGGATAGAGAGATTTATTTGGTATGAACGTAAAATGGATAGTTTTTAAAATTACCTATGAAACGTTCTCTGTGATTTCGGACCCGTTCGGTCTCACACATTTCATTCATAAGAGCTTAACGCTAATAGATTCTGCACCTTCCCGCTTCTTTTTGTGCTATTTTACAGGAGGTGATAAGAGCGCGGAAGAATCATTATGAAACCGAAAACATTATCAAAAAGATAAATGGTCTGGTAATTATACTATAATTCTAACATGACCTTTTTAAGATTCAATTTATAGGATTATCCTTACTAAATCCTAGAATTCCAATCTCTAAATGTGGTACTAAATGGAAATTACCTAGGATATTCATCACAAAATCATAATATTCAAATCAAATACCTAGTATTTATTACTGGCTACTTATACTATTACAGACCATATAATTTTTTCCCAAATAATTTATTTTATTTAAAAAATTACCTATCATCTTATTTAAGCAAGCTTTTTACTGGCATGTGTTTCTCATTAACCACAGTCACAATTAGAATTACTTACAATAATTTTACAAGGGCGCAGAAAAATGTAAACGCACTTTTTTTCAATTTAGATTACCTCATTAAAACGCGCGGTTATATTTAAGTCCAAATAACATTTGTTGAATTAGACTAAAGAAACAGACAGATGTTAAAGAACTAGTTTGGGTTATGTAACTCATTTACACAAGGTTTAATTTAAATCCTTTAAAATTGGTTTTAATATTCTGACATCAATCATCTTCCAGTCCCACTCTTCCTTAGGTAGGTACTTTTCATCTCAACCATCTTTTCACGTTACCTTAGATAGTGTTGAGAGTACAGCTATCAAGAAAGAGTAACTAGGCATGAACTTGCCCGCAACACGACACAACAGCGCGCAGGATGGATCCCTACGTCTTTTCGCCAATTACCCCAACGATTTCCCTTTTTCGTTCCTCGATTTCCCTTTTATGCCCTCCGAGAGGCGTTAACCCAAACAAGAGGCCCGCGGAGAAGAGTGGAGAGGGAGTTAAGGAAATAAGGGAAGGAGAAGTGGGAAGGAGCGGCAAGGAACAACAATGGGTTACAAATGGCCACAATCCCCATTCCATCCTCGCGCCACCCCCGGCGTCTCATTCCCTCAAAACTACCCTCATTCTCCTTCCACCCTCTCCTTCTTTTGGCATTCCCAAAGGCAATTAACATAGACGAGATACCCATTTTTCTGCTCTAAGTGTATTTATACAACAACACGGCAAAGGCAAAGGGGGGCCAGGAGGGCGAGAATATAAGGGCTGTGAAGGATGAGGGGGGTACGGAAAGGAGAGGGGCCAATAGGAGGGAGACTTTAAAGAGACGGGGAATTGGAGAGAGCCGTGGCTGTTACGTGTACGTAGTAAATGGTACGAGAGACCAGGCTGACGGAGCTTGGGATCTCAGGACGCGTATAAATCACGCGAAAGGAAGTTAAAGCGAGGAAAGGGCTGACGCGGACAAAGCTCTCGAAACTTCGGTTTCAATGTCTCGTGTGCTCGCGTTTGTTTAGGATTGAGCGCACCTTGCGGATTTAAAACGGGATCGTAGAATAGAGGGGGATGGACGAATGGAATGCGAGTGAGAACAGGGTCGCGAAGCGAAAAAATACGCCACGAAATCTCTGCTGGAATAACTCTCGAGTTGAACGTCTACAATTGCATTGTAGTCCGTCGATAAAGGCAAGCATTGCTGGTAATTTATTGACTGGCTGAATATTCTAAAATAGTATTGAGTTGAGGTTTCACCGTAACCTTTAATGTAGATCTCGCTAATGTGTAACAAAATATGGTAGCACGGGCTATAGAATACCACAGTAATCGACCAGAAGGTTAGTTTTATTAGATTAGAGGTATAATTAATCGTTTATTGTCCCCGCCAATGAAAATTAGGTCCGAGACATATAGTCAAACGGAGGTATCAATTGGCGACATTCCCCAAACCTAAACGGTCCAACATCGACGAATATCATAAAAATGACCTCGCCTTGGTAGATCAAGATTATAAATCTAATTTAAGTTGCTTCTAAAAATTTAAAACGTAAGGGAAACTTTAAATACAAAATGTGCATTAGAGTTGAAAAAATTAAAAAGATCTGTAAGAAAAAGAGGGGAAAATAACGCAATGATCGAATGACTATTGAAGATTTTCGAAGCAAGAATTTATGCCATGCTTCTGTAATCAATATAGTATTCCGCGGTAGACAAAATCTAAAAAGTGAACCTTTTTCGTCAAACAATAAAAATAAGTCATTGCACCAGTTTGATTCGTTAGGGTAACTCTCAAGCTATCCGAACATACAAAATTAGTTAGCTTCACATTGTTCGTATACTAAGCCTATGCTAATACGACTTGATTAAATCCTTTACAAAAATTAAAAATTCCATGCTTCAGCTACTAAAAGTTGAACCCGTTTATGGCATATCCCTCCGAATGTTAAATAAGATCTCTTAAATATTTAAAAACTTAGAATGGTGATTACCCAAATTTATCAACGATCTTAGGCATAGCAGAATAATTAATTCTATTAAATATTGATTTAAATTCCAGAAGCTCAAAAGTTCATTAAGTCTTTACAAGGAAAAGTCATTTATTAATTTATAATAATCTAAAGAATCAAATTTCTCTTTCACTGTCTCACAAAATCAGCCAGCGATACAAAGAGCTAAAAGAATTATTTTTATTTTTCCATTCACTATTATCTCTTAACCAGGTACAATAAGCAAAATTCCGCGGTATGCCTTCCCGTAAACTGAGAAGATTTTAAGGAAATATATGAAATTGGAAAAAAAATTAGCAGAACTTTATACCAAAGAAAAAGAAACACTTTGATTGTATAGCTTAGGCTTCAAAAAGAATATGTCGTACATTTCATTGAAGAGAGTCCTAAGTATTATCATATTAATAATAAATTAAAATGAATTTCTCGTACATTAGCACCCATCCTACCGGCCGCACCTGATATGGTTCAGTAAGGAAATATTATTTTGATCTCAACTAATAGGTTCTGTAAAATGTGATTATCCATCGAATCATTGCCACAACTCACAGATGTCCATGAGATGGAATATGCTCGTCCTTTCCCATTCATTAATGTCAGTCATAACCGGATTGCGAAGTAGGACCTTTCACTTTTGGGGGACAGTTTTCCCGAATAATCAGGAGGACGGGTTCGCATCATGTTCTTCTCTTTAATAATTAACTATAAGGACCACGTAGGAAACTCATTCCGCCCCTTGTGGCTTGCTCTCCCTGCCTGACCCCGAGCGGCGGCGGATGACTCAAAGACGGCCCATGTGCAACATGCGGTGTGAGATCGTGGGAGTCTCGGAGTAGTGAGAGGGCTGGGGTAGGGAATCGCGGAAGAAGTTGGAAGATGTTCTCTCGTAGGGGGGGGGGAGAGGACGCGGAGTGTAGGCGGCAAAGGATAAATGGATCTCATCCTTGGCAAGAGAGGCCGCCAGAGGAGGGAAGGCGAGCGGAAAAGAGAGAGAAAGAGGGCTACCGTTTTGAAACTGAGCTCTATTTACGAGAAAACCTTGTAAAAACATCCCCCCCGAACCCTCATCTGCTGCTCTACCCCTGCTCCCGTGTACTAGCTACGACCGTTTCAAAACCCCCCAACCGCGCGGCGTTCATTCCTTTTCCTTCGCTCCGACACCTTTCACATTCCTAATACGTTTCCCAGGCACAAACGCGCGCACGCCGCTCCCAAGTCCCATCACCGACTGCCTCGCAGACATTAATTACCACCGGAGCAAATGGCTCGGGTGAGAGCGAGCGGGGAGGGAGACCTTCACTCTCTTTGAAGACGTCCCTCATCTCTTCCTTCTTCCACCCCTTCCCCTACTGCTTCAGACCATCCGACACCCTCTCCTTCAACTTCGAGCGATCTCCCTTTCTCTTTCCTCATAGCCGTCCTCTCTACACACGACATACATCTACGCGCACAGCAAGTGCTTCGCTATCCTGTCGCTTGTCACTCCATCCTTCCCACCGTTATCCCTCATCCAACTGAACACTAACCTTCCTCCCTCGTCATAAAGACATATCCCTCTCCTTTCATTTTTCTAGTGAATACAATTACATGAATACCTCTCTCTCTCTCTTTCTATATATATATATATATATATATATATATATATATATAATGTAAATTCACTAAATAGTCACAGCAAGCACAGAAACTAAAACATATAAAAGAGGGACTCACTAGTTCTCGAATTTTCGGTGGTGCAACCACCTTTCTCAAGAGGAATTAGGAACAGAACTGATATATATATATATGCATGTATATATACACACACACACATATAATATATACACACAAACATTCAAGGATTATATAAAAAGTATCGGTAACAATTTTTTCCTTAAGTGTGCGTGAAGCTGTGCATTCAACCCGTCAGTCAAGTGTGCGCATTCATTGCAGATCTTATTGACATTGATCAAATGACAGTGCACACCATTATCAGTGAAAATCCGGCAAATTGAAAGATCTGCGCTAACCTCGTCCCGAAGATCTTTACGGACGACCAAAAGCAGAGTCTGGTGTCTGCTTGCAAAGACCTTCTATAATGTGTTGAGGAAGAACCCCAGCCCCCTTATAGTTCCGACTTGGAACCAACAGACTATTTTCTATTCCCAAAAGTGAAATCTTCCCTCAAAAAACACCACCATGGAACCCTAAGTGCCGTCAAAGAAGCTAGTGCGGGTAACCTTAAGGACTTTCCGGAATCTGCCTACCAAGGAGTCTTCCAATCGTGGAAAAGCCGCTGGCAAAAGTGAGTCGACGCTCAAGGGATATACTTCGAAGAATTTTGAGACACTCTCGCAAAACCTGAAATAAATCTATTTTTATTTTAATAAATATTGTTACATTAAAAAATAAACAACTTGGCTTTTCCAGATAGAAAATTTTTTGTTCTATGCCTAGATTTCGTAATGGTATATTACCTTCAGGAAGACATGAAGATATTATACCATAAGAAAACCTAGGTACTGAATAAAAAATTTTCTATCTGGAAAAGCCAAGTTGTTTGTTTTTGAATTTCAATATGAAGATTTTCCACCGAGTGACGCCAGAAACTATTTCATTTATTTGGTAGTTGTGTCCATCCAAAAACCTACCTTAACCGGTAGATTACCTAATACGCGTCTCCTTCCATCGAAGTTTACAAATATCTCAGATCATGTATGGGCATATTGTTCCCGTATAATAGAGGGGGGAAATATTACGGGAATGGAGTTAGGCACCCACTGTTTGAGTGTTTTTTTCAATATAAACCCGCAACGAGCTGAAGACGACCAATTTCATCTCAGTAGTCTCTTGTTCCTTCATAATCTGGGCACAAAAAGCCAAACATAATTCGAGATACCTGTAGATTCATATAAAGGGAGACTAATTTTTTTTTAATCAGGGAGCATATTAAAAGTTCTTAAAATGTTCTCTCTCAAAGCACAACTCTCTTAATCCCATTAAAAGAAGTCGTGGGTGCATGATTGTAATATTTTTGTTTAATCCTACCGTTGGCGTGTCATATAAGTGACATGACAATTGACGAGTTGAAAGAAGTACTTGTCTGCCAATAATTTGAGTTTAGCTAATGAATAAATTGAGTTATTAAAAGTTTTGAAAAATGTGAAGATCCGCTTTTGATTCTGAAATTTAGGGGAAAACCCAACGGCATGATAAAAAACATATGTGATCTTAGTTTACTTCTTTCATTTCAAAATGGCTGAATTTTGAATGCACGAGTAAAACATTGATAATTAATGAGTAAATATTGTAAAGCAGTTCATTTTGATATCGTATCACTTATTTACTTAAATCTCGTGCCTCCCTCAGATACAGACACACCATACAGGAAATATTTTAAAACTAATACTTCGTCTACGTTTCAAGGCAGATTCTTGCATTATTTTATAACCATATCAATTGAAATTTTTTTTCGCATTTCGAATGGTCAGACATCGATATAAATAAATGCTTCTATCCATTAAGTAATTATTCATTGGTTTAAAGAAATAAGTAATCGACATAAGTAAACTAACCGATAAAATGTATTAATATATACAGACCATTAATTATCTATCGACTACAGTTATTCTTCATAGGATGTTCATTACAACATCAATCTTATAAGGCATCCTAAACAGAGGAATGAACGTTATGACATGCATTCTAATTCAATAGAGACATTTATTAGGAAAATATTTCTCAAGTTAGCAGGGTTTTAAATTATTTCACTAATAAAAGTCATGAATTTTGGTATTCAATAAACCTTCTTAAAATAAATTAATAGAGGTTATCCACATACTAATCCCATCAATAAAAACTTCTTCAATGTTTAATTTCAATTCCGGTATAAAGGTTTTGCGTTCAAATCGAAGCTACGATCCTAAACTTTGAAACTCATATCGAAGTTTTTATCCTCATATCGAGAAATTTAACCTCAACAAACATAAAAACTCTCTTCTTTGAGCTTGAGACGTTATCGTACCGTATAAGATTAAGCATGTGGCAACTGACAGGAATGAATAAAGGCTCGAGTCATACCATAGGGCACTGCAATCGTTTACAAATCAGAACTAAATGAGAAACTATATGTGGCAGAGGAAAAAGAACTAATCTCGCTTTCTTGAATGTATAATTTGTGTACGCCATTGACAGGACAATCAGATCGAGATGATCTCTACTTTCACAAATGTTAAGTGAGCTTTTGGGTTATTGCAACTTTTTATTTTTTTATTTCACAAATATCCCACAATCAATCTGATACTTTCTTGTTGCACTTCTTGCAAGGTCAAGGATATGAAATAAAGGAATCTAAGACCTTTATTTTCATATTAAAGTGAAAGTTGAAATAGAATTTGTGAAGAAATAACTTTTTTTTTCTGTAAGATATTTAAGCCTAATTTTTCAAATCCAGCCGAATTTCAAAAAGGAATTTATTACCAGAATAATATGTTAGGACATTTCAAAAATTGTTTACATTGTAAAAAATATGGGCGAAAATGTTAACCTTTGTTTTGTGTAAATTGACTGGAGTTTCAACACATTTCCACCCTCTTTTATAAAAGTTCAAGTACAGCTCAAAATTGTGTTTCATTTTAAATGAGAATTGGGTGAAGTGACAAATATATTTTCAGTGTTGCTCGAGTGTTTTGACTCCATACAGCAGATGGACTGAAATTATAAATCACAGTTTATTTCTCTGTCAATTGGAAAAACATTAATTGTAATATTTAAGAGCGTCACTAGGGCGTTTCTCACCAAACTCCCACTCAAAACAATACATTTCTACATGAACTCAGGATAATTTAAAATCTGTTGATGTTTATTTCAATTCGTCCAGGTAGAAGTAAATACCCTAAAGCCTCGCTTAGATTTTTTAAATTCCCCTTATAAGGCACTTAAAGATAATATTTTATTCTTCCTTGTACACTCTGGGCATTACGTAGTTATTCATATTACAACTTCCTAAATAGGAATTTCAGAAGAACTTGAGAGAATATTTAGCATGGCGATAAAATTTCTGTTAAAACTCGGGGATAAAAATCGAAATTTAGCCCACATATGTCATCAACACATTCCGCGGATAAAGATTACGTAAAATAATATATTAAATAATCATATTTTCAGTATATTAATTCAAATACATAATATTATTACGGAAATAATGTAATATGAAGCAAGAAGTATAACGTTCCCTACGAGTCCTTAGGGTATATCTAAGCTTTGACCCTGGCTACTGAAATAAGGAAAAATTTAAAATTTCTTAAAAGGATAGATCTTTAGCAATGTTAGTAAAAATATCATATTGATTTCAACATTACAAATCGACTCATTACTTATAATCCTTCAATGCTCTGTAAAAGAAGGTTAACCTTGGGGGGGCTATTCACTCTACGCTTGAGGACTTGGTGTCAACATCATATTACAGGAGCAAGCAAGCACCATACTCGGAAAATTTTGAAATACACGGAAAAAAATATTGATTTCCGTAGTGAACATTAAATTTTTATGAAAATCGCTCCAAAACTAAAACACAAGAACTCCTGTTAGTCGTCGAGCCATTTTGTTATTATTTTATGCACATTACAGCCTATGTATGCTGTATGTACAAATGGAAACTCAGAGCTGAAGAATAACCTTTATACGAGCTACGAACCTTTAAATTCACGGGCCACTTAAATCGAGAGACTCCCCTTACATTCCATTTGAACACCGTTCGAATGAGAGAAAGAGATAGTCCTTTCCCTCTCTCTCTCTTTCACCCTCGAGCTCTTTTTCCTCTCTCCCTCTCTCTGTCACAAACAAACTCCGGAGTCTTCCACCCTCAACTCCTTCCGCTTATTCCCCCCAACATCACAATTCTCTTCTATTTCCCTTCCTTCCAGGACGAGCTTTCTTTTCCTTCGGCCCACCCTACCCTACTACCCCTCCATATCTCAGGGTTCTCCCTACCCACTCTTGTCTCGAAAACTTTCACTTCTGCACCCTCACACTAGGCAAAAGAGAGAGAATTCCCATCTCTCCTTCCCCGCACAAAAATCTTCATTCTCTCTCCTCACGACTAAAGTAAGAAAGAAAACAAAGCCTCGTTGGCTCGCTTACTAATTCAAACCACTTCTTACGCACATCGTCCAAATACTCACATCCCTTCCATCTCGCATTTTCATATGTTTACTCTCTACTCCTTGTTTTCTACTCTGGACGAAAAAAATAAACCTACAATTTCATCCGAGGGCATATAGGCATGGAAAAAAATTATGAGTGAACTCGAAAATTTGTCGAGGCTCAACCAACACTCGGCCATCCTGTGCATCCGCATGTCAACTTCCAAATAAAGGGTTGGTGAGAGAGTGGGAAACCACGGACTAACTCACCTTCTTCTTTTCAGGTTCTTCATCTCATCCTTATTCTCTCCCAACAAAGGATCTTTCCATTCACTCCAGGAAGTAATTCTCTCTTATGCGTCTTAACTCGTATACACATTGTCTTCCACCATTCCTCTTCTTTTAGTTTTTTTGCTTTTTGCTCGTGTTACATAACCATGGATTCGGCAAAAGAGGAATGAACGTTTTTGCGTTGCACGAGAAACTACCCGCACAAACTCTGGCACCAAAGTGAATTGAATTATATAAGAAGTATTAACAATCGCATGGTAAAATCGGCCAAAATGGGTTGAAATTCGCAGTGCCATTTCTTATTTAAGAGTTCAATGGTCAATTTATTCCTTACATACTATTTATTTCATCTGCGGCTGGTATCTAAATGAACCCTACCACTCGCCCACTTGAAAACTATGCGTAAAGCAGCACTAAACACAAAATATAGCGACAACTCTTTCCTTTGTTCTCTCATTCACTACGGCTCAACGATAGCATTCTGGAAATGCATTACGATAGATATTTTATATGGGTCATTGTGGTTGGCATTTTATAGTTTTATGATCAGGTGAGATATCTACGCACTCATTAAGGCGCTACGTATTCCAAAATTGTGTCTGCCAAGTCGGTGTTAAGACAAGTAAATACGGATAAATAAAATGTAGATACCAAGGTGGCACTCCTGAATCGTTATTTACACCATTGTGGACTAAATACATGATCAGTCGAGACAAAATACTATAAAACTTTGATGGTGCATTTTTATACTTCTAAAAGAAGGAAGAAATATTAAAGGGATGAGGGGGTAAATATTGAACAAAAATACTCCTAAAAGTCAAGCATCATAGTAAAACTGTTTAGATAATTTCTATACTTTTGTCCATAAAAACTCTGAGTGCTGACGTTTCACGTCATATAAATGAGCTTTCTTTCTTAAGATCAATGAAGATCCACTCATTGATTGCTCCTACAGTCAGTTTACACAAGCAGAAATATTATTTTAATGATATATTTATTTTATTTAACTGCACATATTCTAATTATAAGTAAAAACTCAACTAAAATTCTTCAAAGACAAACTTTCAATATTTACTGCTTCATTAAAAATATGGATAAAACCATTTACCGGCTTAATAAACCCACAGCATTTATCTGCGTGATGAAAATAAAAAAATACTATTCCATAAAACCGTGAAATCAGTACAAAATATATTTTCAGAAAAAACTTGAGGTCTTTCCAGCAATAATAGTTGATAGTAATCAAATATATATCACGCTCTCTATTTCACGCACATTTGATGAACAAAATGGAGAAAATGAGCTCTAATAGAACAAAACTGACAACTACATATCTTTGCACGTTGCCGCCAGAGAATTATCACAAAAAATTTGCAATTTAACGTCCTCTGGACTATGTATGTATTTCCTTGAATACACGCATTTCCCGATGTTTGAGTCAGCAAAAACTATTAGGCAGTTAGAGATGAGAATCACAATCCTAAGTTTTTAATATGAGAAACATTTTCAAGATAAACGATTAAAATTAGTTAACACAGTCCAACTATACACGAAATTCAATTGGTTCATATTCATTACCTCATTCAAACTACGATTATTTCTAAGGTTATTGGTAGAATAAATATACATATTACGTCATGAACAAATCTCGAGTATTTCAGAACAGAATCCTTGACATAAAATTTTAATAAGTTCACGTTAACGTTACGTGATCAGTCGAGACAAAATACTATAAAACTTCGATGGTGCATTTTTATACTTCTAAAAGGAAGAAATATTAAAGAGATGAGGGGGTAAATATTGAACAAAAAAATACTTCTAAAAGTCAAGCATCATAGTAAAACTGTTTAGATAATTTTTTGGAATCTTCAAAAATTTAAATGGGCGTAAGTAACATATGGCACAAAAAAATTAATTCAGTTGGGAGAAAATGTGTCTGGAACCTTTCACACATAAAACTGTTTTTGGTACTCTTTGTATTGCTTTTTTATTTGGTATTGCTTATTTATGTTCAAAATACTTATTTTTATTTTAGTTACTTTTTTGTAAAATATATGACGACCATCGTAAGAGGAAAACTGTCAAATATAAGCGGCAACCATCGCAAAAGAAAGTTTAAATATACAACATGATCATTAATTAGTGTGAATTCCACCATTAACCTACCAACTCCTGAATAGAGATTGCCTAGAACTACACAATTAAACGACGTAAGTATTTTAAGACTTCCACAAGGACCATAAAGATCAACAGAACTGAAGGAAATCCATACATTAGCATTGATGAGAACACGAAGTAAGTAAAATGTCTCTTTCTGGAGGAAGAAATTAAACTTATGGGACCCTGAAGCAGGAAGCATTAGTCGCCAAATTTCAAAATAAATTTAATTAAAAATGAATTCGCTCCATATAGAATCAATATGAAGTGCTTATCACGGGATATGGACGACATGAATAATGTAAAATAAGAAATATCCCAGAGCAAAAGAAGACCGGACGCAGAACATTTTTTCAGACTCCTGTTTCCATTATCCTCGTATATTATTCATGGTTTATGCAAGCGATATATCTTAAAGCGTAATGAAGCAAAAAATAATGAAATATTTTATTTTTAATTCCCTTCTTTCATGGTTTCCACACCATTTAATGTATATAACAAAGTTTAATTAAAATTAATTATAATATCCAACTTCCCATACATTATAGCATCATTATCCGAGGCTGAAAATATAAGCGCTTCAACGTTCATTATTATTTTGGCCCACTTTTCACGATGCATTTCGTGATTTCAGTTCATTAGACCACACGCACCTTCCGCATTACCAAAGCTTAGTTACATCGGTCCGATCAATCTTCCCCCGTCATTATGTAATTCATTAAAATCCTCGTTAGCACATTCAGCTTAATTTGCATCTGATCTCCTAGACAGCCACTTTTTAAATGCAATTCAGAACATGAGAAACGTATTAACTCCAATAACAGTTAACTTAAGTTTGTTAAGCGTTTCAAATAAAAGGAAGCTGCTTAATTGAATTTCCAATTAGTGCAAAATGTTTAACGAGACTTCAACAGTTCAATTGCGAATACAAATATTATTAGTATAAAAATAAACCCTTAATATCATTTGTCATTGTAGCGGGTAAGGTAAGTCTCAATTGTTTATTCCACTATGTTCTAAAAGGAAGACTCATATAATACTTATCTCAGAAAAGGGATTGTGGCTATTATCTTCTTACGCGCTCAATCTTATGCCATGGAAAAGTTTAAGATTATCTTGTGCCTGCAATTTTACATGTCAACCCAAATTAACAAGAAAAAACAAACAAACATTGAGGATTCCACTCCAACTCACAAGCCGTTCAACTTCAAACTTGAGCAATGTGATCAAAGTTGCTTTTCATTACCTACTTAAATCGCCTTTTATAACAGAATTTCTCAAAGATATTGCCGAAGCTAAGAGCCCATTGAAAACTCACCGTTGAGTTGAGTAGAATTACACGGCGAGCCCTGGAATTTTTTAACGCGAAATATAGGCTTATTCTACGTAGTTACCATGCCTGTCGTTCAATTTAGTCGCCGTCTCATCGTGGCGGAGGGGAAACCTTCTCAAAAATCACGCCCGTGCTCTGACTGCTAACTTTGCTCTAATGGGGTTCCCTCCGACAGCCAGCGATACCCTCCCTCCTCCTCACTGAAGTTTTCCCCACCTCATAACTCCCTACCTCTCCTCCCCTTGCCGCAAATCTTATCCGTTTCCTCCCCCCTCACAGGTCTCACCCTCCTCCATACCATCTCCACGCACGGTCCGATCCGTCTTCCTCCGAAACCCCCATCCATCTTTTTCCTTTACTCCTCGCACTTCCCCCACCGCTCGCCCTTCTTCCGCCCCGCAACGCCTCCGGCACGCCTCGTTCTCTTCCTTCTCCACCCCCTTCTCCCCGCCCCTTCACGGCGAGGCCGAAAGAAGTGCCGCCAGAAAATCGTTAACAGCTTCATCCCCGCATCCATCTCAAACTAATCCACTTCTCTCTCCACAGCACTCCTGCCAGCTTCTCTCTTCTCACTTCTCCCTTCCTCCCTCCCCTTCATTCTAACTCATTGCCTAACCCCATCATCCTCCTCTTTCTCTACGTCCCTTTTCGTCCCAGGGTTTCACCTCTCTTTCTGCCTCCCGCACAAATCTTCGCCCCTCTCTCTCGTTCCCTCTGACACTATCTTGTTAAAAGAAGCGGAAATGGTGAAATTGGGCATATCAGAAATCATTAATTTAGCGTTTAGAATGTCGCGGCAAATGTATTTTTTCATGGGTATATCATTTTCCCTCGAGCTCAATCGATTTGCTCGTTCAGAATCAGGACTAAACCTTGTACTATTTTTCTCGAACCCGGTGAACAAGACAAACTCTTCATTTCACCTTTATCGTAAAATAAAATTTCTATGTAATCCGAATGTAATAAAAGCCAAAAGGTATTAATGGGTGAATCAAGCGTTGACAAAAAATAAGGTATACAACTACACAATAAAATTAATGCGAAATAAAAATATCCTAAGTATTGATTCTCAAAGAACTTGTCTATCTCAATAAAGTGTACAGGACACTCAATTGGCTAAAAATAAAGCTTCTAAATATTTATAGGCTTATTTCATACGCATATTTTCATGTATAGGGCCTTTTATGGTTGTATTTGATAAAGCTGTGGATGTACTTCTACTGCACGTCAGGCAGCTAATTTTACTTATGGAGTTTCAGCATTTTCACAACCTCTTAAATGAATCATCTGTGGGGAATAGCAAAAAAAAACTTTTCCCTCATCCAATATGTCTCCCTCACTCTCTCTCCCCTTCTGTTCTCTAAATAATTTCACGCCTTAATCTAAGCCCAAAGTCCTTCTTTTCAACCGCAGTCAAAACTTGCTCATCTTAAATCACTTTCCTCACTTTCATCCATCCATCCGGCTGTCCTTCCTCGCCCTCATTCTTCCCCCCTCTTCCCCCTCCCCCAGCTCACAACGTCCCCAAAAACACCTCCATCCCTTACCTCCCCCCTTTTCACTTTTCCATTCTTCTTCTCCCGTCTCGTTTTCGGGGCGTCCCTTTCCCTCCCACTCGTCTTTTTCTTCAACTCCCACGTCCCCCAACATCATTCCCCGCCCCCATCTTCTCCATCGTCGCGACGCGTCCCCCAACCCTCATGGTCGCTCGCTCTTACTTCTGCGTCGCTTCTTTTAAGTAAACTCTTCTCGATCCCTTGAACTAATTCCTTTCATCTTTTGAATTTAACTCGAATCCCCACTTGCCCCTTGGGTTTCGATTGCATATACACAAATATAATGGCGGGATTTCGTATTTGAGCACATATATATATATATATATATATATATATATATATATATATATATATATATATATATATACACACACATATACAGGGTTCGTCCGGAAAATAAGAGTACTGAACTCAGGAAAAAATATTTATTACACTTTTACATATCTTAAGCTAATATTCCTCAAAATAGGACCCTTGTGAGTCGATACACTTGTTCCAGCGGCGTTCCCATTTCTGGAACACTCCCGCGAAGGCATCATCTGGAACCTCTCGAAGACACGTCGTCACGGCCTCTTTGACGGCGTTCAAAGTCCCGTATCGCGTTCCTTTCAAACTCCTCTTTATCTTCGGGAACAGAAAGAAGTCCGGTGGTGCCAAGTCCGGGCTGCAGGGCGGGTGCGGCAGCGTTGCCACGCCGTGCTTGGCCAAGAAGTCCGACACGACAAGCGCGGTGTGAGACGGCGCATTGTCGTGATGCAGCCGCCAGATGTTTTTGATCGCTGCCCGGACGCGGGCGACTCGTTTTCGAAGCCTGTCGAGCACTTGTACGTAAAATGCAGCATTTACAGTTTGTCGTTCAGGTAAAAATTCGTAGACGACTCCCCTTTTGTCAAAAAAGACTTATTTGTCAAGACACTTATTTTCCGGACGAACCCTATATATATATATATATATATATATATATATATATATATATATATATATATATACATATATATATACATATATAATATAAATATACATTTCTATATTTATACAAATTTATGTATGCATACATATGCAGTGTGCATCCGAAAGTAATGTAATTATTTTTTTAAAGCAATTATATTGAACAGATTTGCACAAACAGCTAAATTTCTTCGTCACGGCTGATTGGATCTCTTCTCTGGACGAAAATCGGGTTCCTTTCAGGGCTGCCTTAATTCGAGGGAACATAAAGAAGTCTGATGGGGCGACGTCAGAACTATGGAGGAGTGGAGTAGCGTTGGAACCCGGTGTTTGGCCAGGAACTCGCGGACTCGTAGCGCGTTGTGACAAGGTACGTTGTCGAGATGGTGTTGTTGGGTAGCGGGGATGTGTTTTCTCGTACTGATGATCCTTTTTCGGGGTCTTTACAGCACACCCACGGAGTTGGCTGCGTCAATTATCTGTACTTGAGGAACAAACTCCTTATATACCGCTCCTATACTGTCGAAAAAGACAATGAGGTTTGTATTCACTTTTCATTTGCTCATTCTTGCCTTTTTTTGACTTGGGGGACTGATCGGTGTGCCACTCAGAGCTTTGGCGTTTTGTTCCTGGGTCGTATTCTAAAGCCCAGGTTTCATCACTAGTGATGACGTTGTCCAAATAATCAGGTTCATTTTCAATACGTTGCAAAAGTTCACTTGAAATTTCCACTCGGTTGGTCTTTCGTGACAAGCGTCGGCGCGCAGAGGTTTACAATAGCTGACGTCCTGCAGTTTCCAGAGCTTGGAGAGCACTGAGACCGGTTTTGCGGCAAAGTTTTAGCGTCCCCCCCACCTACTCCAAGTGGTTTGATATCATTCCGACCAACAGGTGATTCCATTGCCTGCTTTTGGAATGCACTTTTTATATACATATGCATAAATATCTCTTTTTCTCCCATCCTGTCACTTTTCCTCTGCTCATTCTTCTCATTTCGTCCTCCAAGAGCGAAATAGTTTTCCAATACCTCACGAACCTATGAATAACCTTGGGGCTCACAGTTAAATAGATGGCTTTTTTCTTTTGAGATCAAAGAACGTATCTCGAGGCTAATGTAAGCAGTAACCTGACGTGGTGGCAAAATAATTTGATAGAACAGAGGTGAAAATATATTTCTAAAAAAATAGGGCAGTAGTTCGGGAAAGGTAATGAATACGATGAAGTTCCATCGGCACGAGGAGCCATATCCGTAATACCATTCGTGCCCGCCTGGCTATGAAAGGATCTCATGTTCAAATTCAGCCCTTAAGACGAATGCGGAAAATCATTAATATTTTTACAATAAAGAGACAAACTAAGCTAAAAGATGACTAGAGAAAAAATTGAATTATAATTGGGTATTTAATTTTATACTACCCTAATTACATAGATGCATACATATTAGACCATATCTAAGTCCTTTAATCTAATGATATCAAGGTAGCGATTGTACCAAATAGGATGAACAAAGTAATTATTAGTGCTCTTCCTCAGATATTGTGGATTTTCGTGTTCAGTTTGGCCGCGATTCTCAGTTTTCAACCAAATGCGCATCATTATTGCATAGGAACGGCACAAAATGGATAGTAAAACTGACCCGAATGCGAACTGGTACTTTTTTTAATTAATATTTTTTTTCAGCTTGTTTTTATGAACACCATACATCTCATCCATCAATAATTATATATATATATATATACAAACACGAAATCCCGCCATTCGGCGAACAAATATTCATTCGCATAGAAATGGATATAAGGAAAGGGGAAAGGAACACACATAAAGGACGAACACACACACACATATATATATAAATATTATACATATATATATATATATATATATATATATATATATATATATACCGTAACCGGTAGATTACGAATGAAAATAATGTATGTTTGTATGCATGTATATATATATATATATATATACACACACACATATATACATAAATGATTATTTTAATACGTAATCTACCGGTTACGGTAGGTTTTGAATGGACACAACTACGAAAGATGTCTCTCATCTTCCCAAACAAAACAAAACCCAACATACGACTCCACAAGAAGCGCCTTTTCATCTCCTAATACTTCCTTCCTCTTATTCCGCAAAACATCCCTATCCTATTTCTGCCCCTTCTTCGTTTTCCTAAGATTCTCCCCTCTATCACAGACTTCAAGTATCACTTGTCGATCAATATGCTTTGTACCCATTTGTTCCATCCATCCATTGTTATCCATCTCCATATGTTTTCTCCCAGTATTCCGCTATCCTTTCTCCCAGAATTACCAGCACTCATCATTTGTTTTCCTTTCTGTCCACCAAATCTTCTCCATCCTTCTCCACACCCACATTTCAAAAGCCTCCAATGTCTGCCTATCATTCTGCTTCAATGACCATGTTTCCGTATAGTGTATAACTCCGATCCATATCCAAGTTTTGAGGAGTCTTTTTTTAATAGCCTTAATTAACTTCCCTGTCAACAAGACTCGCATTCTTGTGAAAGCCTCTTTGTCCAACGCAATTATTTTCTATACAACTTCGATCATTTTGGTCTAAAACAGTTATCAGATACGTAATCTACTCTAATTTTTGCCCTCCTATTTTAACATTTCAACTAGTCTTTCTCTTTCTGGAAAACCGCATAACCTTAGTTTATTTACATTGATTCTCATCCCATATCTATCTCACTGTACTTCCATATCATTCAGCAATACTTAATAGGGCATTACCTTTGTGCATTTACATTATCATCTGAATCTTAAAGCAGCTGCATATTTCACTGAAAGGTTCTGTAACATATTTTCTCTTTCAATTAATAACTATAACTCTATGCCATAATTTTGTACGGTACATACTTGATATGGCGCGCTATAGCCAGATTAAACTGAACTTATATACGTGTATGTTCTTGAATGGGTAACACTGATAAGCACTTATAGATAGACTTCTATAAATATCACTGGGAAAAAAGACAAAACCATCATAGCTGTACAGCTGTATGACATAGAATCGGGTGGAAAGACTGTACATAAGGGAGAAAACCTTCAGAGACAGAAAAATAATGAAGCAACCGTCGTGAAACTTCAGAAAGCATTAAGAAATAAGGACCGCATAAGACAGTTAGAGGGGAGTGGTCAAATAAAGAATTAAATTGTTGACTTGCAATGATGACATTGATGAGATCGAAATTTATGGTGGTCACCGAGATTATTCAAAGTTTTTGGGACTCAGTATGTCCCGCAAAGGTTTCGAAACGTCAACCTATCCGTCTACTTCTCGCCTCGGGGGTTGGAACCAGTCGGTTGGATTAGGTCCATGACTAGCAGAAACAGCGTTCGAGGCGAGGACGACCACTCCTTCCCCTGGTCCACACCCTACCACCACTCCCTCCCTAGGCCCCATATCCCTCTACCCTTCTCTTGGAAGGTTAATTCCCCTTCCCCTAAAACCAAAACGTCCCCATCCCACTTCCTCCCACCCCTATTCAAACATTCAACCTACCGGCTGCCACGCCCCCTTTCCATCCCTTTCTAACCACCCGACCATCCTGGTTCTCCCCCTTCCACTACCAAACTCCCCACTGTTCCGCCCTCATTGTTTGCAGAGGAAGACGTTCCACTTCCTTGGACGAGCCGAGGAGGAGGTCGTCCACAGTCGGGGTTCCACGGGCCCTAGAGCGGTCAATCACTCAGACGCATTACCGTGATAGTGGCCTAGAGGAGAGTACAATAGTCTTCGTGCCTTCCAAAGCCATTTCGCGATCAATGCCGCCTTCTTTCACTTTCCTTTGGTTGTCTTTCGCCTCTATGGTGCGTCGCCGTAGGACTTCCTTTTTCCCATAAAAAGAAAAGGTGTTTCCACGGTCGACATTTTCGGAATCCCGTAAGGATTGTGCCCGGCAAGAGTAGCTGGGGGATTTCTCCGTGAACATTATCCCTAGAGGATCTACCCATGAGCATTATCCCTCGAGGATTTGTCCGTTCCCATCTCATGAGAACCCCAAAGTGTCTCTAGCGCTACTCCAGGGGTCCACCCGTGAACATGCTCAAAAGTCGCATTCAGGAAGATGCTGAAGGGCGGAGACGGTTGTATTATTCGGTACCTTTACAATCTGAACCTTAGCGCGAGGAAATGGAAAGAAATATTCAAAGGAAAACCATAATTTCTCCATTAAATGAACATTTCTTCGCCCATTACTGGTTACGTTCCTAGTTATGTGATATTACCCAGTGAACTTCCGTGTATATAGTAAATATCACGTCAAATTGAATTGCAATATGTGGTCCTAATAAATGAGACCAGGTGGAAGGAGTAATGAAGGGCCAGGGAAAGCCAAAATGCTGTAGGTCGAAATCAAATAATTTGGATTATTTTGAAATACTTAGGGGAAATGTAGTCCTGTTGTAACTCAATTTATATTTATTAAATGGAAATAATGACCAGGTGTTCTACTCCATTTTACCCATGTGTATTATCCGTAAGGAATATAAGGTGTTAGATCATTAATCCCGTGACTTGGGATGTGAAGTGTTAGGTTGAGAACCTCCGAAGAGTTCGCAAGTGACACACTAGCCTTTCTGTTCATTATGGGCACAGTTTTAGCTCTCATTCAAAGAGTATTAATAATCAAGCATCATGAAGGGCTGGTTGTGAACCTTTTTTTCAACTTGCAGAGCTAAGTTATCGAAGTAACATCTGATGAATGGAAATGTAGGTAGTCTGATTTTCTCCCAGCGTGATCGGATTTGGTCGGCACCCCTTTTCACAATCATTGAGTCAGGGAAAGAAATAATGAACAGACCATGGCGTCGAAAATCAAAATTATTATGTCTGGACTATAGTGTATCAGGTCAGTTAGCGGAATAGCGAATTGAAAATACTCATTAAAATTTTCCATGTTATTTTTCGCATACTGTAGGTTACGGGAAAGCATTTCAATAATTTATTTTTCAACAATTTCTTCATGATATTTTTCACGTTACCATTCAAGATAGGCGAGAAAGAAACTTAATGTTTTAAGAAACATTAAGAGCGAAAGGCCGAAAATGCGTTTTCCCGTCTAATAAGACCACCACACGCTCCATTAATATAAAAATTTTCTGTAGACATGGTAAATTACTTTCAACTATCATATGGCTTAGTTAGAACAATACAATTCCATTATTCTGGAAAACTAAACCAGCCTGACAACCATTGGGACATTACTTATTTGAGAGTTAAATCCTTCCAAAGGAATGGAAAGTTATTAACGGCAAAAGAGTAAAATTAAAACCGTGAATTTACTGTGAAATTTAATTAATTGCACTAAATGTAACCTGCGCTGGATTATGTTTATGATTTAGCAAATAAATCGTGAAAAACTTCAATAGCATCCAATCGAACTTTTCGTAACATATCCAGGATCACAAAAATTCTCATATTTATTCAAGTACCCTCGACCAACTCAACAAGCCCCACAAAGCGAAAAAAATTTAAGGATAGTCAGGAAGGTGTAGGAAGCGATGGGGAGAGATCGGAAATCCAATTCCAACCCTGTCTGCTTTTACAAAGCCGTCCACTTCAATAAGCCTCACATTGACTGACCTCTAGTGCCTTCTTTAGTGTACCACCATACGGCACAATAAGGGTCGATTTTTAGCTTCGTTAACAGACCATTCACAACTAAAGAACAATTTTCTTTCGTTGGACTGAGGGCTGATGGAGTGATTCTTCTATATATCCACTGCTGCGATGAAAAGACCCCGGCATGGACCGCCCTTTGTGTTCCCTTTATTTATGGCGTTGCTCGATAGTTTTGTGTTAGTGTAATATCTCTCTGCCAAGAAATATAACCTTCATCGAACCCTGGAAGTTTAACTAAAACTGGATTTAGCATAAAACTTAAAATTTCTGCCAAAACAATGAATAATGAAATTTTGGTAACCTGGCTGGAATGGAAATTTAACCTTCATCAGAGTCTAAAATTTAAACTTTATCTCCTCCACTTGTTCAACTTACTGTGTGCTCGGGATTTGTGCACACTTCTTACAATTTCTATCAAGACAAAAATAATATGAAATTTTGAAACACTGGCTAAAAAATTTCAAAAGTTTATTTTTATGGAATGCCATATTCCTAATCTTTGATATAAAAATTCAAAGTAATAACTCAATAATTTTACTACAATTCTGCTGTAAAGTAACGGAAAACGGAAAAACAAATTAAATGAAGCTTAAAAACATTCGGTAAGACGAAAATAGATCATCCTTAAAATATGTTTTCGTCACTAGACCCCATCATTGATGGGAGCACATTAACAATCGCTTTCGATAGTGGATTTCTGAGTGCATGAAAATGCAATACAAAAATCAGATCGCTTCACCAGTGCTTTACGATACATAGGTAGCAGCAGCAAATATTTTAACATGGAAATACATTTACAAAAAATTGGTGTTTACCCTGAATTAAATGAGTTGAAGAAAATTTCAACATGTGTTGTTGGTCAAGCAAAACATCATTTGACAACAATGATCATTTGTTTTATACCACGGTTGTACTTTAAAATTTACTTTATAACAAAGAAATCCCCTCTTCCTGAATATCTAACAAATGGTTTCTTCGTCATGCCTAGCAATTAAGTATTTTTTTAATGAGATAAGGGATAACGAAGACAATCATTCTTGTGTCTGAGACATCCACTGCCAGACTTTTTTTTGGTTCCATGGACAATTTTATTTAAAATAGGTATACACATTACATTAAAGGAAATGTCAAAAATTAAGGAAGCGTCATTAATTTTTCGATACGTATTATCAAGTAATGTATTGCGAACCTTGAAAATATAATAAACGAACGGTGTTTAACGTTTAAGCTATCGATTAAATGAAGTTAATTTTTTCCAGTGGCAGAATTTCAAAGAAAACCTGAACTCCTACTATTTGTGAACTCTTTTGAAGAGCTAATAAAATTCTCGTTGTTAAACCATATGAAAAATTTCAGCTTCTGAAAGCGTTAGGCATTACGGTAATTCGCGATTATGAGACGTTATTATCACTTTATTTTGGGAAATTCACATTGTCGCAAATTATCATTCCTACTTATTGCCACGTAAGGTGGACGGAAAAAAATTAATTATAAAGCTTTATTATACATTTTTACATACTCAGATAAAAATATATTTATAAAATTGCAACATCTTCCGCAAAAATAACTGCGTCATTCCTCTTTCTCTGTAATGATTATTATTGAAGCTACATTCTAAGCAATTTTACGAAACAAATTCTACATTATAAATAATTCTCCGGAAGTTACGCAATCAAATGAAACTACTGACACCGACCACTTATTTCCCATAATGTATTTTCCTTCCATTAAATTTAAGTATTAAAAGACCGATGAATTTTAATGATATATATTAAATTATGCCTTTTAAAGAAAATATTTATGAACCAAAACCTCAAAAAAACTTAGCATTAACTATTAGTGCACTATTAGAGCAGTTTAAATGAATGTGATTCGATTTATGAGTTTTCATACTGATATTTATCAAGATAGTGCATCATTGATATCGATAATGGTACGCTAAGCAAAATATGTACTCTAAGCAATTAATATGTTCAAAACATATCGCGAGACAATGTTTTAAAAATTATGAGGTAGTAACGTACCCTTGACCAATATCATTATTGCATAATGCTTTGCATTGAACGGTTGCAATGTCGTTAAGATACTATGAAGGCTCCGCGGTGAATCATTCTGACAAATGAGCTCTTACATTATGTCGTTCAAAACATAGGAAAAGGGTATAAGACATATATTCCACAAATTAAAACAAATTTCGTCCTTTTTTCCCTATTCTTCAAAGTTTCATGAGATTTTCTTAGTGTCTCCTTAAGTTGATGTAAAATTAAATTTTCCTGGATTTAAGATTTAAAACTCCTGGCAAACGGAAACGCATGTGAATGAGTGTTATTAGTAAAGATTAAATAAAATTGAACGTTGCACGATGCAGTGCATCAAAACTGGTCGTGAATAAATGTTTATTTAGTAGACAATTGTAGTGTCTTCATCTCTGTTATTACGTAGAGTTATTTCCTAATTCCTTCTAAAATTGGAGAGGAGACCCTGAACTTACTTAAAGATAATTCACTAATTCTATCATAAGGCAGACGAAAAGGGAAATATCACAGGCAAACATCAATATTGCGGGGATAGAGGTAAAATGAAAATTTCCAGATATGAACACGTTTACTGAAAATTATTAGTTTAGTGCTATCTGATGGAAAACCATCTCATATTAGCACAACGAGCAAACAAATACTTGGACTTAGCAGCCTCGTAATGAAAAGTTTGTAAAACACTGCGATTATGACCTGGACCGAATAAACGACAATATCAGGCGCTGAGTAAAACCTGAAGGTCCCTGATCACAATCCAATCCTCACTCAAAATCTATATTGATGCTTACATCCCATCGTGCTCCGTTTAAGTTGAAGGTTAAGGGTACACGAACATGTATATTTACCATATACTTACTCTAAAGAGCATTATCACCATCTTAACTAGAATGCCACCCTCCAAAAAGAATGTGCCATTATCAAGACGTCCTTTGAAGATGGGATTGCAACTATTATTGAATGCTTTGCAGAAAACATGCGCTGGGTAGTGGATGAGGATTAACCACAACAAATTGAAAGTAATGAAATCTCCAAGAAGCAGAAACGTTACGTTAAACATCAAAATCGGAGGGCATAATTAGAGCAGGTAGGGTGTTACGTTTATTAAGTAAGTATTACAGATCAAATTTTGTCAGAAAAGTTGGGAAATTAAGAGAGGAATTGTATTAGCTAAAAAACAAATTAGGAGAAGAAGAAAATTGATGAACACAATCGCACTAATAGTATGCTAGGTAAATATGTTTAAAAAAAAGATGAGTAAAAATATTAACATGGGGCGGAACGCTATATGGATGTGAGACCTGATCTATGACACAAGATGGTGAGCGTAAATTGGAGGCTTTAGAGATGCGCAGGTGTACATGCATGTGTTCTATTTAAAGTTCATGTGAGCGAAGATGTAATAATCTGCACGAATTAATTGATATTTGTACGGCTGGTTCCTTTACACAATCCACCACATCCTTTTTGAATCGGCTTCGAGGTATTGAGACGATGTAGATGAATACTTAATCGATCCGAAATTTGGCTGATTGTAGATTCTCTTCATACAAAGTCAATTCTAACTCTTTTCTGCCTTAACAGCTCTTTTTTTAGCATCACTTTTCGGTCAATTACTATTTATTTCTATTTGGGCTGCTCATTTGTCATTAGGTTTGCAAATAGGGGTTTTCCTTATGGTATGGCCCTGACAAATCTATTTAGTCATTCTTACTTAATGAAATAGAGCCAATACAATTGGTTTAAATTTTCCGAAAGTCGCTCTTCTAGTTCTTTCGCCTTCTGATCTATAGCACACTGAGCACATATGTTCAATTTAACTTGATACCCACCTCCGGTAGAAGCTTTCACAGGTTTCCATTGTAATGGATGTTTTCTCTCATAGACAGTGAACGACTCTCACTGACCCATTAATATTTACAGGGCCTGCTTTCATGATATTACATATAACACTTAGAATAAATAGTTGCCTTTTCATCATGAACGCTTTTCTATCCTAAGTATTCCACGCTTGAACCTCGTCGAGTTTTCTACATCTCATACTATGCTTTTTCGAGGCTAGATTCAAGAATGCCAATTTCTCCAACTACCCTATCCTTTGTGTTAAAACTCGCTTCAACTTCTTCATTCTGCATACTATGATTTTACATTCTTCCTACAGATTTATATTCCTTAGCCATGAAGTACTTCATTCCATTCATACATTGAACCCAATACGTTTCATCGCATGCTTCTGTAGTATCATTAATTTACAAATGAATCGAAACATTCTATTGTTCTCATTGACTTTCAAGGCCTTTAGGTAACAGTTCCTTCGATAATTCACTCACTTTGAAGAACAAAGTCCCTAAGAGACACGACCGTTATTCTAGATACGATATTATTGCAAGCTTCCGTGGGATACGGAATACGTGATCTACGATCTCTCCGAGCTCCACGAGCTACTCTCTACGAGCTCTCCCCTCCTTCCACGGGGGCGACTTGAATCCGCGACATTACGGTGCCAATTTCAAACCAACTCCAGGTGGCTTCGTTGTCCTCAGACATCGATTTGCTTCTCGGTCATCATTCCTACGCCCTGATTTTCTACTTCAACTCTAGACGTCCCCATTACCCTGGCCGCCTCCTTCCTTCCCTTCTTCACCCGCGTGAATAGATTCACTCTTACCTTGAGGCAAAATCTACTCCCACACTAACCAGTAACGCCCCCGTCTCTCCAGAGGCCACTCTAGAAACAGCGGAAAGGTTACAATAAAGGGAATGAACGAAAGTGGAGTGAGGACCCGAAAGAGAGAGAGGTGGGAGAATGGAGTTCGGGTTAGAGTCATTTATTCTGCCCAAAACGAGGTACGTGAAAACCATCGCTTTCATAGCAACTTTGTGATAAATATTGCCTCAAATTAACCGCAATTTAAATTAAATTAAACTTATCTCTAATATGGAGTTTGAAAAGGTGAGAAAAAACAGTTACCGTAAAATCTTTGCAACTAAAGATCTGCAATTTCTCAGCGTATTTGAACCCACAAGCTTATACGAATTTCGTAGCTCGTAAACCCACCACGAAAGAGATTATGTTAGTACTCATCGATTCATTTCCTAAAGTTATTTCGGAAACTCAAGCGTCAGAAAACACAATGATAATATAATTGATAAATACAATAGTAATACAATATTATATATACAATTATAATACAATAATGCATAAAATTTTTGAGATGATTCGAATGGAATCTAGAAAAAATCACTCATTATTTTATTAAAATATTTTAATCTCTTTATCTATCTCTATATCTATATGTAATGTGGACACTTTTACCTAATTTTCACACCCAAACGTAATATGGCAGATTATTTTATGATTTATTGTCTTTAGAAACAAAGTGAGCAGCTCAGCATGGCATTTGAAAACTGGTTTTCCAACCCTTGGGATTTCAGTTTGACCTCCAGATGGAAAGGACAAATTCTGGCCTCAGGTCCGCCCACAGTCGCTCAATTGTGAGTAGAGTAGTCCGTTGAAGTTAGTGCGCTTTAGAAATGACTTGGATTCACGTGTCATTCTCTTAGATGTAATAGCTCGCTGACTCGATTCTTCTCTCTCTCCCTCTCCTCTTTCCATCCCATTCTTCCCAGTGTTTTCACGTTTCCTTCATCTCCACCTCCAATACTCACTTCCCTCCCCAATGCACTTTCTTCAGTATTCCGTCTTTAAATTATCTTCCCAGAAAAATATATTATTTGAATAATTTTCCATCCAAATAACTGTGATAATAACGAAAAAATCTTGAATATTATAAATGAACGTACTGCTTCATTACAAATTACTGAAATAACAGTTATATAGAGGAAATTAGACTCAACAGCAACATGGCATTATTATGATTAACTTAGTAGATAAATGATATCATATAAATCCAAGAATTTGAGTGGTTTATGTGTGAGACCATTAATAAGTACAATGTGTGACTACTTGCCGTGCGGTTGTCGCAAAATTTCACACGGGACGTTTTAAAACTAAAATCTGCTACTCCTTTAAAAATCACAGACTCAAATCACTACAAAAAGTAAAAAACAACGACGATACTCCTACACTATTGCTTGAGAAATCAACAATTACCGTGGATTTCTCCTTTTCTCCTAATCAACCGCCTCCCTCCCCTAGCCCGCCGCGGGCAAGGGTAGCAGCCCACGACACTCAATAATCGTCGCTCCAACCTTGAAATTCTCTTCCTGTCACCGTTCTTCCTGTATCTCCTTCACTCCACCCCGGACTTTCTTCTTCCTTCTTTCCTCTCCTCCTCCTAACATATTTATCTAAGTAAGTTTTTGAATGTGTCACCCGATGTTGACGGCATCGTCGGGTTTCAATAACTATTATTTCCGGATTTTGCGTTCGTTTGTTCCAAAGTATTTCGTCAAATCTATCAGTTAAAAACATTGACTTGACGGCTTATTTGAACTAGTCATGAAATCACATAATTTATATTGCCACGCTATCAGGTTAACGTCTAAATTTTGCTTTAACCAAAAGAAGAAACACGGGCTGGAATGCAATCGTATAAAAATAATATGTTATTTCTTTAAGAACATTATAAAGCTTACAGATAGTGTCAGTAAAGTACATTTTTCTATATTAAATCAGATTGAAACGCAAAAAGTATGGTCTATATTCCATTAACACACACACGCTTTATGCTCAAAACTCTTGCCTTTTGTCTGAAAACTTCTGATCACATCACTGGGCTGCCAAACATACTTGACACATTAACCGGTGGTCTAAATTCAGCACTTCACGCACACGTCAGGAATAAATGTTCACCGACCTTCACTTTTTATATAAACGCTGTACTTCGAGTGGGATAGGGTTTTTCTAACTAACAATAAAATCCACATAAGAATAAATCTTTAAGAATTTTGGCGGTAAAATGTGAGTCGCGAAAAAGTTTTAAAATTTACTTAAGAATGTGCCTAATGTGATCCCAGATTTCACAGCTTCGGAGTCCATCTTCTTATCTAAGCCTAGTGAAATAATTTTTCAGGCGCATTACACATGAGTGACTTTCAATTTGCAGATTTTTCATCTCAGAAAAAGCGCCTGGGGCTTATTTCCCTAAAACCAGATAAAAATATTCACTCCCAAGCTTTTGAAATTTGAGACCACATCATCCTCACTCTTGGTGCCCTTTAGGACATTTTTCACTTCTCTCATTTCCAGAAATCCAGGAATTAAAAATAATATAGTACGTTCATTCCAAGCCTTTGCCTATAAGCTGCTGATATATTTACGCAGCAGCGATATCTCAGCAATCACCGCGAGATCAACTCCGACTTAAAGTTAAATATTCGATATGTAAAATATAGTTAATATGATAGTTGCCCTCGTACAGATGGCGTTACTGCTACCGCATGTAAGATATTTATTTCAGCATATAAGAACAACAACACCTTTTATCACGCAATTTCATGAATTGCAAAGAGAAAATTTGAATGAAAACTATTCGTATACTCGGTTGTGGTTGACTTGTAGATAGAACATTTCGCCATTTTCCGGGGGGCCTGCATCCATATCTGGTTGACTCCTTCAAAAACCTAAATCATCACTCATAATTAAGGTGACTAGATATACCTTTTAACGAGTACATGTATCTTTTCAGAGCACAACTTTGTTTACATTCTCTTTTTTTCTACTTGGTGTGAAAGTACTCTTTTTTCTGTGTGTGTTGTTGTACTAACGTATGCTTGAATAATTTTACAAAGTGTCGCTATTTCTAAACAAATACCACGATATAAGCAGAGTTGGGACAGTTAAGTACACTGTATGAGAAATTTTATGTTCAGTGTTCCTTAGGATACGTTTTTTTCCCCGGCCTCCTACCAGTCAATTACTCATTAACCTTCACGTGGTTCGGTCACATATTTTTGAAAATTTTGACACTGAACAGTTTAGCATTTTATTTGAAGAAACGGATACGTGGAATATGTGGACAAACTAACAAAAAATTAGGGTTTATTAGAAGAGTACTGGTTAAAAGTGATGAAAAGGTCAAGGAGAATTGTCATCTTTCGCTGGCCTAGAAGGTTAAACCACAGATTAAGTCTCTCGCATAAATGGGAAGGAGGTCTCTTTAGCAGTGATGTTGAAAATTATTACCCCAATCGTACTACGCTAGGAGAGGTCATACCAACAAAATTAGAGAGATTACTTGTGGAAACTATAATTTAAGATGTCATTTTTCACCGAACGAAAAGGGATCAGATTAACATTGTCTGATCGCGGTAGGAGTAAACATATTCGGGTAAATATTAGTCTAGTGTGTATTCACCCCCCCTGCCACACACCCTAGCGGTGGCTGGCAGGGTACTACAATATCAAACAGAAGCTACAGTCTAGCTTTCCGTAATTATTATTAAATTTTCTTTAGTTACTTTTCATCGCATAAATTCTTTGAGCAATAACTAATTAATAAATTTTTTGGTTAAAATCTAAATACCCAGATAAAGGCAAAGTTACTCCCGAAATATAACGGATGGAAAATAGAGAAATAATGTTGAACTCGTTTATATGAAATTTAATGATTCACAGATAAGATGATGATCTAATTAATTTGTATATTACTTATTATAAAAGAACCGATTATCCAACCAATAATAATATTTGTTAATAATTTTCCGTAATATTATTTGTTACGGATAATATTTTTTGCTTCACTGCCACACTTTATCACATTTTAAGTATCCTGATTTCAGTATCTAAATATGTCTCGTGTATAATTTATTTCAAATCATAAGCACTAGGATGTGACTTTCCACTTTCCCGAAAGCTTACCATTTCTCCCATTGTTGCAGTTATTCCTACATCTTACTTCATTTTGAAATGGACAGAGATGGGGAATAGGATTCACTTTTCATCAATCGGTATATACTTGATACGCAGAAAACAACATTCTATATTCATATAATTAAGGTACGACGACAATGCTAAAAAGTTTGGAGTACCATTTGTATTTAAGCAAATGAAGATGACGGGATGGATGAATAATGATGATAAATGTCAGAAATGTCAGAATGATGCGTATTATTGAGAATACGTGCATGTAGAACCCTTTCTTTGCTGATTAAAGCATTATAATTCAACTAATGAAGAGGTGTCTGAAATATATGAGTAGTATATGATAAAGGGAGCGACTGTTGATGGAAATAATATACAAGACCTTCAAAGGCAAAATAAGAGAAGAGTTTGTTAAAAATACGCCAAATTACCTCAATATATTCCATCCTTAACATTCTCTCAAGGGTAAGGGCGATGTACATCCAGTAATGAAACACTAAATATACGTAAAAATCGCGGAAGAGTAGGACAAGAGGAAAGATCTCCCCCAAGGACAGGGGAATTTGGATGAGCCAATTAACCATCCAATTGCGGCGAATAAAATAAAAATTCACCCCTCCGTACAAAAATTTGGATACAGAGATCACCTAAAAAAATTAGAGCCCTTCCGGCGATACGCGTCTCGCATCTCATTGAATTTTGAGAGGCAAAGGAGGCGAAAAAGTAGGGGGGCCTCAATGGGACTCCTTGCTACGATCCTGCCGCCGCTCCGCATCTTTCACTCTCGGTCCTTTCCGATTTGCGAGCGAGGCCGACCAAGCTTCCTTTACAACCTCCTTCGGGGCATTTTCTTTCCAATCTCCTCATTCACTTACTTCGCCTTCCATTTCCTGCCGTCCCAGTCAACTCCCGAATCCGGACCTCTCCCCTTTACTCTCTTCCCTCATTCCTGAATTCTTCGCGCTCGATGTTTCAAAATTGAAACTTTCTCCCGCCGCTCCTCTTTTGGACGTCACATCATTTTTCTATGTCTGTCCTCACTGCAAACTTATCACGAAAACTAACTTAGAAGAAGCATGGGAATAATATTAATGACTGGAAAAATGTCCAGTTCATTCACAGAGATGCTCCAAAAAATACGTCAATCGTGCATTTTATGAGCGCACGTTACATGTTGTCTGAATTTTAAAGTCTAAATGCACATGCTTTTTCCGAAAAACTTAATTTTAAAATTAATGCATATATTTGAGGACCATTTTGCTGAATACATTATGATTGTAGATAAGTTCATAATGAGACGTGGCCGCATACGAGTTACTCATTGAATACGTTCATGGGTATACTTATGAAGGAATTTATCTGTATCTAAAATTATTCTCAACAATTCCTACACATTAATATAGTAAAGAATTGATAAATACAGTTTGAAAATCTCCCTTTATACGCCAAAAACGCCTCATATATCATCGGCTTGATACCTCTGCCAAGAGGACATCACCCGATGTGCTTCGGCTTATGACTTGGTTGATTTGATTGAAGAAAAATATAGTATTTCCATTATGAAATGTTGAATAAACGTTTCAAACATGACTTTGTCGAAACAATGTAAAACATTAATAACCGTCCTATCATCATCTTGTCATAAGAAAACTCAATGCGTTCTAACAATTCTAAAATTATAGTCCTCACCTGCTCTCTTCGGATGTAAAAGTATTTTGATTATTCATGTAATCCCTACTTATTTACTTTCTCTACGTAATGATTTTTAACGAATATCAGAGCTAATTTTCTTCAGATTTCGCCTAATTTATTACCACTTTCTTCGATGTATCCAAATACCTACAATATATCTTAAATTTCCAGCAGTTCACTAGGGAATAGGAACCAAAATCACAGTAATCAAGTCGGAAGCTGTTTGATTTCAAAGGTGAGGGTAGAGCTCACCCCGAGCTATGCCCTTAGGCGTGTGAAATTCGCACATCAACCGGGTAGAGGGCCAAGTTCCTTTCCCTTTGCCATCATTTGATTTCCCACGAAGTTCCAGTAGCCGGAAATTCGCAACGTTTGGGTTTTAGATTGGTTTGCTCAAAGGCATCAGCCGGAATTTGAAATGGGAACAGGGAAGATAAATGAAAAAACCGTGTGGGCGTACATTTCTAAATGCACCGATGAGTAAAACACAAGCTGACAAATGATTTACCTCTCTTCTAATAATTCCTGCACAATATTCATGCAAAATTATCAGTTACTAAAATACCCTCCGTCATTATTTAATGAATTTGAATATATACGAAGTAATTAGTCCATTGTCATCACGATAAATTCAATTCAACAATAACCCAAGAGGCGGGCGAATAATAAAGTTTAAAAAAATACTACAAACATTTATCTCCATTGAACATTAATTACCGCATCAATCAATTTACTGGTATTTTTATTTTTTCATGATCTACTGTCCTTCACTGCTAGAGTTTGGTGATCGCCAAAACTGGAACTCAACTCTCGGTCGATCCAATAAATGAGACGGCTTAACTTAATGAATGAGATTAATGAATTAGTTAGGGGTAATCGCTCCTTGTTCTCGACATCTTTAAGTAAGTATTGGAATAGGTTTAAGATATATAGAGGATCTTCGTTAACGTGTTAAATAATTCATGAACGGGAATTCAACAAAATGTCCCTTCATTAACTCTCCTTGGCTCAGAAGCAAAGGAGATCTTCCTTTTCCTTAACCCCCGGGCGTATTTTATTTTCCAACAGCTCTATGCGTATTTTGGCGCACTCACCATTTCTCGTAGACTCCCCCGCTTATCTCTTTCCCCACCCTGCCCGCCATGCTCCCTCACTCACGGATCGCTCAACGTCTTTTCGGAGCACTAACCACCTCCCTACATCACTCCCCGCCCTTCATCCGAGGCGTTCCTTTTCCTAAGGCACCCACTCCAAACTCTCCATCTCCATTAATTAACACTCGTCCCACCCTCTCTCCGCTCTCTTCCTCGCACTCTCCCCTCCTCTCTAAGTGACTGTCTCTCCTCGGCCTTCGACTCAGTACATCATCCCCCTCCTTTCGCCTCCTACGAAGCCCAACTCCCTCTTTCCGACTGTCCTCACTTTCACTGTCCTTGCTTCCTTTGGCGGCTTCGCGTCCCTTCCAGCTACCGCCGCCGCCTCCTTCTAGACCCAACTCTCCGCAAACCTCTTCGGAATTATTCCTGCCCATTCCGCGGCAGCTCAAAACTCACTCGCTCACCCATACTCCCTTGCCCACCCACTTGGCTCACCACCTCCCAAAGACCCTCCTGCAGACATTCCAATCCTCCTCACCTGGAAAATGGTCTGCGCACCCCTGCGCTACCACTAAGATTCTCTTATCTCCTTCCGCATTATTCCGAGTTTAGGCGGCGGTGCAAAAAATAATGTTTACATGCAAAAAGGTTCTACATCCTACAAGCACGAGGAGATCCAAATTTATATCTCTGTATGGTTTACATAATCTTAGGAGTTAATTCCTCAAAATATGTAGTTTCTATTTTTGCTATCAGCACATAAAATTATCGCAAGGAATCCTAAATATATGAGTATAGATATCTTAAAATATGAATCCTAAATCAATACATTTTGAAAGCATAAGCAAATATATATACATGTATATATATATAAATATATATATGCATTTTTTATATATATAAATAATTATATATATAATACACATATATTTTCACAAATATATTTGCATTTGCTTTAAATCGTAGCTTTAAGTCAATCTTTCTAATAAAATAGGTTTAAAATGTATTGATTTAGGACTAATATTTCAATATATATATATATATATACGTTATATATATATATGTGGGTCGCGGTGGTCTAGTGGGTAGAGCATTGGACTACTGACCAGAGGGTCCCGGGTTCGATTCCCGGGCAAGACACTCTGGGCACCTGCAGCTCCACCCAAGCTAATTGCTTTTTCAGGTACCAGATCTTCCTGGGAAACCATAACCGGCACAGGGAAAGGAACTGGCCCCCCTACCCTGATGGGTGAATAGTCACACACCTTCGGGCTTAGTACATGGGTGACCTCTACCATCACCTACTAAACCGACCTTCGGGTTGATTACTGTGTTTATGGTATATATATATATATATATATATATATATATATATATATATATATATATATATATATAAACCATAAAATAAATTTATATATATATATAAACACAGTAATCAGTATATATATATATATATATACATATATAAATCTTATATTTCTTAATTTTAAGTTAATTTTTATAATAAGTTAGGAAAATTTGCTCATGTCGCTCTTTATAATCTTAGGTTTCAGTTCTAGACAAGATTTATGTTCATCCAATTTAATTAAAAACTAAATCCATTTTAAATAAAATAAAAATCAATGCAAACGTTTTCACTTAAAACGACACTATATGAAAAGACAAAACGCTTATTTGATGTAACTCGATTTAAAATAGCAAAAAGTCTTTTTTTTAGAAAATGTAGTATTTATATGTGCGTAAAAGTCAATTTCGTTTAAATCCCTCAACATTTTTAACAAGAACTCTCCAGGGTAAACGAAGCTTTCACCGTTTTTTAACGTTTCAAAAAACCAAACCGAAATTTATTCTACATTTATACCCTAAATGGAGGAGTGAATCAAACTCCTATTCTACTGTAAAAGAAGAAAATTTCTCCAAGAGGAAAATAAACTCTTTTGACTACTGTAAAGATTTAAAAATATTATTTGAAACATTTGAAATATGGAAAAATTTGGATGTCAAGAAAAAGTATTTAAGCGCAACAAAATTATAAAAAACGGCACAGTGATTCATCGCGTAAATTCCAAGTCATCATTTATTAATCACCTCGGATTATTTAATTATTATACAGCTTTGACAAGTTAAAAAACTTGATACATATTTTCGAGGTTTTTCCCTAAAATTGATTATTATTTGGATTCATTCCCTGACTTTGAGCTACTGGACGTGGAAAGTGGGACGATTTTATCAACAACATGGTGTAAAATAAATAAACAAGTTAATTTAACTCAAATCTCATTCCGCCGCAAATTTATTTCGTTTTGATCATATATTAAACGAACGTATTGATTTAGCTAAGAATGCCCGTTTACGTGAACTTGGTAAGTGCGTTGCGTTTGTAGGTACGATTCAAAGGAGCAATGCAAAAATAGGGAAGCACTAATATAATTAGAATAATTATCTCCCCCTTTAAAGACGCCTTGCTCTCCTCTTTTATGGCTTCCATCCTAACAAGCCCAGCCACCAGCCCTTAGGGCGGCTTTCGTTTATGCATTCAGAAGTGCTGAGTGTTGATTTTTTCTCTTCTACCCATATTCTTTTAATAATTCGTTCCTCTTTCTCCCCCTTATCTTTTCAATTCATACTTATGCTATCCTCCAGTTTTTCCTGGTATTCTTCTTACCTTTTTACGAAAATGAGGTATGTTTTAATCTCACTCTAATGAAAATAATTATTAAATCTTTTCCTTAGCACGGATTATCCTTATAAAATTACACTTTGTTCCAATAGATACACATTAGGTGTAATAAGAGATTTTTCGAGCTAAAACAGAAACATTGCAGAGAAAATATTGAGAGCTTTAAAAGTCGCATGTAATTTCGAAACATTTAATTTCTTGCCAATGAACAAATTTCTTTGAGTAATTAATTGAGCGCATCAATACTCATTTCGTCACGAATAAATTCATTGAAATCGAAACATGAGGAAATACACCGTCTATTGTCTTTGAAGCACAGCTTTCTCTGAAGCAATTACCAATTAAATCCAATTTATCGGCTCTCCTTCGAATTAACGATAAAGTCACGATTTTCAAATGGTAACCCAAATCACAGCATTATTGCCAGTATTAAAAATAAAATAACAAATAAACTGACAATGTTTACCCCGGATCTCTTGATTGTTCCCTGATTTTGTATAATCATCGATACCTGTTCCTCAGCTTGCCAAATCACGCCCGTTTCTGTCTTCCACGTCTTCCTTTCACCACCCAATTCCCTTATCCAGAGTCCCTCTTCCACCCTCCATAATATTCTCTCCCTTCCCCCATCCTTGCCACCAGTGCCCACTGAGATAAAAGGACCTTAGGAGTCCCGTCTTCCCCGTTACACTACTCAAACGCCGTGCCCTATGTTCTCCCTCCTCCTTAAGCTCCTTCCTACTCGCCTCTCAAAAACCCAACCTTCCTCTTTTTTGTTCTTTTTAAAGATTTCTGGGAGCCCACGTGCGTCTTCTTCCTTCCGAAAAAGGGGACGGCGACGCCGCGTTGGGTGGGTGAGAGGGGAGACGCTAGGAGATTGCCGCGAGAGATGGAGCGGTGCAGGAGGGTAGAGAGAGAGAAAGAGGTGAGGGCAGACGTGCGCCATCCATCCTATCCCATCCCCCACCCGAAAGGAGTCAACATCTGCCTCATCCTCCTGAAAACATTCTCTTTCTCACGCCAACTCTTTCCCACACCCTCTCCTCCCACTCTCTCCCATTCATCCCTCACTTCTTCTCCCCTCCACCTACCGCCTCGACTCCACCCTCCCCCCTGGAGAATTTGAACCTTCAGAGAGGAATCTCGCCGGCGAGAGATAGAAGTTTTCCCGGGGACTGAGCGGCAGTGAGGATGGAATGAGAATTAGAGGGAGAGGAGGTGGAAGGAGAGAAGGGAAGCAATGGGGAGACGGAGAGAGAGAGAGAGAAACAAAGGGAAGAAATGGAAAAGAAGGCGGGCAGAAAGGGAGGTGCCGGCGATGAATGTGGCTCCGGGGATGGGGACGATGCGATGGGAGAAAGCAACATGGGAGGGAAGAGGGGCAAGGACGGATTTACATTCGGAGAGCATCAGGAGTAGGGAAGAGCAGAAAGGGCGACGAGGAGGGAGGAAAAGCATAAAATGGAAAATCCTCAACTACATGTTACCTGCCACCGTATTCAAGTCCTCTGTGACTTGGTAAATGAAAACATCGATGGTGGATTGGAATGGGAGGAACAAAGATTCAGGGAACATTGATATAGTAAAAAGGAGATAATAAGGTGCGCTGTAATAAACTAGAGATTGACTGTAGTACTAAGTTAAATCGTACGCTGAATGAATAAAGAAATAAAATCCAAAGTTATTTCTAAACGATTTAGAAAACTAATGTATCATTCAAGTGAGTCACTTTTCCCTATAAATAATTGGTGGGTTATGTTTAATTACCATTAAAGAGACTGATTATAGATACAGTGAGGAAGATTTAAAATCTTAGAAATCACCTCTTTTATCTTCAGAGTCTATGATTGGAAATGGTGTAAAATGACTTTGCTCGTAGAAATAGCAAAGAATGTTCATGTAAGTATCAATTAATGAATGGCGGTTAGTGAAAAATGAATAAACAATATCTTAGATCTCTAAATTAATGAAGCAAAGGTTTGAAAATAATTAGACGAGGAAAGTTCTACGTAAATGAATTCATAAAATCTTATCATATAAAATGTTGTCAAAGATGGCCTTAGGTCACCAAAGGCGAAATCTAATCTGTAATTATTCGTATGCTTGATAAGAATGGCAATATGCTTCCAGAAAAAGATACTCGGGCATAAAAAAAGTCAATTAGATGCCCCGAAATCCTTTAAGTGAAGGAGTTTATCAGGAAAGGGAGGCAGAAGAATGATACTGAGGAAAGATATATCGATGCTTTCTCAAAGAAAAATAATACACTGGAGTCAAATTTAACGGTAATTATATTGCACTGAATTCTAATATTATAGTTATTTTATTAAAAACTATCCATTACTTTGTAATAAACTACTTTTATATAAATCAAGTGGAAACGTACAAAATAAGTCGTAAATACATAAATGCAAATCTATCATTGCAAGAAAATACGTCGAAGCCTACTATGCAGAAGATAGGCCATTGCTCAATTAAATTTATTTCTTCATTACTTGTCATCGAAATTTAAAAGGCTGAATTTCAACAGTACGTAAAACTATTGTGAATTACGTTTCCTACGAATTTTCTCAGGTTTTTCCAACGACAAAGTTCCCTCCTTCAGGTATTCATAATTTCTATCTCTCTTCAGTCCGTCAAAATACTATATTTCTTCCATCCTCTTCCCTGCTTATCCAGCATTTTCCTTGTATTATACCTTTAAATACCTCTTAATATTTCCTACCACCATTTTTCTGACATTTTTTTAATTTCACTCCCACCTTCCTTTCTGCTGACACCATATTCAAAACGTCGTCGTTTGTCTCCTCTCTGTCTAAATTCAATTTTCCCAATCCTCTGCATTCCCACTCCTCAAAAACCTCCATTGAATGCTGATAATTTCTTTGCCTTAGTGGACCAGGTTTCGAAGCCATTCAGCGCCACACGCAATGTTTAACTTTTAGCTCATTTATTTGTTCATTTAACTTTAAAATTTAGTTATTGTATACATAATCTTTAGTCATCACGCCTCATTTTCATTTTTATTCCCACAAATTACTTATTTGATGATATTATTAATCTTCTACCGTCTTTACTACTACGTCCATTTTACTTAAAAAGTACTACATACGATACTCGTATATTCATAGACTATATATATATATATATATAATCTTGAAAATGACGCACTCCGGCGACGCACAAACACACAAACACTAGGTTAATAAATATTAAACACACAGAAACATAAAAGAAGGACACTTACAGTAGATATTTACGTTTCGACGGCACGGCCGTCGTCATCAGAATGTTTCTGATGACGACGGCCGTGCCGTCGAAACGTAAATATCTACTGTAAGTGTCCTTCTTTTATGTTTCTGTGTGTTTAATATTTATTAACCTAGTGTTTGTGTGTTTATATATATATATATATGTATATATATATATATATATATATATATATATATATATATATATATATATTCATATGAAAGTCTCACGGATGTGAATCATAATGTTTATGAAGTTATCCCTAGAGAACAAACACAGAAACACACAAACAAGAAAAGAAACACACGTTTTCAAATATTCGGTGGTACAAGCCACCTTTCTCAAGGAAGAGAACTAGAGAACTCACTTCTTTCTGTAAATTTTCCAATTCAATATAACGCGGAAATCAATTTTAATTACAGAAGTGATCTATAAAGAAAGGCTATTTAACTATGAATATTATGAACTCATTTTAAGCAGCACTAAGATATCAGACTAACCACGTTTTTTTATCGTCTTTCTGTCAAATTTTCCACTATAGGATAAGTTTTAAGAATTCCTAAAAAGAAATCGCATATGAGACATTTCACATTAATTCGTAATCGAATTGACACTGACCACCTTGATTTTGATGAAAATCGCAAACATGCTATATTGAAATTCAGTATGATTTGGATCGCTTAACGAAAATCATCCGAATAACGGCCATTTTTCATAAAGATGGTTTTAAAACACTAATTTTCTTCATGGTCTCTTTGGAATTTTCATGAACATGTCTAAGGATATAATTAGAAAAAAATATTCGATGAGTCGCCTTCCATCTAAACTTTATTTTAATAGTGAACAAATTTAATTATGGACAATATAAGATTTTAAAACAAATAATGGCTAAAATATATAAAAAATGGCTAAATATATACATATATAAAATCTTATATTGACCATTATTAAATTTGTTCACAAATTAAAATAAAGTTTATATGGAAAGCGAGTCATCGAATATTCTTTTCTAATTATACCCTGAGACATATGTCCTTGTAAATTCCAAAAAGACCATGAAAAAAATTACTATTTCAAACAATTAAAAAAAAATGTTTGTTCTTAATTTTAATTTCCTAATTAAAAAAATGTTTGAACTTTTGAAGTTCATTTTCTTCAATTTCAACCATTTTTAATGTCATATCCTATTTCTCACAGTGCATAATATTAAATTTTTGGAGGGCGATTTTCCATTTAAAGAAAGAATAATTTTTAATATTTTCATCAGAATCTTTTTCAGCGTTGACATACTTAATGCCATGATATTGTAGATTATCTATCGGCTAAGCTAACTTTTTTCTTAGACACAAGTTCCCAAACGGTACAGCGGTATTTTACTTGTCTATCTAAACAACACACAAAATGACATTCACCTTTATAACAAGCCCCACTTAAGTTCGGGATATTTCCTCCCTCCCTCCATTCCGTTCAACATCGCTATCCTACTCCTACCCCTTCCTCGTTTTCCAAACATTCTCCCGTATTTTACGGTTTTCAATATCGAATTGCCCACGAAAAACGCTCTGTAACTATTTTCCCTGTCTCTCTTTGATTACTCCCAGCAATCCACTCTCCTCCTACACCATGACTAGTCAATTCTCGTTTTTTTTTCCTTTCGGAATAATAATATAAACTTTTCTCTTTCTGGAAAACCGCATCACCTTTGTTTTATTTACACTTATTTACTCATTTACCATTATTTACTGCACGCTTCAGTTGTCGGTTCCGCGTGTGGTTACTGCTGAAGTCATTCGTTCAAATTCCGAGCCAGGATAAGGATACAGAGAAACGGACGAAATATCAGAATCGCAAAAGTTTAAATATGGGGAATGAACAATTCACAAAGCATTAAAAAACTAATATATACTGGATTCGCGGTCCGATGACCGCTGCTGACAAGTAGACCGGTCGTGGAGGGAAAGTGTGACGTAACATTGTATTTTTCTTGCCGTTTATAATGTACACACAGAACACACTTCAGAAGTTTTGAACAGAAAACATGGGGATAAAAGCACCATGACCTAACAGAAATGCTGATATAAAACTGAAGGGTTTTTTCTCTCTTAATTTTAATAACTGGTCATCAAAATTTCAAAAATGCACTGTCCATTTTAGGTATGGCAATTTAAAATATGAGCGAAATTAAAGATTAGAAACTTTAAAAGTTTTTTCATCCATAATTTAACATTCACATATTTAAGCAAACAGATGTTTAACACATTTTTAGTCGCCATTGTTAAATTTGGCTTTAAGATCGCATTAAAAGCAGGTACATCAGACGTATTTTTATGCTGATTCCACCCTGAGATATAACGTCATGAAAATTCAATGTTTTTGAAAGCCACCTTTTTAAAATATGGCCACTTTTGGTTGCTTTTACGATTTTCGCATAGCACTCTAAATTAATTTTTTTTCCGAAAGGACAAAATGTCCTGAGATTTTTCTCTAAACCCTGGAGATCAAGGGTCAACTCGAGACTGAATTGACGTGGGATGATTTATTTTTTAAATTTATTTTGCAATCACAAGATCTGTTTGAGAAAACCAACTACTAAAAACCCCTTGTTTTAGTCTTTACATAAGTAAACCAGAAATGCTTTTATTCCTCACATACAATGAGAGAAAAATACACTAAATTCTAGCTATAAGGTTATTGACTTTGAAAACTCATAAATTGAACCACTCCGGACACCTAATTATCTGGTAATTTGAACCCTACGATATGTTAGGATTTATGATCCATATAGAATCCGAAATATTTTATAAAATTTAAAATGGAGACTAATTAGCACCGCTTAAATACAATGCTTCCATTTATCAGTGGAATTTCGATCTTTTTTCGACAGATCCCACCCGTCTTTAGAACAAAACGTCTCTAGAAATAAGAATTCATTTTTTTTACATTTGTACCATGTGTTAACCAAAAAACGGTAACACTTAAACCACGCTCTCAATATCTTATATTAAGTTCATTTCTTCAACTACGTACGTGAAATGATACTCTGAATACTAAATATAACGTTTGTATTTGCAAAGAAGGTATTCAATTGCTAAATAACAGGGTTTATCAAAAACAATTCTGCTGTTTCTGGAAATTAACCTTGGATTAAATACGTTTCATGAATTCAAAGAAGATTCAATAAACTAAAATCGCCAGAATTAATTCAGTAAAAACGACCACTCTCTGTCTGTTCGGATATCGGTAAATATGGCAGGGAAACCGTAATAACCCTTTGGAAGAAGACCGATGAGCGAAGAAATCCCAAATCCAATAGCCGCGACGGGACAGCAGTCCCAGTACCATTCCATCAAGACTTTGATAATCATCATAAGAGAATTGGAATATAGGTCCGGAGAAATCTATATGGTGATTATTCACTGGAAATTTCCGGAGAAGAGAGACTGCTTGACAAATTTTTGTCGGTTGCTTTGGATTAGGCGAAAATAGGGAAAATCAGAGAGATTTATAAATATATATAGTGGAGAATGGGTGTAATGCACGCAACTGAAGAAGAGTTTATGATCATACGAAGAGAAAATTAGGTAAAAGAAAAAAAATTAACAACACGCATTCTTTTGTTAGTATCACGTAGTAAATTCGCGAAAAGTGAGGAATATTTGCGACAAAATATCGTAAGTGTTCCAAATTCTGTAAAAAGGATGCAAATGGCTAAAAATGAATTTATTAGTTCCGGAAAATAAATATGGAAAAGTCCTTTCATAAACGGGAAAAAAAGTCCACGCTATGAATTAAAATCGACTCCAAACGAGAAAAGTTGTACAAAAAACAAACACAGTCATTTCTCACTTCACCAGACACGTCTTCCTTTATTCTGCTCCTTTCGCCAACAATGTCTCGCACTTGCATTTCTAACTTCCGTCATCCCACTCAACGGTGACAGGAAAAGGGTTTATTTGTGTTTTCCTGGCTTTCAAAATTTTGCATTTTGCAACATCGAGACCTTTGACAGAAAACTTATTTCTATTCAACTTCTTAAAGCTAAAATATCAAAACATAAATGAAGGCAAGAAAGTCAAACCAAAAAATTTTCAGCTCTTTCAAATATTCCGCCCTTTGGAAGCAATTCCTTTCTCAACAGTACGAGTAACCAAACAAAAGAAATAGAAATAAATATTTTTAGTTCAGTCACTTGGCTATTGAAATAATTTTCTGCTCGAGTGACCTGCAAGAGGTGAACGATATTCTTCCTCTCCACGTATTACTTCTTTAAGACATGACTTTCTCTAATCCTCTTCATCTTTAGAAATGTTTACTAATACTAGGACATTAAGTTATACATTTATTTTGTCTATATTCTGTTCGTAGATTCTGATTCCTAAAACAAAATATTATAACAAGTGAGTTTTAAAAATATAAGGATTATTCCTCCAACGCCTAGATCATAGGCTAAAGGTCGCAGACACTTCCTCGGAAACTAAGCTATTACCTAATTGACTCTAGTGCGAGGAAATATCCAATTTTACGCCAAAGATAGATAGGACATTGAAACTAGATAAACTTGCTATCTTCTCTAATGGCAAATAACTTCAGGCAGATCGCGCTTTTCAGACTTAAGATACAGGACTCAGCGGCTGAGTGGACGCCCCGAGTTCAAATCAGCCTAAAAGTCTAAAAAGCATAACCCAAGATTCGTGTGTTCCTGGAAAGCAGATCTTTAGAGAGGACACGCGCGAGTAGTAGATTCACAAGGGTTTGTGAAACATATCATCTATCAAACGATCACACTGAACATAGGCCGACATTGCCTTGCTTTTAATCAACCGAGCCAACTTTGGAGCTATTTTTTCCAACCACAGTCGAAAAATTTAATTTTATCCCTCGTGCTTCCTCTGAGTTATGGCCATTTCTATTTTTGTAAACCTATCTGTAGCAATAAAAATGAACACTTCACAAATTCTTAACGAGAAATACCGGCAAAAGTAATATCTTCTTTTAGATTGACATTTGATTTCCAGTTCAGTCCCTCGGGGTTTTAATCTTTCTATTCCTAAAGCATATACACGTTGTTAAATCAAGCCAAAAAAAAAGTTGGGCTCAATTATTAGGCAATACTCTTACTAAAACCAACAAGTCTGAAAATTTGAATAAATTTTACATTCCCCCTTGATACTTCCCATTCCAACTGCCTAAATGGTAATTTAGCTAAAATCGAGGTTTTCGTTTTATCTAAGAAAATATTACCAATCTCTATGCATTGCAAATCACTTCATTTTTATTCAAAAATTCAAGCTAAAGATAAAATTCACGCCAAGCAAATAACTCATTCGCTCGCTTCACACTCGTCTTTCCCCCATTCTCTCCAATGCCATCGCGGGATAACCGTTTAATCTCGTTTACCATCAAATTTTGCACGATGGATTAGGCGTCATGGAGGAGTGGGGAGAGGGTTATGAGGGAACAGTAAGGGGTGAGGCGAGGGAGGGAACGAGATCTCGTATTTCTCAATTCTTCTCTCCTCCGCTTTCCACTTTTACCCTCCGCGGGGAGAATTAAAGTTTCGCGGACCGAAATTTCTCCCCGTTCTCCACGCTTCTTCCACCTACATAACCCCACCCTCCACCTGTACCCCTCCCACATCCTTAGTTCCCAATTTCTCCCGCAGCAACGAACTGACGCCACATCCGCGTCGTCGAGAGTGTACCCACCCCACCAAACCCACCTCCTTCTCTATATCTCACTCACCCTCTTCCGCGTTTATTCCGTGCCTCAGCGAATCCCCTTCCTCCATCGTTTCATTTCCCCAACGCCATCCTCGAGACTTCGCGCACTTGACCCCCGCCCACGCTGCAGAGACGTGAGACCCCTCCTTCACTACCCCCACCTCCACCCCTGCATCGGATTCTCCGAATTACTCAGCGCAATCCACGCACCGAAATTCCTCGTAACTCTTGTCTCTCCCTTTCTCTCTCTCACTCTCTCGCTCTTTCCCCCTCCAATGTCCCACTTAGCATACGTCGAAGTCTAGCAAGGACTACCGATCGAGCTCACCGCGATCATAGTTTCCGCTGAGCGGGCGGAAGATTCGAGTGCATCCATTTCGCCCGGGTTCCGTACCACCATCGGTGCGGCATTTTGTACTTTCCTGTAGTCACCTCGCTCGTCGGAAGACTTTTTCTAGTGGACGACATGCCTTAATTCTTAAGTGCGAAGTGAGTAAAGTAACGGCGCCCAGATCGATACCGCATCGCAAGTTATGGCTTAATGCTCTCTCCACGTAAAGAATTCTTGGATGCTAAAGCAAACTACGCCAAAGCGTTCCGGAATGAAAGATAATTTGGGAAGTAAAGACTGGAGTTACTTGAACGAGTGATAAAATATGCCAATTCTTTATGAACAGGTTAAAATAGTACATTTGTAATAATACAAAATGTATCTTTAATAAATATCAATAATACAAAATGTGTGCAGCATGGCTTTATATATTAAAAATTTATATAGCATAAAATTTTATATCTCCTCGCAAAAATTGTAAAAACTAATTGACTTGGAATAATAGGCAAACAAGAAATTTTTAACATGGCAGACTAGAGACAGAGCGTTCTAGCAGTAAATTAATATCCCATTGGAATACTTTTCTGATTTCAACTCTGTTTTCAATTGCATTATGAGTAAAGTAAATAACAATTCAGTGAGAAAATTATAGTTATATGAGAAACGAAAAACACATACGAGAAATTGACAACCGTCTATAATGATTAAAGATGGCAATATTTCAATTCTGGAAAATTTTCAACACAATTTATTAATTATTACGGAATATTATCGATCTATAGATAGTGTAACAAAAACTATTTTCCTGGAAAACTGTAAAAATGGCACGGGTTTTCATTACGCAGAAGGTATTTCAATAGAGTGTAGTTGTTCATTTTACTTACGTGAAAGTTAATGTTTTTCGGATAAACCGACGGTGGACATCTGTCAATCATGAAAACAGGTCCCTTTGACGTGAGGCGGCGGAAGCAGGATTACTGAAGCTTTGCTGCTGCTGTTGAGGGGCCGCCGAAAATTCTATAGTTGGATTTTGTCTCTATTTTCCTTATGATGGTGAACAGTTTGAATCTGGTCTCTTTACCTGTAAAGATAGAAAATCACTTATTAAACATATGCCTTCAAAAATGTATATCAAATATAAATATATCCACATTCAAACACGAAATACCGCCATACGGCGAATAAATATTCATTCACATTGAAATAGAGATAAGGAAATGGGAAATGAACACACATAAAGGACGAACACAAAAGAGGTGGGGATGGCGGATGTGAGCAGATCACAAATGTAAAAATATTTTCCTCGACCGGGACTTGAACACCGGATCTCTCCACTTGCCGGGCGGATGCTCTAACCACCTGTGCTAGTGAGAAAATGTAATTTTACCCAGAAATCTGCGATCTTATAAAGCGCCAAAGTGCTCCGAATCATTGGCCAGGAGATGGCGTTAGGGAGCTGTTACATCCACCAAAGAAAAATTGACAAACACAAGAGGAGAATAGACAGTAGGTTAGCAAGCAAACAACATCATAAAGGATAGAAACGGTGCGTTTCATGGCACGCATAGCCAGAAGAAGAGACTAGCCACATTGGCCAAATACACATTCGAACACGAAATACCGCCATACGGCGAATAAATATTCATTCACAATGAAATAGAGATAAGGAAATGGGAAAGGAACAAAACCTGAACAAACTGACACGCTTTCGAAATAAAATCTAGCGAACTCTTACTAACGCCCCTTGGTTCGTCCGAAACTCAGACACTCACAAGGACCTCAAAATACCGAACCTACCAACCTATCTAAAAGACCTAGCCCTGTCATTTCAGCAAGGAATAGGAAATACTGGAAACCCTCTCATAGAACCTTTATGGGACTATTCTGATAATCCCCATTTTAAATACAAATGTGCAAAAACAATTCTAAATGTTCCTTTACCATTTCCTTATCTCTATTTCAATGTGAATGAATATAATATATATATAAATATATATTTATATATATATGTATCTTTTATGCATGCATTTCATAAATAAGTGAATATATTCATTAATAATGAAATAATTCTATTTTTCCGCAGAAAAATCTATCTTCATCCTAAGGCAGATTAAAACACTATCAAAAACATAGAAATATCTAAAATATCATCAAAAAAGTAGAAAACATTATTTCAAAAATTATAACGAGAGGTAGATAAATTATATTTCCAAACTCTGTTCTCTGCTCAAGGGATAGAACTAATTTTAGGTAAAGCTTTCAAATATCAATTTATAAAATATGTATGAAAGGGAAAACAAAATAAATACTATATATGTGTAAGATAATCTTAATTATTAATTACTGCTAGAATATTTAAACTCCCAAGTAAATTGATGATAATTTTCGGTCCAGATTCGACATACATTCGATGGAATGAAGGATTGTAGGGTCTTATTTCTTATTTATAACGAGATTCAAGGATAAGAGATCCAAAAATAAGAAGTACATATAAGAAGAGAGTAAATAAGAACATAATTATATATAATCTATATATATATATATATATATATATATATATATATATATATATATATATATATATATTATATCTTATATAAGAACATTATTATTATTAGGTAATCTACCGGTTACGGTAGGTTTTTGGATGGACACAACTATCAAATAAACATTTTGTAACTCCAAACAAAACCCAATCCAGCAACCTAATCTATATTAGGCCCCTCTTCTTCTCTGTGTACTTCTTTCCTCCCTTCATCCCGTCCAACATCCCTATCCTATTCCTGTCCTCGCTTGCCCAACATTCTCCCCTCTACTACCTTCTTCAACATTCCACTACTGCTTAATATGTCTTTCATCCATTTTTCCTGCCTCCATAGGATTTCTCTCAACAAACCTCCCTCCTCACCCACCATCTCCAGTACTTCCTCATTTGTTTTCCTTTCAATACGAACAGAGAATACATATTTAGTAGAGAAAGAGAAAAGAGAAGAGAAAAACTAAAAAATACAAACAGTTACTGCGAATTAAGTATCCGAATGTTCCCCTTTAAATGGATCCTATGCCAGACTACAATTGCTTAAAAAAGTATACCGTTTTAAAGCACCATTTAATTTCCATTTCAATGGCTATAAAAATTAATACTCATAATCATAACTAACATTGAGATTCACTTCCGTTCGTTCATTCAATAAAGAAACTTGTTGAGCGTGTGATGTGCCTGTGATACTGGTAATTTTCTTTCATTTTTTTCCGGGGGACCATATATTAAATTAGGACTATTACATTAATAGCTTCATTGGCTATTCCACAATCGAACTCGACCAATTTTCCATCTGCCAGTTCGTTCTCTGCCTTTAATCTTCCACGTTCCTCACATACCCCAACAGCTGTGGTCTCGTACTAGCGCCCTCTTTTTTCCATCCAAACCGTTGAAAAGAATACCACTCTTATTCTTCCTTATCGTGCCTTCGACTCCTTTATTCCTCTCCCTCCCCGCCATTCATCCGCTTTCGCCTCGCCCTGGCCCCGTCAGTCAGTGGAGTGGAAAAAAAGGTTTTACCTCCTCTTTCAATAGGCGCGGTCTTCCAGGTATCTTTCATTTCTTTATAATCCCCCTGACTGAAGAGAGGTGCTAAAGACGAATGCGCCACAACGGAAGGAATGGGAGAAAAGGAGAAGGAGGCGAGTGGTGAATTGAGGGAAGACTCTTTACGCAAACTCAGGGAATGAGAGCAGCCCTCCCTTCTCCCAGCAACGTCAACATCAGAATGTTTACAGCGCCGTCGTTCTGCCGTGGTATAAAACTGAAGTTGAAACACGAGAGGATGAGTGAGGAGGGATCTTTCAATCTTTGAACTACTTGTTAAAATACACTTGCCCTTTTAACGCTCCGCCTCGACCTTTTCTTCCCTTCGCGTAACTCCACTGGCACTTTACCTTCTCGTCCGACATAGTAACCATTTCCCCTCTCCCACCTCAATCCCTTCCGCTTCTCCTAACCCCCACCCCTGAGGACCGTGCGATGCCTGAATTTGGGCATCGCAGTGAGATGAAAACAGAGAGATGAATATCCGAAGAGACATCTCATTTCATCACACCCGCAACGCATATCACATTTACATAAGGACGATACGATTTGACGCTATTTTTATGTCGTTTTCTCAACGCCGCGTGGAAGAAATTGGTATACGATAAGGATCAATAATATTTGTATTCTCATTCCGCCTTCTCACCCAAGATATTTTTGCGATCTCTGGCGACGAAGTCGCGAGTCGAATGGCATTGCAGAGACAAACTTTGGATCGCAGTATTCATAGACTGCACCGTCTTCGAAAAGCGACATAGAATTAACATCACCTCTGCGGTCGACGAATCGAAATATCGTAGGAAACTGCACCGCTTTCCCTTCGTCGCTCATTTTGCTTGACTTTAGTTTCCTAAAAGCAGGAGAAAGTGAGAGAAAGGAGGGAGGGAGAGAGAGAGAGATGAAAATGTTTTCCATTCTTTCTCCTTCGTACCTCACCGCGAGAAAAAAATTGTAGGCGGTGGTAGTAGATGGGGGTGGGAATGGAGGAAGAAGTAGAGGGCGTTAGGAGCGGAGTGGGACTTCTGGGAAAAGGGGAGAAGAGGAGTGAAAAGGGCATGAATATTTCATTTTTGATACGCACAAGAACAAAGAGTGGGCGCAAGTTTTGAGAGTGGGTTTTTAGGCCGCCGCAACACCAGCTCCCCAGCGGGTGGGGAGTGCAGGCGACGGAAGAAATATGTGAAGGGGTGGGGGAGAGGATCCAAGTGAGTGGAGGAGGAGGAGGCCACCCGGAAAGGGGAGGGATTGAGGGATAGGGAAGAGTGTGCTTATAAATAAGTGAGAGTGCAGGCAAGAAAAAAATAAGATTTTTTTAAGCGGCGTGCACTGAAGGAAAGCAGACGGGAGAAGGAGTAGGAATAGGAGAGTAAATACGTACGTGGAAGGAGCATTTTTGATCGTACCGTTTCGAGTCCCTAGCGTTTTGTCCCCGTTACAGTTGTTCCTTCTGACATTTTCCTTTCGTTTCCATCGTTTTGGATCAGTTTCTCACAGTTAGGTCGTACAAACCACTCCCCCATTTTAATTACTCGCACGTTACAAACAAAAACCGAGTTGTTCGTTTCAACTGAAACAAACCTCCGGCATAAGATGGTATTGATAATGATCCCAGTTCCGCCAGTATAACGAGGGAAAGGACTGAAAAACAAAATAATAAGGTTAACCAAAATTAATTGTAAGAATTCAGAGAGGATTAAAACGAAATCCTGATCTATTCTTGATGCTTATTCCTTTAATGCCAAGCGGAACTTACTTGAACTGAAAATGCAATGATTTTAACTACGCTAAAAAACTGATTAAATTAGAATTTATTACCGCATGTTGCAGTTGCATAAGATCCTATTAACAAATTAAAGAACTGCAGTCCCACAATATAATATACGAATAAATATTCCCCTTCCACAACCTTGGTTACACCACTGTCTGGCATCATTAGGTGAACTGATGATGCCACACAGTGGCGAAACCATAGCCGCGGAAGCGAAAAATATATAATATATTAATCTGTGGAATTGCAGTGTTTTCATTGTTTCCACGATGTCTCCAACTCCAAGGGATGGTTCAAGCATTTTCATAAGTTTTGCATCTTTATCATAAAATTCGTAGTTAAGTTTGTATTGGCGTAATAATAATTCAATAAATCATGTCACAGAACAAAGGAATGTACAAGTTATGGAATCTAAATTAATATTGCCTTGGTATATAACCTATCAAATAAGATCGTATCACTGCAGCTACCTATTAGTAGATAACAAGGGTTTGGTGTTGTAGTTCGATGATGCAAGTAATGTTTATGAGTGAGGTAGGAATGATCATTTTTTCAACAGCAGTCGATTTAATGTTTCAAGAAGAAAGTGAGTATTAACTACATATTTATGAATTCGAAGTATTCATACCAGAAAGTGCTGGAGTAAAACTCTTATGTCGAAAATACATATTTTACCTTAATAGTAAAGATAAACAGGACTCTTCAATGCCCTGAAATCTGCGGATTCACATATGAAAAACCTTGAGAATACTAAGTTCTTAGTCAATTCTTTCTTAAAGTTTAAAAAATAAGATTCATTAAAAATCATTGATATAAAGAAAATTATTTCATTCAAATAGGAATTAGTACAAAAAATACGGAAAGAAACAGAAAACTTTGATATTAACGAGAGAACAAAACAACACTCGTTATTCGCTCCTGCCAGAACAACGAAACAATTTGTCTCTAAATATTCGACTTGAAATTCTAGTATTAACTTCGGACCCTTAGTTTGGAGTGAGCGGATACCACACTGATACACAAATTAGTATAACTGAAAAAATTTTCAATATAATGAATGATGTAATTTGATAGGATCCTTGGCGGAAGGTTAGACACGGAAGAATTATTATAAAATTTAATGTATCCAGGGAAAGTAATATCCAATGAATTTATTTTCTAAACCATTTTAATTTCACCATTACATGGTGAAATTTCATTTTCTCTTTCATCATCTCCCGATCACGAAATTATTTTTCATTAATCTCATAATTTCTCTTCCGTCCCGACATAAAGAAGATCTGCTAAACTAGCTAGACGGCCGTGTTTCTGCAGGTGAACAGCTCAGAGACGCTTACTACAGATATATCCATAAAGTCCCTGTCCATGTTTAAGACATTTCAGAGATGTAAGTAAGATTTAATTTCGAATAAATTCAATCGAACTGAGAACTCAACTGATTCTGTAATCTTTTATACTGAACAAATTACACAAAGTTGGAAAATACATTCGTATTGAAAGTTGGGGAAACTAACTACAGTAGGATTTCACCTTTCATTTCCATAAGAGCGTTCAAAAGCTAAACAAAATAGTCGACTTATCCTGTTCTACTTCCTAAGCTCAAACGTTAGCAAAAGCGTTTTTCGGAGAAAAATTAGACTCTTATATGGCATTAAATGTATGAACGCAAGAACAATTATTTTTAAGTGTTCATTTTATTTATTAACAAGTATTTTTAATTGTTCAATCAAGGCTAGGTAGTATCAAAACGATCCTTGAGAAGAAATAAACTACTATGGCAATCTTACTAATAATACGTATACAGGTAGACGTAGCTTCAGATAAAAAACTTAAATGAGGTTGAAATTTTAATGTATACGCGAATAAAGTAAATATTACCCCCAAGTCCAAAAGAAATTAATCGCAAAAGATGTATTTTGTTACGCTACTGACTTTACCAGAGATAAAGCCAAAAACACATAAATAGTTCAAAAGTTATTTATTTTTCTCGATGCTAAGAAATTGAGTTTCATCATTCCAACTAACTTATTTCCCGTATTATGCTTAACAATATCCTAATGCATCCGCCTATTTTCTTCTCCTAGGTCTCAAATAAATAGTGGCTGGAAAATCTCTTCCATTCAATGCTTTTTTTCCAGTTACTTAGGAAGTGCCCCTGAGGGCACGTGCGGTGAACCTTGAGCAGGATTTTCCCCTCTAGACAACATGGACTTACAGACCTTCCTTTTTTCTTAAAAGGATTTCGTTTTCTTGTGAAATGTGGTATCATCGGAGACGTTGGGTGGATTGGGGAGGAAGGAAATTGGCGCTTGTCACAGGAAGTGAAGTGACCCATCTCTCAGCGGTTGATGACGCCATCCGTCAACGGTTGGAGGATGGAAAAAAAAATGATCGCCATGGCAACGCCATGAAACCTATGAATGTACATACTTCATATTCGCAGAGTTTGGAAGTTCACTGTCATACAAAGAATTTGTTTTTTTTCTCTCTCTCTCTCTCTTTTGTACCCATGCCATCCCGGAGAGTGCCTTGTTTCCTGTCTCCTCATCAAGGTTTTATCCATTCCACTCGCCACGCTCCGACACAAAATGGAGGGTTTTAGAAGTGATCCATCTTCGGGAAATCGGATGGGATAGCTTAGTTTGTAACATGCTAATGAAATGAAGAACCCGTATGACTCGAATCATTCCTGACAGCCTGTGCTTACTTGCCAGAGAAGTATTTTATAGATATCTTTAATTGTATTCCTCCTGCGAAATCTATTAGTTTGCTTATTCACTCTGGAAAATGTGGTCTCATATCATTGGAGTTCCCACACTGCTGTCCCGACGGAGCTCTCCCGAGGAATGCATGTGCAATACTTTCGATTACTCGGAAACTTTTCAACACCGAGCAACCTTCTCTGCAGCATGCATTATTCAGGAAAAAAATGAGATCACTTGGAACGTTTCCAAACTACTGGCCTTATGGTTAAGTGATGCTCTATTTTGTTTGAGATTGATCGCAGTATATAAATAGGCCAGGAGGAAAAAGTCTTTAAATTGAAACAAGAATGTATTGAATTTGGGTGGAAACATTCACCATTTTTATAATCTCATCAAGTGTGGATGTAGAGAAAAGCATTCATAATACCTAATAAAATTGTGGCAAACTAAGTTACGAAAAGTCTATATCTTTCCATAAATACACAACATTAGGAGAAGCCATCAAATAATCTTCCATAATAATATATTCCAACAGAATACAACAACCACAAATCCTATAGGAATCAGTACCAAATTATCTTTTAGGCTATCTTGGAACGAGTCCATCATTAATCATGCTAAAAATTCTAAAAATTAGAGAAATACGTGATGCACCCATAACGCTAGGCCAGTTTCCCTTACAAGTAAAACGGGAAAACGATATGAATTTTACGTGGCTTCCAAAAAGCGTTTTCACTGTTCTTTTTCCATAAAAATGGCAATAATTTATTTAGGGGAATATGCTAATGACTTGAGTCAAATATTTTTGATAAATTTGTCGTGAAATATTTTTTAAACATTGGGTCCTTTAATACCATTAGTAAGAGCTTGATACAAATAATGGTTCGTTTAAATTAAATCACGAGAAAAGGCACATCATTCAGAAAGTAGTAATCATTTTCAAAAGCAAATTCAAAGCATTAATATGAGCACCCTTATTTCCATGATATGTATTTCCTACAAAAAATTTCATTTTTATTTCAATATTTCGTCGATTTAATCATTCCTCTCTTTACTTCAAGTTTTCTCATTAACTACTATCAATTTTAGGGTTTTACTCATCCTTCAGCTATATTCTCCGATCTCGGTGATCTATTTTTATGGAATATTTGTTCGCCTTCATGATAGTCAGTTATTTTTTCGGAGTTTTCCAAGGGGGAACAATGTCAGTGATTCATCCCGTTCACTTTTCTCGTAAAGACGGTATTTATCAAACTACTCTTCAGATATTTACCCAGACAGTTGATAACTCCTACTTTAGGTAGATAGGTAGACGCCTTTATTAGGGTGAAATTGAGACCTAGTGGTCCCTTCTTCCATTTAACCCATCGTCGTATACATATTATATTAGGCATAAAATTTATAATTACCTGAATGTATACCCATAAATACATACAGACAGACACAAATTCACCATGCACAGATTTGCACATCGAAAATAAAGGGAAAATAAATAAATTTTTGTATATATATATATATATATATATATATATATATATATATATATATATGAATATAAACCTTCTGACCTGAAGAAGGCCTCGGAGTAGGCCGAAAGCTCAAATCATCTACAGTGTGAGTGTCCTTTTACGTGTTATCTGTTTTATTCTGTGTTCCATTGTGCCGTCCAAAAGTTATATTGCTCTCGTGAGTACTTCCGCATCATGAATATAAATATATAAATATATATATATTTATGTAATGTTCGTTTCAAGAAGATAAGGCAAGGGCGGCGGGTTAAAAAATGGAATTTAGAAGCAGTAAATGAATTAACGAAGAAGGAGTATCAGGAGGCTGTAGAGAAAATGATGGATGACGGTAAAGAACTGAGTGCTATCGAAGAAAAATGGGAATGTATCAAGAAAGGGATATTGGAAGCCGCTAAAGACACTATAGGAACTGTTAACGGGAAAAGGATAAGGAAACCATGGGTAACGGATGAGATGATTGCAAAGATGGACGAGAGAAGAAGACGGAAAAATGTAAACACAGAGTTAGGCAAAATGAAGTACAAAGAGTTAAACAATAAATTGAGAAGGGCCACAAATAAAGCAAAAGAAGAATGGTGGAAAACGCAATGCGAGGATATGGAAAGACTACAGAAGAAGGGTGAAATTGGTGCTCTATACAGCAAGGTTAAGTTATTATCGGGAAGTAAGAAGGCAAGATCTGTGCTAACAGTTAAAGATAAATGGGGTAAGATAATAGTTGAACCAGGAAAAATCCAAGAGAGATGGAAGGAATATATAGAAACACTGTATGGTAAAGAACTTAGGCCGACAAGGTTAGACATAGAAAAGGAACATGAGGTAGAAGAAGATAGCTTAGGTCCAGGCATACTCGACGAGGAAATAGAAAGGGCATTAAAGGAGATGAAAGCAAATAAGGCTGTGGGGGTGGACAATATTCCTGTAGAAATGTTGAAATGGTTAGGGAAAGGTGGGAAGAAGGCCATATATGGACTGATTCGTAGTATCTATGAGGAAGGAATCTGGCCGGAAGATTTTGTGAGATCGGTGTTAGTTCCTATTCCAAAAAAGGCAAAGGCTTCGTCATGTGAGGATTACAGAACAATAACTTTGATATCCCACGCAGCTAAAGTTATTCTCAGGATCATCAACAAAAGGATAGAGAGTAAGGCAAATGATTACTTAGGGGATGATCAGTTTGGGTTCAGGAAAGGAAGAGGTACGCGTGATGCCATTGCAGTAATGAGATCACTAGTCGAGAGGAATATAGAATACAATCAGGACGTTTTTGCCTGTTTTGTAGATTTCGAAAAAGCGTTTGATAGAGTGAATTGGGAAAAATTAATGCGTGTATTGCAGAAAATAGGAATGGATTGGAGGGACAGGAGACTGATCCGCAACCTGTACATGTCTCAGACTGCTCAGGTGCGAGTGGGGAACGGAGAGTCCGGATGGGCAGTGTTAGGAAGAGGTGTAAGGCAGGGTTGCCCATTGTCACCGGTACTGTTCAACGTATATGTAGAGGAAATGATTAAAGAGGCATGGGAAGAACTGGAGGTAGGAATGAAAGTCGGAGGGGAATTCGTAAAATCGGTTAGGTTTGCTGATGACCAAGCATTAGTTGCTCAGTCAGCCAAGGGGTTGCAAGCATTGTTGAGTGAATTGGAGGTTCAGTGCGGTAAAATATGGGATGAGAATCAATATTAATAAAACAAAGGTTATGCGATTTTCTAGAAAGAAAAAGGCTAAGCTAAATATTAAAATAGGCGGGGAAAGAATAGAGCAGGTAGAGCAGTTTACATATCTCGGAAGTGTTTTGGACCAACACGGTCAAAGTGGTAGGGACGTAAGGAGAAGAATTGCGCTAGGCAAGGAGGCTTTCTCAAAGAGGAGGGAGTTGATGACGGGGACGTTGAGTAGGGATGTTAAGACAAGACTCGTAAAAACTCTGATATGGAGCGTAGCTATGTACGGCGCGGAAACGTGGTCGCTGAAGCAGGAGGATAGACGTAGATTGGAGGCTTTTGAAATGTGGGTGTGGAGAAAAATGGAGAAGGTGAAATGGACCGAAAGGAAAACAAATGAGGAAGTACTAGAAATGGTGGGGGAGGAGAGGGGTTTGTTGAGAGAAATCCTATGGAGGCAGGAAAATTGGATGAAAGGCGTATTGAGCGGTAGTGGAATGTTGAAGAGGGTAATAGAGGGGAGAATGTTGGGCAAGCGTGGTAAGGGTAGGAACAGGATAGGGATGTTGGACGGGATGAAGGGAGGAAAGAAGTACACCGAGATGAAGAGGGACCTGATATAGATTAGTTTGCTAGATGGGGAGTTACGAAATGTTTATTTGATAGTTGTGTCCACCAAAAACCTACCTTAACCGGTAGATTACCTAATAAATATATATATTTACTCTCCCCTCCCATGGACTACAACCTTGTCGTGGTGGAAGGGCTTGTGTGTTCCGATGACCCCTAGAGCTGTGCTGGCGGGAGTAATAATAATTACTCCTGGAAGGGTCACCCATGCCAGATAGGTCGAAGGTTAGGAGCCAGACGAAAGGTAGTCCACGCAGCGTCTGTTCCTCAGTGAGGCGGCTGCAATGGCGTCTGACCCCAGTGGGGCGGCCATTAAGTGATGGTGTCACGTTAAAAACACTGTTGAGGAAGGCAACGGGAAACCACCTCAATTATGATTCCCAAGAATATAATGATGGGCACTATAGATCCATCCAAAAACCTACCTTAACCGGTAGATTACCTAAAAAAATAGGTATATTCACTTTCCTGGAAAAGCCACAACCGTGCACAATGAAACTCACTAAATAGTCACAGCAAACACAGAAACCAAAGCACACAAAAGAGGGACTCTAGTTCTCGAATTTTCGGTGGTGCAACCACCTTTCTCAAGAGGAATTAGGAACAGAACTGAGGCAGAGGAGAGCCCGAAAGCAGAGGTAGGAAGGAGAAGGGGGAAAATGGGGGAAAAAAGAGGGGAAAAGAGGGGAAAAGAAAGGAAAAGGGGGGAAGAAAGGGGGGGAAAGGCATTCGAGGTGAGGGGTTTCGAGAGGTAGTGTATGGCGCGGGAATTTTAAAAAAGGTGGGGATGACATGGAAGTTGTTGGGGGCGGAGGGGGATGAAATTATATGCATAATGGGGGCAATTAATGTCTAATATTAAACCTGGGCGATTCCAGGAATCCAAGAGCCAGATGAAAGCTAGCTCTAATGTTTTGAGTTTCAGTGGAGGGTCTGAGTGTGGGAGGGATGCTAAGACGGATACTTTAAAACATTGATCAAAGGCAGTGTTGTGTTCGGAAGCATGTTTGGGGATTGGGAGCATACCAATAAGGGAGGAATTGTTGCATGAGGCTCGATGATTATTGATATATGTATGCATCCATAAACCTATATAAATTACGGATAAACCTACACGTACACATATATTCAAAGTAAATGACAGTGAAGAAAGAGAACAATAAAATTAGGAAAGTCTAAACAAAGACTGAGGTTTGAGGTTTGCGGAAAAAACTACGGAAAGCGTGGCATTGCTCACCTAGTAAAAACCCACGCAGTAAAACACCCTCGTATATTGTTACAATCATTTTTACATAGGGTACATATTATTAAGTTAATTAAATTGAAATGAAGAAATTAATTATATTCACAATAGATAAGTAGTGATGAGTTACATAACATAAACTAAAAACAATGTTTCAAACTTCACGGATATTTCACATACGTCTTCTTTACCTCGTAGTACAAATCGTCAGTATCTTAACCATTTTATCGTCAAGTTGTCCTCATTTCTCTGTCACTATCATTGCCTGCCACACACCGCTATTTCATATGTATAATTTTTGCTTCTTTATTTACAGTCGCTTCAGATCCGTAAATAAAAAACTTCTAATTTTTCTTCTTTTTTAAAGTTGTTGTAAATTTCCCATGTCACCACAAACCATTATATTTGTCCTCTGTTCAACTTAAAACTGTAAATCTTTTGAAACAATATAAGATGGATAGCAAGATACCTCTACAAGGTACCCTTTCTCTCTCAGGTACCCTTTCTCTCTCAGGTACCACAGCCTTGTACTCGGCCAAACGGTAACAGTTTTTCTTCATATTAGTGGTTCTATAAAATATATTCGTGAATATAAGATCTCCTACGTGAATGTCCTAAATTTAATTCACTTTTTCCTCAATGCAAACATGGAAGGTAGTATCTAAGAGTGAACTTCCTATCCCTATACGATCCACTGAAATTCACGAAGAGAATTCCACAGGTAGAACACGGAAGCTACAAAATTGACATGGATATCACGTTCTACCCTACAATACTGCCTGCATTCCAATTGAAATATGCTGGACGGTCCTTACCCATCGCTGCGAGCAGGAAAAAATTCAATTTAAAAAATCTTTCTAAATGAATTAACCGGTATTTATAATGGCGATTCGGCATAGCCACTTGTCCATCCTTATGTCCTTAAAGAATTTGATGGTAAAATCTGACGGAACAAATCCTCCTATCCAGCGTAATTCGAGCGGCTTCCAATTGTGTCTCGGAAAGTTTGGAAGTAGTGTGCATACTGTATGGAAATATCTCTTACTTTCAGTTAATACGTATACTGAACACTTTCTTTGTGATTGAATGGTGGATACTCATCTTTATTTTCTCTTTTACTTATGCGATGTCAATAATCACGAGATGGTATTTGAAATTAAGCAATACAGAACCAAATTTCAAGAAACTGTAACAGTCACTTTAACGGAGTCACCCACTACGTGTGCATTATAATGCAACAATTTCAGAGAGTAAAAATCATTCGCCTTGACCGGGATTCGAACCCGGATCCCTCGATATCCGGTCGAGTGCTTTAACCAATTAAGCTACCGATATCGAGGGATCCGGGTTTGATTCCCGGTCAAGGCGAATGATTTTTACTCTCTGAAATGGTTGCATTACAATACAGAACCGATTATGTATACATTTTGAAACGGAACCTCCTGAATTTGTTCCATAATTTGTTATAAAATAAGAAACAAGTAATTTTAAAATAGAGAGACCGCATTTTTCAGTTATTACACATATTTCTCCGACTTCTTCGACGACCTTTTGTGGGAAATCTATTTCCTTTAAGACTCTCCTCTTTCCACTGCTTATAAATTCCAAGAAGTATCCGTATTCGTAGCGGGTAAATTTTGTTAAAAAAAAACAATGAAAAGATATAAAAAAACGTTCACTTCCTATGTGAACTTGTAAAAACATGAAAAATGGGTCCTGAAAATATATTCTTCAAAAACTTTCAGCTTTTTAATTTCCATCGACTATCCTCCTCGCTACCGAGGTACCAGCTAAGTCAAATATTTCCACTCAGCCTTGGAAAAGAATAATCTCCCCTCCCTTCTCCAGCGTCGAAACCATTCTCTGAGACTCGACACGTTTGTAATATTTCTATCAAATCACCGAATGGGGTAGGGGTGTGGGGAGAAATTTCTTTTGAGCATCTGAAAGGGCGAAAGGGAAGAAAGCAAGCCACCCGTGAGAACTGAGGCACATTGGACGGGAGAAAGGTGGAGCACACACGCACTCATGTGCATGTTAAAAAAGGATACGCTATCTCTTCCCTTTTCTTTGGGGACGCTAAGCTTGCGGAAAGATGGGACAACAGTGTGCGTGTGTGGGGGGAGTGAACAACAGGGCGAGTTGAAGCCATATATAATGGAGTATACGATCCTGAGAATAGCAGGGTAAAAGCTTGCGGAGGCAAATGGAAGGGAGGGTCGAGGAAGAGGACCGAAGGGGTTGGAGGAATCGAGGGGAGTAGGTGATCGGAGGGAGATGAAATGGAGGCGGTCCAGGGGGAGGAGGGAGGAGAGTAGATTGGCGTGAGAGAAGGGAAGGATGCAGTGAAGGAAAGCGCTCGGGGAAGGATGGGATGAAAGGGGGAATGGGATGGAATGAAGGCATAAGGAAAGGGTGCCAGTATTGAGGGAGAGAGAGAGAGAGACAAAGGGAAGATCTAAAATGGGTATTGGAAGATGAGAACATGGAAAAGGGAGGCCAAGGATATTAAGGGACTCTAAATAAACGAAGGGAACGAAGAGGTTGGAATAATCCTGATTTAAGGGACGGAAATAAAGAGAATGTTCCCCGGAAATACGCCGAATGTGCTTTAGGATGAAGGAGTGAGAAGAAAGGAATATGTTTCTACCGGAAAGGATGACGGAGAAAAATCAGGATCTTTTTTCATAACTTAGGGCGATTAAATATCATGTTTGGTAACATTAATGCAAACTTTAAAGGTCTTTTTAAACTTAAAAGGGTGATAGCAAAAAGCTTGAAAAGGTCCATTTCAAAAAAAGGGTCCCGAGTAACGACAATGAAAGAATTTCAAAATGAAATAATGGTTATAAATGTGCACCTTTATTCGGTAAGGAAATTACGAAGACAAGAAAGAAATATTTCAATATTTGGTTCCTTGGCTATCTACAGAACTGCGATATTTGATAGAAAGGCTTTGAAATTCAGATTAAATGAGCTAGATTTATTTGTTTCTTCTAATAAAAAATAGTTCCTAAATCCCACAGCCAATAAAAGTTAGACAATAAAAGTTAGCTACCCGGTTGAAGACCCGAGAAAACTTCAACAAACTCATACGCCGGGAAAGCACCAGTATTACTTCAAAAGTTAGACACATACATAGCAGCTGAGCGAGGTACGTACAACAAACATTTACAGGTTAAAATATAAATAAAATACCCAAAAATTCACTGGCTCTGATTCTATAATACTCAGCACTATCTTATACCCGATATTTTTGCATTGAAAATTTGAAAAAAATTATGTATGGGGGTTGGAACATTCAATAGAGTTCAAGGTAAGCCTGCAAGAATAATGATAGATTCCTAAACAGACAAAATTCTAAACGATCAGATACCCGGTAAAAGTTCATTGCTAAATATGCAGGAACAGTACAACCTTGCAGTAAGCGAACTCTCATTCCGTTTCTTCTGTTTCTGGAAAACAATATAACGTACAGAAAAATGGAACCTATCTTCAGAAGAAAAAATCAGTGCGATCGCGTGCTGTACTTCATCCGACGCACAAAACTCGAAATTGGTCTAAGAGTAAAGTTATTGATATCAAGGATGATCTATATTCTCTATGCTTCGAGCGCTCCGACGTTCCCTCCTGCGGTATCGTCCCAAAACCCTTTGTTTATCATTCATATCCCTCCATAAACCTGCACGCTGCATTACGAGCAAATAAGAGGACGGGGAATGGAGAAGTAAGGGCGGATGAGAAGGGAGGATGAGATCTGAGAGGGGGAGGAAGGAGGTGGGCGGGGAACAACGGGTGAATGAAGGGAAGACCGTCTCCAAGGACGGTGAGGGAAGGAGAGAGGGTGAGGTTGAAAGGGAGTAGAGAGTGTGGGGCTGAGGACGGGTGTGTGCATGTGTGTGAGAGAGAGAGAGGGGGCACTGCCGACTCCCCATGTCTCGACGAAGGAGGGAGAATCCACCACAGCACACACACCCACAGTATTACACACTCATAACCCACAATTCCCCTCACCTCACCTATGCCCTTTATTTTCCGTTTGTGTGCCCGCATGTGCGTGCTTCAGACTGTGTCCGTGCTCCCTCGCCAGCATCATCCGCACACCGCACCCGCTCTGCTCTCCCTTCCTCCCTCCTCTCCTCCTCCGCAAAATTTCTCACCTTTCTCCCTCACCCTCCTTACGCCTCTCTCTCCCACCCCCCTTGTTCTCAACTCCGTCTGCCCGTTTCATTCCACGGGAGCCTTCCCCCCCTCCACCCCCTCCGCTCACAAACACACCCTCAACCCCTTCCGCGCTTCCCTTCCTGAAACCCCCTCGAGGCACGCCGCGAGGTGATAGATGTCGGCCATAAAGCCGTTGGTTCACGCGCGCGGCTGGCCCCTCAAATCCTCCCCCCCGGTAAAATAGGAGGGCGTATGGAAGGGCTGGGTGGGAAGCTGCGCTGGTTGTTGTGGCTAAGGGGTGATTTCGAGGGAGAGAAGTGGAGAGAGAGGAGGAAGAGAGGATTCAGAGGGAGAGTGCAGTATTTGGCCTTCAAAGACCTCCTAAACCAGCTTACCGATCAACCTGTTTCCCAACTTCAACACGAATTGAACTTAATCATACAGGAAACTGACTGATGATCTAAACTTAACGGTTTAACCGTTCAGGTTTTAACAACTTTACATAGTAAAGAGTAACTGCCATCATGATAGGCCACCAAATCGGTGAGGAGGCATGGCTACCTTCCAGCGGAGTAACTTTTAATACGTAAATAGTTCGGCTAAAGACAATTTTCTCGTCCTTTCTTCAATTAGTCAGTATTTTTCGGCCAAATTTTTAACTTATCATAAGTAACTGCGAATACTTTGCTATTCATTTGAAACAAATGGACAGATACTTTCTGCATTAATAGAATACGGCATTTCATTCCTGTCCGCTGGATTTTTTATCTCAAACACTTCAATAAAATTTAGAAATACAAATGCCAGACTGGAACCGCACTCCTAACCGTTGCTACTTTACTTAATTTACTTAATACTTTAATTAGTTAGTACCATTGAGGAAGAACGGTTCATGGCTAACAAATCAGGTCGGTCGATTGATCAACAAAAATCGTTATACGGCTTAGTGATTTATCCAGGCGGTTTCTGGTTAGCATGGTTACCACCAAATTCTAAATGCGTTCGCCATCACTAGCATTAAGAGTTCCCAATCGAGGGAGTGCGTATCCGGGAGTGTTTGTTCACTGTGTCTCTTGCTGCGGGTGGACGGTGCCGATCGTGAGTTTTAGGGCGTGGTTTCGCCGGTGATGCATTTAAGAGCAGATGGGATAGAGATAAAGAGAAAATGAAGTCTAAGCTTGTCATTTCTGGTTTGGTGAAAGACGTAGGGGTGATAGATGAGAGAGAGAATGTGGAGAACAGAAATGGCGAGGGAGGGAAGGAGGCGGGACCTCTTTAAAGGGAGGTGAGACGGTTTCTCTCTATTGCTTCCTTGTTTAGAAGAGAGTGGATATGGCTGAGGAGGGTCTGCAGGAAAATGAAAGGGAGTTTATAATCGTCTTCATTTGGGGATAGTTTTATGCATTATTTATCAGTTCCACGTACACCTGCCTGTAAACCGATGAAAGAAAATCGTGGTAGTGTGCAAAATTTTGTATAGTCACATTCCTATTCATTTCCCAATTTTCTGTGCAATATATATATATATATATATATATATATATATATATATATATATATATATATATATATATATATATATATATATATATATATGGAAATGTTGTGGTAACGGCTGATCTTACCGCATTACATGGATTTTGTTTACTAGAGTTCTGATTTCATATTTCAAATCCAAAATTCAATCTTAGACACATAGAAGCTCTTAACAGTCTGTACATCACGCGTAATATTCATTTTGCCACTAGCTTACTGCTTATAAGATAAGGATTTTACACACATGTATATATATATATATATGTATAATATTTTTCGGGTACCAGATCTTCCTGGGAAACCATAACCGGCACAGGGAAAGGAACTGGCCCCCCTACCCTGATGTGTGAATATTCACACGCCGTCGGGCTTGGTACATGGGTGAGCTCTACCATCACCTACTAAACCGACCTTCGGGTTGATTACTGTGTTTATGATTTATATATAATATATATACACCTACGTGGGTCGCGGTAGTCCAGGGGTAGCGCGTTGGACTACTGACCGGAGGGTTCGGGTTTGATTCCCGGGCTAACCTCTCTGGGCGCCTGCAACTCCACCCAAGCTATGCGATTTTTCGGATACCAGATCTTCCTGGGTAACCTCAATCGGCAAAGGGAAAGAGGCCCCCCCTACCCTGATATGTGAATTTCACACGCCGTCGGACTTAGTGTTGGGTGAACTTTATTATCACCGGACACCGAAAAAAATCCCGAGGTGTTTATCTCCAAAGCGTTTGAACCAAAACTGTGACAGTTGTAGAGAAATGAAAAGAATTACATCAGACAAAGAAGAAATCACAAAGAGGAGTGATTTTATGGCAGGAACATTGAGGAGAGATGTTAAGAAACGGCTCATTAAAACTTTGATATGGATCTTGGTTTTGTAGGTTGCGGTAAAATGGTCGTTGATAGAATACGTACGTTGTAGACTTTTGGTATATCAGGGTAGAGAAGGTGAAATTAACTAAAAGGAAAACAAATGAAGAAGTGCTAGGCATGTTGAAGCAGAAGAGGACAGATGTGAGAAATCCAGACGATGGAAAGATGGATGACGAGCATTTTAATTGGCAATAAGATATTGAACGCAAGGGGTAGAGGGGAACGGAAAATGTTCCCGAAAGCGAATATGTATTTTCCAATGCATGACTGTCGCACACTCTACAGAAGTATGTTGAAACAAAAAACACAAAGTAATAACATTAAGTTTTGTTCTGTTGAATATTAAAATTTTTAATGAACTTTCAATCTACTTTTTTCAATGAAAGTTATATTCAAGGCTGATTTTTTAAAATTTTTAATTTTCCCTTCCAATATTTCTATAAAATCGATGAAAATCTCATATTTTTCGATGTTATAACATTTATTTAGCACTCATTTTAAGTGTTATGTTTTCTACTGTATTTGATAGTTTTTATCCGAAGAGGACAAAGCTCCAAAGCCATAAAATTTAATTCATTGTGTTAATGTATTAGTGTAAGTATTTTGAGCAATGAAGCAGGATGATTTTCCATCATGTCCTTAACAAAAAAATATAGTTCCTGAAGTTCCATTATTAATTTCTCTTTCATCTTTTCACAGTTTTATTCTTTAAAAATATCCTGAGAATTTCTTTATACTCTGGTCAAATTCTACCTGTTTCGGTAATTTATCCATATACTCGTAAGCCTCCCACCACCAATGTTCCTAGGTTATATTAGTTTCTTGTCTAAGTTTTACATTACTTCTCCAAAGATTATTTTCCAAAACTCAAACTTCGTGTTTCTCCATTCTCCTCCATTTTTCAACATCCTAATCATCAATTATTTAGAGATCAACAGCATAAGATTTAAACCGTGCCAAAATAAAGTTTTTGATTTTCGCCATCTGGGATAAGATCATCACTCACTATTCGTTTGGAGGGATATAAATTTCATAGGGGCCATATGCTTAATTAGAACACGAAAAATTCCCTGTTTACGGTCTAGCAACTGCCCCAAAGTTCATAAGAACTTCAAACGTGCCTTCCAAAGTTCGTCCAGGGTCGCGAAGCTAAATCCCCAGGCATAAAATATTCTCCGCCCCTCACCATTCCTTAAAGGGTACACCCTGATCCGATTCCTGGCGCGATTCAACATGTCTTCCATCAATTTCTGTCAATGTTCCATCCTTATGATCGTCAATCCTCCGTCCTTCCGGTTGGTCGTTTTTCTTTTCCTCGTTATCGCTTGAAATCAGTCGCCTCCTCATTTTTCAACTATCCACAACCACGCCACCAACGGCTTATTTTTGCTTCAGGTCATTCTTTTGCTTGGATCCCATTAGTGTTAACTGTCTCGACGGAGTGCAATTCGTTTGTTTTCCCCATCCCTACTTCTGTCTCTCCAGCATCCTCCTCACTCCATGCTATAGAGAATCAGTGAAGAAAAATAAAAAGAACCTTTCTCCTGTCATGAAAGTAAAATAATCCATCAATATAGTATCATTAAAGATAGCAAGTCGTACTAAACTGAAAGGTTCTGGGCTACAATTTTGCCTTGGGAATTTGGCATCATATTTAAGTTTTGGGTTTTAGTCGACGGCATGCACAAACTATTTACAACATACTTTAAACTAGATGAGCTTTTCTGCGTCAATTCTTCTCACACCGGTATTGAAGCTTACGAACATCTCAGAGAGTAGAGGAGTAATTTCATCCAATTCGAAACCGCCTCTCAGAGTAGCATTTTGATGTAGTTTTTAAAAAACGAGTATTATTAAAAAGTATTTTACCAAAATTCTGTTAAACATGTTCCTGATTGAGAAAAAACCTTTCTCAAAAATTAAAATCAGACTGATGTGCTATTTATTATTAACAGTGACTTCCTTCTACCGTATTATTAAAACACTAATTTGAATATTACAAAAAATGGTTTATTTACAGATCTACGTGATAATAAAATGCATAACAAAACAATGCATTACGATTCAAACGAACATTTGATAGCAATTTATGGTCAATGGTCATATTTACGTTAAGCCCGATAAAAACTCGGGTACATAGGCTACTATGTGGTTGCTAGGCGCAAAAATCGCAAAATATTAGTCGTCCTGGTTTCAGGTTTCAATTAATTTTCTCCAACAAGAACGTGCAGTTTGTTTCCCAGCATTTCAAATAGAAGTTACGTAACAATCTGCAATATTGAATTGAGACGCAAATACCTGATTAATAAACGTATCCACACAGGTTTTTCCGAATAGTTCCATTCGTTACATCACATTTTTTTTAGCTTAATAGCACCCAAAAATATCACCAAATTTATGAAACACTAATGCCAATCGTCGAAGAGCTAACGAGATTTACTATATATTAACCTAAAAAGTATCAACAAAATCTCCCTTTTCTTCTGATTGATTCTAAATTTTTCCGAAAGTTTAACATAAAGCTGCGGTACAATCAAATTCGAACAACAGTGAAAATTTAGTATTAAGGGCTGGAGTACAGATCTTATAAGTGAATAAAAAAACAACAACACTGCGGCCACTGCTACTTACGACCAAGGAACATGAGCAGTAAAGAGTCGCGAGTATGTACAAAGTGGTTCATATACCTCAACCGTCTCGTGAAAATTCATTAGTCAACAAAATGATCATCAGTGCAATAAAATCCACAGAAAATACCCGCAGACCGCTGCAGCGGTATACCGTGCTGTGTGGGAGAGGTCGAAAAAAGTAAAACGATTTTAGCAATAATTCATCCATTCCTTCCCGAAAAATGGCTTTAGCCCAAACCGTGCCCTTAAAATTTTTATTTTCATTCTGGTCTATTGATGTCCCCTCCAAACGGCCTCTCTTCCAGGGTCCTCAAGTGTTACTTTCCCTCCATCCTTTCTTTCTCTCCTCCCACCATTAAAACCACCTTCGACCACATCTCTCCGCACTCTCCCCCACCCCCTTTCCATGCCCAACCACCCAACCAGCCCACTCGCCCCCCCCCCGTTATCACGTCTACATTTCATTCCCGTCTATTGCTAACCTCCAGACCCACCCCCACCTGGACCCATTCTTCCTCCCGCCGTAATCCGTAATTGACTTCGTACCATCCCTCCACCCTCTACGGTCCTTTCGCTCCGCGCCAAAGTGTTCCCATAATGCATCTCGATGGGATCTTCTCCCTCTCCCTCAGCCCGCCCTCTTCGTGTATAACATATATATATATATAGTATATTTTGTGCGCCGTATAGCGGGATTTTCAAGTTGAATATATATATATATATATGCACGTCCCGGTCTCACTTTTTTCCATTCTCATCAAACTCCTAATCCCCTATCGATCGGGAATAAGCGTTCCTTTCACTTCCTCCACACTAGAAACAAGACTTTCAAGTCAGTTCTGCCTTCTTACTATAACCTACGTTCAGCTACACAGGTTGCGTGGTCTGTATTCACTCAGAGAGTGACATACTTGGCACCTTTTAGATCAACAACAAAGTGTGAAGGGAAGGGTTATTTGCTTCACGAAATTAAATTAAGGAGCATGAAAAATGTAGGGTGCCCATCTTCTTCATAGAATAAATATCGTAAACGCCGATATATATTCTGATTTTGTTCAAAAGTCTACGATCTACGTTCAAAATACCATTATTCGACGACTTGTTTTTTGTAGATTGAAATATCCAATGGCAACGATTTAACCTGACTATACGCATCATAGCTTTTGAATGGCAGCTTATATTTATGGGCGTTTCAATTTATATAGCATTTTGCCTGTGAAATAGTATGAGGAAATTTCAAATTATCGTGACCCAGATAGTTACCTCAAGAATTCATTCATTCATTCATCAAGTAAATTAAGTATAATATTTCTAGACAGAATGTCTCTGTGACCGTTGACGAAAAGCATTCCGTTTATTATCGATGACGTGGTAGATAAAGTAACATTAGTGAATAAAAATTTACTTCAGTCCATACTTAACGATACGGTATTATCATTTTATTAAGTTCGTACTATGCCATTTAATAAACGTTTTGGACTAACAGAGAGGGAGCGCCCAGATGTTTCAACGTAAATTAACAAGACATAACCTAACACCCAAATGTAACATTAAACTCTAATTCAATTCCGCATGCTTCCATCCTCCCTTCACTCCTTTCAACATGCTCTTTCTTTACCTACATCTTTCTTGCTTTCGTAACATCCTACCCTCTATCAGTCTTCAACAACTCAAAGTCAATTAAAATGCTTTGCATCCATCTTCCTTGTCTTTTTTGGATTTTTCCATAAATCCTTTTTTCTCCCCTACCATGACTGATACGTCTTCATTTCCTTTACTTTAATACGGATTTACTTTTTCCATCGCTCTTCACATTGAAATCTCCAAGTCATCCCAACTATAGCTATCATCTTGCTTCAACAACCAAGTTTCCACAACCTAAAGAGCCACATACAAGAGAGAGTACATAAGCTCATACACTCAACAACAACTTATTCAATTTTCCATTTCTCAACACCCCTGTTATCAACTCCTTAATCCATCTAACGCATTTCTTCCTCTTGCGTTCCTACTAACTTAATCCTCTTGATGAAATATACCTTACAGAATAAATGAAAAGTCCACGATTTCACCTTTTAAATATGAGGGGCAGTCAAATGAAAACCGAACACCCGCTACAAATAGTCCGCGCACCAACAAAGACATAACCCAACAACTGCGTGTGCCTGTGAGTTGTCCTTATACAGTTCTCTTAGCACAGTAATGGCAGTATCGATACGTGACAACAGTGCCACCACCTTTTGCACGGACTATGTGTTATGGCGGGTGATATGTTTACATTTGACTGCACTAGTACATTGGAGTGACCTAGGCACTGAAACTTTTTGTAACAAGAATTATTCCGAGGAGTTAAATGAATGTATTTTATGAACCTAACAATAGTTTTACTTAAATACACTGTTAGAATGTAAAAAAACAAATGGAAGACAGAACTCTATATAGCTGCAAAAATGACTGTCTTTAGGCTATTGTTCATTTTCCCCCTTTTCCAGGTAACTTTAAGTCAGATATATAGCTTCACATTTGTGAGGGGGGTGACTAAGTTTTCAACAAACTTTAGCCAGGGACGTTGTTCCCTTCCCTAACTTCGTTTTTATTGCATTAAAGTCATAGAGGGGCGAGATAATTTTATCATAACCAAATCAATGCTTCAGAACTTCAAGGGAGTCGTGAGATTCCGGCACGCACCAGGATGCTTGAATTTCTTGTCTTGATTAAGTTCTTTAGATTTTCTGGCTTCTCTTGCCCAACTTCTGTCGCAACATTAGGTAGTGACTGCTTACTATCCCCCAACCACCTTTCTCGCAGTCGTATCTTTCGTACATTTCCTCACCTTACATATTCAACGCTCTAAGTAAATGAATAGGAATTTCTACGCAAAATACAATGGTAATGAAATGGCGATCCAAGGTGACCAATGAGTCATTTTTACAGATTCATACCACAAATAGAATTGATAAAAATTTAAATAATGGATTTCTATCATTCGGAGAATTAAAAATTGAAATGAGCGACATGCATATTTAGAAAAGGGCCCAATTCCGTATAATACTCGTTCACAATGTAAGATCTAGCCCCAGTAAGATAACTGAGCACAAAAAATTCATTAATTTTATCGTAGATATGAAAAAACCTACTATTATTTAGCGTAACAATGCAATTCAATTGTCGTGACCAGAGTTATAATCCGGATCCCTCGATATCCAGGGAATCCCTGCCAAAGTGGTTGAGAATAAATTGGTAGGTGTGCATTATTAAATTTCGTAATTTCATAGCTTCTGAATTAATTCGCCATATATCTTCCTCTTTTAATTAATTTATTTTCACCAGTTATGTAAGACTGTAAGGGTTATGAGCGTTGAATTATACCTAAAGTATTTCTAATAACCTTTCAATTTTTTCACATACGCAATAACAGCAACACGCACTTTGGCAGTCGAAGGGAATTATCCTAACACCTACATTCAGGATATAATCTTAATACATATTATAATCATACAACATTGAGATAATGCAATAGTATGCCCACCAAAGTAACACACTAGGATTATTTTCACAACATATACACATACAGTTCCAAGAAGTCACGAGTTTGTTTTTTTCATTTTAAAGTGAATAAACAATAAGTTCCCTTACTTTCGTTGAAAAAACTTATAAACAACAAATAGCAACGCTGTTGCCAAAAAATAGGAATTAAAAAGTCAATATGAATGCCTACTTTCAAACAATAGTTCACAGTCTACATTCAAAAATACTTTCATTCGTTATTTCCGAATTGGAAAATTTCACTTGCAATTAAATTGTAATAGAAATTTTCCTTAAGTATTTTTGGCATAAGTCTTCCCTTAAACTGTAATGTAAACCTGCTGAATATGTAATAAAACATGATACTAATGAATGCTCGGCCAAGATTTAGAAAAACAGTAGAATAAATAAAAAATATATTTCAATTTAAAATTGTTAATTCTCTACAGTGTGTCTACAGAGGCGACAGAACTCGGGGCCAATAAATATCGACATACTTATATTTTATATAATTCCATCAGAGATTTATAAACTGAATATAAATACCCAGAGGGCACGAAAAATGTAATCCTCTGTCTCTCTCAACCCACTGGCTGCAACGGAAAGAGATACGTCTCCAACTCTGACACCCCTTCCGTGCATGATAGCATCCATGGAAGAGAAATCCTCCGAAGTAGCATGTCACTTCGATTTCGACATACTTGTATTCATTCACGTATTCCTCACTTCACCCAAGGAAAAAAAGATGGGAGGACCTTTTTCTTCGACATACTGCCAAGGAAAAGGACGGGCGAATAAAATTGGAGAGGCGTGTGTAAATTGTCAAAAGTGGAGGGGTTAACAAATGAAAACAGAAAAGTGGCGTAGCATAGCTTTAAGGAGGGAGATAAGTGCGAAAATTACTCACAAAAGCACAAGGCACTTGAATGCCGACACCAGAGCCTGTAGCTTGTATTGTCCCGGCCGAGAAACCCGAATGCGCTTAAAAAGGCTCGCGTGAAAAGTTTTGAGTGTGAGGAATTTAGATGCGGGGCGTAGGGAATAAGAGAGGGCAGGAAACTGGAGGTTCTTTTGGGTGCATTTTTGAAAAGCACTTTTTTTCATACACCAAGTTTAATTTAGCCGTACTCGGGTGCCAAAACAAACAAAGACCATGGTTCGGCGGAAAAGTGAGAGCATGGCGCTCCACTTGACGGTTTACTCACAAGAAGAAGAAGAAAAAATAATAAGAACTTAATAGTCTTTGGAGAAGGGGACGAGGGAAGAAGGGAGAGAGCAGGAACGAGAAGAATGATAAAAAAGAAGCGCGGGACGAAAGTCTTTTTTTTTACCCGGGAGGAAGAACGAAAATGGAGTTTGAAATAAAGATGGACAGTTATAGCAAAAAAAAGGCTTAAATAAGAGAGGAAAAGAGGAAAAAATGGGGAAAGCAGTGTGTGCTGAAGAAGGAAGGAAGGTTTTAAAATGGCATGAAAGGAAATAGCGTGATGGTGAAGGAAGAAGAAAAGGAATGAATTTAAAGATAGATGGGAAAAGTTAAAAGGAATCAGCGGTCGAGAAAGAAAAGCAAGAAGAGGTTTGGTGAAAAGAAAGTGAGAACTAGCGCAAAAAGGAGAGATACGGGAATGAGATCTTGGGACAAATACAAAAATGCAGTGAGTGAGCCTTACCCCGGCTAAAATATTCACGACTGAAAGGAACTGTTCAGACGAATAAAAAGCACGGAAGAGTCCGTGGAAAATGTGTTTGTGAAATATAACGAGCGCTAAAGGTGTTACGAAACAAAAAAATCATTTAGAATGGCAGAACCTATTTGAAATTAAGAGTGCCAGTAATAGATGACAAGTATTACCATCAAATTTAGTACAGAGAATATTATCAATACATCAAATAATTTCCTGGGGAATGTTTATAGATGAAAAAATGTTACTTTTACCCACACATCTCACAGCTGTCAGCCAAAAGGCAGATCGTTGTGGATGTGAAATTAATTTGTACGTTTATTCTTTTTATTTGTGAAGTTTTCTTTTTTTTGTGATTAAAGGAACGTCATCCGAAATATGGAGATGACAGAAGAAAACAGCAATATCCCCCATCCATCAATCCAAAGCTATGGATTGGATCTCACCTCTTATTAATATCTATGTTGTTGGAAATTTGTCTTTAATAGTGGGGGTTTCGCAACGACTATCATTTTGTCGCCTTAGTACTAAAGTAACCGGTAAACTAAAATAACACCCTTTACTGAAACGCAAATACGATTCGTAATCACAAAATGATGCAAACTGATTTCATGTTGTAGTGCCCAGAGCCATGTTTAAATTCAAGTTTGGACCTCATGTGAGAACCGAACACCGAAGAATTTCACGCGGCCACTAGTTCATTGATGACTAGTACAATAATTCCTAACATAATAGGTCAGATAACTTATTTCGCCGGGCGGAGTGTCTTCGTAAGAGTAGATGGCATGGCACAAGTTTTCTAAGACTTGGATGAATCAGAAAAATAATTATCACAATTAGTTTTTACGTTTAAAGTAAAAAATATACAATAAAACATTTCAAGCAGGAAGGTGAAGTAATATGAATTCTTTCACGAAGGGGGTGAATGAAAAATTGTATCAACAGATTGAATTCATGGGTTCGGTCGGAACGAATAAATCCTTAACGAGATAAATGAAAGAATTCTATAAATGACATGATTTAATTCAGTGAGAAATTTTGTTTTGATGGTATGAATTAGTATGGACCTAAGGCCAAATTCAGCAATTTCTAAACAGCCAGATAGAAGTGATGAGTACTAGAGAAAAAGTGTATGTAAACTGTCAAATATTTGCACTACAGGAATGAATTGCTTAAGTCAATTACTTGGATTTAAAGCGTAAAATGGACTGAAAATTTTATGTTCCTATGAAAGACTTTTCACGGTTACATGAGAGTACATTATGAAAGGGCATAATCGATCTTAACCGTTCCTTGGGATTGAATATTTGAAGACAGTAAATAATGCCAATCTGCTGGCAGATAATGCCAAGGGCAGGAACAGCAAGTAATTTCCTCCGCTTATTCCTAGTAGATTTCCCAACTCAACATTACTCTACGAAACGGAAAAAAACAAGACTTGAATTACATGCGCAGATGTAAGAATGAACATATGAATAATCTAGATCCTAACACGAATTATACGGAATTTTGCTAGTTAATTTTAATAATTACGAGCAAATATACAAGTATGAATACATTTTTCATTCATACAAAAACACGCAAAAACATGATAAATGGTAATATATGAAATTTGAATGATATTTGCAAATGAGGACAGAACGCTTTCAATAGTTTACCTTCCTAATATTTTTAATTGCTCTTTGCCTTAAATATCTAACAAATGGTAGGACTATGAGTGTCACTGTCAGCCACTAAACTTATTAAGTAAAGAAGAAACATTTAACTAACTAGAGAGTGGCCTATATACTCCCACAGTTTTTAAAACATCCTGGATGGCCAAGCGGTTATTGAAATACAATTGATAAAACTTTTAGATGAAGAGAATAAAGATTAAATTTTAAATATTTCTTCAGTGCATTCAGAGGTTAAACAGAGTCTGAATGCAAAAGCAAAGAGTACCAGTAATAAGTACAATAACGTTTATCAGGCGGCCTTTGTGGAAGAACGGTGGGACGAACTCCATCTCTACTAAAGAACGCAAAAGGCAATCGAGCATTATAAAAAACGGTCGTGAATTGAACGGTACACGTGTATTGAAGTATAAAAATATAAATGAAAAATAGAAAGGCAACGCTCTAAAGATTATTAAATTTTCGTGAACAGACTTCTCGTTCTCTTCATCTTTCCCATTTCAAATTCTCTTTCGCTAAGGAAACTTATAGTTTCAAGAATCCAAGGTTTTGAAATAAAGAAAAGTAAAGTAGCACATAGGATGTCCACTCCAAATACGGCACTAAAACCAATAATGATGAAGACAAATAGTTTTATGGTTATTTAAAAGTTATTCATTTAGGGATTTTCCCGTAAAAACTTATATGGAAAAGATACAAACTATTTCATGTGTACGTATTTTCTGCGACCATAAAATAACCAGAAAATCACGGAGTCAGACGGGAGTATGGGGACCAAGGAACATAAATAAATAACTCTGCAACGATTGCCAAATGAGAAAATGGACAAACACATTTGAAACAATGGGGGATTTGAAGCGTGAGGGACGTGAGTTTAAAAAGTTAGGGATACAACTAGAACCAACTTTTTTTTATATTTTTTAAACTCTATCAAGTGGTTATCGATTAATTTATTTATAAATGAACTTCAAAGTCAACAAACAGAATCTGTAACAGTGCCAATGAAAGTCTGACGACCGCGGGCATTTTTCATCGAGTGCCCACGCCAAACAAGTCAATCACCTCAAAACAACATGCAAATCCCGAGGTGGCATTAAAACAAGTGTTTATTGGACTGGAAACAAGCAAACCTATTGACCGAAAAATTACGTCACTGTAAGTTTGCATAATGAATTGTATGAAAGCATGATATCTAATGGGAAGAGAAGAGGAATTCACTAAGTTCATTAAATTGGATTGATAAATATTGTGTTTATTCTGGTAGATACATTTTATCTCAATTAAATATAATCCATAAAAACTAACCTTAATTCTTTATTTATTTTGAGCAATTTGATGAAATAGTCATTCCATTGATTCTTCTCGATTCTTCTGCCCACTTTTGGGTAACTAACGAGCTGCTATTACTACATAAATTACTACATAATTACTACCATCACTGAAATTACCCCATTTGGCATTATGATATGAAGAATGAATATTTTTTCATGCAGAACTCGTAAGAATTTGATGGATACAGAAAATAAGAAAACAGGAATAACACATAGTACAAGAAACGGAATTATGGAGCACTCTTATGGAAAAAACCAGAGCCTTCGGCACACTTTAAAGACTATGAATCCGTATACTATGTTACGAAAGGATATTTTCCATTACAAAATTCAATAAAGTATCCATCCATGCAAGGTGAGTGACGAGGAATATGAGACGGTAACAGATATTAAAGATAAGAATTATAAATGGACGGCGAAGAATGGTAGCCTACCACTAATATTATACTTGAAATAGTTTCAGAATATAAAGAATCAAAATTTGATGGAAGAGGTAATGGACACGGATAAATAAATGTATCGAAATGAAAGAAGTTGGAAACCATCGGTGAATAACATTGTAGTTATTTACACGTTAAAATTACAGAGATAAGATAAAATCATTTTAACTTCTCTGCGGTTGTCAGCCTCATCAACAGACCTGTGGCTCGAGATGTATTAGACTGCCAGTTTTCAATAAATATCCAACTGAGTAAAATATATCCAAAGCATAAGATTAATCACCTAACAGCAAACAATCGTAAACTACGTTTCCTTTTAGTGGAAGTCCCTAGCGAGAAAACGGAGTTGAAATCGACAAGAGATTTATTGCCAGTCATTCTGCCACACTATCACTCATTCGGCACGGATTTCTGCCGGACTCAATGTCTGCATATCTCACGAAATACGTGAACAAGGCGATTAGAGACTAAACACGATTCGGTTTCACAGTAGGACAACGCAGACGGTTATAGCGTACCGATGTGAAATTTATGGTCACACATGCGCGTGAAAACCAATAACAGTTGTGAACGCAGTCAATGATTTTCAAATACAAAAGCCAGCTCTTGCTGAATAACGAGCGCAGTTGTCATAATGATGGCTGCTACTGATACCAAGTCCTTATTTTGAACTGACAGCTATAGGGAGAAAGAGAAACTTTGACTCCATGAGCGTCACAGCTATAAGTTATTGAGATGCTTTCATTCCCGTTTCGGTGTCAAATTCGATTTTGTATAAAGCACAATACCACTAGAATACCGGACCAAAATCAATTGAAAAAGTATCCGGAAATTATTGAACCTACGTCTTTAAAAATTATCAGATATAAATGGAATGACATAGTTTCTAAAATTTAAACAATTATGTATTAAACTGACCTTAGTTTCAAAGGACTGAGGTCAGTTTTGGTAACACTACACGCTGTTTTGAATTCAACGAACGATACGTTTAAAGTAGTTAACTGCAACTAAATTCAAATTATAGAGTTTATTTACCTAATTATACATTAAATAATAGAAATATGAAAATCCAGTCTTTATGACGGCAACGAAACCTGATGCCCACCGGAGACTCAGGGGATGCCATTACCCAATGAAAATATTACAACCCTCTCCCTTGATTATTCTTTTTCTTAACAGCCTTTTAGTCTCAAAGCAATTTGCTCCTTATGTATAAGTAATAAGGTAGTAAATATTTTGAAGCCCTCTTTTCACTACAAAATGCACAAAAACTACTCTAAGTTAGGATTTAGCTCTTGAAATTGCGACCTCACTTAGCTTAGTAGTAAAGTAAGAATAAGACAATGTACAAAATAACGATCATTTTCATTATAGACAAACTTATATTCTAACTTTAAATATAAATACGCAGACAAAGCAAAAGAAACATGAGATTATGTCATTTTTAATACTGACATGTTCTAGAAGAATGATAGACTACTCTAAATTATGGCTAGATTTCAAATAATTTCAGATGATTTCAAATAATTAAAAAATCATTGAACTGCTTCAATGATACTTTTACGGCTACAGCTCTATTTATAGTATGTTGCAATTTTATTACAATCCAATACATGATGCTTGTTTGCATTGTAAGAGTTCCCCTCTCGTTTAAATATTTCGAAATAATTAATTACACTTCAATTATTTATCTCTTCATAATCCTCTGGTTTATTGTTTATGGATGTGAGAACGCATACAGTCAGTAAATATTCTGCATGTCAATAAATAAGGCAATAAATATTCTACAGAATTGGAAAAATGGTAACAGCTCAATGAAACGTAAAAAAAAACTTCTATCATAAGTATTTTCTCTAAGCTGAAAGTTTGAAATTTCAGGAGTTGTCAAATAACCCAGTCACCGTAAGCAATGCATCACCGGGGGAGCTTTATACATCTTGAATCCATCAGTTTTTGCCCTCCAGAAGTTTTATTGCCCTCTTAACGTTTTCTATTGATGTTTCTTTCGTTTAATGTTTTATTCAATGTTTTTCTTTCTCTTTGTTTGACGTCAGCGTGAGTCATTAGGATTCCCTCCCGGGATACACCTCCAAATTATTGTCACATTTTCTGGTTTGGCACTGCTCCATAAACGGAAAGCCGTTTTATAGCATCAATCAGAGAGTGAATGAATCAAGAGTGCATGGCATGCATATGGTTTTAGACTGTATATTTAAATGTTATTCCTAATGTACATATGGGGATACCTTTCATTTAATATGCTAAAACTTCAACGTGTTGCTCCTGAATTCAATGCCATAAAACCGTGCTTAGTGATCCAATTATGGAACTTTTCACCCACGTGTAACATTAGAACGACGCTTAGTTTTCGAATTTTGATACAATACGCTACAAACAATCGAGTTAGTGAGAAAATACATACCTATCAGCGTATCATTTGGCACCGTAAGAGTGTACACTGGGTGAACCTGGTTTACATTGTTTCGTTTTATAAAATATATCGCAATAAAGTGAATAAATGATATCAAGTCAAATTAATGTAGAACAAAAACTTTAAACTAAAACCGTCACATGATATTGGTGTGTAGTGCCCGAGAGCGGGTGCTAGTAATGGGGTGGTGACGAATATGCGCCCGATCGACGCCGGCCAAGTTAATTCACATGACAGCATCTCCATGAAGGCGTGGAAATATTCCGAAATGAAATATATTTTCCTTGCCAGAGGACGTCTAAAATAAGTTTATTACTCTTAAGATGATTGTATTACGCCGAAAGAAAGTCCTGACGTTTCACCTGAACTTTAAACCCCGGCGCCCGGATAGGGCAGGTCGCATAACTAATAGACTGAATCCTGTGTGTTCTTGCTAAACGATTATTTCAGTGTACGAATTATAAAGCCTTTCAAATTTAGAGAAATAACGCCTTCCCTCCTAGATACCGGTAGTTCCAGAAGACAATAGTCATGGTGAAGTTTTATATGCACTAGAGACGCTAGCTTATTGAAAATTTTCCTACAGTTGACCCTATGAATCCAACACAAAGGGAGCAAATTGACGAACGACAGCTTCAAGGAATGGAGTGAGCCATGAGACACTGACCCCAAATAATACGCTGACTAAATTATGAAATGATTTAAGAGCATCTTTTCAACTATGATTTTAGTTTGTAACCGTGGTTATAAACTGCAATGTGATCACTGTCATAAAGATTCCATTAGCACATATAATCACCCAAATTTAAACAACTCTTCTCCAAAGAAATGAAAGCCAATGGCGCACGGTCTAAATTTAACATTATTTTCTTTGTGCCTTCTCTTTCTCCGAGACTAAAATTTCCAAAAGAAAAATATTTTCTTTTTGCATTATCTCCGAGAATTAGAAGGAAAAAAAACATTTAAGCACAACTAACAAAAACGGGCATCACTTTTAATTGGAAAGCAAACACCACAAAGTCAGCCTTGACATTATGGACTTAACAAAAGACCGCATAAAGCTGTGAGTGTAGTGTCAATGTCAACGTTTTCTTCCTCAGCGTTCCCCCCTATTATCACGAATTATTCAATAGAGAAAGGATCGATACGGAACACGAAAATAGTCGAGGAGGGAGACAGAGGGACTTAACGAGACAAGAAAACAAAGGGCGAACGTAAGGAAGAAGAAAAAAGACGAGTGTGAAAATAAAAGAGGTCACGATGGCAGAGGGGGTAAATTGTAAGAACTGAAGTCAGGAAGCAGATTAGTGGCCAAGAAAATGGGAAGTAAAGCTCAGGTCTGTTAGAGCCCAGAAGAAAGATGGATAGGTACAGAACCCATTTGAAATATTACAATACAATCATACATTCATCAGAGTTGTGTTCTTTTAGCAGGTATTCTGCCATCCTTCGATAACCTGATGAAATAACGTTAGTGGTATAAATATCAATTTAACATAGATGTTTTTTTCTATGTTAAACAACCAGATATAAGATGCCCATTCAATCGTCAAAAGTTATATTTTTTCTCGTAGTGTTGTCAAATAAATTAAACACGATCGAAAATTATTCTTCAGCCTTTACACCCATGGAAAAGATAAAAATGGTAAATAAGCACCTATAATGTTGAGGAAACGTAGTTAGAAATACTAACATCTCATATCTATAATATATAGCAATATGGTCCGTGGGACAACGGATTATATTGATTTTTTACTTCTGTCACATTTAAAGATAGCATTTATATTCATACTCATATTGAAGTCTTTTGAAAAATGCAATTTAGAAGTACCCTAGTTTACGTACGCAGTTTAGAAGAAGGTGAATTTCTCCAAAACCCAATTGAGGGATGAAAAAGAAGAATTGGAACTAAACTGAACTTAACATTCGCCGAAAATTGATTGAGTTTCTACATTAATCCCCATGGTTACAAAAGTCCTAAGTGAAAAAAACGCGTGCTGCCGGAGCTACCTAACCGCTCTCTCTCCTTCTGAATTGGTCTTAAACTGATTGGTGCGATGCCTACCAAAATAATTCCTCCATGTTGTTTCAATCATCGAGTCTCAATTTTGGGGTTTGTTAATGAATATTCATTTATGCAATAGAAGAAACAATTTTGGGAAATAGATTTTCAGTGCACCGAAACCTCCTTCACTCAAGACGATCTCTGAAGTTTTATTTCGATATTAATTTTAAACATCGAATGGAGTATTTCAATTCATTCTTGGAGAGTGATGAATAATAAATATTAAACGAAAAATCTTGGCCTTTTATGGAGTTGACTGGAGTTTTCATGTAGATTTAATTCTTACGGAGAGCTAAAAATATTACGTACTTAAGTAAGACCTTAGAAGGGAGGGTGCACGACGGTCTCGTTTACATCTCATTAAGTGGTGAGAGCGCAGAAAAAACGACAACATTGACATGAAGAGTATATTAAAAATATTATATAAATACCTCCCTACAGGCAGCGCTGGCTTTTAATAAATGAGAACTCGAATAGATCGATGAAGTCCTCGGTGTAATGAGATACTTTTCAAACTTGCATATCAGGGTAAATGGAGGGGCGTTCTCTCTCTTCGGTATTCCAAATCCCATAGCATTAATCTTAAATTAACCGTACTCCACCTCACCAACCACCATCATCCATTCGAACCGCTGAAGGTGCACTTGACCATGAGGTCTTTCGACACTGATGACATCTGCGAAATACCACAAGGTCAAATTATTCAACAATTTTCGATTTTCCTCGACGGATGACAACTAACATTGCCACACATCGCACTTTGCTAAGTGAAAAATGTATTAATTTACGTTCATGGATAAGGTAAATGGTGAAAGGGTTGGGGTAGGAAAGGTTGAAAAAGAGCAGGGACGGATTGGAGCCATCAAGTACAAAGAGACTAGAAGCAAGAGTAGGGTGGTGAGGAGGAGGAAAGAGGGAAAAAGTGGGGTCGAAAATGGCTTGGGAAGGGGGTTGAGGGCGGTCGTGAGGGAGCAGGGAGTGGACCTTTAATGGAGCCATCATCAAGAGGTGAGGGGGTGGGCGGGTGGTGGAGCGGGAATAGAAGGAAGGACAGGGGAGGGTAGGAGAAAGGCTGCGAAGGGAGGGCAAGGAGCTTAAGTCAGCCGTTTTGAAGAGCATTTGAAGGGGCTGCAACCGCCACCACCGCTGAGGGAAAAGAGGGAAGAGGGGAAAGAAAGTCAGCGAGCTTAAAGTGGGGGTAATGAACCGCATGGCGGCTGAAAAGGGGGGGGGTCGTAGCAAGAGGGTTGAAAGGGGGGACCAGGGGATGAGGGCGAAGGAGCTTGGAAGCCTTAGAAAGTTTATTTTTTTTAATGACTCGGCGATGATTCCAGCTCCTATTATTATTTTTTCCTCTCTTCGAGCGTCGGAAGACTTTGCTAAGGAGCGAGGCCAGTTACGCAACAATGGGAAGTAGTTGAGGGCGGGGAGGGGTGATGCTTGTTTATCGTCATTCTCCAGAGGTCCCGCATCGAAGATTTGGGGGCAGCAGAATAATTTGAACCCTCCGAGATTACTTCGGTTAACTCAACATGCTTACGTTTCTACCAAACCGGCAGAGAGTTAATTTATGGGGTGAAAAACGCAATCTCAATAGCATATCCTGTTCCTTTGGCTAAGCTGGCGAAACGCACTCGACGCTAGAATGCTTATGCATGTGGTTTAGCTTTCACTTGCTAGTACCGTATGTTTTCCTACTTTTCAGCATAATCTCGACCTAAAACTGAAAGAATTTTCAAGGGTATTCTAAGGAGGATTTTGCGTTTCCAATGTCGCCTGGCCATTATTTCACAATGCAAACCACTCTGTAAGATAAACGCTCATGTGGCAAAACGTTTAACTTAAGGGCACGCTAATTCTTGACAAAACTTCATGTGCAGTCAAAAAGGAAATATTGAGGAAAGAAAATCGATTAATCCGTGATAGAAAAAAGACATGATCTGTAGTAAAATAACCCTTATTTTTATATCTGAAAAAGTGATTCTATAATTCAATTCAAGAGAATTCAATCCACCTCTTTCAACAAAACCACAGTAAAATTAATTGAGACGTTTTGAAAAATAACGAATTAATAATTGTTAAAAAATAATAATATTAATAATCATTGAAAAACTATATAATAAACTAATAATACCATAGAAGAACCTGATTAATCAGGCTTTGCTATCCTTGTCACTTATTGTAGACGTTTAAGTAAAAATAATCGATTATAAATGCTTTCAAATCCTAATGTAACATCAGGTTCCAAATCAATATTTCGTTTGCAACGCTCAAGTCCTGCGACGTGTTGTTAAATTTCAAGAATAGCTAAAAACCCATGTACATTTTAGGGCAAAATAAATGTGTATCAAGTAGAACAGTAGATGTAGAAACATAACTCAATCCAACGAATAAGTGTAATCCTTAACCTAATGTTCAATACAACGAAAACATTCGGAACCCATCTTTTTTGGGTTGCTGCATAGAATTAGAAAAACTAAAGTAACTAAGTAAAATGTTTCTTAAAATGATCAAATTACACTCTTAGGAAGACAGTAAAAGATTCGGAATTGCATTAATAATATGTAAGTATATATATTCACTGATTTTAATAATATAATATTTTGAGTAACTCTGCGAAAATTATAATCGAATTAAATAATCGCACCGAAAACGTCTCACCAAATTTATTTTACGCCTAATTTACACTGGGCATCCTTACGAGGACTGCAAGTACTGCAACGAATACTGAAATGAAATTTTAGAGCATCTAGGGAGTCTCGTGAGTGAAAACGACTTGTGATGGTTGATTTCAAGAAATAAATCAGAATTGAATATAGGCATGATTCTAATAAATATAAAAAATACGATAGCTTTGATTATCATATCACATGAACAATGCCACCGATTTAGCATATCTTTATCAAATATTTTACTAATAACTACCTGAAAAATGCATCAAAATGAACTACATTTTTTTCTTATTGACATTTTGACAGCAAAAAAAGACAATCAACAGCTTAGTCTGCTTTTCCGGCGGCCTATCACCTAAAAACGCGAGGCATAATCGCACTACGGTCTGAAATGAAAACACTAATTTTAGCATTCACCATGAAAGGAAATTAAATGAGAAAGCGGAGCATCTGAAGAGGAAATTATTTCACTCTCTACATGTGTTCATGCACAAAAACAAGAGAAGAAATAAATCAGTGATAAAACAAAAATGAAGTGAATGAAAACAAACAAGGAACCGAATCAATGAAAATCAAACACATTCCTTTGAATTCGCATGATGGAAACAAAATCAGGGGAAGAGAACGCCTGCAAGAGATAGCTAGAGAAAGAACTTTCAAGTTGGGGTCTGGGAGGATTTACGGCTGAGAAAAAGGGTAGCCGAGGCGCGTGGGAGTATCTGAGGGTGATTGGTGCGCAGAGAAGATGCCCGAGGACTGAATTAAATGAAGGAGGGCATGCGTTCTTCTCTTACACAGGCACTTCATCTGCTCTCCATGGGCGTTCAATGATAATTATTTCCAGAGAAAAACGGCTTTGTGATTGGATGACCTATATTTCACGTCCATTGATGGAGTTCTAAATTATAACTTCACTTATTATAAAGGCCACCATGGTATAACTCGCTATGGGTACCAATGCCACATTATTCACCCATATATCTCTATTCAATTCATTGTTTTCATCTGATAATTATTTAAATTTTTTGCATCACACTGTAGTTGTCAATAAATTAATAATTCAATATCTAAATATATCATATTAATTAGAATAAATTATTTTAAAATGTCGATACTAAAATTTTCTGTGAACCTGCTTCGGACAGGCAGATTAAAAAACGAGTAATGCTTAATCCTATATTCTATATATGTGTGTGTGTATATATATATATATATACATATATATATATATAGATGATTTCTTCGAAATAACACGGAAGTGTGAGACATACCCATACACCTCAGTCCTAACTAATCTTCCGAAGAAGACGGAGTTCGAGCCCGTCGAAATTATCAATATATTACGTGTGAGTGTTCCTTTTGTGTGTTCTCATGTTGTGTGTTGCTGTCTAAGTTATTTTTGTTAGGAGTTACAAAATATTTATTTATTTATTTGATAGTTGTGTCCATCCAAAAACCTACCCTAACCCGTAGATTACCGTAGATTAGAAAAAAAAATAAATATATATATATATATATATATGTATAAAATCAATAAACTGAAACCAATTATCAATTTTGCTGATTCAATATGCATAACTGCTTATATATATATATATATATATATATATATATATATATATATATATATATATATATAATATACATATACATATGGTTTCATATAATATATTCTTTGGTATACAATATAATTGGTTTCAGTTTATTGATTTTTAGTATTTATCCACAAAAAACACTATCCGATTTTTCGTACTTACGTAATTTGTAAGTAAAAAGTGTAAATTCATTTTAAAGTAATTTTGGATCTACACTCTACGCCCTTTCGGAGGAATATCGTGTTTGTAAAGCGGACCATGGAAATTCTGCACGGTAAATTTACCAGCATTTTAATTCAATGGAAAAATTTGAGATTTTTCAATGGCAGTTCCAGAATGTGAATAATACTCACAATATAAGTTTTTTTCAAGCATAAAAAAGTAGATTGATGCACTCCGACGAATTCCATTTCATGAATTATGGTCGCTCGTAAAGAATTTAAATTTACGACCACTCGAGAAGAAAACAACTATGCGTAAAAAGAAAAGAAAACGCTAGCCGACATCGGACAGTTTTTATAAAGTTCGGGTACTGTTGGTTAATTAGCGGTTTGAAAGGTTCAACGCTCAAGCTGGTTGAGCTCGAGGTGCACTTTTATTTAATTAATAAGACTCCTTTAAAAGCTAATCCTCCTTCGTTCTAATTTCCCAAGAGTTATCCGCAGGCTCCATTAACTGGTACACTGCGCGGTAAGCTTGTAATCTGTCAAACCTCATCATTAATGCATTCCACGAGCAGACGAAGCCTAATGGCCAGAGAAGAAAAGAAATAGAGCTGCTGCTTCGTAATTATAAATGCACATTCCCTTACCGAGTCAAACGCTTCCTGTTTAACGATAACAAAATTACGACCATGGATCTAGAATTTCACTTATTAAATCTCTTAGTTCAAGATTCTGAAAAACATTTTGAAAATTAATGGCGGGAAATAAATCTGAAAAACAACTGATTAGCACCTGTAGTCGGTTCCTTTAAAATAAAAGGCATACTGTTGCTACCTCTGAATTCGATTGCGGATATTTCCAGTTAAACTCCCAAATATTGACAATGGGTATTGTTGCGGCAAAATGGTACGTATTCCTTTGGCCGTCCACATGAGAGGGAGAAATATATTTTCCCTTACTCGCTGATTTCAAACTACCAAAAAATAATTTCTTTTCTCCATGCTTTTAAGTTTTGCCAGCCACAAATACTCTTCAACAAAACTAATATTCATTTGCAAACCATGATCACGGAAAAATTGGGTGATAAATACTCATTCTAATTACTTGAATGTTACACAATTGGAATTCAAAAGGAAAATCTTAATTTTACAGTCAGTTGCGTCAGTCATACCGTCCGTTTCCCTAATTAGAAGGTCTCACTATTTCCAATATCCTGGCGGCCATGACAGTCTTTACTAAAAAATTATATGCATCTAAACTTGTAATTATTATTATTAGGTAATCTACCGTTTAAGGTAGGTTTTTGGATGGACACAACTATCAAATAAACATTTTGTGACTCCCCACCTATCAAACTAATCTATATCAGGTCCCTCTTCATCTCGGTGTACTTCTTTCCTCCCTTCATCCCGTCCAACATCCCTATCCTGTTCCTGCCCTTACCTCGCTTGCCCAACATTCTCCCCTCTATTACCCTCTTCAACATTCCACTACCGCTCAATACGCCTTTCATCCATTTTTCCTGCCTCCATACCCGTCCCCGTTCCGTCATCAACTCCCTTTATTTCACAGAACATTATTTTTCCCATCGTCAATTTATGCATCAGCTGATATTTTTAATCATATTGAGTTCATTTATTCTCAACTATTAAACTTGTAATAGTTGAGAATAAATAAACTCAATATGATTAAAAATATCAGCTGATGCATAAATTGACGATGGGAAAAATAATGTTCTGTGGAATAAAGTTTGATACAGTTCAACTTCATTCCGCTGCATGCTGTTTCGCTCTTGACAACGGGTATTGCAAAATAATATTCTATTTGACAGTAATCATTAAAATAGGGCATTGCTATAATTTTAAGAAGTTTCTGGGACAATTAAAAAATATACTATTTGAATAGTATGCACGGCCCACGTCCGTCATTCGCCAGTGGTCAAGCCATCGAAGGGGTCCAACTTTTATAGGACTTTTTTTTCATTTTAGTTATATTTCATAAACTTACGCAAATATAGTATACAAAAAAGAGATTAATTGTAGTCATTTCATTGTAAATAGTAACATTAAAATGATTCAATTAATATGCAACAATTTCAGGGGTTGTTTTAGTTCAACTGATATTAGATTCGGAAATGTCTAGTATTACATTTATATTCATCATAATAAACGTTAAATTAATCCTTCCTTTATTTGTAAAAAAACAGTGCAACTAGTAGTGTCAGATATTTTTAAAGCCTTAAATTAATTACATTCATTTAGAACGGAGAGTTTATCCTTAAAATACATTTCGCACGAACTTACCTGTTCTAAAAATCGAAATCATCTAGTACGGATGTTTCCCTGTTAATGATTATGCTAGCTCAAGAATGGTTATATTTTCAAACATAACTATGCACTTAATTGGCCATTCATTACAATTCCGAGTATAATTTATAACCATTCAACCATATTTGCACTTGCTAGACATGAGTATCAACGATTCATTCTCAATCAATGCGTTAAAGGAAGAAAGTAAAAGTCTTAAGTGGGGTCAATCCTGACCACATTGACTAATGATGAATGAGCAATATGACCACATTGGTGATTAGAACATGCCGGCCATGTGACCTCTAAAGAAAGTAAAAGGGAAAAATTTGTCCATACTGGTTTCTTATTCTTTACTTCATTTAGACTTTTTATTATCACGTACTGAAAACAAATTTTCTCTCAAAATCTTCTCCCAATGGGGAGATGACCAAATGGGCACATTATAGGGGATTAAAAAAGAGTTAACTTAGATGATTTGTTAAACTAACTTTGTTTGCATTGGTCGAATTGAAGTGTTGCAGAAATAATGATCATTGCGTCTTTTATCCTATATTTTCCTTTATGAACGACTTTTTTCAAAGGATAATACAATTTCTTTAACGACCAAATCTTAAGGAACTCTAATCTTCGAACAAAAATACTGCATTGTTGGATCTGAATAGTGCGTCTTGTTTACATTTACACGACTCACGGCGCTAATCCTGTAACTAATCCTCTTTTCGAGCTGAGGTAACAGAGGCAGCAAGCCTCAAAAGTCTTTTATGTCCGCAGGGTTAAACGGGTGAAGAACACGTGATTAATGCAAAATCCCCTTTTTGGGCTATCATTAATGCAAGACTTGTTATCGCTGCTGCAGCTCCGGGAATTCTCTCTTCCTTCTAACCCCTTCCCCCAACTTTTCTTCCCCATTCCCCCCGTTCTTCCTTATTTTCTCCTTCTCCTCCTCTCCACGTGCTTCGTCGTCCTGTCCCCTTCCCCGCCCACCTAACCCATCCAGTAAAAGTTTGGTCCCCGCGTCTTTAAGGAGTTACTGCTGCGCCCGGGGTATTGTGGAGAGGCGGTCGTGCGGCAGAGGCGAGGGGAGAAGGCAGAAAACGGGAGGATGTGCAGCAGTTAGTTCTCCAATAATTAAAACCTTACAAAATTAATGAGCATGCGGCGGAATCCTTCCCCCTCCCGTTCTCACACACATATATTCACCCTTCCCCTGTTCCCCCTGGGTACGTGGAACGGAGGAGGGAGGATTGTGCAGGTCCGAACTCTCGGAATAATGCTATACCCGACTAGTATGCCTGCCGAAGATAAAATACACGCTCGCGCGCTTTCCGATCGTTCCAACAACTCCCCCTTCACTCCCGTTCACCTCCCCGGGGTACTGGAGAAAAACCTTAGGGGTTTTTAAAAATTTTAGTGGAGGAATCTAATAGCCGCATGAAGTACGAGTCAACAGAGTTTATCCAGTAGTTGAAACGAGAGGTCCTTTGTTTTAGGCTCATTCACCTTTTCCTTTTCCCGCACTCTAGCCTCCTCCGCAGCTCCCCCCCCCCCTGTCGTTCAGAACCGAGTTGGAACAAAATGCAAACCTACGGCATCAAAAAAAACACAGAGATACCCGTCCGTGAAGCAAAACGTGTACCGAATTCCGGTCTTTTATTTTCATTTCCCCATGACCTACATCAAGGCGCTGTCTGTCTTTTACTTTTAAACTCGCGGAGAGGTAAATAGACGTGGAGTTCCCCGCGTTTGAAATGGGAGAACACACACTTGGTCAGTGTGATTAAGTTGTGCTAAGCACTAGATAGCTGTTTGAAGAATGCTAAACGTTTTATTCCTTTGAGAAGTAAATGACAATTTAAATTGCGCAGCGGTGAGTCCAATCTTTAAAAATGACCGAATGAGGAAATGCAGTTTTTCAATTATGATTTTTCGTTTGCGAATTTGGTGATCGCGTTCACATATCTATAAGATTTTGTGTAAGTCAAAATAACATTTATGTCAGAAATGCAAATATCCATGGATTTCAATGGCATTTAAGTAAATTATTTAACTTTTCTGGTGAAGGTATTTGTTGACTAAGACCTCATTTCAAAAATTAAATGTGTTCACCTTTTAAGATATGGGACCTTATGAGAAAAGTCGATCATACTGAAGAAAGAATTGGGCAGGAAGGTAAAGGCAATATTGCCGTACAACGAGAGAATTCTGATGGTGAATCTGGAAGGAGAGAGTCCACGGACACCGCGATCGTGCAAGTATACATGCTGACGACTAGCCATACAAAAGAAGAAATAGAAGCAGTGTACGAGCAAATAGAATAAATCCTCGGACAGGTGAAGAGGTAAGGAAATCTTAACATAATTTGAGTCTGGAACGCAGTCGTAGGAGAAGAAAAAGAAGGCCGAAGTATCAGAAATTTTGGTCTAGGAAAACGGAACGCCAAAGGAGAAAGACTAGTCGAGTTCTGCAATGAGAAGAATATCGCATTAGCTTACAACCTCTATGAACAACATCGACGAGGGAGGTACACATGGAAGATGCCAGGGGATATCGAAAGATACCAAATAAGACTGCATACTAGTAAGAAGGAGATACAAGAACCAGGAGAAGCAATGCAAGAGCTACCACGGTTCAGACATAAGTGGCGATCACAACCTAGTAATCATGGAGAGGCAAATTCGCTACAAGAAAATTAAGAAGAGCAAACAAGAGCCAAGGAGGAACTCACAGTTGCTGGCGGATTAAGACAACATAAAAACATTCGCCACGACCATTGACAGCAAACTAAGTGATGAATGATAAAGGAAGAGAGATGGGATGAACTGAAGAGGGCAATCGCAAAAGTTGCAGAAGAGCAACTGATCAGAAAGAAAACCGACACGAAGAAACCATGGATCACGATGGAGATAAGGAAACTAATAGAAGAAATAATAAAATACAAGAACGCCAGGAATGATTATGAGGAAAGGTTCTAGAAGAAGCTTAAGAACCGAAACAACCGAGAATGCAAAAAGGCTAAGGAGAATTGGATAGAAGGCTGCTACGAGGATATCAACGAAAATATGAAGAAGAGGAATACCGACACAGCATACAAACTTGTTAACAAACATTTTGGAGAAATGAAAATTAAAAGTAATAATATCAGGGATGTAAACGGGGATATACTGATAGAATGTGAAGATATTGGCAATAGATGGAAGCAATATATCGAAGAACTATACCAAGTTCCGAGGCCGCTGAAAGAAAACCTGATTATGGACGAGAGTGAAACAAATGACAAAAAACCAGGGCCCATAGATACTGAGGAATGAATTCGATAGAGCAGCAAAATACATTAAGAAAAACAAAGCTCCTGGAGAGAAGACAAAATCTACGGAGACATCACCAAGGCACTCGGAAAAAAGCCAGGGACAATCTCTTTGAAATAATTTAAGATAGCTACAAAGACGGAACAATTCATGATGACTTTCACAGGAGTGTGATGATTGCTAGAACATAGAAGACAAGAACGAAGAAATGTGAGACCCCGAAGCTTGAGTCTTGTGTCACATACGTCAAAAATACTTACGTGAATAATAAGTTGAAGGATGGAAAGGGAAATTAAAAATAACCTATCGGAAGGCCTTTTTGACTTGAGGAAGAACAGAGGAACTGGGGAAGCCGTACTCTGTCTGAGAATCATGATAGAGAAAACAATGCATGTAAACAAGCAACTGTAATTGCCATTCGTGGACTTAGAGAAAGCCTTCGACAATATGGAATGGAAAAAGATGTTTGGACTGCTGCAAAAACTCGATAGAAAAAATTACAACTACAGGAGAATAATCTATCAGCTATACAAGAAGCAAGTAGCCACAATGCGAATGAGAGATGAAAGCCATATGGAGGCTAGTATTAACAAAGGAGTTAGACAGGGAGAAGCACAAGGCACCGGATTAAATGGAATTAGGATCAAAGGAGAAGAGATAAACATGCTACGCTTCGCCGACGATATTGCAATGATAGCAGAAAACCAGGAGGATGTTCAAAGGTTCATAATGTATTGGATCAAGTTCTACAAAGATACAACATGAACATAAACAAGACTAAAATCCTAGAATTTGGAAGAGAGAAGTGGAATACAGAAGTCACACTGAAAGAACAAAAATTAGAGGAAGTGGATTTCTACCGCTATCTCGGAAGTACGATCATATGGGACGAAAAAGTACTACAGACATCAGGGGAAGAACAGCTCATACTAAGAGAGCGTTCACAATAAAAAGACAACTCCTGTGTTCAAAGATGATAGAACTACAGACGAGAACTACAAAAAACACTTGAAAACATTCGTGTGGAGCGCGGCACTCTATGGATCAGAAGTATGGACCATCAAAAAAGTAGACCAGGAAAGGACTAGAAGCCTTCGAAACCTGGCACTGGAGGAGAGTGCATAAGATCAAATGGACGGATAAAATATGAACTGAAGAAGTACACAGAAGGATAAACGGAAGAACGGACCTTATCGAACACCATTGAGAAAAGAAAAATCAGATGGATTGGCCACACCCGGAGGCACAATGGATTCGTGAAGAATATAACAGAAGGAAAAATAGAGGAAAATATTGCTAGAGGAAGGCCAAGGGAAAAATACATGGGAAAAATAAAGAAGAAAGTACATTGCAAAAAATACTAGGAAGTAAGCCAAAAGGGTAGCATCAAATAGGGTAGGATAGAAGGCTGCAGTCAATCAATCATATGATTGAACGACTAATGATGATGAAAATAAATCACAGAAAACCAGTGGTTCGGTATGCTTCATTTAGTCAGTAAAATAACGAAAATTGAAATACGAATGTTTTAAGTCAGGACCTAAATGGCAGCCACCAGAGTTATCATTACATTTTACGACAAACACGAGCAAACGCCGCGATTTTAACTGAAAAGATTTCTTTTTAGTCACCATTCATAATTTTATACTGGAAATTAATGGTAGCGCGTAGAGCGTATATTATTATTATTTATTATCGGGTAATCCACTAGCTAATTTTATTCAGGGAATAAGGAGTGGGTCGAAGGCTGTCAATGAAAGGAAGGTTAAACCCTCTGGTACAACGCTTATCGTTTTTATTTAATATAATTATACATGAATCAAGCTTTCAAGTTTTCCTCAGTCAAAAATAAATTTGAATACTCCTGATCATCATTATGGAACAGAATGATTGCATTTTTGAGATAACTAATTCGTTAATTTTTAGTATAATTCCTAACTCTCTATAGTCCCTTTCTTCATTCGCCTAGCAACAGCAAGAAAATATCCACTATTTTAATGATAGCTTAATTATACCAATATCTCTTTCGAATATCAAATCTTACTCTTTACATTGTATCACCAAGCGTCGATTCAGAATAGGCGCTCACCAGGTTATAAAGGCACTGCATGGAAGGGTATATTACAATCGCTGAAGTCCTAGACCACGGTTTTTACGGCAAGACTGACACTATTATAATCCGAGAGGTCACATTTCCCGAAATGTACTGCTCGAGAAAAAGGGATGTAATGAAGGGTAAGGAAGTGATTACGTGATATGTTCATTCCAGAGAGGCTTCTGTGCTGCAGCCGTAACGACCCAGAAGGATAAGATCAAACAATCCGCTAGTTTAGCAGAGCAGCAGAAAAGTGGTGACATGAAAATTGCCACGACAGAACTGTAAAATCATTTTCGTCGCATTCATATTTTCGGTGTGTGAAGACCAGCAAACTTATAGGAGAAGCCGTCTACGATGACAATAAATCATTGTCAGAAAATATTAGTTCTCCTTGAGGATAAACTGATATTATTTTTACCTTTCACCAAAATTTGAATCGCAAAGAGGGGATATTCCAATTTTTAGAATATTCTTCTCATGAATATTGCATGACTACGGAAATCCCTAGCCATTTTGACAATGTTATCTCAACACATGAAGTTAAGCGAAATGAAATCGCTTAAACCTCGATATTATTTTATAGCTTAAAGGACAGCTGCCGATAAAGAATGCTAGCGAAAATTGCCACTAAACTGATTTATCACTCAAAAAATTATCGATGACTTTATACGGATTGATAAAGACATAGTTGTGGAAATTCAGTGAATAAACTTTAGGTTCTCTCCCGCCTTTATGGAGTGAAAGAATATATTTCCGGATGAACGGGTACTCACTTTCCCGCTAAAGTACTTAAAAATCAAATATTTTTTCAGGGGCATTACCTCCTTAGTTCCACATTTTAGTGTAATGGTTCCTCTTAGACTCAGAGACCATTAAATGTTATATTGAGCATGCCAGTGTTTCAATTACCGAATTTAATTTGACCAGTGCATCAGTAAAAAAAATTTGGACAATATGGAAATGTTGCATCTTTACAATGTTTATCAACTCGTGCTATCCACTTTATTGCCCAATTATCGGAACATCTAGGGTTCATTTAAGTAAAAACATGAATATTTACTTATTAACATAATTACATAATATATAAGTGGCTCTTGTAGTTTTACCGGTTTATCAACCGTGTTAAATAATCTTAAATACAGACATCTTTTATGTTGAATAACTTAAATTATTTTAATAATAGATAAACTTTTGATTTTTACGCTTTGTATGACCATACTTTAAACAATCAGAAACAGTGTTTTTCACTTTTATTCATATTCTCCCCTAGAGACTGTTCCGTAGATTTAATTCATATGTTTCTAATAATTAGATGAAGCCGTAGAACTATCATCAAATTTTATCCACAGTATTCTTAACATGCACGATAAACCATCATCAGATGCATTTATAGAGAAACTAGAGAGGATATTCCTGTAAACAATATGTGGAAAAAACTTATTAGACCTATTTCTTACGAACCCACCGGGACACATTATGAGTGTATCAACTGACGAGGGCTTGAATGACCATAAATTTGTTAATGTCAACTTGGACGTAAAAATAAAAAAAATAGTCAAACCAAAAAGAAAAATTTATTTTTACCATAGAGCAGACTTTGAAAGTTTTGCCAGTCAATTAAACTCTTCCAAACCCGAGTTGAAAACGCGCTTAAGTCATGCCACGATGGAATAAATTTTGACACAATTTGTCAATATTATGCAATAAGGCATCACACATTTCATCCCTATAAAATACGTTGAAGTAAATCGCGACCCCATGTGGTACAATAAAGGTGTTAGAAAAGGCTTTCGAAAGCGGAGAATGCTACACTCTAGGGTAAAGAAAGCAGACATGAACACATCATCCTCAGAAAATAAACAGTTATTGGACATGTATAGATCCTCTAAAATTGAAACCAAAACCCAATTATGTAGCATATTCAAGACTTTAAACGTAAAATACTATTTGAGTAATTGGACACTAACCTCAAAGCTTTCTGACGCCTATTTTTTAAAGTGGTGACAGGGAGGACCCTAGTAAATACAGACCTACTACCTTGAACAAAATGTTCCCGGAATAACCACCGTGTGGCGCTCCCATCGTTCCAATTTGAGTTCTGTTTTTTTTGTTAAATTGGTACATCTGTTGTTGATATTCCCTTTAAATCTTAGTGTCATAACTTGACATTTGCAAAAGTTATGTAGCCAAGAGTACATCTATCTCTGTGTGTGATGGCGATTTTGTACAATTGCAGAAATGGATTTAAATTTGCAACAACGAACTTGTATTAAATTTTGCGTAAAAAACGGATTTAGTGGCGCACGGACGTTGGAAATGTTGGAAAAGTGTTTCGGCAACGATTCTCTAAAAAAACGGTCGTTTACCAGTGGCAAGAGCGGTTCAGAAGTGGTCGTGAGTCAATCGAAGATGATGAACGCAGTGGCAGACCATCGACATCGAAAGTCGGTGAAACAATTGATAAAGTAAAAGAAATGTTGGTCAAAAACCGCAAATTAACCATCAGAGAAATAGCGGAGGACTTGAACATTGCCTATGGATCCGCCCAAGACATTGTGGTTAATGATTTGGGTTTCCGTCGTGTAGCAGCAAAGTTGGTGCCAAAAGACCTCAATTTCATGCAAAAAAGAGACCGTGTTGACGTCGCAAAAGACATGATTTGCGAGGCTGAATCCGATCCCACATTCATCAAAAGGATCATTACTGGAGACGAGACGTGGGTTTATGAGTACGACACGCAATCCAGACATCAGGCAAGTGAATGGCGTTCACCAAATGAGCCGAGACCAAAAAAACCACGTCGTTTTCAGTCAAAAAAGAAGGCAATGCTGACGGTTTTCATGGATTACAACGGTGTAGTGCATCATGAATTTTTGCCAGAAGGCCAGACAGTAAACAAAGAGTATTATTTGGGCGTTATGAGACGTTTGCGTGAAGCAATTCGCCGAAAGAGACCAGAAATCGTCGCACAGTGCGTCGAGACCGTCGCACAGTGCTATCATTATTCGTAATTTTTTGACGAAAAATGCAACAAATACCATCCAACAGCCACCGAATTCACCTGATTTGGCTTCCTGTGACTTCTTTCTGTTCAATCGAGTTAAAAAAAACCATTACGGGGAACGCGTTTTAGCAGCCGAGAGGAAGTAATGGAAAAATCGCAGGAAGCACTGATGGACATACCGAAAACCGAATATAAAAAATGTTTCGAGGATTGGATCAAGCGCTGGCATAAGTGTGTTGCAGTCAATGGGGATTACTTTGAAGGGGACAATATAGATTTAGATGAATAAACTTGTATTTTTAATTTTCTGAATAAATTCCGGGAACTTTTTGATCAAGGTAGTATATCTCTCACTTCTATGTGTTGCAAAATTTTTTAGCACATTATTGCCAGTTCCATAATGAGATACTTTGATTACATTAACTTTTAAAGTGACAAGCTACACGCCTTAAGGAAAACCCGCTCATGAGAGACCCAATTAGGATTATTCATTCAAGACTTACTTTTATTGAGTGAAAGTCGTAGGCAAGTGGATAAAATCTTTTTAAATTTTCGAAAGGCATTTGATAAGGTTCTTCATGGCAAACTTTTCGTAAATTAAAGGTCGCAGGAAAAAACAAGGGCGCGATAAATTGGATTCAAGACTTGCTTTCAGAACGGGAACAGAGGGTAGCCCTTAACGGTGCTAGTTCCGACAGCGTACGAGTCACCTCGGTGGTACCCTTGGGTAGTGTTATCGGGCCGTTGCTTTCCTTGATTTTTGTCAACGATTTGAACCACGCAGTGAAAAGTAAGATGAGGGTGTTCGCGGATAACACGGAGATTTATCGGGAGATATCTGGATATGAGGATCGTTCTAGCACAGGATCTAGATTGCATTACTAAACGGTGTTCAATGTCATTAAATTTTAATAAATTTTCGGTACTATATTTCTAGGTCAACGGAATTTGTTTACAAATTAGCTGGAGTTGACCTAGAAGTAGTTGATTCGGTGAAATACCTAGGTGTTGCATTCAATAAACATTCAACTTCGGGGACTCCCATGTGTATAGTCTGTGGGCAACCACATAAAAAATTGGGATTTATTTGACGTATTGTCGGCAGGAGTTACTCCATGGTCAAGGAATGTTGTTACCACGCTCTTGTAAGGCCTCAATTAGAACATGTAGCGTATGGAATCCGAGTGAAAAAGGCCTCATTCGGGAAATTGAGAAGGTTCAACGCCGAGCACCCTGTTTCGTTAAAAACTGTTACGATAAAACGAAAAGTGTCACTGAAATGCTTATGGAGTTGGGGTGGGAATCAATAGAAGAAAGACGATTCAATGCTAGGTTGAACTTACTAAATAAATTCAGATCCGCATGTTTCACCAACGGGGTCTCGCAAATTATTCGCACTCCAATGTACACGTACATTGTTTGCTTGGATCATGTATATAAATTTCGGGAAATAGATGCCAGAACTAACAGACTCAAGGACTTATTCTTCCCACGGACAATACGGGATTGCAACTGTAGGGTTGTAGATAGCAAAAACCGCACTTGCCACCCTCAACGTCGAGGGAATAATTAGTTCTACTCAATTGCATGTACTTTCACTAACCTCGCGTGTTTTGTTGTCAAAACCCTTTTTCCCGCATGACCTCATTAGAATACGTTTAAATAATATAGTGTTCTTTACAGTATTGCTTACTCTACCTTTTCTATTTTAAAGTTTTTCCTTCCATCCCTCGTCTATCTCCGTGGAGGGACCCTCGCGCTACCTGCAGCGTCGGGTCACACTCTTTACCTGTGTCCTTGTGGAGGAGACCGTTTTACATAAATTGCATGTCCATGTGGCAGTGGAATGTTGCCTTATTAATTTTCAAATTCTAGCTTGCACGTTACTGGATAAATGTTTTATTGTATCCTAAGGCGCAATTATTTGTTAGATGGTAATATATGTATCTGCATGCGTGTAGAATGAAAGGATTTTTGCATGAATGTATACGCCGCTGTGGGTATAGTTTTGCATGTATGTGTTGATTTTTCATGTGGTTTTGTTTCTTTTTACGGGTGGTGACCTAAGACGTGCCCTTGCGGCGGCTTGCGGGGCATTAAGTACATGTAGATGAAATGTACAGAGGGGATATCACACAAAATACAAAGTAAACACATACAACGATGCAAGTTGAGTGATTCATTTTCGTAGGACTTCATTTTTGCTTCCTTCAGTCTAAAATCAAATGACAAATAATTCGATATTGATCTATGTTTGATTCTTACTAAGCAAAAGTATACATCCTCAAAGAAACTCAAATGCTCCAGAGTAAGCCGAATCATTCCCTCCCCCATCCAACCAACTCCGGTAACCCCGTAACCAGACGCCTGATGAAAAAGCCTCACACAGTGCCCCGCGGTTCACTGAAAAATGACGGCGATTTGTTAGCGTCCGAAATGGGAAGAGAAAGGTGCCCCTAGGCATTGATTTCTTACAGGATTACGGGAAGACACGGAAAAGAGAGAGAGAAGAAGACATCGAAAACCCATAGCGATGAGGTAACAGCCTTGATCTATAGCTTCCTCTTTCCTATCTCACCCGCTTCCTCCATCCTCAAAATCACTTTGAAGCTTTCCACGGGATTGCGCCGTAAAAAGAACACAAAGGATTCAATGTTGGAGTAAGGAGCAGGAGTGGGAGCGGGGAAGGGGATCGGGGGATAGATGGAGCAAGGGGAAGGACGGTCACTAGCTGACGGAGAACGGAAGGAATCTTTGGATGAATAATTCTGCAGTAGAATGGATCTCTGGAAACAGTGATGATCTCACCCTTTTGTGGATAGTAATAGTTTCAATTAAAGCTGTTTTTGGTATAGTCAACCTTTTTGAAACTTTCCATAATGACAAGGATAAAAATTAATTAAATAAATCCACCATTATTACTTTCACTGAGTAACCAAAGATCTCTATTTCAAATCTGCATATATTACGTCAACGGATATGAGTATGGTGCTCTGCTCTGATACAATTTTTTAAAAAGAATGTGCGACGGATATTAAGAAGAGCATATATTTGTTCCGTAATGACCTTTCACTAACGTGACCATAATTTAAACACGAAGGTATAAAAATTTCAGCAATAATAATGCTCTCAAAATCATTTTAAAGTGATGTAACGTGGTTGACAATTTGCCAAAACATGGAAAAATAATTAAATTATTAAAATATTACATTTATTAACATGACAGTATTAACCAAAGATCTTAAACCTGGGTTTTTTTTAGATGTTTCCGAGGCAAGGAGATCGCTAATCTTAAAGCAATTTCATGGAAAAAAATATGTAGTTGAAAGAAATTATTACAATTTGGAAAGGGAAAAGTAACGAAGTGTAAAACTGAGCATTATATGAGTAAAATAAGTTTTTTAACCAGCATTTATAATTCATGCATATTTATTATTGTGTTTCATGTATACGGAACTCGAAAAAATCACACTGGCATTTTAATAATAATAACTAAAACCTTTGCCAAAAAAATATTTTTCAAGTAAAAAGTGAAACGTGAATAATGGAAAACAAAAAAGAGACAAAAGTAAAGTAGTGAATATGCAAAAGGAAGACGCGATACGGAAAAGTGAAAGGAATATCATGGATTGGTCACACCTATAGGCATAGTGGATTTCTAAAGAGGAAAAAATACACGAAGGCAGAGGAGAGATCTTGTGAGAAAGTCCAAGGGATAAAAAAAAAACAAATAAATAGGAGCGTCAGAGAGAAAATCCATTCTTTGAAAACTAATTATCATTTTAACGGGAGGTAGTGGGTCTGTTGTGAATGTCTCCTAGCTTAACAAGAACTAATAAGAAAGGAAGAATACAGAAATTTCATTTTGTATGAAAACTCAACATCCATTTAAAGCTATATGTGCATCAATAGTATTTTCCTTCAAAATTGTAACCACTTCCAAACCTCAGGGGAAGGCAATGCGTTATTTTACATATTAATAAGAATACGATAGGATGTATGTCTTTGGAAAGGATGAGGATAGGGATTTTTAATTTTATTTGTCTTTCTTGTTAATATCATTTCATCTTTATGCATAGAGAAGTATTTCCGGTCATAGATACCGTAGTTCACGTAACATTATCCCCATTATTTGACATATTTTGTTCACTAACAATTTTAATAAAACATTTTAAATTCATTCGCCTCGGCCAGGATTCGAACCTAGATCCCTACAAAGTTTGGCAGAGTACTTTAGCAAGTTGAGGTATTGAGATATCCTCTTACACTAAGAAATGTTCGTAGCACTGTACTGTCCTTGTACATACCGCGTTACTGTAACCTCGCGGCACTTCCCTACGTTTCTTTGAAGTAAATTAACAATTGAACAAAACTTAGTTTTCGATGCTGCATACCTTGCGTTAAATCATCCTATCACAAACACTACGCTTGGCTTACAGGATACCATGTACAAGAAGGAGAAGAGAGACATTAGGCCAAACTGCAAAAAGAGAACACACTATGCAGCATAGGTAGAATAAATGTCTATTGAATAATTTAAATTCGTACACTGGACTGGAGGTACCTAAGACAAACACGAAGTTTTATCTCGAGATCGAAGATAGTTATCTAAAATAGCAAAAATTGTATCAGCAGATGTAGAGAACGTCATGATGTTTTTTTGAAATATTTCATGATTGGAAAAACAACATACCAAGCAATAATCTTATTTTGATTTCAAGAAAACGGCACCGTAATGGCGTAAAATAAAATGCGAACTGATAACATTGTAAGCTGAAAATTCTGAGGGCGAATCCTAAATGAAATAGAGAAAGATGATATCAATTAAATTTCGTTCGTTCCACATTGGAATTTATATCAAACGACTTCAATGATTAGGACTATCATGTACATTGACTCAATATCTTGATACTATTTTACCAAGCCATCACAATTTTCCCTTTTCAATTTAAATCGGATTAATAAACATTAATCAGATTTATTTTAAAAACGCAGAACAGAAAATCAATTTAACTCTTAGATTTTTGCGTGACATTTCGATCCTAAATTAATCTAATCCCACAAAGTATCCACGCACAGTAAACGAAAGTAATTGCTTTTCATTTGGCAAAATATTTCAAATTACGAGAATTAAATGTTCACTCACTTGCCAAAATTAAAAAAGCAAAAGATACATGGAATGAATCAAAATCAAGCTAAAATTTAAGTAGCAATCTTATAAATTCTATATCAATAAGATCGAATAAATAGTATAAATAATATTAAACTATTGAGGTGTCCCACTAATTTTCGCGAATAGTCTGCAAAGCATAACATCAGAATTACACCTGAGGCAAGAAAATCACAGCTGAACGATCCCAAAAAATTCATAAACAAATATTTTTATTAAATGATATGCTTAACATACACAGACATAAAACAAGGACCAACCAAGGTAGTTATATATTTTTGTGGTTCAGTCATACTTTTCAGAGAATAAGGTAAGAATGATTTGTATCCTGCTTACATTTTGGGCAAATTTCTTGCTCGCCTTAATTCACTCGAAATTCCTTCGTTCGGAAAGATTAGAAAGGTGAAGGCTCTTAGTGCTTGCTGGTTAGTTATTTCCCTTCATCATTATAGTTGTAAAATCAGATAAATTACGATAACTCCATCTTCAGCATCATTAAAAACATAACCTACATAGGGAAATGATAACGCTTTAGGATGAAGTGTTCAACGGCAAGGGAATCATCACCTGAACATTGATGTCTATCTACTAACTTTACAACAGCTTTAATTTCCTAGATACAACTAATTAACTTAGCAATTTTGAATTCATTACCCGTAGGTCAACCTTGGCGGTCAACGGAATATTTTTAAAATTTCAGAAACCTCCGAATAATACCCTCGATTAGAACGTCACCGCAAATATTCGCATGCCAACCGATACTCTGCGGTGGCATACAGAGTGGGGAATTTTCCAGAGAAATGCAGCCGCAGGAAACTGCGCCGGTCTTTTATCTAATTTTCCACCGCTCCCCTTAAGTAAGGCCGATCGAGTCAAGAGTGAAGAGGCAGTGACCACGGGTCATAGGATTCCAATCAAGTGCGATGGAAATTCCTCTATGGTGGTCACTACGACCGAAATTCTCGAGGTGTAGTCATTCACAAGTAGCCGAATGGCTGTAGGCTCTAGTCGAGCGAAAGACAAAAGAGTTTGCTTCCTCCGAATGTTCACAGAGTGTTCCGAGAGATACCTAAACAGTGCACAATGGAAACTCTACTGTAAACTAAGGGTTTCTGAGGATTACATGGGCAGTAGATCCCAGTGCACTTTCTAGATTTCCACGTCGGAATTCAGGCTCGATTCATAGGAATTTGATGTGAGCAAGGAGAATGAGATACTTGATATCTCTCAAACTACTGTTCATGCAATCTACCCAAAATTTACATTTCCTAGTCATTCTCCCTCCCGATTCTAGTAAACGACACTTTGAGGGTCCCACAAGGAAGTGTTATCGGTCGACTGTTGTTCCTGATATATACTAATAATATCGAGTCTGACGTTTCCAATAAACTTCGTCTATTTTCTGACGCAGCGATACATAGGGAAATATCCAATTATGAAGACAGGGTATCATTATCTAATGACCCAAATACAATCCAAGAGTGTTAAGAGAGTGAAAGAGGCTCGGATTAAATTTAAATAAAACCACCGTATTTCACCGGAAAAACGCCATAAAGGAGGTGACGAACATAACAAACGTTGAGTCTGTAAAATACTTGAGCGTAACGATAACTAAAGATATGTCCTGGGGAAAACGAATTCATGAAATTTGCGAAGAATCAAATAAAAAGTTAGGGTTCACAAAAAGGATACTTAGGAATTGAAAGGCATTTTCACATGCTATATTATCAAACCACAGAATGTAACTTTAATATTATAACTTTAATGGCGTGCAAATATTTTTGTTTTTTAGAAAAAAATACAACCAATTGCCATTATTATATAAATCATTAGTTGATTCACAGAAACTTCTCTTAAAGTCCAATTTCTACCTCTGAAATTTACATGGTTCATCGCCATGTGACTTGCGTGGTTAAAAACCTCATTAATAAAGGGTCATTTGTTATAAAATGAGCTGTAACGTCCCCAAAGAGGTTTCAATACACCGTAAGTATTTCATATACTTTTTAATCGACTTCCAATTAGAACACTGGGCCTGAGAATTTACTCTAGAGATAGAGGAATATGCAAAATTAAAAAGAGAAGAATAAAAAGGCTCATTTAATATGCTTGAAAGATCCACATAGGACGGCTAAAAATGAGGGCCGAAAAAATTCGTCTAAAGCGCTCCGTGCAACCAACAGCAATGGATTGGGGACATCAGAAAACAATAGCCCACGCCGGTGTTCTCATTCCCAATGACCCGTAATCCAGCTGAAGCATTGAAATTCATCCGAACGACACACACAACTCACAAAAAAAAATTGGCCGAAAGTAATTCACCTCGATCAATAGATATGCAGTGTCTGTTAGTCCTCGAACCCCTCGATATATAGTAGAAAAGTTCAGAGGAAAAACCTCGGCTCCCATTTTTAACGAGAAAAAATATGCCAATGATAAGAGAGGGGTCTGAAAAGAAATTACTTCTCTTGAACATTTTTTTCGTCACGAAACTTTGGGACGACCATCTAAACCACTCTTGAGAGTCTATACTTTCCTTCCCTTTATGAAAGACCTGTCGATCGGTGGTCCCTTGGAAATCAGATCTCCCTGCTCCGGCTTCCTCCTCCCGATGATTTTTCCACCAGAGTAAGCGATGGAGGGGAAGCAGACGTGAATGGAAGACACAAAGAGAACGGGATAGGAGGAAAGGGATGGGCTGGGCGAGAGATGAGAGATTTTTCGCAGAAACCACGAAAAAAAAAGATGAACGTGCGGCGTACCGTTCCGGCTCAGGCGCTAAACAAAAGATGACGCACACAAAAACACACACTCCAGGCCCTTCTCCCGGGTTGGCTGAAAATAAACAAAGTAGAGAGTATATTCTTTACATATTTCGAATATTTGTAAACGACATCGGCCGTGACGTCAAAGTTGGGGGGTGTCAATATATACCTATAAATGTGTTCCAAACAAATAACGCTTTGATATTATTCCTTATTGGTAATAATTATCAACGCAATTTATTCATCAACCAACTCGCTAGTTTTCAAATGAGCTTTTTTCACTGAAACTTATTCCCAATTAGAAAAATGTACGATGATGACGAAGAATTATATACCATCGGGAATTAAAATCCCTGCTCCGGATCATAGGAAAAATGAGTTAAATTAGATTAATTTGCAGATCAAATTTTATAAATGACTACTCAAATTTCCGAATTTTCATGAATTTACTGGATACGCCACAAATTTGAAAGTCATGATTGAGGCTCAAGAAAGCGAGAAAATATAGAGGTATTAACGTCGCCCAGAGTATAGTTGATTAAAAGCTGTTAGGTACTCCCCTTAGTCTTTAGTCAACACTATTAACCTATTCAAAGGTTCCTAAGGTATAAAATACTACTAAAATTCGGTTTATTCTCTCAAAAATTAGCATTTTAACCGCCAAAAAGGCATGAAACATGAATAAAATGCGAATATATTTAACTCAAGTTACTTTAAATGGATACTTTCGATAATGCACAAAAAACGGGAATAATCAAAAAACCCAAAGGGAATGTTATTAGGGATATAATAGGAACCAATGCCATTCTGTCCAGACTAAACGATAAGTAATTGGAATCCCTTGCAAGGAAATCAAATCCAAGGTATATTCCCTCCACAGTGGTTACACGACCAAATTACAAATTACCCTTAACGGTTGGTGAATAAACATTTCCTCCTATGAGTTCGTTTAATGTATTTCAGACTATTTTTACAATATATGTAGCTTTGGATTGTATATTTGGGATACGCGTTGGCTAATATTCAAAACCGGAACCTTTGCTGTTTGACAATTTCAATAGTTATTGTTTACCTATGCACCAGATAGGCTTTTTGTCCACAGCTCTCCGGAAAGCACACAGCTTTGCAATAAGCAAGAAACGAGTGAAAGGACAACGGTATAGACAGTGATAGCACACAAGATTCAGGTTAAATATTTCAATAGCCTTCGAGTAGTTACTCAGATGATCTATAAGTTAAGTATGGGCACTTTTGATTTGATTCTCTAGGATATAAATTATTTTCAACCAGTACTGAATCGTTTGAAATAAATTGGCCAAAGTAAACGGAACATCTGCGGAATTTTATTCTCAATCTGCTCCCGTACTTAAGTTACCTTTTCACACTAATGTTGTTCATTTAACAATGGCAATTGTTGGTAGCATTTAATACTGTTACATTTAGTGAAGCGTAACATGAACTTATTATGAGAACAGGTCAAAGGGAAACCAGGGTTTTACGATTTGGCAAATTTTAGTAATTGATAATACCATACTTAATTAATTATACGAAAGTATATGCTCAGTACCAAATGCAATTCAAAATCAAAATAAGGAATGATCAAATTGCGTAAAAGTAGTTTCGGTGAAGTTCATCAATTTTTTTTATAAATTAATGTAACATTTTTTTATTTTCTTTACTTGTATTCTTATATGAGATTGCGTTTTTTAAAAGCGGATAACTTTAACAGAAATTCAGCCCTATCATTAGGATAACTTATTATAACGTCGATCTTTGATTTAGGGAATTGATGGAACTGGCCTTTATTCGTTTGCAATTCTTGCTCTTCATGCGGAGAAAATTACAATACTATACAATGTTCACCTATCTTGTACACTTCAACGTATGGTCCATATGTTTCTTAAGACATCTAAGAATAAATCAACTCTTATAATAAAGAAGCAAACTTGTAAAAATAAATAAACAAACTGCGTTCCTTCTGTTCCTTTATTTTTGAACGCGATCTGTCTTCTTATCCTGCAATAATTCAGCGATAATAGTAAGAACTATCAGTTTGGACTTTCATACTTCGGCCTTTCTTTTTACCCTGTGGCACATATTTTGCTTCAACTCGGCGGTCGTAATAAAAAATAAACTAACGATCGCATTGCGACCACGTGAATGGGGCAGCCAATAGGAAGTCAGGTTGCGAATCTATGATAGCATCTACAGCCTACAAATACCGATCATATGATTACCAATCTTGATCTCCGATAAATTGTTGGTCGTACGAGTGTATGATATGATCGTCGATCGATAAAATGGTGCCCGTCGACTGAACATCGATCAAACAAAGGTTATTGAAACCGACCTAAGACTACAGAATTCGAGTATCATCTAACATTACGAGTAATTTACATTTTATGATTTTTTAATTATATGAGCGAGTCACCTTGGTTTGCATTGTAGTTCTGTGAGACCCTTTAAATATTAAGACTCCACTCGCAAACATACACATAACCTTGGAGAATTGAAACTGAGGTCATTAGAATGGAGCGACATCTCCACAAATCCGTGATAGTGGGACACTCCCTTCTCCCACCGGAGTAAACAAGGCAACCTACCTTTTTATGTGTCAGAAAAAAGGTAGGGAGGGTGAGGAACTTCATGAATTGATTACTTAATCCGTGGAGGAGGGAGAGAGCAAATTGCGGACCCACGTTACCCCTTCCCTTCCCCCACTCCCTTTCCTTAGGGGACGCGCGTCGATGCGTGCGTAAGCGCAAAAGAGAGAGAGAGAGAGAGAGAGGGAGAGAGAGAGAGGACGATCTCCGCGATTCCACGCGTTCCCTGGGAAATTGGTGGAGGCATAAAGAGAGTAATAAGGGAGCGAGCGGGCAGGGAAAATTTTTCCCTGCCCGCCCTTCTCCTGACGCGCGAAAATGCGAACGGAAGGAAACGAGGAGACGGCTACACACCTTTGAACACAAATACATACGCGCAAAAAAAAAGGAACAAGTCACGCGGCTTGAATGTGTGGCATTGTGTGCCTGAGGCGGCTACACGCACCGAGGGCGAAAGAAGAACGGCAGCATTGGGTAAAAGGTCAGAGAGAGGTAAAGAGGGAAGGGAACAGAAAGGAGGAGAGAGAAAGAGAGAGAAAGGGGGGACGAAGAGGTCGTGCGCGCGAATCCCTGGAACAAAAAGGGAGCACCCGAAAAAAGAGAACGCGAGACCCGGCTAGCGAAAAGGATTAATGGAGTGAGTCGCCCTCTTTTTTTTTTGCTTGCCTCTGCCTGTGATGCGTGCATATGTGTCTGTGTGTTATTCCACGTGAACCTGAGGGAAAAGGGGTTGGAAGGCATAAGAGGGGTTAAGGGATCAGGTGATTAGGGGAGGGATGGAGTGGAGTTGCTCGCGTACAGAAGAAAACTGACAGAAGGGGTGAGGGAAAGGCGAGGGTGAACGGTTGGCAGGAAGGGAAATGAAGGAAAAGTGGAGAGGGCGGGAGGACTGAGTGGGGAGAGTGGGAATGGCACGGCGAGAGGATGCAGACGGATGCGGTGGAGTGGGCTGAGTGTTGCTTTTCACCGCGGGGGGTTAGGGGGGAGGAGGGAAAGATGTGGGGAAAGACGGAAAGCGGGGCGCGGTGAGGGTGTAAGAAGGGCTGGGCTTTATTAAGGGACGGGAAATTAGGACGGAGTGAATGGCAGGGGGGAATCATTTAGCTCGTAACACACACGCAGGCATGAGGGGATTGGATAAAGCACGGAGGTGAGAATCGGAATGGGAAGAATGTTGGAGGAACTTTCAAGAACAATCATTAGAGATGGAGAAAATTCTAGTGGGGAAAGTGCTCACATCCGAGGAAAATTTTTTCAAAAAATTAAGAAGCGTGAGTCTTGTTGAGTTTTAAAATTAACGACACCGTAAACTGGCTGCGAAAACTAAGAACCACTGACAGTTGACAGCTCAGTGTGCAACTAATTATTTTGGATTTGCTGGAGTTCCCAAACTTTGAATATGTTCAAGAAAAAAATAATAAATCAGTGTCTGCATTTTCTAACCTTCGGCAGAAGAACACACTCATGGTATTAATACTGCCAACATCGAAAGGTAAGCCTTAAATCTAGGCGATCTTTATAAAGGGGATTTGATTTAATTCCAACCAGCCAAATAAATGTCAGAATCTCAATAGGTGATTCGTTTATTAAACTGATTCTAAAAAAATTAAAATTTTTAAACATCAACTTAATTTGTAATCCAAAATTTTGAAATTGAATTTTCTTATTTCCATTTCCTTTCTCAAATTGACATATTCCTCCTGAGAGTACTGAAATTTTGATGATAAGTCCTGAAATTCCTGAAATTTTAATGCCATTGTATTAGCGTAGTATGATTGCTTTACAATGGTAGGTATTTGTGAATTAATATGGGGTAATGTGAAATAAAATACTTTGAAACAGATCAGTTAAATGAGATTACGCTATATAATCAACTCCAATATATAAATATATGGTTCAGATAATTGCGTGAATCCCAATAACGGCTGCAATACAAGCCTATGAAATATAATTAGAAGTTTTAAAGCAGATAGCCTCGTATGCTGGGTACTATTAAAATGAGAAAACACACTTATGTGAAAGGGAAGGAATTTTTTTTCATAAAAAATGTTTTCAAAAGACATTTCTTGAAAGTTTATTAAATAATAAAGGAACGGAAAGTTATCGTGCAACGCTCAAATGCATGTGTGAAAGCTTTTAACACCAAATGAAAATACACCTTCACATGGATTAACCAACATATGTCAAATGAGGCTCTTGTTTGGATGAGCACCGCTATTTTGAATTCACTTGAGCTACATTATGACAATCATTAAAAAGGTATACTCCCCATCTAAAATCATGACATGAAATATAATTTCAGCACCAAGTTATACAACTGCAGGAAAATTACTACAAGATGAAATCCAAATTCAACGACAAATAAGCCATCTGAACATAGTCAGCTCCCATGAAAATTTTATGGTAGAGAATAACAATGGAATTTAAACTCATGAGTCTAATTAATTTTATAATGTCGCTGAAATCTCGTAGTTTAAATAATAAAAAGTCACCAGGATGACAGTTCACTAGGTATTTTAAAGGTGCTCTAGAAAGGAAAACAGCCAACGGCTGTTTATGAATGGCTTAAAGCATGAACAACTCTACTCTGTGAGAGCGAACAGCACGAGATACCTTGACCACTAAAAATTTCAACCGAAAGACGGCAAAAACAAACACGAATGAGGAAGAGTATATCCAGCCACGGAAAACGCCTGGACAAATGTGTAGCTGTCACACGTGAGAGATGAATGAAGAGAAAATAATACATGCATATACCTAATCTGGGTAAGCTTCATCAATACGATTAACGATAAATTTAAAATACAGCTTGGTTTCAGCTTCACGTTTAATATTAAATTATAGACTGGTGGCAGACATGTTTATCACATAGTAAAATCCAATTGCCCTAGATGTATTTTATTCATGTAGTACATATATCTTTTTAAATGCTCTATTGAAATTAATTTAAAACGTACCCGATATGAATTTTTGAATGATCTACAGTTTTTCTCCCACTAAATAAACGTGTGATTTTATCATCATGCAAATTTATAAGTTAAGAAAACCCAAATATCAAAGGTTAAAACCAATATAAATATAAATTTTCTGGTAAATTTACCATTCAAGGTAACTGCTTCACAATAGAATACATCAAATTTGATTAAATATTAATCAAATACTTAATTAATTAAGTATTGCAAAATGTACTGAAAATCATTCGGTGGAGAATTAAGTTGAAACAAATCCGTATGCTAGGGCTCGATGTAATGGAACTGATTAATATTTAAATAAGGAATTTTAAAACTCAACTGGCGGCACATTACTTTTTATGACAGGTTTTTATGTGCGTCACTATTTCATTTGCAGCTCTTTAATGATATGTTGTATCAAATCTCTAAGTAAATAAATCATTTTTTTGGGTAATGTTTCCAATTTTCACTCAATAATCGTGTTTTCATTTACACAAGCAAGCGGTTGATTCAATAGCACGCGATAGCAAATTGGAGCGTCTTTCCTCATCACCATCTTCTAACGTCGACGGTTACTTTGCCTAGTCCTGGAGAGTTTCATGTATTACACTAATTATCATGGAAATTATTGGAAAATTATTTCATCCTAACTAACATTAGTCTTCAAAGTTCTTAAAGTGGTAAGTTTTAAGTAAACTAGCAGCAGGACACTATGAAAACTTCTATCAATTACATCAAAATCAGATGAGAATTCTAGAGATTAACGAATGCAAAACCTCTTAGGTCGATATTCAGCAACACCCTTATTTCACTGAGCACGTCAGTAAATCGCAGTAATTTGGAACCTGCACCCGTTTATACTTTTTATAAATAGTTTGTTGATAAACCGTGAAAATAGTAAATGTTCACAATGAGTTTGTGCCTCAAAAGAACAACATTCCCATCAATATCCAATTTAATCGTGCCCACTGTAAATTGATCAAGGGTGTCTAATGTGTATCGAATATGCTGGTACATACCTTTAGAAAGAAAACTTGGAAGAAATTAAATTAATGCATTTGCAGAATATAGCTCACAAAATATCAGGAAGCACTTCAGTATAGAAAATATGGGGCGCAGCAGAGGGTCAAAGTGAAGAATTCAAGTGACGAAAGCAGATAGGGAAATGGAAATGAAGAGAAACTTGGGGCGGTAAAGTACGCGAAGAGAGCGTGAATTATAACCATGCGCTCGAGGGAGAGAGAGGAAATAATGGCGAAGCAGGTGGGGTGAAGAGGCCTAGGCATAAGCAAGCGTGGGGGGGGGGGGAAGAGGTAAGAGGGCGTTGCCCGGCGTTGAGCTGCAGTTCAGCTTTGGATTGAATCGAGGCATCCCACGGGCGACGACCAATGTCACGCGGAGCCTTCAAATGTGACGGCGGCGGCTGTGAAACCAACGAGTCTGTGACCGTCCGCTTGGGAATCGAGCGAAGCATAAAAAAAATGAGAGGTAGAGCGGAATCGTGAAAGACTGGACGAACGGCAGCGAGAGTGGAGAGAAGCCGAGAGAGGAAAAGCATGTAATGGAATTAGAGAGAGAAGTCGTCGGTGCACGCCCAGCATCCGACGGCCTCCCACCATTTCTACACCCCCTCCCCTCATTCCCCACAGCCCACTCTTCATTCACCTCCTCCCGCCGCCGATTGCACGCTTCGCTTGCTGCCCAACCAAATAGAGTAGTTTACATGTGAACTGATAGCTGTGTTAATCATAGGAGGAAGTGAACTCTTTGCATTTAACTGATAAACAGTCGAATATTCACTTCCTTCTTAAAGTTTAATAAAATTAGGCGTTAGTCGTATCGATATTCACTTTGTAAAAGTAATTGTTTACAATGGGAGTATAGGAAACGTAAGTAACTTCTCGATCTCAAAATAAGATTACGATCGAGCTTTCTTTCCACGGCAGAGGGGGGTCTGCACTTATTAAGAGTACAACTGAAATCGCCAGAAAGAGAAAGGTAGGAAGAACGGCGTGAGAATACTATCCTGTGTTGCAGAATACTGGGGAAATACCAATTTAATAAAATCCCTATTATCTAACGAGAGTTGGAGGGTCATATGGCAAAAAAGTACAGCTGTAAGTAATAAATACCACTGCAAAAATTATTTACGAACTTTTCGAATCGGTTTATCGCTAATACATAGAGACCGTCAACGCAACCCGTAGATGACATTGAATATCCTAAGGTTATCGGTCATGAAGGTTAGAAAAGGTTTCCTTTTCGCTTTGCCTATCACCGTTAGAAAATGGGAAAATCAAATGAGAGCAATACTTTCGGTATTGAAGACTTGATGATGGCAGGATCACGAGAGGGATCGAGTCTTAGAACAACAATCTCTGATGTCGCTTTCATAACATAATTTAATTGATCAATACATTTTTTTGCTTTCCATAAATTTTTAGTTAACAACAATTAAATTATTCTGAGTATAGCGAAATACAAATATTCTTAATTTGTTTAGGATATGTTATGTGCCATATTTAATATTAAAGAAATAAATGCAGTATGGGAAGTTTACCCAAGTAATTGTTTATGATAGTTAAAAATTTTAACCAATGATTTATCTCCAGTAAAGCTTCGATGGAGAGCCTTCTATCCTCATGATTGTGCAAATGGCTTATGTGAGGAAGGTCGGAAAATATTTCATTCATAAAACTGAAAGCAGTATCATTTTACGAGGGACGTAATAAATTTTATCCACAAATTTAATACGACTACTGGAATTTATTTCAGTTTCTTATTCTCCCAGCCCGCTTGAGCTCACAAGGTCTCACCTAACATCATATTATGAAGAAGTAACACATCGATTGCTCAACTGCCAATATTTTTGTATTCGATAAGTGAATGGGAATACGAATTCAGGGTCTTGATGTCGACTTCTATGTCAATATGACGATCAACATTCATTTTAGCCAACTAAGCATTACAATTATTATAATCGTTTTCAAAATAAATTCCTAGATGTGCACAGCATTTTTTCCATTTTTACTATTGAGTATATAACTTTAAAATCTAAAAATAAATCAATTATTTGACATTTACTTACAATTTGATAGGAAAAGATATTTACTAGTGTCCGAAAACTGAGCCATTTTAATTTTGTCAATGTGATGGATAAATGTTTTCCCCATAAATTCATACGAATAGAACTACTCGCATTCCTCAATTTGAAAATAACATTACGAAATTGAAATTGATACAGCCCTTTATTATTAATAAATGAATACGTATAAAAATAAAACAGTTGTTGAACTCATAGTTAAAAACTAGGTAACCAGCAAGTAGGGTGAATGAAATCGACGAAAATATATTTTTGGAATTTGAAAAATATTGCATTCCAGCAAAGGATCCGAAAATTAATCCAGTGGCCATATTTTGCAAGTAATATCGATACATATTTCAGTCGCGGCCCATTACTCAGGCTTCCATCCACACCAAGTACAATTCATCACACCTCGTTTTCAGATCTCATTTTAGATTCTCGAGGCAAAAAGCCTCGTAGCCCTGAATTATTGCAACTAACGATATTACCAAAACTACAAATTTCCGACATAAGTATTCCTACTTTACTCCTGGTCTCACCACTAGCATGAAAACCGGTAATACCCTCTGGGTACTAGTGTACTGCACACAAGTCTTATTATTAAATCAAAAAATGTTAATGTTATAGATAGAATATAGAGGGAATGAATACTATAAAATGTAGACATATGAATTGTGAAAGAGTAATGAAAACAAAAAACTTTATAGAGAAACCACGGAGCATACTTATAAGATACCAAACCTATCGTAAATTATACTATAATGGAAACGGAAGGGAAGATTATCGAACGACCGCGTACGGAAAAAGTTACTTATGAGTTTTCAGAATCTGAGTTTTGAAAATAAAATCCCATATCGAAAGTGCAAATGTTGACTATGGAGAATTCAAATTATAAATTGTTTTGAATGTATAACATGTTGCATCGCAAAGATAAACACATGAGAAATATCAATCGCAAATTTACAGATATTAATCTATTGTGTTTTATGTCTCGTACTAGAGTTTCATCAGTACTAATTACGCTAGGAATTACAACAACTGGAAAATGCTGTTACACAGGACAGGAAATAGAGGTACTGGAATAATGAGATAAAGTACCCAAGGCGAAAATAGCTCAAACCTTTTTTGAGAGACCAGTGGAAATATATAGAAAGAGAGATAGAACGGAGAAAGTCCACGGACGTAATTTTAAGGGTTAATGAAACACCAGCGTGTCTGCCTGGGGATAGTATAATACGTAAAAGCATATTTTGCCGCCACACGCTATTTACCCATGGTTTCTAGATAAAATTTGGGGGAGAGCAAATGGCAATGCAGGACCCAGCCAATCACTGTAAAACAAGTTTACTGCCGCTGTCAGTATTCTCCCGTGAATTCCCGGCATGGCAACTGAAAAGAGAAAATGCCAATAGCCACCCCTGAACATACTGCCTTCCCCCACTTCGTGCCAGATTTGTACAAGGGTTCTCCAGACCAATTCAGGTGCGAGGAAACATTACGTGAATTACAGGGAATTGGGCACAGTGTGGGATTGTTGTGTTCCAATTTCCCCTCATCGTTAGCAGTAGTTTGGAAAATAAAAATGACCAAGGTCATCCTTCACCCAATCTCTCCAACCCGCTTTGTCATAAAAAAAAGCATTCGGATCTTCGGAGGTGAGCTTTATCGACTGCGGGATTAATGGATCAGCCCTCATGGTTCCTTCAACAGTCCGTCCAAACGCATTGGTCACATAACCTTCGACGCTAGCTTGATTTTCACTGAAAGAGTTTTTACTGAAGTAGTCTTTCTATTATTTTAGCCAAAAATCTTATGAATGTGATGTAGTTAGGAGGTAATTTAGATATAGAGAGTGATTTAGTTAGGAGGATAATGAATTTGAAGAACAAAACAATTCATGAAATTTAATGTAATGCAAATGCAAAACCATTATATTAAATATCTGAATGGCTTCATCTGTAAACTGATTTTATTCTCTTCCAGGACCCACAAACTATGAAAACTGCTGCGTAAAAACGTTTAAAAAGTTCCTCAAATGATTTCTTCAGGTTTTCCTCCTAAAATAATTCATTTCTAGAGAAAGGGAAATTATTTTTGAAAAAATATATATACCTGTTAATATTATAGCAACTAGAGAAAACTTGAAATAAAAGTAAGCAAACATAAGTTCTCAATAACGCATATTGGTGAAATACTCCATTAAATGTTACTGTTGCGGCGTCTCTCACAGTTTTACACATAAATTTTCCTAAGGTTTTGCCATCTTCGTGTTTAAAACGTTAAACCCTTGTACTGTGGCGCTAGGCGCACGACTACGACTACCTGTGAAATGGTATGTACGGTATTTCGTCATATCTTATTCATTCAAAGTTCCCAAAATTTCGGAGTTTAACAAGACCACTCGGTAGCTTAACTGGCGAAAGTATTCGTCCGGATCCGAGTTCCCTTCCGGTAAAGGCGAATGGTTTTTACGCTCTGAAGTTTCTTCATTTTAATACATATTAGCAGATGATTTCGTTAAAAGTTGCTTTTGTGGAATCTCCCGCAGTTCTTTGAAATATAAAATGAAATACCCACTCTTGCACTTAAAAGAATTCTTTTTCCTCTAAAAAGTCGATACAAGAAGACAAATCCTTTACAGACTTTAGTTGGCTCACGTGATTTCAATGAGTTTCAATTGTTCACAAGGGGCTTTCACAAAACGATGTCATCTATGAGCTTGTACACCAGCATTGAAACATTCTTTTTGATAGCTATGTCCCTTATTCGATCTATAATTACACTCTAAAAATCTATGGCTTCTGGTAAAAGATTGGAGGTAGCACGTGGTAAAGTAAAAAAAATGTGATTTGACGAAATCTAAATCCCGAAAAGATGAATCCCTTTTTTTCTGAGATAAACAAAACCGCTGGGAAAGTTTAAGCCATGGATCTTGTATCCGGAATACAAACAGTCTACTCCTTGGTTTTGGGTGAGAAACTGCCACTCCAAGAAAGAGAGAGAGCGGGGAAGTCAGAGAATGGATGGCATAATGGATGGAGCAGGCTGTGGGAAGGAAGCAGGAGTGAAGTGAGCAATGAATGAGAAATCATTGAGCTACTGAACAAGACGAGGGCGGACTAAAGGGGCATGGCGTCCTTGGGGAGGGAACAGTGTAAGGTAGAATATAAAGAGACGCTGGAGAGGTGAATAGATGGAAACGCAGAAAAGTGGCAGAGAAAGGGGAACCTGAATAAGCTCTGGAGTGAAACCATTGGGATGGGAAGAGAGCGCTTCAAATGGAAAGCATGATCCTTTCAAAGATTGTACGTGCCTTATGTGGACCATCCACTATTTAACATCATCGTGGATTTCAATGTACCAATTGTGGTAAAGTATCAGGCATTGAAAATTTGAAATTGGTTTAAGTGCTAGTAAAAAAGTCACGATGGCGCATAAATCCAATGGAAATAAATATATTTAGAATGAAGATATGAATAAATGGAGAAGACAATAATGTAGGAAAAAGGAAGATGAAATTATCGCAAGTATGGAAGTACCTGTAAATTTCCTTCCTTCTCTTCTTGAGAGCTTGTACCACCGAAAATTCAAAACTAGTGAGTTTTTTCTTCTTTGGGTGTTTCTGTGCCTTTGTCTTTGTCCGATAGTGGATGGTGCTGACTTCATATACATTATATATGTGTTTGTGTATATATGTATATATATATATATATATATATATATATATATTTATCACTAAATCTCCCATCTTTCTTAGTTATCCCATCCCTACACACGCAGCTTCTATGTTTTGGTGATGGAAATCCTTCATGAATCCACAATCAGTATAGAGATGAAAACCCGCAAGATGGCGAATATATGGGTGCTTCAGTCATTTAAACCACCCGAGCTAAACTCTGCCTCTCAAACCATCCAATGGCTGCCTAATAATTCACCCCCTTGCCATTCCTATTCCTCCTCATACCTCTTTCCCCTCACCACCCCCCCACACATATCCTCTTCGCTCTTTCCTTGATAACGGCATTCTGATGATGACGGCCGTACCGTCAAAAAGTCCAATAGGTATGTGAGTGTCCTTATATACATTACCTTAATATCTTTTACCAAAGGAAATATTCTACGTAAAGGACATTTTTATAGGCCTATGAAAAAGCTACTGCTCTGTGGGTACCATCTTTGCAAACTCACTATTTAGAGCGAGATATTATTATGCATTTACGAAAATGTACATATCTTTTCATTTTTAAAAAACATTAAATATTAAATTTTCATTAGGAGACTATTATCAGTAACAGCATAATCCATAGGAGAATTAGAGTACGTAGATCGATTAGCTGCTTACCGAAGGGTTCCGTGCGATGAACTCGGACAACCCCATTTAATATCCAAGCGGTCCGATTTTCTGTACACCAAAACTTCGTGAGAAACCGCAGATGGTGAAGGGAAAGGAATTGGTACGCCTACGTGAAAGTGAGAGTTTCATGAGCCTTATGTCTTAGTCTGGGAAGAATTCAACCTCCGCCCGTCTACACAAAGCTTCTGATAGATTGCTGTGCACTTTTTCCTTTGGGAAATTCCACTGAAACGGTACTACTTGATTTTCTTTTGAAATTTTAAGAAAAAATTTCTTGTAGGTAGATAAAGAATTCTGGAGCCTTTATTTTCGACATTTTAGTCATTCCAATTTAGTCATTCGTTTTAAAACTTGCTTACCCATGGGTCAGGTATACCCCAGTTCCCTGATTGACTCCTACCCAAGAGACTCCCTGTTCCATTCATATCAATCAGCCTTCACCTTATACATGCCACCAATATGAATAATGCCCAAAAATGAATACCATTACGGAAGAAGAAAAGTATTTGAATGCTATTTTTACGGTAGTTATAAAGAAATTAAAATAAATTTAATTTCTAGACATTTTGGTTCAGAAAAAATGATAATGTACGAAGTTTACATAAACGAAGAATAAATATAATTTAGCTACTAACTGTTTAACACAATATGGTAATAAAATTTCTTCTAGGGCCTAAAATTATATACGATATTTGGTATTCACTCCACAAAACACGTACAAGTTTGGCCAATTACGTAGTAGTATGTCTGCCTACGTCTCAAAAATGATATCTCATATCGTCAAAATAGATATTGGACTATATAATATTTATGTTAAGGAATAAGTTTCGATTCCAAAATAAATGAAAACGTGCATTATAAAATGAGAAACGAAGTGTAAAGGATATCTTAAAAAAATCCCGAGTTTTTAAAGTAAAATATTTCCATAATCAGTGGACAAATCAAAATTAAAAAGTACAAAGAAATCATACTCGTTCAAACGGTATATTGCGGAGACTCAAGTGTTAGGAAATTATTTACTGTCTATAAATGTTCATTCAATGAAACAAATTTTATAATAAAACTACCGGAACTGGTAGAAATGTACGTCTGTAGCGCCAAAGCCCTGGTTTCTCATTACCCGAGAAAAACTGAATTTGGGGCACCAACGAAGAAATATATCCGACAGCCTCAAGGTGTGAATTGAAAAAAGAGATTTGTTTTTATTTGCTACAAGTGAAAGAAAAATGATGATGAGAATAAAAAAGAAACGGGAGAGCGTTATGAAAGAAGTACTTTTTGTTCGCTTGAGTGTATGTCTGGGAGACTAAGCAATCTGTTCCACGTAATTTTTTGTCTTCCTCTGTTGTCTTTACAGAGAGGATAAAAAAATTAGCAAATATTATAGATAGCTAGATATGATGCGGGAAGACTTCCGGTCTCATATTTGTCGGCTCTTCACCTGTTGTAAAACTGCACGAAAGGAAAAAGCAACCTCACTGAGTGAAAAAAATTTCAACTTTATAACATCGCTTTTTATAATCATCATTATACGTTTTCGGCAAATCAATTACAAAAAACAATCAATAAATACCAATAAATACACATATACATACATACTTTATATATATATGTGCATACATACATGTGTGTATATGTATACAATTTTAAATATATACACATATATATCTCCACATATATTTCTATATATATATATATATATATACATATATATATATACACACACATGTAGTATATGTACATCTTCATCGCAAGCTTACTGGATGTGTACAATACCTAGCATCCTCTGTTGTCACAAAAGTAGAGTCAGTATATTTTCATAAAAAGATTTCAAAAGAAGCAAATTACTAGTGTTTCGATTTTTTATCAAGAACATTTAGACTTTTGCGTAATTTATTAAAAGCAAGAGCGTGTCAGCAAATAAATATTAGTGTAGTATATAATCATTAATGTATAACCTTGAAGGTGATCATTTAAAAAAACTCTTTCTTCATGAGAGTTAAAATCGAATATTTTTCCACATTAGCATTTTACCAAATGTTATGGAAAAATAATCTTTTTAGTGTACTTGAATTTTTTCTCGCCATGCCATGAAGTTTTCTCACCAACCATTTAGTCCCTATGAAAAAGTATCGTTCCTAAAGTTTCTTAATTGAAATATACACATATGTTTCCATTAAATGATCCAATTTAATTTTCGAAATTTTCTAAACTGGGGCTTGAAAAGCGCAATACAACTCCGTTTCGAAAAATGAGTAAAACAATATGAACAATATTCTGACAGTAGGTGCAGTCCAAATTATCACTACCTGGGTTGAATTCTCCCTACACGGAGAAAATCCAGTCTCCATTTTTTTTCGCTCTTGAATACGAATGTAAATCGTACTTGCGAAATCTAAGTCAGGCCGATGTCTATGGAGCCACAGATGAATGAAACTACTGAATCAAATTCTTGAAAATGTTTCATTTAATTCGTCGAATTTTTACGTCCATTCTTTAACTCTGAATTCGTTCCCCGTTTCACGATCGATTACAATTCCATACAAAACACGCAACTTCCACGCGCAATACACCACCACGGAGCGTGCCTCGGCAGCCTCGTTTCTCCGTTAATTTCTGCGTTTCCCAGAGCAGATAGGGGAGACAGCGTTATTCGCCCGCATTAACCCGAGGAGATTGGAAACGCATTAATGACCTTTCGTTCCAAAACGAAAGAAAAGTCCACACGACGTATACGAATCCGCCTCTCCCTCCTTTTCCAACATTCGTTTTTTCTACTCCATGGAGTAATTAAGGGGGAAATGCCGTAAGATCTGAGTAACCTAACGAGTTCTGTCAACGATTAATTAGATGTGATAGCATTTCAACCCACATTTAATTCTCACATTTGCGTCAGGATAAAACACTCCTGATTTTTATTTTAACCCTATCAGATATAAGAGAGCGGAGTGACCTGATAAAATCTCTTCGGATGACTCTTAGAGCAGAATACAACTCTCGCTCCCGAAATAACTTACTCAACCAAACAACGTACTCATTATTTAAATATTATACAAGCCATTTAAGGACATTTCCACGTCCAATAGCAGCCTTGTATTAAAATGTCATTAATCAGACAAGAGCAGAATCGTAAAAAACGCTTAATGTAATTTATATTAAAGAAAAAATAATAAAATTTAAGCTCCACAATGCTGGAAAACACCTTCAATTGAGATTTATAAATTTTAAACCGACTTCTTAAAACTAAAATATAAAGAAAGACATAAAAAACGACTAAACATTTATGATAAATATGTAATATAGCCATGCAAATGTGCGGAGAAATCCTCAAACAATAAATTTCCTACAGTGGAATACTTAGTTATAATGAACAACAGTGTTATGTATTAACATAACTAAAAGCCTTAAAAAATAATATTTTACCATGTATTTCTGGACCACATATGGCTCAGATTTTTTGCATGTTTCCTGCGTCGTTCTATGCTTGGCCTGGAATTACTGCAGAATGCATGCAGATGAGAGCAGCTCTCCCTAGACCACCCGCCTAAGAGTCTTATTTAAGGATCAAGTTCATATTAGAAGCAGGAACTTTGTGGATCTGGAGGAGAAAGGGGCGTTAATCAGTGTAATCTCCCACTGCACTTCATAAGAAGAGGCGACTCAGACATCCCACTCCACTCTGTCATTATCTTCATCCGTGCCTCCGCATTACGTCATTCGCGGTTCCCTTGCGGATTTTTTGAAGACATCAACACTGGTAACTAGGATTCCCAAAGCTCAAAAGGGATATTCTTTTTTTTTGTGCCAAATTTGAGCCAGCGGGAAAAGCAATCTCAAAAACCTGGATTATCGATGAATTTAGCGCTCTGTATCAAGCCCTCAAATCGATACAATACTAGAATATTAACAACAAAGAATTTAAATAGGCGAAATTAATCTGTCAGTAGAGAAGAATCACCTACGTATTAGCATTTTTAAGGCTAAAAGATATTTCAGTTCTAATGTATTACTAAAAATACAGTTTTTCCCCTAAAACCAAAACAAAACTTGGGAATTATAACGGCATTATATAAGTAGATTCAATTACTGCCATAACTTGAATTGTGAAAATAAGAAAATCACCAATCAGTGGGCATACGGTGTAAGTCTTACAAGACACTCCATTCATACCATATTGAAACTATCAAGCACTCCATTCTACCCAAACAAGTAATCGAGCCACGAAAGCGAAGAGCCGAGAGGCCAGCGATTAGTTTCCCCTTATCACTATACCATATGTATCTATTTCTTCCATTTTTAAATGAATCATCACTTCGAGGAGAATGAACTATTCAAACTTAAAGTAAAGAATAATTTATGATACATATTCATAAACATACGTACCTTCCCACCCCCACACACACATGAAGGGAGGAAGGAAGTACAGAGAGATGAAGAGGGACCTGATGTAGAGTAGGTTGCTGGATTGTGTTTTGTTTGGAATCCCAAAATATTTACTTGACGGTTGCGTTAATCCAAAAACATGCCTTATCCGTTAGATTCCCTTACAACAATTTATAATTATATATCCCTACTGATATAAGAACATTTAATGTTATTATATACTGAAGAAATTTAATAATCTGAAATTCGTACTGAAGACCAATATTAAGGAGATATTGACGTTTTTTTTTAAATAAAACCGCTTTGCTTTTCCACATAAAATGTATATTCGCACGACCCAGGTTTCGTTATAGTGTAACATCATCAGGTTATACTATAAGTTATACTATCGTTATACTATAACGAAACCTCGGTCGTGAGAATAAAAATTTTATGTGGAAAAGCAAAGTGGTTTTACTATATTTTTAAAAAACGTCAATATGAAGATTTTCCACCAAGTTGCGCCAGAAACTGTTTTATTTATTAAGGGGATATTTTATACGATCTCATATTAAACATAATTTTAAGTAAAATATTTTATTCTATATTTTTTTAATGGTTTATTGAGGAAAACTATAAACATCATCTCTTCTTCCACTATCAATAGTTTTCCCTGCCAGAAAACTATAGACCTCGCTCAAAAGACAAGTCAGGACATTTTATTTCTTTAATCTTTACTTTTTTTTAATTTTAGTATTATCATCAATTAATTATTTATTTAGAGAATGTGTAATATTTGCAAATTAAATATTAAGGAACAGTTTTTCCTTAGGACCTATGCACTATCCTTCAGGGAAATATTACTTATCAGGGATTGCAAATTTTCAACAAGTCTCCTGGAAGATACTTCAACAAATCGCTCCTTGAGCTGATGTTTGGATTAAAATAAAATAATATTTCAAGTGCGTTGCTTAGCCCATCATTGGATTTATTAAATTGAATCGGTCACTATCACATTCCATGCACAATCTGGCATAATAAACGAACCATAATAATATTACTTCCTTGCTAAGAGCATCATTGTGAATAATCAATTCCCTCACATCATTTGAATCATCATGCAAATGAGCATTCAAAAGACAAGGGTCTCGAAAGAAAGAATAACAACTACTCAATTCAAACACCGATTAAAAACATGCAAACAATCAACAAACACTGTTTTTGAAAGAACCCAATCAAAAATAAGCGAATCGAACACACGAATAGGTGAAGTCTATGACAGTGGGTCATGACGAAAATTTTCAAAGAGACGAAGAAAGGGCCGAAAGGTGAAACTCTGATTGGATGAAAGGAGGAATTGGTACGAGAGAAGAGTAGTTTACGAGACCGACGAGCTAGCTCCATGTGGGTGCTCCCAGGAGGGTGTGGGGAGGGATTACAGAGGGAGAAGGAAACGGGAAGAGGAAGGTGGAGGATCTGGCGCGGTGCGGAGATTGGCGTTCGAGTGTATGGGTGGTCGTAAGGGAGGAAGGCCCCGAGGATCGCTCCCCGCCAGCAGTTTCCGTTAAGAACCGTCTCGGTGGCCCTTAATTCCTGCAACTCAAACCCCAAGGGGATAAATGCCTTGGAAAGGTTCCATGAACGAATCAGTATCATCAGAAATGCGAAGTCGAATTTCTTTCCTCATTTGCTCTTTCGCTGGATGCAATAGTGATGGATTAAATGGCAAATCTTTAGAAACAGGTTAAGGAACATATGCCATTACAAAATACAATGTAATAGTTTTTTTTTCAAATCGAGTACTGAATTACGAAAAGTGGTATTTAAGAGATTAATGAAAATAGTACCATAGTTTGAAGGATTTGCACGGAAAACGGCTTGATTAAATCACTGTTGATAAATGAAGGAAACTGGAAGAGAATATGAGAACAAGAGTACACATATAAATGAGGAAGAACGTAATATAAAGAATATCATTAAATAAATCATGGAAAAGGAGAGGTAGAAATTTTCTCACTCCTAAGTAATGGAGCATATGACAGATGTGAGCTAACTGCACAACCTGTATTACTTTATGCTTGAAACGTAGCAAAAAAATACAAAAAGTACCCTTCGCAATAATAAATATTAAATGGGACATGTTGTAAGAGAATTAAGGAAAGTTGGAAAACAATTCATTTTATTGTAACTTGAGGACATCATTGTTTGATCGTGGGTAAAAAAAACTGATACTTTTGTTTCAACTCAGAAATATCGCCATAAATCTTAGCCACAATCTGTATTTGACCTATTATCATTCGAAAAAGTGTACATAAATATTGTCCGTTGAGGCCATTATTATTATAAAAACTCTATTCAGTCAATATTTTCGCTCGGATATATTATTCAATATCAAAACTCAAACAAAGCAGTTCTAAGACCAAAGGTATAGTAAAAATATTATTGAAATTTTATTAGATCAGGGACATGGTTTTCGAATGGAATTACATGAAAACATATTAACCTCAAAGGGATTTTATAAAATAGCAAGACTAAGTAGGATACGAAATAGATGGTTACTGGAACGAAATTTCGGTGAAATACGGAAGTTAAGTATAATTAAACCAATTTCATTTGGTAATGATAAATAAAATATTCATAACTGTGTAAAATTAAAAATAAAGAAAAAAATTACAATCGAAAGGGTAAAGTATGATAAACCTTCAAATTCTTGTTCTTTTTCTTTCAAACGCACTCTTTCTGTCACATGAACAAAACTTAGCAGAGTAGAGCATGGAAATTGTTAAGATCATGGAAACAGAACGAATTCTATACTAGTTAATGCCTAATTTAAAAGTAATTATTACAATATATACTTTATAATGGTGGGTACACCTCAAATGGTGGGTGGGGAGAGGGGTTTGTTGAGAGAAATCCTATGGAGGCAGGAAAAATGGATGAAAGGCGTATTGAGCGGTAGTGGAATGTTGAAGAGGGTAATAGAGGGGAGAATGTTGGGCAAGCGAGGTAAGGGCAGGAACAGGATAGGGATGTTGGACGGGATGAAGGGAGGAAAGAAGTACACCGAGATGAAGAGGGACCTGATATAGATTAGTTTGCTAGGTGGGGAGTCACAAAATGTTTATTTGATAGTTGTGTCCATCCAAAAACCTACCTTAACCGGTAGATTACCTAATAATAATACTTTAGAACACAGCTCAAAGATTTAATTATCTCTTCTACGAGTGAAATGCGTAATGCTTGAGTTATAACGTTCAGGCAAGCCTAAGTTGACGGATCTTAAGACTCAAAATCAAGTGAAACTGTTCTTTGAGAGTGCATGTCATCTCAAAATTTAAAGTTTTTTCATTCCAACGTTCTACCAAAGATTATTATAATCCGATAACATTTAACATCTATTAACGGTATTAATTAATTCCGTTTCCATAATAATATTGATTAACGCTTTGATGGAGATTTGAAAACCCTCGAAAAGGACCAAGAGAGCAATCTGGTCGGGATATCAGGAAGGAGTTTTGACACTGCGAATAAAACCAAGAGATATAAAATAAGTACAAAAAATAAAAGAAGCAGAGAATCTGGAGACAAGACAGATACGATCCGCGCTGCGAAATCCTTGGCAAAAATAATAAAACACAAAGGAAAACGATAAAAAATATCACCCTTATAGATGGGATGGGTGGGGATGGACGAGAGGGGGGGTTTAGCCGAGATAAATCTTCTTTCTTTCCCCTGCCCTGAGCCTCCAAACCCCGTCCCCCGCCAAGAAAACACGAATAGAGGTGGGGGAGTAAGAGAGAGAGATAGAGATAAAAGGAAAGAGGGGTGGTTTTGAAGAAGAATACGGAAGGGAAAAAAAAATGAAGGGAGAAACAGTTGAATCCGTCTGCTGCACAAGACGTCCTCCTTTTTAGCGGATGGTCCCCCGGGGAGATGTGCCTTCCTTTTATTCCCCCTCCCCTCTTCCACCCCACAGTCTTTCTCTTTCAATTTATATTTTTTTCTCCCTCTTTTATGCTTCTCCTTCCCTTGGGTTTTGCCCTCGGGGGGCCATGAAGGGGTGGGGAGAAAGGAGGGCGGGAGGTGGGAAGGAGGGTCGGTGCCGGTGGGGCAGAAAAGCCCAAAGGTCCTGGGCTTTTCTGCCCCAACGATGGGGTGACGGGGATGTGTGCATCAGGGGGGGATGGGAGGAATGGTAGCCTCGTGTGCAATGAGAGGATGGAAAACGATAGACGGGGTGATTATTTGTTTCTCGGTAGCAACGGATACGTGGCTCTATTGAAGTCAACCAATGAGGAGCAAACACAAGAGTTAGGGTGCTACGAAACCGGAAGTCAGGCTCTATTTTATCTCTCTCTCTGTGTCTGTCTTTGGAGTGCAGGAAGAATTAACGTGCCTCGGTTCGTACATGCATTCCTTTCGGCCATGGCGCTCGCTTCTCTTCCAGAATAATTTCTGCGTAGGGCTCTTTCCATTCGCCTTCTCCTAATGACCTTCGGGTTGCATGGTGTGCAGGATATCGAGCTTGTGTGAAATGCAAGGCGGAGTGGGAGTGCTTATGCGCCATTGTGTGAAAGAAGCAATGAACCGTGTCTGTAATCCCGAGCAAACGCACTCTGAAAACTCATTTTGGGATGCCTTTGTCGTACTCGAAAGGAAGTAGGGAGAGGGTTGTACTGAGAAGCTGTCAGAGAATGAAGTCAAAGTTACGGCACGACTGTAGATGAGGTGAAAATGATTATTGTGGTGTCTAATCAATAACAAGAGGTATTGCCACAGTAATTCTCTATTTGTGTCCTCTATTAAACTAGAAATATCCACCCATGTTTTTGGTACTGAAATTAGGTAAACTTATTTATTTTCATATCGATGGAAATTAATATTTGTCCACTGGAAATAATCCGAGGATTTTCAAATGATATACTATATAGTATTGATGTTAAATTACGTTCAAATATTCATTTTTTCATTTCAAATATTGGAAAAAATGTCGTCGTCATCTGTATTTTAATCCTAACATTAGTTTTTGGCAGCCTTCCATTCTTCTCTAATCAAGAAGTGATAATTCCCTCACCCACTGATAGAGTTTCCGTTTTATGTCCTTCTTAATCTGCCTAATATACTTGTCTAATGATCTTCCTAGCGGGATCTTCCCTTCAATTTTTCCCTCTTTATATTTCTTACCAATCCATTGTGTAACAAATTGAGTCCAATCCATCTTGTTCCTTCTTTCCAAATAGTGTTCGTTGATATCAATGTATATATTCACGAATAAAATACCCGTGGTACCAATATACGTATTTTGATGTTGCAATGGATAAGATAAGGATTAAGGATAAGAAAAGGATAACATATACTATATCAAAGTACTATAGTTATAACACATTAGAAGCCATATTTTAATTGGATGTTTTTTTGGATTACAACAAAGTTTTTGTTATGAAAAACACAAAATTCATTGAATATATTAACAATGGCGGCGATTAAGAGATAATAATGAGTAAGCAACCTGTTTTTCAGTGCTTCTATCCGATTAATTGTAATTTCCGCGTTGTATAGATCATGTTATGCGAACCATGTCTTTGAGTAAGAACAGATTCAAGATTTAAATTTAATCGAATCTCAATTAATATGGCGAGTGGTTTTGTTTGTCCCTTGTCATTTGCATTTTCCCCTTAAGGCAGCGTTGAGTTTCTTTACCAAAATACGAGTATAGTATATCTAAGAAGTTCTTCCATTAAAAATCCAAGGCCCTCTCATTAAGTGTAATTGCTTCGGATATACTACAAAATATTATCTCGATCTCGCACACGAATTTTGGAGTCATTACTACAGAAATTTGGTCAAGAAATGCGATTCCATGGAAGACAAACAGAGACGGATTTCCATTTTCTTTCATTCCTATAATACGTTCGCATGCCATCTTCACTCTATGCTATCTAAAAGTTGAAGGGAAAGAAGAAACCGTGTTGCATTCCAATACCAGTCTGAAAGGAAAATTTCAACGGCTATCAGCATTTAAAACGTAATTCTTAAAGAATTTTTTGTGCGGATGCATTCATTGAATGTTCATAAGCACTTATAGCATTTACTTTAAATATCATAATCAATAAAACAATCCTAGTCTTCAGACTTAAGGAAAGTAAAACTTATCAAATATTTTTCTCAAACATCTAAACACATTTTGACGATTTTAAAAAGTTGGAATTTCACATAAATAACAAGTCAGGGTTAATCTTTTTAAAGGCATTAATAGATAGTGATGGTCTAGCACAAAGAAAACAACAGGTATGGAATGGACGTATCCACAGGCATTATCTGAATTTGAACCCGCAATTCCTTGGCTTACACTTAATCCGCATCTAATGAATGTAGTTGCTTAAAATATTTCCTGATACATTGTCGCTATTATAGTGGTCCATGTGATTCTGTTCCCCCGTAAACGTGACTGATCTCCACGTTAATTAGGTGTCTACTAACAACACCCATAACATACGCGAGACTCGTTATTTGAGTGACCAAAACAACGATACCCATTCGGCGCATATAGCTGAAAAGTACTCGAACGTAAGATTGGTGCCAATTTAACATAGCCCTTTGTAAGCATTAATGACATTTTGATTTTCCAAGCATTATACGCAGACGCAATCACGTTTATCTCCAATTTAGCAGATCGATTAAAAACTTGTAAACAATATACCAATACCAAAACCATATACCAATACCAAAAGTATTAATTGTGAGAAAAGAGAAATACTTAGTTATTCCACATTAATTTTATTACACAAGACCTAGGTTTCGACTTACGAAGTCATCATCAGGTAAAGAACAGAAGACACACAGCTTAATATAGTAGAGAGAGAAGAGGAGAAGGGAAGTGTTGTTGAAAGTCGGAGGGGAACTGGTATGAGAGTAAGGTGGGGAGGGGAAAGGGCTGTGTGTCTTCTGTTCTTTACCTGATGATGACTTCGTAAGTCAAAACCTAGGTCGTGTGCAATAAAATTTATGTGGAAGAACTAAGTATTTTTCTTTTCCGTTATGAATCGTTTCCACAAAGTGACGTCTCAAACCATTCTTTCTATCAAGTATTACATGGTTTTCCAGAAATAATATAAAATATGTTTTAAAAATCGCATTGAGTGAATTCTAAATTTACATACAAACTTTGTGCTTAAAATATGCAATAAAAGCTTCAGGAGCAAAATTTGCTTCATGCATCAGCATCGAACATACTAATGATTCATAATCGTTTTAAAAATTACGCTGAATTTCAAGACGGACTATGAAGCACCAAAACCTAAAACTCTTAATTGAATTACTTAAAACATCCAAGTTTCAAGCAGAAGATGTTTTACCACTTGATTTTAAAATTTTACTGATGAAAAAAAAAGCGATAGCATTAGACGAAATACTGTATGTGGAAGAGTGCCACAAAACGATAGTTGACAACTTTCGCACCAAAGGTATGATAACCTAGTTTCAAACAATCCAAATAATGAATTTTATTTCATATTATTCAGAAATGTAATAAAGCCATACAATTCTTCCGTAGACCACTTAAATACAGTTTCTGGTGAAAAACTCTTTAAGAAGAGTAACCGTTCATTACTATTACCGTACATTTTATGATTTAATTATATTTATATATATATATATATATATATATTATTATAAGGTAATCTACCGGTTAAGGTAGGTTTATGGATGGACACAACTACCAAATAAATATTTTGTGACTCCTAACAAAACACAATCCAGCATCCTACTCTACACCATATACTACCTAGATCAAGAAGTTCCCGGAATTTATTCAGAAAATTAAAAATACAAGTTTATTCATCTAAATCTATATTGTCCCCTTTAAAGTAATCCCCATCGACTGCAACACACTTATGCCAGCGCTTGATCCAATCCTCGAAACATTTTTTATATTCGGTTTTCGGTATGTCCATCAGTGCTTCCTGCGATTTTTCCATTACTTCCTCTCGGCTGCTAAAACGCGTTCCCCGTAATGGTTTTTTAACTCGATTGAACAGAAAGAAGTCACAGGAAGCCAAATCAGGTGAATTCGGTGGCTTTTGGATGGTATTTGTTGCATTTTTCGTCAAAAAATTACGAATAATGATAGCACTGTGCGACGGTCTCGACGCACTGTGCGACGATTTCTGGTCTCTCTCGGCGAATTGCTTCACGCAAACGTCTCATAACGCCCAAATAATACTCTTTGTTTACTGTCTGGCCTTCTGGCAAAAATTCATGATGCACTACACCGTTGTAATCCATGAAAACCGTCAGCATTGCCTTCATTTTTGACTGAAAACGACGTGGTTTTTTTGGTCTCGGCTCATTTGGTGAACGCCATTCACTTGCCTGATGTCTGGATTGCGTGTCGTACTCATAAACCCACGTCTCGTCTCCAGTAATGATCCTTTTGATGAATGTGGGATCGGATTCAGCCTCGCAAATCATGTCTTTTGCGACGTCAACACGGTCTCTTTTTTGCATGAAATTGAGGTCTTTTGGCACCAACTCTGCTGCTACACGACGGAAACCCAAATCATTAACCACAATGTCTTGGGCGGATCCATAGGCAATGTTCAAGTCCTCCGCTATTTCTCTGATGGTTAATTTGCGGTTATTGACCAACATTTCTTTTACTTTATCAATTTTTTCACCGACTTTCGATGTCGATGGTCTGCCACTGCGTTCATCATCTTCGATTGACTCACGACCACTTCTGAACCGCTCGTGCCACTGGTAAACGACCGTTTTTTTTAGAGAATCGTTGCCGAAACACTTTTCCAACATTTCCAACGTCCGTGCGCCACTAAATCCGTTTTTTACGCAAAATTTAATACAAGTTCGTTGTTGCAAATTTAAATCCATTTCTGCAATTGTAAAAAATCGCCAACACACACAGAGATAGATGTACTCTTGGCTACGTAACTTTTGCAAATGTCAAGTTATGACACTAAGATTTAAAGGGAATATCAACAACAGATGTACCAATTTAACAAAAAAAAAACAGAACTCAAATCGGAACGATGGGAGCGCCACACGGTGGTTATTCCGGGAACGTTTTGTTCAGGGTAGTATATATATATATATATTTTAACCTGCATTTTGAGGGTATATATGTATATATATATATATATATATATATATATATATATATATATATATATTCATTCAAACAGAAATACTATCCCGGATAAGGAAATATTTTTACTTTCGTGATCTGCTCAAAAACCGCCTTCCCCACATGTCCTGTGTTCGCCTTTTATGTGTTTTCCTATCCCCTTTCTTTATACCTATTTCTGTTTGAATGAATATTTGTGCGCCGTATGGAGGGATTTTCAAGTTTGAATATATATATATATATATATATATATATATATATACCCCCAAAATGCAGGTTTAAAAATGCAAATGTATTGCAAATTCTTACAAAATTATTACATTACAGGGCCAACCTCCTGACTTTCACCAGGCATTTTGAAAATCCAAACGTTATGGAAATAAGTGAATCAGAAAGGCAGGGTCCACAGATTACAGGGAAAGAACAAATAATGGGATAAAAAAACGATCTCGTTTGGATCGTTTTTGCTCGTGCCGAACCATGAGTCCGACACTACCCTCCTACTTCTCTGCTTTTCCCAAAACTCCTCCTCCTTTCACTTCTTCAACCCCCTTCCCCGATCGCCCTACATCCTTCTTCCCACTCCCTTACTGTAATTAATTTGCTCTGCAACAAGCCGTTGCTCAGGGAGAAAACAGCCAAATATAAAACTCATGGGTTGAAAACATAAAACTTATTTCATGGGAATCGGAGAATGCCCCAACTTTCATACGTTTTTAACTGAGCATAATTCTAATTAATACTAATAATCCTGAAAATTGACGATTTGAAGGATTAATATACCCTTCGACTATGATGCAGAACAGTAGTATGCAAAAACGCAAAATATTTCCTTAAATCAACAAAATGGAGTTATAATAATTAGAGATATTCCTCGCTCCTCAAACTAGGGAAAATATTACAAGGCTTGTTTCTTTCATTGATAGGCTTCAGTTAAATAAAATCATGAATTTACCTTAAATACCTTATCGACGATTAAGTTACCATCTATTTAAAATCTGTGACTTTTCTGTGGCAACTAGTGCAGAACTATGACCATACCTTGGCGTCATTATTTCATGGAAATCAACTTCATTTGAACACCGGAAACCGGAAAACTCGGTGTACTCAGCGTACAGCGCACCGGATTTGTGAAGAAAAAAGCTCTTCGCGGAACATTTAAATAAATAAATAATCATTTGAGTATGAATATTGATTTCGAAGTACACCGCATTACCTGTTTAAGATTATTTCATCATCGTGCTCTATTTTATATATTCGGTTGGCTTGAAAAATAACTCATCTCAGCGTGTGGAAATATCGTTCCAATTCCGAGCTTGATCTAAAGCTACAGCCACCAATGTGATGCGCTAGAATTCCACGTCGTCCCGCCAGCGATTTGGTCATAGCCGACGAGGGTATAGTCAAGCGCGTGAAGTAAAGTTCACTGATTTTTGGTTAAATATGACTTGGGTAACTACTACACTAAATGGCAATTTAAATTTAATTAAATGGCAGTTAAATTATTAATTTAAATTAAGTGACAAAGAATATTATTCTATTCCAAATTTCTTGGCAATGAATACCATCGTGACACCTAATTAAATAAACCATTTTAGCCCGTAGCGCAAGTTTAAAATTAAAGATTAAAAAAATATTCACAATTTGCTTTGTCAGGGAAATAATTTAAAATTTAATGAAGTAGCGAGACCTACGATAAGTAACATAAATGAATAAATGAACTTACGTATATGCTTACATACAAATAAAAGTCTTTTCCTCGGGGAATAGGAAACTATCACATCAGTAATATTTTACAATATAAGAACGGTTTAAGACACATGAGGCTTTTTCAAGATATAGGGAGAATGAGGGACATATCACACCTAAACATAATTTCTCGATGAGTCTTGCGGAACCTACATTGAACAAACTCGTTTCATATGCAAATTCTCTGTTGCCAAAGTGTTAGTGACACGCATTGAAGTTTTCAATATTTCTGATAATATTATATATGTATAAGCTGTACATGGTGATTCTTTATAAAAAACACCAAAGGTGTTAATTTGTACTTTCATAAGAGCAACTACCGGAGGTACGGTCCGTCTTCCTTGAAAATTGTCCAACTCTATAAACATTTAAGACCACCTTCTAGCAGCACTGCAGGGGATAACGGACTCTCCTGTGGTCTTATTTAGATCTCTTTTAACGATTTTTCTGTCAATAGCAATACTTTAACTCAGTGTATTGCTCGTTGCGTATTACATCCATCACTTCGGGCGGCTAGTTCAATAAGTTTCAACTAGCAACGGTTGCTGCTAAAGTAGTACTGGAATCGTATCAATGAAACCTGTACCATCTATACTTTACACATTAAGTTAACAATATAATATAAGCTATAGATATTTTCAAATAAATTATTTTCATGAAAATTATGTAATTTTTTTAATAAACCGGCTTCTTTTTGCAATATCATTATATTTTTATCGCCTAAAATAATACATTATATTTAGCATGAGTTGAGAGTCCGATTGGGCAGTGTTAGAAAGGCGTGTAAGGCAGGATTGTCCATAATCACCGGCGCTGTTCAACGCTATGTGGAGGAAAAGATTAAAGACGCATGGGAAGAACTGAAGGTAGGAATGAGAGCCGGTGAGTAATCCGTAAAATCAGTTTGATGAAAGAAGACACTTTGCTTTTCCACATAGAGTTTTGTTTATTAAGACCGTTTCGTTACAGCGTAACATCTTCAGGTTACGCTGTAACAAAACCTAGGTTGTAATAAAAAAATATATGTGGAAAAGCAAAGCGTATTCTTTCATCATGAAGTATTTCCACCATATTACACCTGAAACTATCATTTAAAATCAGTTAGGTTTGCTGATGAACAAGCATTAGTTGCTCAGTCAGCCAAGGGGTTGCAAGCATTGCTAAGTGAATTGGAAACTCAGTGCGATAGATATGGGATGAGAATCAATATAAATAAAACAAATATAATGCTATTTTCCAGAAAGAGAAAGACCAAGGTTAACAGTAAAATAGGAGGGCAAAAACTAGAGATACACAACAGTTTACGTATGCCGGAAGTGTTTCGGACCAAAAAGGTCAAAGTAGTATGGATGTAAGGAGAAGAATTGCACTGGGCAAAGTGGCTTTCAAAAGGAGGCGGGAGTTGATGACAGGGACGTATGAGTAAGAATATTAAGAAAAGACTCGTAAAAACTTTGATATGGAGGGTAGTTATATACAGTGTGGAAATATGGATACTAAAGCAGGAGGATAGACGTAGACGTTTTACACGTACACGTAGGGTTTGTTGGGAGAAACCCTATGGAGGAGGGAAAATGGATGAAAGGCATATTGAGCTGCAGTGAGATGTTGAAGACGGTAGTAGAGGGGAAAATGTTAGACAAACGAGGAAAGGGCAGGAACAGGATAGGGATGTTGGACGGAATGAAGGGAGGAAAGAAGTATACAGAGATGAAGAGTGACCTGATGTAGAGTAGGTTGCTGGATTGGGTTTTGTTTGGAGTTACAAAATGTTTATTTGATAGTTGTGTCCATCCAAAAACCTACCTTAACCGGTAGATAACCTTATACCACGATTCTTAGATTTGGTGCCGAGGATGAACTGGGTTTAGTTTAGGGCATAATAGTTAAATACGTTCACATCATTCAAATGGATTACTTCTCAACTTTACGCATTGCAATTGCAACTGCACTGTATTGCATTATGTAAAGCTGTCTTCTCGCTATTTTTTCATATGTTTTTTTCCAAATCGGAAGTATTCTCTGAAAAAAATGTATGCCTAACGACTTCTCTTGAAATCTTAGGTCCAATCGTATGAGTAGGTAAAACATTTGGGGATGACTTAACCATTTCGTACAATCTGTTTGATCATCTACATAACCACTAGTATTTCTACCTATGTGGTCAACATGACGGTGGAGGGGTGAAAGAACTATAGGCTGTGGAATGAAAGATTCCACAGCCTATAGTTCTTTCACCCCTCCACCGTCATGTTGACCACATAGGTATTACTCATTCCCACCGACCATTCACTCGACCCTATTTTTCCTCTCATTTGACCACGCCCCCAATTGATTAGTGTCCCTCGCAATGACACTGAAACAGAGGGTCGGGAGAGAGAGAGAAGAGAAATGGGGAAGGAGGGAGTGAAAAGTCCCACGACCTACCTACGTCATCCCTCCATTGTCAACCCTTCCGGATGTTTTCCACTCGAAAACTACTTACAACTAATCTCCCAACATTTACCACTGCTTCGCTCTCCACAACACCGAGGAGTTTCAAGAGTCTCTACCAAACATGTTCTTTGTTTTTGCCTTGCTTCTTTGTTTTGCCTCTCTCGGAGTCGGGCCTTCTCTACTATCATTCCCAAGTTTTTCCAATCCTCCTTATACTCCCATGGTTTCCTTTCGCATAAAATATTTTTTGCCCACCTAATTGAATTCATTCAACATTCCGCCAAAAGATCCCAAAATCCCAGTATTTAGAATCCCTTTAGGAAGGAACTGAGAAAAGTTTTCTTATTTTTTCTCTACTGGTCATCTGACATCATAAAAGACTCAAGGGTTTATTCGAATAACAGGAATGCCCAACGGTTTTATATGCTACGCCTAATACCTAATATTCCTATCTTCAACTACACAAAACCACGAAATCTACCGCACGGAGGCGTAACTGAGTTTTCCGAGACGCTACACATGGAATAAAAGGATGTATATACTTTTGCATTTTACTTTCCCAATTTTTGTTTTAATAGTTAATTATAAAATATAGAAATCTCTTGAATCTAATTGTTAATATTGTATAACTATTGCCCTATTGTAACTATTATAGAATCGCTACCAAATACTTAGAAATCGCTTTAAACTGGCATTGAATCTCGGAGTTGGTTAAATGTTCCATTAAGTTCATGATTCAAACACCACTTTGAATGAATGAAGTTAGCATTCATGCTAAATTTTGATACAACAATTAACAAGAGCAATGATCACACCAAAAAGTTTCATCAACTTAATATCCAGCAGGATCGCTCTCCGCCCAATTACCTTTGTATGAAAATCTCTTCTGTGGAGCAAATCATATTGAAGATGCAACTAGCATTAAAAATATAGGCATGATGTCATCATATATTACGTGATATTTCCCGAAAAATAATTATTTTTCTATTTTTTTAACTAGAAAATACTTATATACAACAAGCAAGATATGTAATGGAGCAGAAAATTCAAAATGGTCGGCAGTGACAGCGAAGATATATACCTACTCAAATTCTGAGCTGGAAAATAAATTGGAGCGTGTCCAGCGGCCATGTCGACCCTAACCAGTAATTATCTCACAGTGAATATCCCACAGACAGCCCGTGAAAATAGCTAACGACCGAAACTTCAATCTTACTCCAAGAACGTGGCCAGCTCCATACAATGACAAACACATTTCGGAGTCATTCAGGCCACAATGACATACCCTGCGGCCAAAAAACTATGAATGCGGTCTCTGCGCCTGGGATTTCGCCAAGTTTTACATGGTATACACAGAAAAAAAATCATATTCTTGACATTCGACACAGGTTCAAGGATAATCGAGCAATAGTGAGGTGGACCGAAACAGAATGAATTAGAAAATATTATTGCGTATTACCATTTTCACACATTCTACTTAGTGACGAGGTTAAAGTATCCTTTGGCAAAATTATAATATATATATATATATATATATATATAGATGATTTCTTCTAAGTAACACGGAAGTGTTGAATAAAAAACTTAGACGGCAACACACAGCACGAGAACACATAAAAAGAGCACTCACAATAATATATAGATCATTTCGACGGACTCGAACTCCGTCTTCCTCGGAAGATAAGATATCTATAATACAGTATAACTGCATGGAAATAAAATTTAATGATTCATCATATATGAAACATGACACATCAAAGATATTTCTTCCAAAATGAATAGATTGAAGAAGAATTGATGAATGGATGTTAAAGTATTAATAGCCGTATGTTGACATTTCTCTTATAAAAAGAAAAATTTAATGTGATTAAACCTTTTCCATTTTTCGCATGAATTACTGTGACCCAATATTTTAATCTAAATGGCCACCGAAAAGAACTGGTAAAACTGCATTAGATAAAAATCCTAATATTTACATATTCGCCACCTTGGATAAAACCCGATGCTGAACCATCTTCCTAAAATCCATCGCACCGGTATTGCTGCAGATCCAACTTTACATTCGTCACTTCTACCAAAAGTTAATGAACCACTTTACCCCTCATAACTTTTGACAGCACCGCCAGACATCTTATCGACATATCCCCTTTAAAATGTCTCCCGAACCCTTCCTTTCCCTACTTCCATCCACCTCACATACCCCGATGACTATTGCCCCCAAGGCACCTCTTTCATCCTTTAACTCCTCCCCCTCTCCCTTTCCCCCTCCAAGGTTTAGAAAAAGGGGGACTTCGGAGGCCGCTCTTAACAATCTCACTCCTCATCAAGACTCTTTGTCTCACCCACACCCGCCCGCTCCGCTCCCCGCCATTTCTCTTCCGCTCCCACCGCTCACTTCCACCTTCCGCCTTTGAGCAGGCTGGCCTCGCATGCCGTTCCCTGTCTCCCACTCACGCCGCTTAGGGCTAGGTCGTTTTTGAGGGACGCATTCCAATTACTACGCATGTCCCTCATTACTCCCACAACACGTGAGCTTAGCGAGCAACCCGGCCCGGGCACTTTCATCTCGCTCTTTCCCTACCTACCTACCATCCTTCCTTCGCATATTCGACCTTCTATTTAGACACCAATTTCGAGCAAGAAGAAAACATTCTCCCCACACCACCGCCGTGGACCATCCCTCAAAGAAGGAGGAAGAACCATTACCTTTATTTCGATGCGAGGACATAAATACTCATCTCGCTTTTTGCAAATTTCCCCCGCGTTCCCATTAAGTACCACTTTTCTCCCATCGCTGGCGGTTGGGCGATGAGAGAGGGAGGGTGGATGAGGAAGGGGGATGGGGGAAAGGCGCAAAAAATTAAAGAGAAATCTTCATTTCCATAGGATATTCTTTGGCTTCATTCTTTTTTACTTAGCGTTTGATGATGAAAGGAAAGGTATTTCAACTTTCGCTTTATTAATGCCTATTTATGTCTAATCTTCCCCATTGAGGTTTGCTCTCTTCTCCCCTTTCCAATTACCTGTCTTTATAAGGTTTCTACTTCCAGTTGGCGAAACCATTTTCCAGTGAATGAAGAAAGTCCCCATGAACTGAAATATTACATTCCCACACAGGATGCATCATAGCCTCTTGGTTTGGTAAACAGAAATGGAAGTTTAGAGGGGAGGGTCAGTTGCGTAATGACTTTTTCATATCTATAGAGTGAGCAACCGTCCTTTTATGTACATCTTATAATGAAATTATAAAAGACAGCATAAGTTTATGGATCGATTTTAAGGTTATGAGTTCCATGTGACTTCAAAATGGCATTTCGAGAATGGCCTTCGAGATAGCACGTTTATTGATGCATTTTCTCATGTGGCCCTTTGCCATCAAAGAAAATTACTAGGCTGTTTCCAAAAGATAATTAATTCTTCGCATTGAAATATTGGATGAATTCGATTCAATATCTAAAATTTTGTACTTCCTGTTAACTTGAATTACACTTATTGTGTACACACTGTTTAATAATAAGAAAGTACTTTTTGAGGAAAACACCTGCAACAGCAGGCACGCGTTGATGAGAACCAAAAATGAAAACCGACTTCCCTTATCTACAAAATCATCAATAAGCATTTTTAAAACATACCTTTGGTGAGGCAAAGATAAAGATTACGCGTTTTGCGCAAATTAACAAACTAACAAAAGTGAACCAAGCCAATTATTGGAGCATATCAACATTCATACCTTTCCATGCAGTCGACGGCAAATGCTTTTCAATGGAAAAAGGAAATAAGCTAACAAAAACTACTTTCCTCTTGGGGTTAGTAGACCTCAAATATGTTAGGAGCTGCCAGAAGCACTTCAACTTTGGAGTGGGTCCAATATTTCTTTTTGCAATCCTGAGGAAAACGTTGAAAGCAAAACTTGCCACATGAATACCTTCCCTATTTCCCAATAAAATTATCGATCGGTTTTAAAAATTATTAAAATAAGAAAATGTGCATCCTACAACTGCTGCAATATAGGAGAGGCGCCTACTTCCAACGAGTAATATGAACCCAAGCGATCGCACACGGGAGGCATTCATTTCGTTGCAAAACTAGGCCTCGAAATGCCCTATTCCTGTGACCTCATCCTCCTTCGTCTGCTGGGAGTGAATCATTCGCACTTTACGATGCGGAACATCCGCAACGCCTCTTTATACGAATCTCGATAAGGGCTAAACGTATGACCTGTTTTTATCCAACTTTATTTCGACGAAGTGCTTCCCCGTTTCGTTAACTATAAACGGCAGTATTCTCATTCCTTCCTTCCTTCGAGGAGGGACTCCTTGCACACTTTATTTTTCACACTCCAACAGCCAACTGCTGAATCCTATCACAATTTCTCCTTTTTGGTTCCTTTTTTACGAGGCCTACGGCGGTTTCCACGGCACTTCCTTCCCCTTTTTTATACTTGAACTAACGTCAGAGCCTGTTAAGAAGAGATGCTTATCAAACCCATAGCAAAATAAGTTTGCCCGTCGGTTGGTGTATCACAAAAGTTCCGACTCGTAAACAACTTCATCGTTTGGAGAAAACTTTTGGTTACATGGTATGCCAATGTGCTGAGGTTTCTTATTAGGTTTCACGGGCTATGTAACTTTTTGAGAAGCCTGGTTGTCTTCCAGAATACTTGCACACTTTACTTAATTTGAGGGAAATTTCGGTACGGAGAGTAACTTTCGCACCTCTGAGATAACTAAATGGAATGAAAATTGTTACGGAACAAAAAATAAGGCTGTTATGTATTTAAGATTTTATAATATCCCAAATAAGAATCAATGACACTTAAATGATTTTAATGAGTTTTCAAGAAATTGTAAGTTTAAAGTATACACCTATCTACTTTAAGCTATGGGCCAACACTAGAGCGAGTATAATGCAACCATTTCAAAGAGTAAAAATCATTCGCCTTGACCGGGATTCGAACCCGGATCCCTCGATATCCGGCCGAGTGCTTTAACCAATTAAGCTACCGAATGATTTTTACTCTTTGAAATGGTTGCATTATAATGCACACATAGCGGGTGACTCCGTTAAAGTTACTGTTACAAGTTCTTGAAATTTGACTAGAGCGAGTGGTAAAGTTCAACTATCTAAGAATTTGTTATGACGAAGGCGAACTAAGTACAAAGGACATTAAAAGAAGAATTTCATTTTATGAAGGACGTATAAAAAATAGGAGAAAACTGGTGCAATGAATCCTCCATAAAGACTAGTGAAACCTTTAAACATGAAGCAAGGAATTGCACGGCTCTAAAAATCGGTTATGGAGAAAAAAGAATAAATACAGATTGGAGACTTTTGAGACGCGAATGCTGAGAAAGCTGGAAAAAGTGAAAAGAGGAAAAGATAAAGAAACATGAAAGTTTCGTTCGAACGAGTGAATAATTTGAAAGAAATTTAAAGGCAAAAAATGAACGCAGAATGAATCCATATTGAGTGGAAATTGATGGAAACTATGTTAAGAGGATTAATTTTGGTTGAGTGAGGTAGAGACAGGAAATGAACAGATTTGCCGGATGAATTTAATGGAGGCAGAAAGAACTTTGACTTAAATAATGGTTTATTAAAGGCATAATACAGCGGTCTACAGCGGGTAACGTCGTTTAAGAATTACGTGTAAATCTTAGCGGTACATGCCAGTGCTTATTCCATGGATCTACTAAAAATCCACCTTGAGCAGCATAATAATAAAATTACTGCTAATAATTTCTCAAAAATGGGATGAGAACTGTAATGTTGCATACGAGAACATAAAATGCGATTTTATAAATGATAACACCAAGATGAAATATCGATTTCGCACCTCGACTCACGAGTTGGTATTGAAATGGGTAGTATCTAGTAGACGAAGGTAAACGCGAATGCAGCGCAAAAATTGAAAAGGAAGCCAATAGTGCATGGGAGTAAAGGTTTCTCCTCGTGTTCAATACGCCTTTCTTAAACTCGTCTCTTATGTTCTAAGATATAAATAAGGTCTCATTCGACTTCCACTCTCCAACCTCTTTATGTTCTAACCGTTCCAATGGTGATCCTCTCCCTTCCTCTTTCCATTACCGTCCGCTCATTTCTCTCCCACTCCCCAACAGTTTTCCTCTCTCCCTCGCCTCACTTCCTGCTCATTCGAACATAACGTCTCTTCTTCACGTGGTTTATGAAGTGTGGTGCGCGCAAAAGCATTATTAGGGAGATCTCGAGGAGTAGTTTCAACGCTTAATAAATTTCTTATAATGCTATTACCTTTATCATCGCACCTTCTTGTTCAGGAAAATGTCTGGGTGCCCATTTACTTTGCTTATGGGATAACTACTTCCTAAAAACTCCTGGAATTCAGAGAAAGGGTCTGAAAGTCCTTGAAGTATCTATATTTGTTCAAAAGGACGATTTTATAAAATTTTGATAACGTGGCTAACGGTGGTACTCAAGGGTCCTGAATACGTTGGCGTATGGAATTATGGTATTTTCATGTGAGCTGAGTTAAATTTTCTGAAAGCTATCCAAATAAAAAGGTTGGCATGGAGTTTTTCCAGAGTGTTCTGAATGCGGAAGAAAGATTTTGAACTAAATTTGATGTTAGCGGCCAATTTTAAGCTATGCAAAGGATTCATTATGACACAGAGGGGTATACGCAAGTCAAGGAAACTCAACACGGCAGTACAGGCGCAATGTGACGCCGGCACAATAAGATATGCATCATAAACGTAACAAAATAAATATTCATGTGGCCATTTCAGTAAGGTGGTTAGATTTCCCCAATACTAAGAAAGACCAGATTACACTGCGGAACTAATTGACTGATTGAATTTCAAAAATACCGAAAAATCAATACTATCATTATTATTATTAAAATGTACATGTGCAAATAGACTAATGTCAGGTGGCACAAAAGTCCCAAGTATTACAATAAACTTGCCTCGGAAAAATAACGTGATTTCTGAAATCCAATCAATATCACAAAAGATAATAAAGAAAATCAGTCAGAAAAAATACACTTTAAGGAAATTTCCAAACACCAATCTGTAGCACATACAAAAAAAAAGAAAATCCCCATCTCATTCAAATAATATTTTTCCCAATCAACAAGAAAAAAAATAAAGCTGTTACATTTAATTTTATACAACACATCAATCAAATGATTACAGAAGTTGTTTACATCTTTTCTTAAAAGTTTGCACTCTGGTAGGAAAGGGCTTAAAAATTTTTGCAGGTAAATTGTTCCAATCAACAACTGTTTTATTTAGAAAAGAAATTTTTTTTATTCGTTCTTTGTGCCCGGCATTTTACCTTAAATTTGTGGTCATTTCTCCACATAAAATTCGGGTTCCCCGCCTCTTTCCTAAGATCTGCCCAAGCTTTCTCCCCATTCAGAATGCGGAGCATTCCACAAAGTCTGCTTACCCGGAGTAATAAGAAAGTATGAAAAATATTCTCGAGTGCCAGTAAAATAAAACTTTCCTCAATTGTAAATGAATTTCGCATGCCTTTTAGAACTAACCAAAATCACAATTATCACACCATATTTTAGACAATCTACTGCTTCTTACTGCATTATAATTAAATTTTAATATTTTATGAAAAAATTGAAAATTTTTAATTAATATGAAGTTCAATGAAAATATAATAATGATGGGTTTTTCTGTGCATGGATTGCATGGACCCGTGCATGGATGTGCTGTGAATTAATTTTGAATGCACGATATTTTTCGATCGAAGAACTTGCTCTAAAGCGCCCTTGATTAACGGAACTCCGGATCACCGTAGTGATATAGTGCAACGTGCAATATACATCAAGTTAACCGTTCCTTTTTAAACATTTTATTCCCATTTCCTCTTTAACATTAGTTTTTGACTTTGAATTGCATTTTCCATGAAAAGCATCCTTTCAGGACCACATTCTGATCAAGTATTTCCTTTATGCTCCATCGGAATACACTGAAAAAAAACACCTTACTATCATATCCCTATTTTTCATTGTGTGAACGGTACTCAAAAAATGCAAACTCTACCAACGCGTTCTCATTTACATGTATCACTCTTTTGCAGTAGTCTAAGCCGTGTTATAAATTTCCACTGAATTCAGCCCTCTCCCTCCACTCAGCTAATCCCAGCCCGACAATGCCATGTCACTTCCGTGTGACTTTCCAGCACTTTAGGTCCAGTTAATCCTTCTTACCCCGTTGTGCTTCATCCACAAACTTCCCGCTTCAAAATCAAATCGCGCGAAGGCGAGGCGAGGTACAATCGTTGCTACAGCGTTAGACCAGAAATGTTTTCATTGGAAAAGATCCCGAACCGGAAATTCCGCCGCAAACAGGTACACATTTATCCCGAGTCGTAAGGGAATTCAACCGTTTGTACCTTAGTCTATCAGTAACCGGATAGAATTAACACGCTTGGTATCATATTCCTCAACCAAGCTCCTTTAAGTCAGTATTTTACCTGTGCCGCTTTCGCATTTTCACGCCATGTACCTTAAAACGACTAATCCACGACGAAAGTCTCTTCTTAATTCCAACAAGCTCATATTCCTTCTCTCTCTCTCTCTCTCTCCCTTCCCTTCCCAGTGTTTGCTCCGCCATTAGATTAACGAGAGCAAAAACCCTTCCGAGCAAACTAACGAGCTTTGATGAATACTCCATTAACGCTTGTCGCACAGTGTTGGTAGCAGAGGAGGAGGAGGTGGGGGAAATATTTGGAGGGAGGGGAAGTGGAGGATGAAGGTAAAAGAGAGAGAGAGAGAGTCAGTCTCGATTTATGCTGCTTGTTGCCTCGGCAATGTCTCATGCCTGATAGGTGGGGAATGAGGTGAGGGCAAGAGTTGGGGGGTAAGAGGCAGTGGAAGGGGTCTGTATAATGAACCTGGAGCAGGAAGTGGAACGCCTTTTTCTCTTAGCTGCCTCAAAATGAAAGCCCAAAACACCTGTACACAGTTCACGCTCTTCAAAAAACTTAATTTTGACCTGCCAGAACCGCGGAACTAAAGGCAAACAACATTGGTCGTTCTTTTTAAACTTACTTTTCTGCAAACCACAAAGTCAATTTCTCTATGAATTTGCATACGAGGCTTGAAAAAATGAAATCAATTATGCAGAAGATTCTGTGTTATAAAAATTCAATACGTACGTCAAACAACTTGCATATGGAATAACAAATACTTCTATCAAACCATGTATATAATCGTTAAGTAGGATTAAACATATAATTCCAAGGCCTTAATCCAACGTGTTTCATGAGAGTAAGAGCAGGGTTAACATATTTCATCGAGTTCACAGACCAGAACTAAATATTTTCAGTATAAAAAGTGCAAAAACTGAAATTTGATGTTTCGAGAAGAGGACGATACTTGAAACAATATTTGGCTAAGAAATATTTTAGCGTTTAGCAAAATTTTAAATGCTAAATTTAATTCTAATTGATCAGTAGGAAAATTGTTAATGGCAATGGTTGGTTGCAAAATATGCACTTTACTTTTCAATATTTTTCACATATTCATATTATAATAATCCATACTTTTAGAGTTTTATAATGACTAGTAAAATGCATTCCAAATATTTGTGTCACTGTAGGTAGGCAATAAACTAATATGCAGTACAACATTCATTTCTAATACTCTTACAAACTACTAATTATAACTTGAATATTCAAATCTTCCATAATAATGAAATATTTTGCTTCCGAGTGAGAGCCAAGTTATTTTCTCGCCTACAGAGGTCTCATCAAATTTTTCGACTTTTTTACACGACCCCTTTTAGAGCTACTCAAATGTTAATTTATATCAAATACCACTTGGGTTTAATATGAATACCAAATTAAGATTTAACTGGCTTTATAAAAGACATGCAGCCTCTTCTGAATTTGATTGACTTTTCAGACAAAATTTAACACTGCCAATGATTAACTTAGTAAACGATTTCTTTGTAAACATTTGCTGATATAAATCATTAATAATAATAAATCATAAAATTTAGAGAGCTAATCTATCCGCTAATTATTATTTTTTGTCACACAGCTGTCTCTATGAACTACATAGTAAAAATTGATTTGGAATACGATGAATTCGATGCTATGTAATATTATCTTCTATCGCGAGATTCAATGTAACTATGTATTTGAGAGGAATAAGAAATTTTTGGTGATCGTCGATAATTTTAAAATACTCTATACGTGTTTCTGAGAAAAAATATAATACTCTATACCGTTAGTCATGTGTTTTCAAAGGAATCATTGTGATCAAATAAAAATGGTTCCTAATTTCAGTTAAACAAGTTTATAGCTTGTTCAATCCAACTGTTTTATACAATATATACCCAAATTCCATTCCTTATAGCGTAAATGAATACATCTTTGCTGAATTATTCATCGGATCACCCAGAATTATTCCAATTTCGAGAACGACTCTCAGATAAAGGATAGGATAAAATTGGGCGTTTCGAACGTGAGCAAAATAGACAAAACAGGAAGGTTTTTATTAATCTGTGCTCACAATACAGGACTTAATGCAGAAATAATTGCAAGTATTTCATGCAAAGTTTCCTTCATTTGAACTCTCCTCCTATGAAGCAACGAAACTACAAAGATATCTTGACCTAAATTGGTAAAAGGTCTTATGCATACGCGCCACTGGATCTCTTCTCGTTATTTACCGAAAATAGATTTCCCCAATTTAGCTTTTAACCACAGAAAACAATTTACATTTATGACACACATAAAGCGCGCCTAATTTTCAAAATGTATTAGCAGTGGGGACTTAATATTCAAAGTCTCCATGTGCCAATTTCGAAAAAAAACTAAACGCTGGGGCATGATGCATCGTCATCACCTCGGAGCACTTCCGGATATTGCTTTAATCTTAGTAGCGCCCAACAACAATCACTCAAATTACTTAGGCAGATCTGTATTGCAAGTATGCAAACCTGTGCTGATAGAAATATGCTGCTCATATATGACCCTAGGTCCGAATGAGGCCAAAAATTCTCTATTTAAAAGTCAGTTCTACAACTCCTTTTTATAACAATATCCCGACAAGCCAATGAATGAAACCGAGTTTTGTAAAGGTTTGACGTCTCGATGCGCCTGGCCGGCGTCAACGCAGTGCATACGCCGCGCGTTTTTTCAGAGGTCGCTTCTACGTGACAACTTAGTGACAAGTACCCTTGATAAATTCCCATAAAAGTGTTACCGAGTTTCCGATTATAGGCACAAAATATTCCAACCCTTTTAAAATCTCTCACTAAAACATTTTTTTTCGGTGGGGAAAACACACAATGCGCAATTATTATAAAAATATGATGCAAATCTATATCTTAAATATTACACCGCATATACGTCAAAATAAAATTTAATCTGCATATTTATTGATTCTTGTGGGCATAATTCTTTAAATTATCTCTATTAAGGTGGATTTGTTTTAATTCAGGAAACCGTAGATTGAAGTAACTCGCAGTATTGAGAAGATAGACCCCCTCAGTGTGATTAAGTTCCTTTATTTGAAATATTACAGTTCCCGGAAAATCCATGATGATGGCTGTTTACACAAATTATAGCACTCCATATGACATAGTTGTAAGGCGTAAAAGGAATTTTCAAACTGGTCATATGTCCCTCACAGACGATCCAAGAAATGCAACACCATCAGTCACGGACGATGCAGCCACAGTAAAAGAAAGTTTATTATCCTATTAGACCGAGGGGAAAGCATCCAAATGCTTATGAATGAGACTAATCTTAGTTACGATAATGTGTGGCAAATTATTTACCAAGAATTGAACATGTGGAAGATGTCAGAATGTTGGGTTTCACGACTACTAACTCCTTTTCAGAAGAAAACACGACGCAAGATGCAATCGCGACCACGCCGCAACCGGCAATCAAAGTGATGTGGCATTGAAGTTTTGCCGCATTCGCCCTACTCTCCAGATCCCATCCCAAGCAACTTTTTCTTTTTCCCATAACTCAAAAAAACACTGTGGAGCCGGAGATTTGACAACACAAACGTCGCTGAAGAGAAGGAACAATGGTTTTCGACGCCATCCGCTGAGTCCTACAATGACGACCTTCGTAAGGTCAACTAACACTGGGAGAAATGAATAACTCTGGATGGTGACGATATAGAGAAGTCTTAAGGATAACAAATAAAATTTATATTTCTATCTTGATTATATGTCGGTAATATTTAAAAGTTAACGCAATACATCCCCGTAGTTTCTTTTCTCAATGCTTCTAGATTAAAGAAAAAATGATAACACCACACTGATTTCCTTCATCTAAACGCAACCCCGAGATCTTAAGTAGCCTCGGAGTAGCGCAAATGTGAATTGCGAGCGCTTTCAATTCCAGTCTCTCGACATTCCTGCTTTCTCTTACTTCCCTCCCGTCTTCTGTTTCCTCTCCTCGGGCCGCTTTCCCTTCTGAAACTCACGTCGCAATGCCCTTCGTCATCTTCCTTCCTTTGCTCCCTTCTCCACTTCGGTCTATTCTTGTCTTTCTATCCCTCTTATATCTTCTCAGATGGCGTAAGGAAAGCGATAGGTGTTAAAAATTCAATCTCGCCCCGAAAAAATAAAAACATCAATCAATCACTTTTTTTCCGTTGCCCAAAGTCCTTTCAATTGCGAAGGAGCAAAGACCCAGCGGATATTTTTACGGATGCAGTATCCTTCTACCCTGAAGACGGCAAGGCGAGGTATTCTATAAGAGTACCAAATATTATTTATTGTGAATTATTCCTCCTGCCCTGATTTTTAAAAGGACGCCAATGATTTTTTTCATAACATCAAATTGATTTATACTTGTACACAATATTTTTAGTTTATGTCAAATTTTGATAGTGTAACATGTAAAGGAAAGCCATAGAATGCGTATGACGTAAATTGAGTCACTGCTTGTATACTCTTTTTTCTTGAATTGGGAATACAAATTTATAATAAAGTTATTATTAATATTTCTTAAAATGTTTCAACAATATTAACAATATTCAATTCAACAATTTCAACAATATTACAATATTCGGACCTTCCTTAAACAACCTTTGAAAACAAACTTAGATTATCCTAAGTAACAATTTCCCCTAAGGGCAGTGCCTTTCATTTTTAACATTATTAACGTTGACGCCTAAGAACTATCCTATTGAAATTTCTATCGTATTTTTAAATACTTCTGTGTAATATAGAGTTATTCTACCAAGAGCATAAAGCTCATTAATAAATTGTTATTCAAAACATCTAGACTCCATATTTTCCAAAATGCCTTCTCCTTTCCTCACCCTTACAAGCTAACTTTCTCAATTTTAGAAAAGATAGAACTCTACATTAATTTTCTCCTATATTCCTGTATCAATAAATTATACATTCTACTCACAAGGATTCGTCTTCTAGATAAGGAATAAATTGTCCCAATTCAGTTTCCTTCTCCTTCACGTTTTCAATACTTTTCTCTCTCACTCTCGGCCAAAATACTTTCTTTAGCCTGATATGAATTCTGATGAATTGAATTATGAAATATGAAAGGGGCTAGTACACTCTCCAAACCTAACTCAAAAAATAAATTATACTCTGAATGAAAAATGTTCCATGATGCCAACCAAACTTGAAAAATGATAAAGGGTGTATGTATTGAAATTTTCTGGTTCTTCTAGTACATCATAGAAATATGGTAAGAAATGGCACCGTGATCTGCTGTGCAAGACTAAAGGCATATATTTAAGTCTTATTATATATTATTCATATGCATTCACAAACAAGAATGGCTGGTAAAATTTCTCCGTTCCGAGGAAAAAATGTTGGAATAATGAAAATAGGAGTTAAAATAATTCCTCCTTGGGTTATTAAATAAATATTAGCTATAGCAAAATATTTAATAATAGACCAAAGATAATCCTCAGTAACAGCAAATTATTCTAGTATATCTAGTAAGAAATTAGTATTTTTAACATAAGTTAAATCTTCTTTAGTTTATGATATTAATAAGAGTACAGATTTCCTACATTTCTTGAAGATACAAATGATTATAAGAACATTGTGTGGGTCTACATTGTAATCGAATACAACTTTTTTTATTTGTCCTCTATTAAAAATTTCAATTTGAAAAGGGATATAGCGAATTGCTAACTTCCTTCTATAAAGCCACTTTACCTCGAATTAATTTCAGTAAATTACGACTCTTCTACGAATGTCAACCAGGTATATAATACATCTAATTATTCACAAAATAGGAAAAGTATACTTTATTTCCGAGCTAAAATAATAAAATTTGGAATTATGAATTTATAAAAGAACTATAAAAGAATTGTGCACACATGAACGTTTAACATTTTAGTTCTTTAGTTACGAGTGGGGTATTTCCTTTAGTGCGCTGGCAACTCGCGGGATTTTCTGTTGCGTTACATATTTCAAAAGTTCGCAGTGAGCAAAGTAGAATAGCTGCAGTCTACGAATTACCACATCTGTATGTTTACTAAATGTAGAGACGTTTAGACACCAAAATGGTGGATATAGGCCTAGCCACCATCACGCTAGGCCGTAACTTAAGTAACTTTCTTGAACTCTCTCGTATTCATAATATGAGCAAATCTGTACGTCTTAAAACAACTTTGACCAATTTTTTTTAATTTTAAAAGAATTCATTACATATGTACATCCCCGAATTAAAAAAATCTATTATAAAATAAACATAGAAGTACAGATTATAGCTTACATTATTCTGAAACACTCATATATCTTGTACATTATAGATGGGTTGAAATTGTACTCACTAATTATGGATCTCGAGATATCTTCTACCGCCAAATTTCGATTCCGGTGAGATCTCCATGTATCCCCTTCTGAAAAAAAATACATATAGTACTATTACAAAGGTGAACTAATCTTTAATTCCATGCTTTACACTAACGACCATTTCAACGTTACAAAATAGGCCCATTATATTGAAAATGAGTAAGGTATTGAAGTACAACTCCGATGTTTTTCATGTTATCCACTGAGTACTAGCGCTAGTTCCATAAATCCATTAAAGGAATGAATATATTGCACAACTATGATTTTTCCAAATGGCAAACTTCTGAGAGTAATGGGTTTTTTTTCCCGACAAGCATTATCTGTAATAGAAAAGTTAAATCGATTGCTTATTCATTCGGAAAAATTATTACTGCTTAATTTTTCCTAAATGCTGATACAAATTCTGTTATTTTTTAAAGTTAGAATACAATAGTACCAGAATAGGTCGTGTATGAAAGGTAAATTCTTTAAATTTGTCATGATGAAACTAGAAGGGTTCGGAAAACATTTGTAGTCCTTGTTGGGAAGACACAAGATAAATCAAAACTAAACGCTCTATTACAACTACGGGAAATTTTAGATCATATGGGTTCACTTTTTCATGTCAATCCATCGTATCCCAATTTATAATCCCCTACAGGATCACAAATAGAAATCATTGCACGAGATACACGTCGCATGTGCCAAAATATGACGAGGTAATTTTCTCCTAAAATTATCCTCGATAGCAGCGCCTCTAATCCAATCCCTTAAATTCATTTCCCATTACATTTCACGTTCTTGACTTTAGACGATGGTTGGTTTGCACGGCATGAAAGAGTATTAGTATGAACAATATTATCTTGCAATAACTGATTCAATTTACTAAAAGAAGAGTATCTAAAAATTAATAACATAACACTATGTAACTCCAGGTGCTCGGAATAAAATAGCTTTTAAGGAACTGTTTATTGAATGCCTTAATCCAACTCTATCCGTCGATACCAATTCCAATTATATTCATAATTGGCATTATCATAAATGCGACATTGTGAATTCTTGAAGAAAATTCCCTTTTATCTCATAAAAAATTAAAATTTCGGAGACCATCGGTATGGATAACAAACATTAAAATTATTAGGACGCGAATTACTGGGATTACTTTCGATAGTACGGGCAGGTTTTCCGCCCGAAAAAATAGGATATTTTCCCTCTGCTGATTACTGATTTAGAGGCACGGTTCACTCAAAGGATTATGGTCTAATGGCACATATGTGCTCCACACATAGTGCATTGTGTCAACTTACGCGTGTGTGCATACAATATAATCTTCGTCGTAACATTTCCTACGGAAATCCTGAACAGTTAGTGGGATAGCCCTTTCCGGGAAAACCCCAATAACGCTGCCGCCCGGTTGCTTTTAAAGGGGAGTAGACGGACCAGAAATAGCAGAGAACACTGCATAATTTCTCACTTCGAGGGAACGGATCGGGTATTGGTCCTTCCACAGTCCAAGCACACCGCAGTCAGTCAGTAGAGGAGGAAGCACCGCGCAGTCACTATGTCAACACAGCATGTCGTCCTAGAGAGAACGTATGCTGTTTAGGGCCAGCGACACACGGCCAAAATCCTGAATTTAAGTAAGATTCCTAAATGGACTCCACCTCCCTTTATCAACCAAACCAACTAACGGGCTTCGTGGATTTTAGACGTTGCCCTCCTTACTTTTGCTCCACAGCAACCAATCAAGAAACTGTTTCATCTTTTTATGGAGGAAAAATTATTTTACCTTCTTAAAATCAATTAATTTTAAGTTTCTGATGCGAGTGTCAAACATAATTTGAAATATTATTCGTCTTAATTTCTTTTCACTAAGGTTCAAGTTCCATCAATTCTACGAGCCATTTATTATACATTCGACCACAATTATACATTAGTTTCATTAGAAGTTCTCCGAAATGATCATTAGTCTGCTAAGATCCTAGAAACACACATTTAAACATTAGTTTCATCAAACATCCCCAAATATTATCATGGGACTCTTAAGATTATTGTAGATTATGTAAAATCTTATTACAGATGCGATGTATACAGAGCAAGATATATTGGCGTCTAATATTTTTACCATTCAAATCTAAATTTTTGGAGAAATTTAATGAACTTCATGACTATCGATGGCACGCATAAGGTCAACTTGAATATTTCTCTGTTGAACTTTATGACGAATATTCGCATATTGTGCAAACTGTTAACACAACTCTTTTTCGATGATGTCATGAATTTTGGGTCTATCTTGTCGCATTTCGTCGAGTGGTCGATCGAGGCTCAGTGGTCCCTATAAAAGTGACAATATTCGAAGAAGAATGAATACCCCTTCTGTGATGTAACCACTGGTTGGAACCACTGGTTGGAACCACTGGCCTCTGGTTGCACACTTGGCAAACTACTCTCCAATTTTTTTCTCAGCTCCCCTTTCTACTACCCCTCCTAATCGTTCTCCTCCTCTCGTTCTTCCCTCCACACCAATCTTAAACCAGGCTCGTCTTCCAGTCTCATTCTTACGTTACAATAGGTAGTCGCGCCACCGAAATTTCCAAATCGACTATGAGGTGCTGTGGGGATGAGAATTTGTGACGAGCGTCAACCAAGAAATATTTGGTAAAATCACTTTTTATAATATTAAATATGCACCCTTATTAGACTGGAAAGTTAGCACAGAAGATAGCATTGGTTTATTATAAAATGAATTTATAATTTTCCCCCAAACCTTTAACGTCTGTTGTGAGCCATATTAGCAATGTATTTAAATTACATGGCATATAGCCATTCCGAAAATTTTAAAAGAATTTGTTCGCCATCTAGAAATTTATTTTTTTTCTGATATGGTAAGCCACTTATATTTTGGTGGCGCTTCTGTTTAAAAAATAAAGCTTCATTGTTTTGAAATACCTCCCAGTTTGACCGGAATAATAACTGCTGCAATTATCTCATTTAAGTTTTCAAATGCCTGATTTATTAAACATATCCCGTTTGTCTTTGCCATTAGCAAAGAGTTTGGAGTGAGTACGTGTGTAAAAGGCCGCTTTGAGTGTAGTTGGAAGGCGATTTGAGATTTTATAGGAAATATCTCCTAGGAAAGGGATCGAGCACCACTTGTAGTATTTAGAATTGAAGGGCTGAGAGGGGGAAATGCGACTCATGGCCATTGTTTTCCGCTTTTTTTATTATTTTTCCAGCCAGGTTTGGGTTGTATCGATTGCTTGTGGCAATATTTGTAATTATTTTTCGCACAAATATGCAGCCCTTCAATCAATGATTCACCAAACCCTGCATGCCCCCTTTCTCCAAATAATTTCAATAAGAAACTCAAAACAAATATTAACTCATTAATTTTGGTCTTCGTATACTATATCTCTGCCCGTGAAAAATTAAGTACTGGGAGTTACATATTTTGAATAGAATGAAACACTGTGAATCATTTCCTTCACTTTCAGTTGAATATTCCAAGATAAATTAGATACAAAATACGTATTCAATTTTCATTTAAAAATCAAAAATAAAAATTTCAATTCATGAGATTAAGTTGGGTTTGTGCAAGCAAATTAATTTTCTCGAAAAATAAAAACGAACGGGGACCACCACCAGACGAAAGGCGTTTAGGTCAAAGAACTCTTTATTTCTGAATGCTAAGTGTGAAAGGAAATTAACTACTAACACTATTACTCAAAGGCGGTAATGTTTTTAACTCGGAGATTTATGATTCTATTTGCGAGAGCAGAACTTAAAAATCTACGGATTGCCTATTAACTGGTAAGGACCGAGCTTCTGTTCACCTGAGTAGGGAATTTTTATTTATTTATTTATTTGATGATATTCGTTGCAATTAGGCAATTGTCCTGGTGGCAACGGTCAAGTCTGGTCAGCTGTCATTCATGACATTTACATAATACCTAATCTTACAATACGTAATAATAATATCTTAAATGACATGGGCATACATGCATCACAAGAAGAACTGATAGACAAAGCTCTTGTATACAATGACACTTAAAGGATCACAAACTACATTGTTACATGTACCATCACCCATGGGCTAGGTTTACACCATTCGAGAACATACTACGCACCGTGCTTCGTCACACTCCGTCCATAATCACGTACTGTTCAATTTCATATTTCGTTCAAAATCGCGTCCCGTTAACACTTAATCCACTTTTGAAATACAACTTGTAATGGCGTTCACATAACATACAAACAATATTTTAACAGTTACAATAGCATAAAAATTACTGATCAAGGGTTTACGAATTGAAGTTTGTTTGAGATGAGAGAAAATTAATAGCATAAAATATGAACACAAGGCAAAGAAAGCTTTACTACAAGTATACATACTATAATTCTCTCACGTTTAAATTTTTGTAATAGGGCCATTACTGGTAATAGGGCATTGTATCCATTGCTGGTAGTTAGATAATGCAATTTTCTATACAATTTTCATTTTTTCGATAAAACACGACGTCACAGCGACATTTTCGAGGTACCATTACCCATGGCAATAACACTACTCATCATATTTGATATAAAATAAAATTTAATTTTTGAGTAAATTTTAGAAGTTAAAAATCCTTAATGAGTTGCATATCATGTTGTAGGAATAACGGTACCTTAAAAATGAAACTGTGACGTTGAAATAGATCTCAAAATTATTGAAAAATTCCAAAGAGTTTACTATTGGCTCAAAGTCTGTGCCTCAATGTAAAAACAATATCTAAGATTTTAAGTCAATCTATTTTTTCAATCTTTATATGAGCTGAAAATGAAAAATTAGAAGCACTACTATTGCATTAATTCATCTATTTTTGTGTATATGCCTAAATCTATTAGATCATACCATCAAATAAACGATTTTACTATATATATATATATTTAATTATTCTATAACATTCTATCCGTATAACCAACAATGACACCATATGGAACCTCTAGAAGACTTTATTAGGGTATCATTATGTACCAAAGCTATAGGAATATACCTTGAAGGAGGTCATACGCCAATAAGTCTCGAATTGTGTCAAAGAAGGAGAGTAGAAATTAAAAGCACAAGCCATTCACAAACAAACGATTAATTGTACGAGAGAGACCTCCTTTACCTATTTCAAACGAATAGTGGTGCTTAATCCTGGGGTTCCCTTATTGATCAACACAAGATTTCAGCATACCTTACATTATTTCCAATGACTTTTAGGGAACATACGACCCTTATCAGAGGGTACCAGGCATGGAGTGTCAATAACAATCTTCCTAAGGATTTTTTTCTTAATTCAAATAGTTTTTAATGATGTTTATTGATTTGACGGTAATATTATTCCTCATTAGAGAATTATATTTAGGCGAATAGATAATAGAGAATTCTCTACTGGCTAGAAAAAAACTACTAACAATGCAGTATACTTCTGCTAATACTAAGTTCAAATAATTATATGCCGAGAAAATAGTTAGCTAACTCTGTGCAACTCATAGGATTGGAATGAAAGTAGACATGGAGATGATAAATTTAATTGTATACGAAGATAACAAAGCTTCATTACCCAATTAAGCAATAAATTTCCACCCACAGTAAATTATTACATCCATCATTTAACAAGACATGAGATTAAGATAAATATACCTAGATAAAAATAAGGAGATTATTGACAAAATGGAAGTTCGTATGCATCATAATAGGAATGACAAAATTACACTAGAGTTGATAGTCATGAGTAGCACTTTGGAGGAAGAAAAGCGAACTGTAGCAGTAGACTTTAAAATAATTGTTAAATGCCTTTATAAAGGAAGAAATTCCTCATATGATAGTTGGGTATTAATGAAAGATGATCAAATTAAAGCAAATCCAAGAACAGCAAATGCATTAATATGCAGCGAAGCTCTATTTACCAAAACTGATAATTCACTCGATGAGATGTGGATGGGTTAGCAAATTTTCAAACATGAGTATAGAGAAAATAAATACAATTAAACAGAAGGTAAACGAGAGAATGTTAGCGATGGTAGGGGAAGAGTAGAAGCTTTTGTGGGAAATTTAAACTTCGCGAAAAAATGCATGGAAAAGACATGGGTTGATGCTGGCTTTGAACGTTGGGTGAATACTTGAAAACAGAGAAAACGAAAGGCAAATAAGCCGCAATACAAACAGCATAAATCGTAACAGAAAGCGTAGAAAATTATTTAAGAAATAGTAAGTATGAGACGATTGAAGGTTGGTTTGGAAGTATTGATTTGATAGTACACGACGCGTGACTTGAGGGACTATCCAAACACCCCGGATCAGTTTTCTACTCATGCTAAACTTTAGATCGGTTCCTGTAAGGACACAACCACTGTTTTTTTTTAATTGAGCGGGGGCTCAGGGAAGTGGATGGGGATTTCGGCTGTCATGGAAGAGAACAGAGAAGGACATGAAGTTTGGGTCGGGTGCTCATGTCTGTCGGTCGAGGAGAACAGTCCTCTCCTGGGGAAAACTTTTTGGAGTGAAACACTGAAAACTGCTTCCTCTTGGTATCCACATCAATACAGCCCATCTACTTGGATTTCCGTTCCTTATTTCCAATTCCAAAGATTTACTACTGCAGTTATCATAATCCATAACAGTAGCGCCTTAGGTATTTAAGGACATTGGCGGTGTATTTAATCCAAGCATGCTGAGCAAGATAGAGTTTTCCGCGAATTAATAAGTGCTGATATGTTGTCGAATGATAGTTATCGACGGAATTCCAATGCAAACAAAAGTACAAAATATTTATTATTAATAAACAAGGAAGGAGTTGTCAAAAATATCGTTATTACCAAATAAAAAATTTTAATGTCTCATGAACTTCTTAAATACTAACGGAAACCCAAGTATACTCAAATTTTGTTGTTTTTTAGAAAAATTAAACAATTTCGGCGATGTACCGAATTTCATTTTTCGAACGAACTGAAGTAATAATAACAAACTAATATGATAATAAAAGAAATATACGTGTCTCTTTAATGAGAAATCTAATAAAACATTGGATAATAAGATCTTGTTGCGGAAATGTCGAATATCTATGCAGCTTTTGGTTGCAAAATACGTTTGGGAAGAAATGTTTACGTTTACGTGTTTTGTTGGAAGTCTCACTCTTCCTCAAGCCTGAGTCTTAGATTTACTACTACGAAAGAGAAAATACTTCAAAACAATGTGAACTACGAGACTACTGGTGATGAAATTTTAGGATAAGTTAGTAAATAAAATTAACTATTCATTCTAAAATAGAAGCAATAATTAAAAATTGAAGAAACGTCATAACATTTGCGAAAATGTAAACTTGTTAAGATATAAGAGAATATTAAAAATAATATTCCATGAATTCAGTTTGTCATCCAATAATATACATACTGCATGTACAAGCCATAAATACTATAAATATATGTATATATACATATATGTGAGTGTTGGGCCCCCCAGAGGTCTTCCTCTAAGCCACTGGAATCCACTCAAACACAAACTTTCTACTCCAAATATTGGAGAATAAGATATGGACATTTTTAAGGATGCGTAAAAATTGATCGGGCCCTCCTTTGCCTATCTTTATCGGCTGACCAACTACGATGATGAGTTGAGGTATACGACACGTTAAATATTTTCTTCACTTCACAAGTTTAGATTCGAAGTCGACTTATATACGTAGCAACAGAAAGAAATTTGGGTATCAATTATAACCTTCATTCACAACATCTGTGTAAAATGTCTTTGTAAATATATAAAGTATATCGCTATAAAATCCTCAACTTGCTCACTAAACCGGTTATCAAGTTTTGGAAATTTACATTTTTAAGGTTAGAGAGAAACCCGGAGAGGGTGGAGAGAAACCCGGCGTTGGCATTGGCCTATTTTGTTGAATGGGCGCCAAGGTATCCGTTGTTTAACGTCCCATCCGACGGACGTTGTACTCACTCAAACTGCTCTCCACATATATCAAAATATCTGTAGTCTCCAGGATTAGAACCCGGGCCCTCTCGGTGGGAAGTTAGCCACCGCACCATCCTGATCCCCCAATAAATTTACTTGAGTGACGATTCGAATGCTGAATGCTTGGAAAACGAATTATTACGCCCAGATCGTTGGCCTATTTATCAGTCGTTCATGCCATGTTAAAATATATAGTTCAAATTAAGCACCTTGAATTCGATGCAGTGCAACCAGCATCCTGAGATATTCAAGGCACGAACTCATTCAGCACATCTATTCTTCCAAAGAAAAGAATTAAATGTCAAGCTGACCAGCCCCCGACAAACTCTTCATTAGTACAACCAAAGCAGTAACCAAATAGTTCTCGTTAATTTCACACCCATAACACCCTTCCTAAGGTAACAATGAGATCAAATTGAACAAGTTACAGCACTGCCAATGGTTTTAATCAATGCACGTAAAAATGTGAACGAAACGAAACGTTTGTGTTATTGGGTCGACAGTTCAAGGAAGAACGTCATTTGACCGATTTTCCCAGTGGTACACCTACAGGCGGGTTATCGGCGCTCCCGGAATCAGGACGCCATCGTTACAAATATTTAAAATGTAGATGAAAACACTTTTTAGAAGGTAACGAAGTTTTTAAATGCTAGCACAGATGTTTTGGTGGAAACATTAATAACGACAGACTTTCAACCTCGTATATTGCCTACGAAATCCAGTTACGGAAACGTTAATTGTGCCAATTATTACAATAAAATGCTCTCCTCATATTCCCATAGTGCGGTGGCTAACTTCCCACCGAGAGGGCCCGGGTTCTAATCCTGGAGACTACAGATATTTTGATATATGTGGAGAGCAGTTTGAGTGAGTACAACGTCCGTCGGATGGGACGTTAAACAACGGATACCTTGGCGCCCATTCAACAAAACAGTAAAATAAATAGGTATTAGATAAAATTTCGTGTAGCATCATACGAGTATCGTATTGATGCTACACGAAATGATTGTGTATTGCAATCAAATACGTTTTCATTCGGTTTAAATTCACCGTTCTCAATTTCATTATCCTCCAATTAAAAAACGATTCACTGGCCACATTATTTTGCATATATAGCACGTGGGTTGTTATGAATAAATTTAGCGGGATGATACCGCACGAAGGCTTTCAAATCACCTATACCGTTACCAAACTACAGATTTATTTAAATTATTAAATACGGATTTCAAAATAATATAATCTATAAATGAATGAATTAAATAGGAAATGTGTAGTAAGAACGAATTTGTCTTCCCCTTAATACAATAACTGAATAAAACATTATGAATTAGCGAATAAATATGCAAGAAAAAATTTTAAATTTTCACTTTACGTCACTCCAGAAAATTAAATATTCCATAGTGCTATTTTACTGTAATCGTTTCTCATGAATAAATTACTACCAAGACTGTTTACACATATCTTTAAAATTCATGGGCGAGTAATTGACGATGCCATAAAAAATGACCAATTTTCAAGGGCACAGAAGTTAATGGGAGCTACCGGTGACAAAGCAATTAGAAGAAAGAAAATGGAAATAAAATACACTCCGGATCCCCGTGAACAAAATTTCATTGACACTTTCAGAAAAAAATATGTAATCGGGTTGACATTTTAACTTTAACGGCGAAATTGACTGATGCAAAAAAAAACAATTTTCTTTGAAATTTTAATACGGTTGCCTTTTAATCAACGCTGGTCTTTACGAATAAACATGAAAAATTGTTCCCAAAAATTATGAGTTTACCATGCTTCTGCATCGTCAATATTTCCATTGATAATCTTTCATTTTTCACATTGCAAGTGAGAGTATTTGAGGTATTCTATTGTTTTACGCTCAACTTTGTGGGAGTTCATGTTCAATATTTATTTTATTATGAACACAATGTATACATTCACTGTTCTTTATTATCGTACAACTAGTTTCAACGCTTAGGCGTCATCATCAGGTGACGCCTAAGCGTTGAAACTAGTTGTACGATAATAAAGAACAGTTAATGTATACATGCTGTTCTGAATAAAATAAATATTGAGAGTATTTGATCCTAAAAGAGACGAATCATTTATGGAATGGTAATTTTTTTAGTATTCATATCACATACCGTATCAGAAGAACAGTAACTTTTACTATATTGACAAAGATTTTGTTATTTACGGTGTACGCTCGTATGCTAGAATTGTGGCAATATTAACCATCATTTTATACAAGCATTATGTTTCCTTATTTAAATAACGTATGATAAATATGTCTTAATTTAAAATAGTATATTTTTTCCTTATTCCACCATCTATAATATATTCCTTTTCGTAAAAATAATACATTTTCATGAGAACAGGATTGGGAACGATAAATTCCTCATGTAATACAGGGCACGTTCCAAAACTAATGCAATTATTTCTTTGATTTGATCTTGAATTTATTGAACAGATTTGCCTAAACACTTAAAATTCTTCGAAGTACTGTCCTTGGGCCTCTACACATTTTTTCCACAAACTATGCCATGACCGGTACGCGCCCTGGAAGGCGTCTTCGGGGACCTCAAGGTCTTCATCATGGCTTCTTGGATCTCTTCTATGGACGAAAAACGGGTTTCTTTCAGGGCTGCCTTAATCGGAGGGAACAAAAAGAAGTCTGCTGGGGCAACATCAGGACTAAAGGGGGGGAGAGGCAGCGTCGCCACCTAGTGTTGACTAGGAACTAAAGAACTCTTGACGCGTTGTGGCAAACACCTTGGGCACGAGCTTGGTGCACACTGTCCTCATCGCTAAATCTTCAGTAACAATGCGAAACACAACAGTAAACGACAAGTTCAGTTCATTGGCAACCATATTGATTTTCAATAGACGGTCAGAGTTCAACAATTGTCGAACACGAGCCGCATTATCGTCGGTTTTGCTGGTTGACGGCCGCCCAGAGCGTTGTTCGTCGTGAACCTCTTCCCGGCCCTTCTTAAAAGCCTTTAGCCGCCTCAAAACTTGGGACTAGGACAGAGCAGAGTCTCCGTAAGCTTCACGAATCAATTTGTTAGTCTCCTCAAGAGATTTTTTCGGTTTTTTACAAAACTAAGTAAATCGCGTAACATTGCTCGATCGATGATTCCATTTTTTCGTGACACGGTCGGCGCGCAGAGGTTTACAATAAATGACGTCCTGCCGCTTCTACAGCTTGGAGAGCACTGAGACATGTTTCGCGGCAGAGCTTAGCGTCTCCCCTCCCACCTACGGGTTCAAGTACCAAGTGGTTCAATCCCAAAAGACCAATTTGGCGAAGGAAATTTGATCGCATTGCAAATGTAAGACAATTATTAGTTTTTTTACACAATTTGGCATTGCTCTTTAAATAATACAGGCACTGTACCACTCGGAAGTGGAACTACTCATACATATCCTACTGCCACTTATAATTATTGTAACTCACGGTCTATAACATGAAGTACCCAAATACAAGAATAGGCCAATCTTATGTGCTGCACATAAGCATGCGTGACCTTTATGTAAGAGTGTTGGAGCAATGAGCGAGTTAATATTAAACTACATATATGCACTATTATATAATTATAAATATATATACTATATATTTATAAATTCATTCACATAGAAATAGATATAAGGAAAGGGGATAGGAGCACACATAAAGGAAGAACAGAGGAGAGGTGGGGAAGGCGGAATCAAGCAGACTACTAATGTAAAAATATTTCCATATATATTAAAGAAATATATATATAGAAATATATACATATTTGTATATATATATTATAATATATTTATAAATATTATATATATGTATATATCACAATAACACTTCCCGCCACACAGTATTGCATAGCCACTTGCAGGGTATTGTGTAGAGGATATGCATACACGCCCCCATTCCACTATAATGGAATTAGTCATTATACCGCAATGGAATTAGTCATTACGATAATTAGTTTTTAAATTATGACAGAAGTAGGCTACTAATACAGGGGTCCTTATTTTGGTCTTTGAGCCCCTAGAAATGAAAATGATTATCTCTTTCCAGATAGCAGACTCGCCTACTAACAGAACCTTCGACCTTTAGTAATTTCTGCTCTAAAATTCTTCCTGTACCCAATGCCCCAAATTGTATTAAAGGTCAAATATTCTCCCTTGCAAGCCACTAAAGAGCCATACATGTACTATGCCAAAACATTGCCTCATATTGATATTGAGCGATGCAGTTTTATACGTCTCACCAAATATTTATCCGTCCCCATTTCCTGAAACTGTCCATATGTAACATGTCACTCAAAAATAATGAAATGGTCATTTCTCATTTTAAAGTTTTTTTCCAAGTTTATAAGAATTAAAAACTATTCCAAGCACTTTCCTGCGTCATTTCCTGGACACGAAATAGGTACAAAAATGCACGAACACCCTTGAGACTTCATTAAGCATCGTTAACAAGAGCTCAGCAAATGGAGTATTCAAATTCGCGACACCGGCCACAAAGCCCCATTTGCCCTCGCTACAAAATAATACAGAGCGGAAGTCGCCTTAACGACAGGCGAGCTTCCTCCGCCAGGAAATGAACCCGACTAAATGAAAAATTCAAGACCCTGCATTTGTGTGTTTTGAAAGCGAAATGAAACCAAGCGGCAAATTAAGCTTTCATTTCCTTGCAAATGAACAGCCAGCAAACTAGCCAGCCGCAGAGAGTCCGCGTGTTCGAGTCTTCTTCCTTTATGTTCCAATGATACGCGAAAAATCGGGCGTTCCTATCGATCGCAGCAGTGTCCTACACCGCGTTCGTTTTACGTCTCACTTTTCATCTCTGGTTGCCATGTCCGTCGTGGTAGTTATTTAAAAACGACAGAGGAATAATTTCGTTAATTCATATATTCCTGCATTTGGAACCGAACCGTTATTTTCCGATAAAATGTAAAGTTCTATAGAACCTATTGTAGCCATTATCATTTTGGTTGATAATACAATGCATTTTTTTGGGCAATAAGGATACATTGCTTACTTCAACTAATTCAAAAACAAAGAGTGAAAACGTACAAACAGCATTAATTGATGCATACTGTTGTTTTCAATGGATACTTAAAACATGCAGTCATTGTTACACAGAAACAACTTTAAATAAAATATATCCAGATATGTATAATGAAATAATAGTACGAAAATTTTCACATTATGGTTCACCGACTATGGTTTTGACAGCTTGTGTCACCATCAAGGTGGTTAACAATATGCAAATATTTACGTATATAACAATGGTGGTAGAAAAACGAGTAAAATGATTAGGTCGGAGATTTTTTTCTCCCACCCCTTCGAAGGTGATACAATGATTAATACCATTTTACTTTTCTACTCAAATGGCAGTAACCACCGGCCATAGTTTTAAGGATAGATATTTAGAACTTATAGTTCGTCTAGATAGTATCTAGCTAACGTTTAAACTTTTATCGGTGGTAAATAAGAATCCAGTGGAAAAGGATACGAACGCTATCAGAGATAAACGAAATTAAATAACCCATAAAATTCCAACTATGAAATTTATAGCAAATGGAAGGAACATACGATAAATCGTGATATAATTATAGAAATTATTGTTCACTGTGACTTCAAAAATATGGCACTCTTTTCTTTACACCGAAATACTAAAAACATCATGTTTCTGATGGATTATTTTCAATTAAGTCACTATTCAATTTCGTAAGTAAACAGTAAAAGATTCGCTATTCTGCCAATTTTATTGTGATCTCAGTGGCAAGAGGTTAGCATCCCTTCGGTAAGTTTTTTTGCGCCGTACCTCACATATCTTACAAATGCATTTATTAAGTGCAACTTCATCTTCGCCCATGAATAGCAAGGCATGATGGGACGCTGGGAGTTTTCATAACCAAATGAGAGGAAACGAAATGGTACCATTGTTAAATCTGGAGTTCACTTCATGAAAGGAAATGGACGCGCTGTCACTTGGGTCAGGAAACAGGGTGAACTCACAAGCCATGCCCTAATCTGGGAATCTAGTATGCTTAAGCTTATCATCAAACTAAAATACGTCGTTAACATTTCGGGACTGATCTTGCGCAGTGGTCCTCAATCTTCTCGTTTTTGCAATAAAAATTGAATGATGAATCAGCTATGCTCAGCATAATTTATCATTATAAAACTATGCCTTAACAAAGGAAATAAAATAGCTAGCTTTATTAGGAGATTAATATCTACAACACTGAAATACTTGAACTACGAAAAAAGTTACGGGTTGACATTTGTGGCTCCCATTCGAATACCCAACTCTAAAAGGTATTGGTCACAAAATGGTGACAGGTCAACCTGTGTGAATAGTCCTGAAGGTATATTTGGATGTTTTACTGAAGGTTTGCTACAAGTTAATCAAATTACTCTCCGTCTTGTAAAGATTGGCTACTTAACTGAAGCAATAAAAATCGTAAACACTCCCCTAACTACCAAAACTGAACTTCTGTAGCCCAATTACGTCACTACATGTATGCTATTAAAATTCTTAATCTGCATCATGTTAGTAAAAATAAATAAATACGTACGGGTAACAAAATAAATCATTGAACAAGATTGAGCAAAATTATGAAGTACAGTCAGATACATCCGTGATAACCTGTATTACTATAAGGAGGTATATAAGCCTGAGACCTTAAAAATCTCCTTTCAATAATTGAAGCTTTTACAACTGTTACGTCATAGATTATATGTTTCGAGTGTTTTGATGGATGATTGAAAATATTTAAAAAAAAACAGCAAAGGATAAGAGTATTTCATTACGCAAAACTCATCAGGGACAAGATTGAGGTTAATTACAAACAGAGGCATACGTATTTTTGTAAAAAAAATCTTAAAGTTTGATTCATAAAAAATACACTAAAAATTCAATCATGTTAATCACAATGAAAGTGAATAAGATTTATTACACCGCTGTTGTAATCAACGAGCTTTCGAACGATCTAAAGAAAATATTTGGTTTTCCAATTGCTCCACGTTTCTGTATGGATTATTCTGTTCCCAATCTGTTCAAAACGTTCGGGTAGCTTTGGTTGAATGAAATCAGTAAAAAAAACAAATGGAAGCTTGGCAAGAAAACAATATATAACAGGCTTAATTATTGTCGTACATTCATTCCCACCGTCACCCCCATGGACTACAAACTTGATGTAGTGGAAGAGCTTGTGCGTTCTGATGATCCCTAGAGCCGTGCTAGCGGGCAAAGTGGTGATTGCTCCTGATATGGTCACCCATGCCATATAGGTGGAAGGTTAGGAGCCACACGAAAGAAAGTCCACGCAGCGTCTGCTCCTCAATGAGGCGAATGCAAAACTATCTGACGCCGTGGGGCGGCAATTGAGTGTGGTGTCACGTTAAAAACACTATTGAGGAAGGCAACGGGAAACTAACTCAATTATTATTCTCAAGAATATAATGATGGACAATACAAGAGATATGAATAGAGATTATGAAAGCTGGCAACTACGGGAATCCGTCCAATCGCCCGTGTGTCGTGCCAGGCAGCGGGAAAGGCAAGGCTTCCGCGGTCGTCATCTCACGAAACCCTTGCAAAAGAAAACCGACTGCAGCAGGACAGAAGACACAGAAAAAGAAGACGAAATCAGAATAGGAACTTGAAATGTGAGGACAATTTTGAGGACAAGAAAATTAGAGAATGCTAAACAAGAGATGGAAAGAGGAAGTATTGATATTTTACGTTTATGCGCGGTGAATTACTGGAGTGATAGTTAAAGAATAATATACAGCGGCGGAAACGCAAGCCAACAAGGGGTTGCAGTAATATTGAATAAAGAGGTAGGAAAAAGCGTAGTAAACATAGACCAAGCAAAGGATGGAATATTATTAGTAGAGCTAAAGTAGAACCGACGAACTTGGTCATTGCTCAGGTATACATGCCAACAAGCAATCATAAGGAGGAAGAAGTCGATGGGATATACGATCAGTTAACGGACAAAATCGTATGTGTTCCTGCAGAGTAACACTTGGGATATTGCAAGCCGCAAAAGAAACTACAAGGACTGTTAATAGGGAAAAGACCAGGAAACCATGGATCACCGATGAGATGATTACAAAAAAAGATCAGAGAAGAAAATGGAAGAATTTAAACACGGAGTTGGGCAAACGGAAGCACAAAGAGTTAAATAATCAATTGAGACGGGCCACAAATAAGAAAAAGAAGTATGGTGGAGGACGCAGTGTGAGAATATGGAATGTTTGCAGAGAAAGGGCAAAATTGGGGCGCTATGCAGCAAGGTTAAGAAATTGGGAAGTTAGAAGGGAAGATCTGTGCTAACAATTAGATAAAAGTCGGGTAAGATAATGTTTGACCCAGGGAAGATCCAAGAGAGATGGAAGAAATATATAGAAGAACTGTATGATAAACAACTTAGGCTAGCAAGATTAGACAGAGAGATGACATGACGTAGAGGAAGATAGTTTAGGTCCAGGCATACTCGAAAATGAGATATAAAGGGCATTAAGCAAGAAAAAATCATATGAGACCGAGGGGGTAGAAAACATTCCTGCGGGACTACAAAAAGGTTTAGGAAAATGTGATAGGAAGAGACTATATAGACTGATTCGATCATGTGAGGGCTACAGAACAATAAGTTTGATTTCCCAAGCAGCTAAAGTTGTTCTCAGGATAATCACAAGAGAAAAGAGAGTGGGTTAATGATTACTTAGGGGATGATCAGTTTGTGTTTAAAAAGGGGAGAGGCACGCGTGATGCCATTATATTAATGAGATCACTAATCGAGAGGAATATAGAAAACAAAACAAGAGATATGTATAGAGATTATGAAAGCTGGCAACTACGGGAATCCGTACAAAAAAACGGAAATTCGGTGCGATAGATATGGGATGAGAATCAATATTAATAAAATAAAAGTAATGTATTTTTTCAGAAAGTAAAAGGCTAAGCTAAACATTAAAATAGAAGGACATAAAATAGAGCAGGTAGAACAGTTTACGTACCTCGGAGGAGTTTTGAGTAGTACGGTTAAAGTAGAAGGGACATATGGAGAAGAATTGCGCTAAGCAAAGAGGCATTCGCAAGGTCACGTTAACGAGGAGCAGCTATTAAATTTCCGCATATGTGAATTCTAGCTGGAGCCATTATATCACATCACATCACACAAACGTAAGCACAGACCCGATAAGGACTGAAAATTTTGATTCTATATTGACATAAAATTATCGAACAGCTAATCCGAGTTCACCCCAAGGTTGCCGGCTAACACCCCTATAAAAATGGTAAGATTCATTCAATATTTTCAAAATGACAGTACTTGTCTCTTTACTTACTGAATGACCCTCGTGAGTCGAAATAATTAATGTTGTTGAAGAAATCACTGAACTTTGGTTTTTAGGTTAAAGCATAAGGAATAGTTTTGTTCATTTGGTATTAACACTATAATTTCTGAGTGATTGGGTACTTCATGTTTTATTTTGACCGTTTGAAACAATAATTATAAGTGCCATTAATGTATGTATAAGTACTAGGACTAGTTAAAGTGACTACCACATTTTCGAGAGAATTCCAAATTGGGCAATGAAAAAAAAACCAATAATTGCTACATTAAATTTACAGATTCAAAAATATTGTAGTCCTTTGAGCAAACTAATAATGTCGCCGAAAAAACAGGAATATTAATAGTGTATTTCAATTTTGGTTATTTCCGCTTTTTCTTACCTCTCTTCTATTTTTCAAATCCACCTCTGTTTATTACCTATGTTGTTTGATCTTTTTTAATCACTTTTTTCCCCTTCATTATTTCTATAATTATTACGTTTTTCTTCACGTCTTTTTTTTCTTTTCGCTCATTTTAAAATAAATGCCGTACTACAAATGTTTAGATTTCGTCGTTTATGTTTTCGCCAATTTTCATTTTCTTCATTTCCTCTCTCTTCGTGCTTTCCCTTATCAGATTGTTTTAAAATATACTTTCAAATTCTTCCATCACTTTTTTTTTAATTCTTCCTGAATGAAGTTTTTTTTTAATTTTCCCTGCCTACATCAGTCGAGACCTTTAATTGTCCAACAAACAACTGACTCATCTAAGTGTACTGAGGCATTCTGTATCTTATAATTTTTTACCTTAATTACTAAGAGTTCAACTATTGAAACACTCGGAAGGAAGCAGACAAAACGTAATAGAAAATTAAGATGGAAGTGAAACGTATTTTATAAATTTACAATCGAATATAATTTGGACATTGTTTCAAAATATAAAAATAATAATACAGTGATGCACCGAAATATTTAATATTACAATAATATCTGCATGAGTTACATTCCTTGATAATCAAAAGGACAAAATTTACGTAAAATCAAATTTACTTATTAGCACAGGAACTAATATCCATCTCAAAGATAAGCCATAGAATTTGTGATCCCAATAAATGATTCAAGTGTGCAGAGCGAACATACTCTCACTAATTATACTCACAACGTAAGATAAGTAAATCAATTAATGATTTTACATAACAATATCCGGCATATCATACATCGTGTAGCAAAATAACGCAAAAATGTACTCCATGACAATTTTATCCAGCGAAATTGGACAAACATAAATAATTAAATAATCGAATTAGTCTGATATATGATGAAGCCCCTGATTCTTTGTTTACAAAGATGATAATGTCGGTAATTTGGATTTGAGCTTCAAGGAATACTTTTAAATAAGAAATTTTTAATATAATAAGAGACAGGTTCAATTTTTTCCTTCATCCACCAAAAAAGAATAAAAAAGAAAATAAAGCTTCCCTGAGACTTAAGCAATATATTGCTTTCTGCATTCTACAAAAATCTTTTACGCCCAAATTCAAGTGTGCCAAATGAAAAATTTTTAATTTCTGTTGCCTTTTATTGGAATGCTTCGAAAATTCTTTGCTTAACTACATTTCAATCGGTTTATTAAGTAACAATTCCTAACGTATTTTGCATCAATTGTATCATTATATTCATAATTACCTAATAAAAAAAGAGTTTCACATTGAGCAGGCGGGCTTCAGCTCCACATGCTAATCAATATTAAATTTTGATTTGATTGACGAACTTGATCGCCAACGATATCTGTTCGTTGAAGGCTATTATTTACCGTTTCTTGATTAAATTTCAATTTAATGTCACTCAAGAAATAAACATAGCATACAGTTTTCATCTTAAATTGACACACTTAGAAGTTAATAAATGAGATCAAGGAAAATATATAGGGCGGCGAACGGATATACTGAGAAACAACAACCATAACGTAATTTACGGAAAACATGAATTTCCTTGTGGAGAATAAAAACACAATGATGCATGCCTTTAAAGGAAAAGTAATGGAATAGAGAAACGTCATTAAGAGCAAGAATAGAATTATAGTAATGGTCTGCAGTGAACTCAGGTAAGAAAAGTTTGACAAAAGACTAAGGAAGGATAAGGGAATATATGGGAAAGAATGTTGCCATATAGGCAGTAAAATAATATCTTTGGATGAATATGAATATAGTGAACAAAGTGTGGATAGTAAGGGTTTCTCAAAAAAGAAACAACTCTTATCGACAAGTACATCTACATCTACATCTACATAAGTACCCTGCGAGCCACCAAAAAGGTGTGTGGCAGGGGGTGTAGCACCATGAGGGAAGGGTAAGGGTTGAGGGGGTTGGGAGTTAGGTGAGGAAAGGTGGGGGGAACCTGTAGGAAAAAAAATATATATATACATATTTATATGTATATATACACACATACATATACATACATACATACACACATGTATACACATCCTCGCGAAGTCCCTAACCTGTACGTTAATACTTATTGTAATGAACTAAGTCCTGGGGAATTTCGACTACGAGCATTCTGTTCCCTTATCGTTCTTGGAAAAAATGACATTTTAAACCTGTCAGTCTTGCAGTCTATTTCTCTAGTCTTATATTCGTGATCCCTTCGACCGTAATACGTTGGGGTTCGTATTATATCCTTGATGTCATCGGAAAAGGGCCCATCTTTAAATGTTTTTAATAAGTTTAATCTATATTGGAAACGCCGCTGTGTAAGAGAATCCCAACCTAAACTGTCTAACAAAGTGGATACGCTGCTGAGTTGGTCATAACAATGTTTGACAAATCTAGCCCCCCTCCGCTGAACTCGATCTAATTCCGAAACCAAATTTATGTTGTGAGGATCCCATATACTGGCAGCATACTCTAGGTGGGGCCTGACCAAGGCAAGGAAACATCGTTCTTTCACCTTTTCGTCGCATTTACCTAGCACTCTTTTCACAAATCCCAATTTTTTATTAGCACGACCGCATATTTCTCGTATGTGTTTTCCCCAGGACAGATCGTGAGTAATTGTTACACCCAAGTATTTAAAGGAATCTACCCTCGCGATTTTGGTTTGTTTCACTTTGTAACTATAAGGGAGGGAATTACTCTTTTCCCAAAAATGTATTACTACGCATTTTTTAAAATTCAATTCCAATTGCCATGTATCGCACCAATTTTGAATTGCATCTAGGTCGTTGGCTAACACGACTCTGTCTTCGTGACTTCGGATGTCCCCATAAATTACTGCATCATCGGCGAAAAGACGGAGCTTGCTATTAACTACGGTACTGAGGTCATTTATGTAAATAAGGAAAAGGAGGGGGCCTATGGCACTTCCTTGTGGTACCCCCGACGTGACCTTGACAGTATCGGATGATACACCGTCCAGGACGACTGTTTGGACACGATCACTTAAAAATTGTTTAATCCAGTTAATAATACTTTCGTGTATTCCATAGGTTTCCAATTTCGCCAGTAATTTGCAATGAGGGACTTTATCGAAAGCGTTCTTAAAATCTAGGAATATCGCATCAACTGGAATATTACTTTCACCGGAGTTTAATACATCATGTACAAAAAGTGCGAGTTGAGTTTCGCAGGATCTACCCTTACGGAAGCCGTGTTGGTTATTAATTAATAAATCTTGGCTATCGAGGTGCCTCATCATGGAACTAACAATGATGTGTTCAAGAATCTTACAGGAAATGGAAGTCAGCGATATTGGCCTATAATTATAAGTACTACAAGTCTAGACAAAAGAAAGAAGACTATATACATGTAGTATACTTTTCTGGGTATGGACGTTGGAAGAAGCAGAAGGCACGCTAAAGCGATTGGAACGATATGTTGAATTATAATTATGTAAATTACATAGGCTGCCAAAATAAAAATTTTTGAAAGATTACGAATAATGGGAGGAGAGTGAAAATAATATTAATGATTGAGGGATAAGAGGGGAACTAATCGCATACACATATCAACAAAGGAAGCCTACTGAAGAACTAATTAAATAAACCATTAGAAAAAAGAAATAAGTAGGAAAGCAGAAGAGGAAATGCAAGGTCCTTCCGAAAAGTAATAGGACTGAGTCGATCAAAAGAAATGTATTGCCAGAATTGATACATTCACTCAAAAGTCTTCGAAGGAGCACCCTGGTGCGTCCACACACCGCTGCCAATGGGTTTTCCACACCTCAAACACCTTCTGGAAGGCAGTGCCCGGAATGCAGCTAAGCTCCCTCGTCACAGTCGGTTGCAATACTTCCACCGAGTCGCGGTGACGTCCTTTCAGCACGTATTTTAGGCGGGAGAAGAGGAAAAAGTCTGGTGGGGCATTTTCTAAAAAATTTGGAGCCGCGCTCACATGGTCGAGAAGCTCTTGGCAGATCCGTGTGCAAGTTGTATTTTGTGCGTCCAATCGCACTCGCGGCACATACTTTGCACACACCTTTCTCATGTCCATTCTTTCGGTCACAAGTCGATGCACATCACTGTTAGATATGCCAAGTCCATTAGAAACTATACCAGCACTTAATTTGCGGCATCTGTTTAACTAAGCCTTCACTCTTGCAAGATTTACGTCACTTTTTGAGGCTGAAGGACATCCTGAGCATTCGGCGTGTACAAAATCTTAACCATCGACTTGTGACTGAAAATATAGGTAGCACTTTTCGGGATACCAAGTTTATCAGAAGCCATGCGAGCACTTACTCTAGGGTCCCTATTTAACAAAGCCTTCACTATTGCAATATTTTCTTCATTTCTTGAAGATTTTGATAACTCAACTCAAAAACACCTATCCACGGGGTTATCACCATAAGCTGCCTTGAGCATGCCATGAGTCTGTTTCCCGGTTTTGCCCAGTTTAACGTAAAATTTAATGCCGCAGCGCCCTTCTAATAACTGCTTCATGACAGCGTAACGAGGTAACGTTATAGAGGTTTCGCAAACGAACGATCCGCACTCCCCAAAGATTGTGGGCCAACAAGGTTTCCAGTGTTTCCTGACACTCCCCTCGCTCGAACCTAGCCATAAAAACCACCACCTGTTCGTCCGCCCGTCCGTCTATCCGGGAAAAAATAAGTCATAGTACTTTTGGGATAGACCCTGTACAGATCAATTACGTCAAGAAGATGAAAAAAGACTCAAACAATGAATTATGAAGGTATATAAATATGAGCAGCATGTACTAGATGACTTCTTTAAATGTAACCTTCAATTTTTAAACCAACTTCTTTCGATGAATACAACTATATAAACCGTTAAAATGATAAATGCATGTCCCAGAAATAGAAATAACAAATAAATGAAGAGTAGATGCGCAAACCAAATATATATTTTACTAATTCGTCACCGTTTCGTGATACCATTAAGCTTTTGCGGTCGAGCCGTTAAATGGAGCAATCTGGCCGTATGCTGCAACCTGCAAAAAAACATACGCCTTCACTATTCAGACTGCAAAGTGGGACCACAGGACCACAGGAGGGAAATTTCGAGCACGTAAACCAGCTCTTCAACTCCTTGACGATTCGTCAAGCGGCCGCATAAAATGGGGTGGCTGCTTTCCTTTCACCTCGCCTTCGGCTTTTGATTGAAACGTGAAGGGTAAAAAATTAAAATGAGACAAATCATTTCACCCTACCCCAGCCTCTATTTTTCTGACATTTTCGATGCCGGTTTTCTGCCCGTGTTCTTAAGCCGGGGGGTGAAAAAAAGAGAAGAGCGATAAAAGGCGTTTTCCGAAGCCTGGGTCACGCAACGAGAGGCAACGGAGAGAGAGAGGTAAAAAAAAAGGTGGAGAGGGTGAAGGAAAAAGGGGACCTTTATTATTTTTCACTTATCCGCAGCCTCCCTTCGGCACGGAGCCATCTCCCTGGCTCCGATTGCCTCTCCCGAATCCCTCTTACCCGCTCACTCCCCCTTGCACCCACCGAATCCCCCCATCACACTCCCGCGTGTATAAATAAAAAATCGTGTGGAGCACGCACTACTCATCCATCCTCCTCGACCAGAGCGCGGAATAATACGTCCCTCCCCAACCGCAACTCTCCCTTCCAGCGCACCACGCAGCATAAAATACATCCCGCACTACTCCCCCGGAGAAGAAAGAAGAAACAAACGTTTTTCCGGGTCGGATATCGCAATGCCGAAGGACGGAAAACAAACGGGAGGGAGGAGGACGGCGGGAGAGTGGGGGGACAGTGCAACACTAATGCGTCCAGCCCACACAAAATGGCAAATGACGTTAAAATAAGCACGCGATAAAGGCCTCCGCAATGACACGTGCAGGAGCACGACTCTTCAGCCGGGATTCGGGCGCCGATTTTTGGACATAAAATGGACATCGAACGGAATGGGGTCACCTCACGTGCGTCATTTCGGGGCATAACAGAGGTAGTCAAAATTCACTCAGCGTAGGCCATCCACATTTTAAAAGATTCGATTCAATTATTTTTTTTAACTCCCATAGATTTCCACCAAGTTTTAGGGATGATCTGCTCCACTACGCGCACAAAATGCAGTGGGAATTCAATCCTTCAGACAGCTGAAATTCCTTTAATGATTACTTCTCAAGCCGAGACACCACGTCCAAATCAAGAAATTGGCGGATCTTTTAGCATTATTCCTGCCTGTACTTTAATTTGGCGCGCTTAAAAATTTTTGCTGTATTCAATCCGTTGAGTGAAATGATAGAATAATTCAGTGCAATCAGACTTTACGTTAAACGCACACGATTTATCACAGGGTACGCAAGCAATAGCTTACTAAAGTCCTGATATCTACTCTTTTTGCAGTAATTATGTCCAAATGTTCACAAATTTCTGTAATTACGTTTTCTTCGGAACTAAATTTATTCCAACACTTTATGCCTAACGCAAAATCTAAAGGTCATATTTAACAATCGGAAAAATTTCTATCTTGAGATCAGGGCCTAAAAATTTATATTTATAAGAATATAAAATCAGGTAGCCTCCATAAATTCATTAATAAAATTTTAATAAATTTATAGTTCCACAAAACAATAACTTTCGTCATCTCGTTAAAAATCAACCAGTCGTCTGAGTTTTTGTATAAAAACTACATATTTATATCGGCCTGCAAAGTTTCTTTTCGTTTCTGTGTGGTGATTAAATTCCATTCCGAGATGTTTCTTCTCAATATTCTTAAAGTTGATACTCGAAATGTTGGAAAGACAAAAATAACGACGGAGATAAATTTCTCCTTATAAAAAAATACACAGATATAATCTGATTCGTTATTTAAAATTTTCCGTGAATATCTTTTGCCAGGAGAGAAAAGTTTCCCTTTTCCTTAGGGGGAAACTCAGAAAAAAAAACTAACCCAAATATTGCTTTATGCCTATTTAATAAGTTCTCAGAATTAAATATGATGAGATAATATTAATTAATAATTGTATCAAATCGCTAAGGGCAAAGTTAGATTCACACTCATTTATCTTTGTTTATTCATTTCAAGTTCGTCCACCATCACAAATGCAGGGCAGGTATTTTGCAACCACATTACACAAAGCTCTAGGTGAAAGAAGCCCCACATGGGGTACAATAGAACCCGTGACCTATAGAGCAATAGGCAAGTGCGTCATTTCGCCGCTACTGAGGCTGGCTGCAAATTAATGCTTTCGTGTAAATGACATAACCAAATCCATTACGGACTCAAGCATGAAATGTAGGCAATCCGAGGGGCACATACCATAATTATTTGGTGTAAATGATACAATCATTTACGATAGATTTTTAATCGAGAAACTTAACCTTAACAAGTAGATTAATGTATCGGCGATAAATAAATTTCAAGTCTATGACGGAAAATATTAACTTTAAATTAAGTATACTTCACCAAGTTACATAATTTTTGCCCAGCTAATAAGCTACACCCGCCACTATTTTCAAGTTTCACAGAAGTATGTTCTCCAGTGTAATACCAGTATCTCCATCGTTAAGACTTCATTCCAATCCCAAGCACACCATTGCTATACTATGAACAAGTCACCCCAGATAGTTTTCAGATGAACGCTTTCCAAAAAAGGTTGAAAAAAATGCTGCTTGTCATTAAAATTATAATCAGGGATGAGCCAATGAGAAAGGACAGCGGAGCAGGAGGACGGGCAGAGAGAGAAGCATTGGGAGAAAAGGCGGCATTTGGGATGGGGAGAGAAAGGGTGGGGGACTGGCTCAGGGAAAGGAGAGAAAGAGTGGAAAGGTGGAGTGGAAATGGCAGGTGTTATTCGTCATATATTGATTTCGAACGACGGTGTTCATCTCTAGCACCAACGCCTACGTGACAACAACACTTTTTGAAGTAATTTAAAAGTAATGACGGAGTACAAGCGTGGGACCTGAAATGATGTAGTGTGAGAAAGTTAGTATGCTACCCACATGTGGATGCCCAGTCATTTCACGGGCTGTGACCCACTTTTTTTGGCGTAATGGTGTCATCAAAGGGACTAACACCATCGAGGGGTCTTAATATCACTTGTGAGAATCAAACCACAAAACGCAGGTTATATCATTCTCAGTTGTATTCAACTTGCATGCATATAAACTTTAAAAGTAAACAACGGCATACTCATTCAATTGGAATTAACAAAGAGATGATGAAAGAAAAAAATATTGACAAATTATATCAAAGGAGGCATTTTTATTTAACCTATCGTTAAACATAAATTCAAATGTAACAATACGGAAAAGAAGTAACATTCGCATGAGGCGCATTCCAAAGTACCCTCGATGGAACTTATTCATTTAAATGTCCTTTTGCGGTTTTTATTTTCCAATAAACTACCAGCATCTTTATCATTCCTGTGGCCGAGTCATCGGTTATTATGCAACATCCCTAATCGAGACGGGACTCGAACCCGCAACCTTTGATTTAATATCGTCCACGCTACCTTCGAGACTAACCTAAAATAAGATCAGAGAGAATATTAATTATCCTTTTTATCAATAAACCAATTTCTCACTATTATACCCCTTCTTAAAATTTACTTCGCTTTAACAGTTACGATGCCTGTGGATTCAAAGCAGGCCAATGCATTGGTTTGCTATTCAATGCCAGTGGATATTAATAGCTCAAACGAATAAATATTTATTCAAATATTAACGGGAAATGCCTTACTTGAAAGAAGATATATTTTTTTCGAAATCAATGACGTAAATCATACATCCCCAACCTATGGTCAACGGAACAGTTCAAATCCGACGGGTTCTTTCACCGACTTACGAAAAAATCTCAGATATATGTTTTTAGAGGGATTTTATTTCTACGAACTCGTGTAACGTTCAAAGGTAAGCAGATTATAGTCCACTTTTCAAAAATGGAAAGCTATGAGAGCATTATAATGCATTAAAGTTTGTAAATTCCAAAAAAAAAATATTTTTGCAGTAGAAATGGCGTTCGAAATCTTGGTCAAGCTACACTTTTTCAAGCGTTTATACATGTATGACCCGTAGCACAGAGAGAGTTGATCATCCCTCACGTATACTACTATAGTCAAACAATTATCAAAATATCCCAACGGTAACAATACTATTTAATCAAACAGCATCAATAATTTCAGAAAAGAAAAATTCCATCCCGTGAATAGTATCGCCGAAAACTGTTATTACACTTTTATTTGGCACTGTTTCAAGGCTTCCAATATATTTTCCTTGATCATCAGCTGATACTCAAAGTGCATACACTGGCTTGTAATCGTAAACAAAAATTATATTTTAAGTAATTAATGTAATTCAAAATGGTGGCAAAGATTACAGGGAGAAAGACAATAACAGAGCTAAGCTGTTGTTGATCTGACGAAAGTTTTAACGAGTAGTAACGCTAGCTGCCCCAATTATCAACATTCGATTTTAAGGTAAGAGATCAGAAACCTTATATGCATACTTTCGAAGAGTAACAGCCCACCTAAACCTTAGTGGCCAAGTCATTTCCAATTACGCTTTAGTGAACTGGAAACAAGTAAGATACGTTCAATGAAATCCTCTCTGGTTTCAACTGAGTTAGTGTGTGGTGGAAAACCAGAGAGGATTTCGCTCATCGCCGGGAAAGCACAAGATCTTTCATCAATTAGGCTAATATTGTATAAGATATATAATATATATATCTATAATGGTAAACGTAACCGATTTTCATTTTTCACATTGAGAAAATATTGGAAATTATCAGGAAAAATAAATTATGGAAATTAACGTAATTTCGACCTCCACAAAAAAGACCCCCCGTACCAACTCCAGGGTACCTATATGGTAAATATCGATGTAGAGGGATTAAATATTATTAAATATAGGTAAAAACATTCATTTCATTGCATGGTTTATATTTATATACACAAGTAAATACAGCTGCACTCGAAGTAAGGATGAACACGTGATTCCGCCCCTGGTATTACTTTGGAAACGTTAACTCATATACAATGGGCACAGCGAGTTTCATTCCGGGTCCAACATAAATATAAACCCACCGCCAAGTCCATGGTGATACAACTGCACGTAAAATCAGTTAATTCCACTTCGTCATGGTAATGGGGCGATAGGTCCCTCCGGAATCCTTACCTTCCACCAGCCTCCGGGTGACAGCCTGAACTTTTCAATTATGCACAAATAAGACCCCTTATACCATTCCCATTTTCTCACATACTTTCCGTCAAATTTCCTTCACCTAATGAAATGGAAGAAACTTGTAATTTTACGCGGCCTCGTTTGATTAATACGCACCAGGGCACTAATTTAATAAAAATAATTGCACATATTAAACAAAAACTTGCTCTTTTACAGAGCTGTCGCCTGAGCATTTCACTCGTTCCTCCCGCGTGCACACAGGATCCTCCGACGTACGCGTACGTACTCCCCTCGCAGGTGCCAATCTCGCGCATGGCATTCAGAAAAGGGTCGAATTAGAGCACAAGCAAATTCGCTCACCCGTCTGCACGCACGCAACGGCACAGGAACTCACACACGGACACGCACATTGACCGAGTGGGACCGAGAGATCTGTTCTCTACCTCACGCCTCTCTCCCGCCCTTCGTTCCCGACACGAGAGGGAGCCTCACTTTCCTCTTCCTCCCCGTTTCCCGGTCGCTACCCCCCCCCCCTTGCCGTTCTAATCAATGGCTTCCAGCACAAGGCCACGCCATAAATCGGAGCGTTGTGTGGGCCCGCTGGTGTGTGGGTGCGTGGGGGTAGAAAGGGTGGGAAAGAGTGAGAGGGGAAGGTTTGAAAGAGAGAGAAAGAATGGATGACGGGAAGAGAGGGGATGAGAAAAGGGAAGAGGTAACCCTCTCGCCTCGTCAGTATCGAAAATATATTACGGAATGTTCGGAGGTCCGGCAGGGAAGGGTGTGGGCGGCGCGGGTGGGTACGCGAGGGCATGGAGGAGGAGGAGTCCGGTGGCGAAGGGTTTTTAGAATGGGAGGAACGATGGGGAGAAGGGAAGGAATGCGTCTCGAAAAGGCGACCGTAAAGTGCGGCTGTGTATGGCGTGGATGTGGGAACGCGCCTGTTCCACGAATCGATCCGAAATGGATGCCGAAACGCTTAATATGTTTATGCAATCTTTTCACAGAAAGGGAGGGAGAAGTATTCCATCGAAACCCGGCAAAATAGTTCTCGGTAGATGACACAGAAAGGCAATCCACAAGGAAACTGGAATCCGTACCTCCACTTTTCATCCGACGTAGACCAAAGAAACTTCTGCTAAATGAAATACGGGCCGTATTCATGAAATCTGCAATATCCCAGTCGCGAAAATGACGCATGGGAAAAGATTAAAAAGCACACCTCCTGAAACAATATAATTTCCCACTATTTGCTCGCAAAAACTATTCTAAGGGCATAAAATTGTGATAATGCATTTCTATTGACCGATTACATATATTTAGGTCATTATTATTATTATTAGGTAATCTACCGGTTAAGATAGGTTTTTGGATGGACACAACTATCAAATAAATATATTGTCACTCCAAACAAAACCCAATCCAGCTACCTACTCTACATCAGGTCCCTCTTCATTTCTGTGTACTTCTTTCCTCCCTTCATCCCGTCCAACATCCCTATCCTGTTCCTACCCTTACCTCGCTTGCCCAACATTCTCCCCTCTATTACCCTCTTCAACATTCCACTACCGCTCAATACGCCATTCATCCATTTTTCCTGCCTCCATAGGATTTCTCTCAACAAACCCCTCTCCTCCCCCACCATTTCTAGTACTTCCTCATTTGTTTTCCTTTCGGTCCATTTCACCTTTTCCATTCTTCTCCACGCCCACATTTCAAAAGCCTCCAATCTACGTCTATCCTCCTCCTTCAGCGACCACGTTTCCGGACCGTACATACGCCCCATATCAAAGTTTTTACGAGTCTTTTCTTAACATCTCTACTCAATGTCCCCATCATCAACTCCCTCCTCCTTGAGAAAGCCTCCTTACCTAGCGCAATTCTTCTCCTTACGTCCCTACTACTTTGACCGTGTTGGTCCAAAACACTTCCGAGATACGCAAACTGTTCTATCTGCTCTATCCTTTCCCCTCCTATTTTAATGTTTAGCCTAGCCTTTTTCTTTTTGGAAAATAGCATAACATTTGTTTTATTTAAGTAATATAGTTCATTTTTTATATATTTCATCGTTAAAATTATAACTTACCACCTAAACTAAGTAGCAGTCTAATTCAAACCCATATGACATTCATGATAAGAAAAGACTCGAAGCCACGACCATCGGGTAATCATGACTACAGCAGCTGGCGGTACGCAACGCTCATGCTAGCTTCATTATTGCAAGAATATCAGTTCCACATTTAATTAACCACGTGAGGAATAAACATTTTAATTAACTTGAACTATATCCTAATTTAACGCGTGAAAAACTTAATTTGGCAAATTTAATCTGTGAACACATGGAAACAAATGGTCTTGTCAACGAACGAAATGAGTTTTCTTTGAAACAACATAGTTCGCCTTTGGGAAGCGTTTTACTTAAGGGTATTGGCGAAATTGTTTATTTTAATTCCTTTATGCTTGAAATTGATACAATATTTTTTTACTTCATTTTTTTCTTATAAATGTGAAAGTTTCGCATTTCACCCGAGTTAAAATTTAATAAACTGACGGAGAGTTTGTGCGCGGAAAGAATCTAGAGAATATCGTCCAATCCCTCATGCACAACTCCAACTAAATTTCAGTCGTTAAAAATAAACATTTCTTGTTTCCAAAAAAAATGAGAAATAGCTAACAGGTCCTCTCCCCATTCATCCCTCCATCCTCGATATACGTACGGCATTTTTGTGAATCCGTATACAAATAATGCATCCCTTGTGCAACACCGAGGAATAACAAAACTGCAAATAACCCGTTTTGCCACATAACTCGCTGTTTCTTTTTTCTATCACCACGTACTCCAAGCTAACGCTGAATGCACGCTAATATTTTTTTTTATTCGCCATGGGAATAAAGTGGAAAGAGAACTAACTTATATTCCGAACAATCCAATTAACGCGTTTCTCGCACCAAATCCCATCACGCGAATAAAAAATACTCCCGTCGTCATACAAACCACCACAAATAAACATTTACACAGCAAGAGGGTAAAAGCAGGGGGTAGCGGGGAGGGAGTTTGGTTATGGATAGTAAGGTAAATGGGTGGTGGATCTTTCGACTGTAAAAATATCTTAAATCTGCCCCTAGATATAGGATCCCAGACGCTCTGCGGAGAAAGAGAGCGCTGTACGCAATCGCGCGAAGGGACTAAAACGCAAAGACGTAAACTTTCTTATGCGTAGGGAGAATGTTTGATGGGAGGGGTCTGCTCAAGAAAACTGGGGTACTCACGCATGCACGCTTAAGACTAGAAGCGCACCCCTAGTGCCGTCCTTATTCGCTCCAGCGATCCTACTCTTCCATTCCCCTCCCCCCCCAACCAGCTCTTATCCAGGACCCCCGAAGCGTTTCCCTTCCATTTCGTGCAACAACCCCCCGCTCCAATTTCTAATCCTCTCTCTCCCTCCGTGTGCCCCGCCAACGCCCCATCCCAATGGTGCTTACTCTCTCCCTTGACCCTCTCTGCCCTTCCCACCCTACTAACCCACCAATCCTCTTCCGCAGCACTGCGCTGGCATGATTTCAGACCGCGGGGATTCCGATATGGGAGCATTGCGATCCAATCACTTCCTCCCCTTGCACAACCCATGGAATGCTCGTTCCCATCCCTACCGATCGTTAGGACTAACGAGAAATATTCCAACTCCCACGGCGCGCTGATCTACTCGTGCAAGGCATGAGAGTTTTGGAGAGGGAAAAAATATAAGTTGAGCACGAAAGGAAAAAATACAGCCTAATTTCGTCACCGAAACTGCTTTTAGTCCATTCCATTTGGTCGTTCGTATGGACGAGATTCCTCGGCTGCATTAGATTCCATAACAGAAAAATGAACGGCATATTTTAAATGTAGTGGATACAGTATTGTGGACTTGGTATCGTATGAGAATCGCTTTCCTGCGGCCAGGGTTTCAAAAAGTCATTCATTGTTCGGCGATTCTTGCAAATCAATTAGGTAGTTACACAACGCCAAACTCCCAATAACCAAACCCCAACTGGCTTAACAATATTTCTTGAATTTATTTGAATTTCACATGATAAAATTCAGGTAATAGGTTTAGTTTTATAATTCACGCCATTGTACATTAGAATTGCGAAATCATTCCCGCAACACACACTTACCATAGTACTCTTCCTTTGTTAATAGAATTATATTTCGAAGTATAATAAAATTTAACACAGCATGTTCTAGCGGTGACAGCTGAAAAATGTATTCATATGATATAAATTCACATAATAAAAAAGTTCAAATAATTTAGGAGAAAAAGTATATAATCCTGAACATGGCAAAAAAGGACTCGGGTTCTACCTGTATTTCTAGTTGTTCAGTTTTTTTTTTAAATTCGACTTGGCTTTTAAATTGGAGACAATTAAAGAACCTGCTTTTGAGAGGAGGCAATAAAGCACGTATTTTTTTATATCTTTGATATTTCCACTGTTCGATAAATAATTTTTCAGATATGTGGAAGGGCGTGTGGCGTAGGCTGTTAGGTCACCACCCGGAAAAAAGGATCAAAACCATATGCAAAATCAGCACATGTATGCAAAACTATACCTACAGTGACGTACACACTCATGCAAAAATCCCTTCATCCTACACGCTTGCCAACATATACACTAGAGAAATAAATTTGTAGAGATAATGCGCTACCGAATAGTCCGTCCTGTATGAATAGAATGCTACCTGTTAATTAGTGATTACATTGCATGCAAACCAGTCCTTTTAATGGGTCTCCTTATTTGTTTTCATTTTGTAAACACTTGAGTACTTATCAACGGTGTAACAATCGTATTGAGCGTGACGGATGTTGCATGAATGTTGCTAGGTCGCCCCCTTCTACGAGCCCTTTGGGTGGATCACGGCCGTGTGTTTGTGGAAGCTTTGAGGTAGGTGTAGTATGTCTGGTGACCTAACATCCACTGCCACACTTCCTTGCCACGGCTTGACGTGTAGCGTTTAGATGTGTTCGAAAATTCTTACTTGGGCCTCCTGATTAAAATTCCCCTTACACAAAGTCAACGTTCTTTTGCTTAGGTTTCACGTTTACAATTTTAATGTCATTAATGTGAGCAGATTTTAGGACTTTAATAAAGCCATATGCCGAATCATACTATATATCTAATTATAGCATACAGTTGCGTTTAGATTCACCCTGTAAGACTCATAAAATAGGATGTTAGATAACCAGCAAATAGCCTTCAGAGAATTCCTTATGATATAATGAACACCACTCAAGTTTCCCTCTTAGCTGTAGAGTTTCCAACAATTTATTGCAAAGCTAAACCCCCTAAAGACTTAAAATATCTTAATTTATGTTTAATTCCAATGATTTGTATTTATCCAATAGCTTAAGTTTAATAGTTAGGCTTCAACCTTCCAATGGAAGAGTAGACATTACTTTATTAAATAGGTAATGAAGAAATATGACGAGAGGGTAAAAGAGCGACGTTACCTTACCGTATTTTATATAAATATATATTTAATTTAAACAGTATTGCAATCATATTATTGGTTTACTGCAGACCTCCATTCTACTCTATTTAATGCCAATTCCCTCAATCCCTGATACCTTCTCTGTTTTGCGTCCTTAGTTTGCCTATGTACATGTCTCTTGGTCTTCCTCGTGGAATCTTCCTGTCTATTTTTCCTTCTATTATATTCCTAATCAATCCATTGATCCTCAATGTTGTCCAAGCCATCTATTTCTTCTTTGTCGTAGAGTTCCCCATATGGTCCTATCCTCTTCTACTCTTCTATATTCTTCCTCGTTTGTTACTTTATCTATCCATGTAATCTTCATCATTCTCCTCCAGCACCATGTTTCAAAGGCTTCTATTCTTCGCTGGTCCACTTTTCCAATGTTCCAAGTCTCGAAATCATAGAGCGCCATTCTCCCCATGGAAGTCCTGACAAGCTGCTTTCTTCTTTCCAGTCTTAGGCTCTTTGAACATAATTGCCTCTTCTTCATGAACCCGCACGCATTCACGAGACCCGCCACGAAACACTTATTCATTCACATAAAAAATAGATATAAGGAAAAGGGACACGTACAGAGGAATGATGGGGAAGGTGGAATCGAGCAGCTCACAAACGTAAATAAGTTTTCTTGACCGAGACTCGAACCACGAATCTTCGCCTTGCCGGGTCGATGGTCTAACCATTGATCTAACGAGGAAACTTAAATTACCATGAAATCTGCGGGGGGTTTTATGCAAACATTCTATATATTATATATAAACACACACACACACACTAATTTATGTGTGCATATTGCTATGGGATCCACGCGTTGTCTATTTTTTTCTGAGTTAGTGGCAGAGTGTAGTGACGAGGAGCTTATTTTTTAAACTATATTTTTATAAACTACTTATCGTTGATTATATTATTTAGAGAACTATGTTGCGTATAACTCAAGGGCCGAATGTTGCAATAGAGAATTCCTTGCATTACTCACAAGCAGCTTCCTTTGGTGATCAAGTAATAAATGTATTACTAAACCCATCGCATCGTGGTAAAAGTTCTTAAGAAAAAAATACCAAATATCAGATCATTTTCACAAAATAAATCAGAATAATTGCAAACAAGGACTCTCAAGAAAACATATTTAATACTAAGCAACCTAGTTGTTATTCAATATTATATTAATTTTTTATCGCATTACTAACATCCGTCTCGCATGCATACAGGTAGAGTAAATCACCGCTTCAAAATTAGATACTGCAATGTATAAGGAGACGGATCTACGTATATAGCCACTTGAAAAAATTATTTCCACAGTTTGAATTTTTTACTTATTTCAACAGACCCTAATACTTAGGCAATGTGTAATGTGGATAATATATGCCTAATTTGGTATGCATTCTCATTCCATTTACTCTGGCGATGACTTGCAAAGACCTAAGTAAATATAGATACTGACTTTTAATAATCAAACCACTTTACTTTAGAAATAAAAATAAATATAGATATTTATCTCTAAATAAATATAGATATTTTTATGCGGGTGGTTTTTAAGCTTTGCCTTGCCAATGACCAATGGACAGTCAATGTGCACCGCAGTACAACCTACATATACGTGTACCCGGAAAGAGTATCTGATGAGATACAAAAAAAACTCGTGCACACAATGCAATAATTTACAAAATTGTTAAAAGTATACCTAAATCATTAAGAGTATGTTAATATATCCGCATGTTTGGATTCAATTTCGTAATGATCTGGTATCGTGCGAGTTAAGAACGGACATGTTCAAGTGTTCGAGTAACTTGACATATACTCCATGACGATGTCTATATCTCGTATTTTATCTCGGTAGTTGGGTCTACCAAGGTACTCAATTCGGGGCCATGAAAGTACCCCCGGTCCAATTATACCCTCAGTGTATCTACGAAAATAATTCCTGTCATTTTTTGTAACAAAACATCTCTTTCAATTCATATATGGTTAACACAAAAAAATAAAGCATAAAAAAATGAATTCATCGGCCCAGCATGACATTGGAACTTTTTGCACGGATTTCTTATAAAGGCACATTCCATGAACAAAAAAGGATGGAAGGAAAGGAAGGAAGTCATCATTTCCTCAATAATCAAATCTTCTGAACATGCCACACTTTTTAAACACTTCACCTCCGTCATTTTATTTCCTTCAGTCTGCTAACTTTTAAGGGAGCATTTTAATCCAATCGTTTAACTGCGTCTTTATAATCAAGTGTGGTCTAGAATGGTGCGTTCCTCATTCGTATAGCTGCCACTGAATTCTTCTTTCAAATGAGTACATGAAGCACGTCTGTTGCTCTTTTCACATCCTTACCCAAGAGAAAACCAGAAAATAGATCTCAATTATGGTATATTGCCAATAAGTTCACGAAGTTTCAACTCCATATTGTTCCACTCAATTTAAGAGAATTCTACCGTAAGGCCGTTCACTGAGGTTGATTTAAACCCCACATTTGCCTCATCGCCATCTCAGATTTTAGCCTCCCTCATTTGCTCAAATATCACAGATTATTACCGACATGCATGGCTGGAGAAAATCAACAAAGACAACAGATTTTTGTCTGTGCTGCTTCTTATCGCAAGCCAGATCCTTCGCTAAGACCTTCGCAGAAATTCGAAGGTTTATTTAACAAGGGTACACCAAACCGTAGTTTTCTTGAATAAAAAAAGCATGTGGTTTCACGACAATTCCTCCGAGAGTACTCATGTAAGAACATTTTACCAGAATATACTACGCTACTTCCACCTTGAAAGAGGCCGAGTAAAGAACATGAGACCATTTGCCTCGTACAAGGCCATCTCATAACTTGCTTGTCAAAGCCGATGACGCGTGAAGGTTGACCGTTTTTACTTGCTTTCCAATTCCCTTCAGTAACTCTAACGAGCTCCAATTCACTTTGCGAATGCTATCTGGACCTCATTCTCTCAACGGAAAAAAAATCGCTATTCAACTCCAACAGCTTACACTTTTTGGAAAATCAAAAACACGATTCATTGGCAACAGGACAACAAAGTAATAACTTTCTTAAATAGCTCTTCCCACAAAAACCTGGGAGATAGACTGAGGGTGTAATAGTATAAAAAGCCAAATAAAGACTTCAACCAGCCAAATACTTTATCGCCAGATTTCAGCTTTAAGCAATTTAATATGATCACATTATCCTCATCGGGAAGGTCACCAGCCATTTATAAAGGAAGATCCCTGTACGGAATGAATATGTGTAACAAACACCATTAGCTAAATTTAAACGAAAGCATTATTTATCGTAGTTACTACATAACTTTAGGGCCGAATTATGTATTTTATTATACGAGACCAAAAAGAAAATATCAAGGAAATACACTATCGAGCAGAACACACTAAGCACACCTTTTTTCCCAGAACAAGGAGATACCAGCAGCACGAACAGCAAAATAAAGAACTTTAGATTACATTTTCCGAATCCTATTTACTTTTCCCAAAAATTTTTAATATCTGTTCTTTTGCACATCCTCTACATGCCGCCATGAGAGCGTGTGGTAGGCAGGATTCATAATGGTCGCCATGGGCCATAAGAATTATTAGTGACTATTAAGATTAGAATCGATTTTATTTTGGGAATTTTCGAAAAATCGTGCTCGTAGTTTTATATTACTATGGTCACGAATAGTGCGAAAGGAAAGTTATTCAAAAATTTTGGGCAAAGAAAATATAATTCGGAAATTCTAATCGTCGTAAGAGACGCTCTCTGATTTATCCTCTTTTGCGAATAAAAGAGGATTGTTTAGATCGTCCTGCTCGGTAATCTATTTCCTCCAACTTTTCTTTTTGATCTCGTATAGCAATATAATATGGCTCAAAAATTATTCCTTTTGTTTCACGATTAGACACATACGACTTGTATTAGTCTATAAAATTTAAGTTGCGTACGTAATATCCTGCTCCAATTGCCTCAAAAGTCAGGGCACCCACTAACAATGCGACCCTATCTGTTCATTCATAATTATTATTCATAAAACGGGGAACTTTTCAACTTATCCTACTTAATTCCAAAAATATGTTCTGAGGTCGCTCCAAAACGTGACGCGTATTCAGAATAAGATGTAACCGACACGCAATAACACTTCTCCTTAAGTTTATCATTTGAATAATTCCCTACTACTTAACTACTAGTATCATGTATCCTAGTTTCCTCCGTGTAGCTCCGCAGATTTTTCTAACGTTCATTTCCCATTATACGTTAGCTTTAAAGTGTGAATACAAAGCATTTTGCTTAATCTTCTAAATTATACCTACCCCTCCGAGTCTACTGGCAGAAAGTTAAAAGTTTTTCCCATAAATTAATCATTGCACACTTTTGAATACTTAACTAGAACCGCACTCCTAATACCAAGCACTAAAACATGTATTATTGATATCGCAAAAGAGAGCTTCACAGAATGTTTCGCAGTTCATTTTTTGAAAAGTTATCCGTATCAACGAAGAATTTATCTATTTCCCGCGCTACATAGGTAGGACAGGCAAGAGAGACAAAACAATAGATCTCGTCACCAAAACAATCTTGTTCTATGAATCGCTTTTCCCTCGAGGATTTTGTGATTGCAGTGCGAGCGGAAAAGAGAGCCTAAGCACACAATCTTGCCTACGTTTTCTTTTTTTCTTCTTCTTAGTTATTGTTCTAACAAGTTAGTGTTCCCGTCACATAGCATTGCGGGGTAGTCGTACAGCAAGCACAACAGACCTATCCAGACACGTCAGCGGCAAAAATAAGTCGTGGCCCAGACCCTGAAGCCGCCAATCAGTGGACAATGGATTGAGTTGAACCTGCACGTTGTAGAATTTCAGCATGGAAGAGGAATTGGGCCTTCCCCCATAGTGAACTAACTTCCCTCGTCCATCCTAACAGTCTTCTCCCCAGGGGAACCGAGAAAAAAACGTGTGACGAGGAAGAGGAGGGAACCTGGAGGCAGGGAGTGGGGAGCGGGAGGGAACTGAAGGAACGGAAGGAAGGAAGCGAAAGGAAAAGGGCAGGGAGGACCCCACTGGTGCCGTGTTTGGTCAATCCGTTTGCATTATGAAAGGGTCGAAAGCTTGGAATGTGCGGTGGAGGTCCAGGATAAGGGGACGATAGTTACGTGGGTGGAAGAGGAGCGAGGGAAGGGTGTAATGCGCAGGAGTTCTGAGAAGCTAGGGGAAGAGGGAAGCGTGAAAGGGTAACGCTGCGAAAGTCAGACGAGGACCCCTGGGAGGGAAAGTCGAAGAGAGAGGAAAGATTGAGAGGGCAAAGGTGGAAGAGAGTGGGAGAGAGAGAGAGCAAAAAGGAAGAAAAAGAATAGGATGGTAGGTAGGTGTTCGATTCGACAAATCGAACGTGGAATCCACAGATGTCGGTTTTCCCAATTTCGAAATCCGCTCTCAGAAATCGCCAATCTTGAACCGGCCTTACGGGTGGGCGATCATCCCACATATATGTACGCAAGGCAAGCGTGTGTGTCGGTATAAAGTTCCGCCGAACCGAAGCTAACATTTGGCTTTTGCCCTACTTTTACCAACGCCCCCCTCCCTACCTACTCCATTTCTTCCCCGTTTATCTTCCAGGAGACTGAGTTTCTATTCCCCTTTATTCGCCAGTGCAGTTACTGGAGAAAGGTGATGTTTCCATTATTTTCGGCAAGCTGTAAGGATCAATCTAGCGATAGCGTCAATACATAAGAATCCAATTTTTCTGGGTTCAATATTCCCATTTTATCGGCAAATATTTTAACTGTGTGTGGCGAGTTTAATGGTGAATGGTATTCTCTATGAGTAATCACTTTTAGTAGTCGGCATAGTCAATGCAAAAAAGGTAGAATTTCAACCGGCAGTATCTAATTACGAAGTTAAACTACCTTCCAAAATAGACGTCACAAATTAATGCCCATGTGGATTACGAACGAAGAAACGAAATTTTAGTTCACCAGATATTTTTTCAGATCAGCATTGAAGCTCACTGTTTACAACTATATCCCCTCTTTACGCGCTACTTTGATCATTACATGAAATTTTTTAATTCTCAAAAGATCTAAAATGACGCTTTCAGTGCATAAAATTTGCTTTTATTGGGATTATTTCTTGCATATTTAATACTTAAAGTAAATGCATCGTAAAATGCAAATGAATAAACATCACCACGCGCCAAACACCATATAGTGGCAATAAATCATTCTAAACTCGAATTTTAAAGAAAAAAGTAATCTGTTAGACTTCTTAAAAGACGTTGGACATATATTTTTTCAAAAGAATAAATTAATTTTACTTTCGTCACCAAGGGCACAAAAATGCCTTTTATAGTCTATATTTAGTAACATTCTGCTATTGTCAATAACAACTCCCAATAATGTGACACGTTGAGGAAACCTATGAGTGATCCTGAAATATTCCGGATACACATACAGCTCAAATTAAAGTGAGTTTACCGTATGAAAGCTCTTTCCTCTAATAATAGGGTTTTCGCGGGCTTTTCACACCCCCTTCTCTTCGTTTACTAGGTGAGCAATACAACGTTCTCCCTAGCTTGTCCCACAAACCTCATTCTTTGCTTAAACTTTTATTATCCTAGTGTTTCTCTCTAATCACTGTATTTTACTTTGTGTAGGTGTGTCTGTGTAGGTGTGTCTGTGTAGGTGTGTCTGTGTAGGTGTATCCTTAATTTATACATGTATATGCATGTATATTTTTTTCTTTTTTTTTCCCTTACTTTTCGATGTGAAAATTTGTGCAAAATGAAATTGTGTCTATCTGTATTTATGCGTATACGAGGCATGTGCTTTATAAATGTTATACCTTATCTAATATGTATACGACAATGGGTTAAATGGAAGAAGGGACCATTAAGTCTCAATTTCGCCCAAATTAAGTCCTCTATCTACTTATCTATCTATGAAAGCACTCATTTCATACCAAAATAACTTTCCAATGACGTTTGAAACAGTTTTCATGTAGATTTAATATATATTTCAGTGTTAATTTCATATACCATATTGAGGTTATTGAACCATTCCTTATATAAAAACCTTCTAAGTATATGTAATGTATAACTAAATAGGGTGAAGCCGGCATTCTATGGAGTATTTGAAAGACGATCGAGGAGGTTATGATTACGTTCATAGAAGGATAAATGATTACCCAACATTTAAGAGCACGTTTCATAGCGAATGACCACAAAATTATTGCTTTAATATCACAAATGTTATTAACATCTTGTAAGTAAAAAGGGTTTCCTCTCTTCGGTTGTAAATGTCTGCCATCACGGGGAACTTTGAAGAGAGCCTCCCTTTCACTTTACTGTAAGAGGATCCCTCCGAGTAGTTTTCGAGCGTACTTGAAGCCGCCCTTTCGGTAACTCATGATTCGTTTTTTGCAAGGCCCCAAAGGCAAGAGTGTCAATGACGGCTTTTCTTCAGATATCACAAAATTTAGTGTTCAACACTAAATCTTACTCCCAGGAGGCGAGTGTGTGCATTTCTATATACCACTTCATTCATCTTTGACGTGCGGCAGCAATTCAGTACTGCATAGAGTATAGGAAATGAATTTCGATAAAATACAATGATAATTTTTTTTTAAACATGAAAACGTCTCTACGACCTACGGCTTCCACCCTGCCCTTTTCCCATGAGTATGAAAAATATGAATGGCATTCTTACAAAAATGGGGCCATAAAATTTAGCGGGCAGTTTTTTCAACAATTTAACTTTAAATTGTTTGAAGTGTGTATGTTCCTTGGAAACATTTTACCAAGCCAAAAACAAAAAGAGTGACAATATATTCCATTACAATCACCAGACACCAAATACATGTAGACAAATGGATGACATTCACAACAATGAATACTAGTACTAGAATGTCATTACGAGTATATAGTAAAGATTACCCATGCAATACCGAAATTGCAATAACCTTGAACATAATAAAATTAGTATATTGATCAGGTGGAATTTGAAGGTGTCTGTAGAATTATGTAATTCAAATAAAAACAGCACTTTCCTGCCACCCATGAAGCACTTTAATGAAACTCACATGCTACGGGTTTTTTAATCGAATTTCTGTTTCCCCGTGCGTATTTTTCATTTTGGGGAAGCTTTTAATTCGTTAGAGGAGAAGTCACTCACTGCGTGGCGCCGCCCTGAGTCTTGCATGAAAGAAATCTTTTCCCGTTTGAAATATATTATTTTGAATTAGGTTTCCCAAATGGGTTGTGTGCTTAAAAATTGTCACAATTTTTATTAGTAAAACAATCCCAATATACGAAGAATTGTATTATCCACAGGGTATTATCCTCCTACCATGCGGAAAACTCCCTTTTCTACTGAACAGGATCATGGGCTCGAATCTTATATTCACTCAGTACTTGGATGCTTGCGTTGGTTGGTATTTCTTTCAAAAAATATTATTTTGTATTCAAACGTTTTTTCTCGTGTGAAACTAACAAATAATCCAAGAGCCTCGAGCACCTGTTTCTCTGGTGTTCCTTATTTAGGTCTGAGCATACATCTACATAATACCCCGCAAGCCGCCGGGGGATGCCACGCCGGGGCATCCCCCGCCACGCCAAGGGCGTGTGGCGGGGGATGTTAGGTCACCAGCCGTAAAAAGGAACAAAAACACCTGCAAGATCAACACATACATGCAAAACCTTTCCCACAGAGGCGTACCTACTTTACCTATACCTAAACTATACCCACTCGCGCACACGTCCAATCTTCTTCATGAAAACAAAGTAATTTAATTAATCCAAATACTATTCCCTAGACTTCATGAAAAAATCTGGTTACACCTTTGAGGTTTTCGTATTATTGAAGGCTTTGAATATAGCTAAGCCTCATTTCACAAAGGTAGCTGCGTAAAAATAACCGAATCAATGAAGACTGCGTCGGCGTCCAAATACTTCCATCATATAGAAACTTCAGTCTTTTCTTCAATAGCCAGAACCACAGTCATTCAGAAAAACGGAGCGAGAATCACGGAACACTGGTCAAGTAGGAACGATTTAACTCTGCCGCAAAATAACAATTTAGGAAAAATAGTTTGGAATATTTGCAATTTTTCGTCTAGAAACGAAAGGAAAAGTGTGTCCGTCAAACAACGGGAAATCCTTTCCTCATTAGTTGTAACATTTTGAAATTATGTGGGAAAATTGGGAAATCGGGAAAAATGACGCGTTTCAAAAACAATTTATTATATAATCCGTTTAGAGTGGATTTTATTTTCCAATTAAAATGTACACAATTTACTTGAAAAAAAGAGGGGATAATTGCGGGGAACTCAGATATTCCCCGGAAGACAGTAACTACAGTAAAATGGATCTCCATTAATAATTACTGTATGCAGATTCAGTAATTACGGGCTACCAAATCCTTTTTCCACTAATCAACTTTGCTAATCAATGTCCATTTCAAATTTAAAGTTTTTTTTCTCGGGCATGTAGACATAGATGGAAATTTCTAATGCTCTTAAGGGAAGTCAACTCGTTGCTGCATCCATAAAAAATACGTATTTTTAACTATTGTTTTCCTAATTTGAAAAAATGAAAATAGATGAAAAATCAACGAAAATATCTAAATTTCTAATATGTCTAAATAAGGAGAAAAATCGTGCACGATCAACTATTTAATGACATTCCCCTGGAAAATATCTCTGGCTATTAATGTCATCCTTCACATCATAATAAATGTGTGCACAGCAATTTTCCCAAAACGGATTACGTTCATTCGTAGAACAAAATAGTGATGACCTCTATAGAAAAATATGACCAACGTACGACCATCTCTGATTTCCCAATGTCAAATTGTAGTACGTGCTATTCTTCGCACCACTTCGTAATCTCGTTTCTCATTAAATTTCCTAAATAAAATTAAAATGATCCTGGTTCAAAACGAAGTTATTTAAATACTTTTACCTCACATCTCCACAGATTTGTTAATATCGAAAATACTCTACAAAACAAAATTCTAATGAAGTGAAGAAAAATAAATCCTGTACGATCAAACCTATATTTTTATTCTGAAATGAAAACACCTCTGAATATATTTTCTTAGCAGGGTCACTCATGAAATTTTAAAAATAGGTACATCATAACGGCATCAAACATACAAACGACGAAGGAATAGCCTTATAATTAATTCACTGCGCTCTATTCTCATTTAGTCTCCTCATTTCTTTGTTAACTACCCTATGTTCACGATTGTCATTATCACCTTAGGATGTGCCTATCTTGGTCGTACGATGAACAATTTTTCATTGATTTTGTTCTGCAATCAGTTTTAAGACGCACGCATGTAATTAATTTAAAATGCCTTTCCCTTTTGAGATATGCAGAATTTAATAGAGAGAGGTTTCCGGGTATGAAAACCGCCGTTCTGTTGATTTATTCATTTCCTCTTATCCCTACAAAATTCTTCACCTGCCACACCAATACATTGTATCACAAATGAATGATCATCTGTTGGTGAGACTATCAATGTTTCTCGCCTAGAAAGCCTCTTCAGCCACATTCACTCAAGCCTTTCTCTGCCAATCCCTTCCTCTCATAGCATCTTCTGTCAGGTGGATATTGTACACTCCTTTAATCTTCAAATATGATTAAAAGAGCGTAGCACCCTTCTTTCATGTTGTTCTGCTAAATACACATTCAAGTCTGTACAATTTGATTACATTATCATACACGTCCATTTTTGCAACTTTAGATTGACTTATGTCATAAATGATATCTAATACGATCATCTCTTCTTCGCCGTAAAATTTTTACCATATTTTCCCTCTATGAGGCAACAAAATTCTTCTACTTCTTCCCGATTTCACTAACCTAGTGTCACGATCATGTGATTTCCTTCTCTCCTTCCAAAAAAGTTTATATTTGGGAGTCACACCAATATAGCCAATATAACGAAAGGGAAACGTGTTAAAAATATCGTCTGAAAGCGTTTGAGATGATAGCTTCATTTCGGAAAAATTCGAAACAACTTTTTATTTTGAGTTATTTTGGCTTCTCTACGTCTACCTGGTATACGCCTTGAGGGCTGGAGACCCTGCGTAGGACTTAAATTCCGAAATTAAGCAGGATAGAGAGAAGAGGTGTATATATCGTTAACGATCGTCATGAACGAACATCAAGCGTAAAATTATAATTTCATGTCCTGGTTTTGGAGACGCTGAAAGCACGAAGATTACAAGCACGACTTGAAATTCTAGAGAAATACAAATTGTATGTGTTTAATGATTACGCATAAGGAATCGATTTGGCGCCGCATTACATTGGTAAGCGAGGCTAGATCCGAGACCAGACATGTTCAGGGAAACCAATATTATTATTACTATTAGAGACATTTTATCACGTAAGTGAAGGTTTCTGATCAACCAAGGCAATACATATTAGTATATTTCTATCTCTGATTAAAACGATACATCATATGTTTAACCACATGGTAAATATTACTATTACGCATTCTTTATCTCCACACACATTCTATCTTTCTTAATTCCATCTAAAATGGCTATACCAAGTCTCTCCCAAAAGTAATAGACTGAGTCAACCAAAAAAATGTATTGCCAGAATAGATACATTCACTCAAAAGTCTTCGAAGTAGCACCCTTGTGCGTCCACACACTGCTGCCCACGGGTTTTCCACGCCTCAAGACCTTCTGGAAGGGGGCGCTTGGAATACTACTAAGCTCTCTCATCACGGCCTGTTGTAACGCTTCTACCGAGCCGAGTCCTTTCAGCACGGATTTGAGGTTGGGGAAGAGGAAGAAGTCTGGTGGAGCATTTTCTAAAAACTTCGGATCCTCGCTCACATAGTAAAGAAGCTCTTGGCAGACCGGTAGCTGAGTTCCCTTTTGTTCGTCCGAGAACCTCGCAGCACCAACTTCGCACATATCTTTCTTATGCCCATATTTTTACTTACAAGTCGATGCATATCACTTTTAGGAATGCCAAGTTCATCAGAAACCATGCAAGCACTTTATCTGCGGTCCCTGTTTAATAAACCCTTCACCCTTGCAAAATTTTCGCCACTTTTTGATTTTTAAGGACATCCTGAACGTATGGCGTCTAAATATATCTTCTCTACTCTCCTGAAACAACTTTTGCTACTGCAGAACACCAAATCTACTTATTATCCTATCACCATAAGCTACCTGGAGCATATCATGAGTCTCTTTCCCGATTTCGCCCAGTTTAAGGCAAAATTTGATGGTGTAGCGCTGCTCCATAAACCGATTCATAACGGGTGTAACGAGGTCACATTATAGAGGTTTCGGAAACGAACAATCTGCACTTTGCAAAGGCTGAAAGCCAACTGTCACCGGACGCCAGTCTTTCCTTAGACTCCCCTCCCTTGAACCCAGCCAGAGAAACTGCCGCCCGTCTGCCCGTCTATCCAAAAAAATAATGGATACTACTTTTGGGACAGATCTTGTATAACATCGCTATACAATGGCTTGTACTTTTCTTTCCTCCACATTGCTTATCCAACGCTCTCCCCTATATTTCCGTCGTTAGATTCTTAATGCCTCTACCTCATCCAATAATCGTTGGTTTTCAGAAGTTCTCCCAAAAATCGCTTGCTTCATAACCATGCTTATGACTTCATCGCTTGTTTTACTTTTCATCCATTTATTTTTTCCATTCGCCTCCTTAGTCAGGTGACTCATACATAATTGATGACAGTAGCCATGATAATGGTCCTGTAGAATTGCCCATGCCAGATAGGCTAAAGGGTCGGCACCACACATATTCTGTTCCGCTTTGGGCAGAGTTCAAAGCGTCTCATCTCAATCGGGCAACCATTTAAATGATGGTGTCACGTTAAACACACTATTGAGGATGGAAACGTGAAAACACCTCAATTATACCTTTCAAGAAACAACGATCGATATAAGATCTCCCCTCGTGCAATTAGAGATCAAAACAGTGGGTTAAATGGCACGACAATTCCAAATTCCGGAATGCCATTAATCACCAATCACAAATTGCTTTAATGGCTAGCGACATAACACCTCTGTCACACGCCCTCGTGTCATTGTGCAGGGAAGATATCCAATAGCGTTATCTCTTGGCAAAATTATCAAAATGCGTCTTTCTTTTCCTATTCCTAACACCAAAATTATTTAGTAACTAAAAATCCGCTGAAAATGTTAGTCCTCCATTTTAATGGTATGCAAAAAGTTACGATAGTTCACTTCCAAACAGACTCCATATTCTCCGTAAAACATTCCTGAATACTTCACAAAATTCGTGAACAAAACCTTCAAACGTAGGAAGCATCACATACTGTAATTCGAATTTCCTGAAAATAAAATGAAATCTAAAGCTAATAGTCACCGATTAACTAATGTTTGGTGACCAAATACTCCCTGTCTCACATCAAGTGGTATTTTTGAGCATAACAAAATAGATATACAAAAACTTATTTTGGATAATAGTTTTCTCAGGATTCATGGTTAATATTGAATAATTTTAGGAGCTACTCCGTCATGACTTCAGGATACATTTAGGGCATACATTGGTCCAAACTTCTCCATAAAGCTAATGTTTGAATATTGATCTTATTTTATTGATTAGCATTTATCGTCATTTTATATAAAAATTGATAATTTTTCCTCCATTGAGGAACCCTTATTATTATCTGTTAAGAATCTTTTTTTCCAGCGTATTCTAATAACTAATCCAAAATTTTAATTTGGGTCATGAAATTCTCCTTTTTTATCTTAATTTAAAATGTTGTCAAACACCAGCATTATTTATTCAGTTATCACAATTTGCAAAGTGTCTCTGGGTATTCCGTTCAAGCAATAATATTTCATTCTCTTCGGTGAGATTAGCACCCATTTCTTTCTAAATAAAACTCTCACGATACGTCTAATAGTTTGAAGTGAATTCTTAAAGACAGAGAAAGTACTTCCACTATTCATTGATATTAAGTTAATTTCTTTCCTTGAGCTTTTGTCCATTCTTTTCTACTCTGGCTTTGTGACCATTAAATTTTATGAAAATTTCATACCTATTCACCCTTTCTCCGTTCTTTTATTTCCTTCTACTTTCACTACCATAAAAATAAACGATTTCCAAAACTAAATGTTACTACGTCTTCCCATTTTACCTTTTCCTGTTTTCCGTCTTAAGACCATGTATGTTTTTTTTTACTTTTTTCTTTCCGATATTTCAAAAATTTAATTTGGCTCTGCATCATTAACTTACTGTTTTGATTATATTTATCCAAACATAGATAGCTATTTAAGTACGTCAATGTCTTTCAATTGATCGTTGAATCAATTTAGAATATTATTCTCCACTCGCATCTCATACTCCAATGAAAACCAACAAAATTGGTTACGACTAATCCTTCATAAGTGTTTCTGAATGCAAACAGTTTTCTTCCATTTTATTTTACTTACTTGATCGGTAAAATTATTGTTTCCCTTCAACTTTGTTCATCCATTTATAAACAAAGGGTACTTTCTATTAATTGTGACCAGAAGTTGGTATACTTGCATCATATTGTACATCTTCCAAATATTTATCTACTATTAATATCAATAACATTCTCTATGGTAAATATGATTTGAAATACACGCAAGTAATTAAAGCACTCAAATCTTCCAGTCATGTACTTCATTCGCCATGAATACGTGGAATTATTTATGCATAAATTGGAGATGAAAAAGAAGTCTACATTGCCCATAGGAATATAATTTGAATTTGATCCCAATAACTAGGCATTTCAAATTAAAGCTCGATAGCCTTTAAAAATTAAAAGGAAAAATAAAATTATAGAAAACTTTGGAACTCTACTTTTAGATAAGATCTAAAGAGGATTTTCGACAACCGATTGATTCTTTTATGTGCCTTAGTTCGTACGGCGTGTCCTACTTTCCGTTACTATTTAGGGCATGGTATTTAATTTCCCCAATTGAATACTCTTCCTTTTAGGTTCGAATTCTATGAAATTAGCATTAGTCCAATTGATTTTTTCCGTCTCGAGACTAGTCATTAAATAAAGTTCCCAGATCGAGAAAATGACGAAATATAGTCCCGATGAATATTACTTCCCCCATCATCCCCGCACGTCCTCTTCCATCTCCGTCTCCTTCCGTAACATTGCCATCCTTCTATGTACTCTGCTTTGCATTCGATATGGCGGGGGAATGAATTTTCAAAGGGAGAGACGAGTCCCGAGGAGCGCCAAAAAAAATGTACAAAAGGAGGACGTAAGGACGAATGTGTGCGTAGATTACATCGGCACTGCTGAGTAATGCTCCGACCCAGTTTTGGTGAGAGCTGAAGAATAAATAGGGAGAAAGGTCAATTTCAAGTCAGTGAGTCCTCGTTTCATTTCGTCCTATCGTATTGTTCCGCAAGAAAAAAAACCCTCGTGTTCCTACTGCATCTAGTCACCTTTCTACCTAAGTAAGTGCACCTAGATAGAGGGCATATGACGGCGATAAATCCGAAGTAACGGCGTCGAGTAGCACGGTTCCACTCAAAGCATCTGGAACCTTTGGCCCCAACATTACAACGCCCGCGATCTTCCCGAAGATGAGTCTGATAAGCTTTTCTATTGATGAAAAGACTGATGGTGGTGATTCGATTTCGTAGACTTTCCCCAAGAGCAAAGGAATCGCATTCATTTGTGCGTCACGAGTTCTGGTATTCATTTTTCTTTGGAAAATTCAGTTGTACCATCTTAACTTTTTCCTCAAAAAACATATTAATAGATTTAACAATGATCAAACTTTGGTCCCAATTGTTATATTAACATTATTTTTAAAGAACAATTTTTAATTGAATGTATGGAAAAGATTCAGAGGAAATCCATCAGAGTTTTGAAAAATGTTTACGAGAAGAATATAAGACTGAAGGATATGTTGGCGGAATTAAATTGAGAGCCCCTTAATACTCGAAAAGAGCAAGCAAGACAATCTTTTAGAAAGGTAAACAATCCCAAAGTAAAAATACTGAATAATAAGATCAAGGAAAAAGTTTCACAAATTGCCTAAAGATATTTTTAATTGAATAAAGAATGTTTTAAAAGAAATAATGGATTTAGATTTTTTCATTCTCCTTAAAGTATGGCCCAGAAACACTTAGTTTTCATGTTTACCATTACCCAATACGTGGCATAGATTTGCAGAATGATAATATTAACAATTATTTTTTATATATATAAGGAAAAATTAATATAACGTTCCACCTTTAACAAAAGTTGATATCAAATAGAGTAATCTGAGAACTTATACCGTTCTCGAACTCGTAGAGGAAAATTGTTTCCCAAATTCGATATAAACACGAAATTAAGTCTTTTCAAGATAATTTTTTCAGCTCTTGTTGACTTTTTTTCGCCATAGCTGGGATAACTCGATAACCCTAAATTTTCCATTTATTTTTTGAGAAATTGGCTGGAAGTGAATCTGAATTCAATAATCGATCATACCGCACTTTCAGAAAACATGATATCTTTAACTTTTCCCCAGATATGGAAGAATGCTTTGTATGCCTTATCGAAGAACAGATCCCGCCTTGACCGCAGGGGTGTATACAGGGGTACATGTGTCTTCAGCATGTTTCCATCATAATGCTTGAAAATTCCTCAGAACTTTCATTTTGGAATGCAGTGTTAGTGGCCGTTAGTACGGTATTTTATGTCTATCAAATTTATAAACACTTACATGAAGTGCAAAATTTCATTTCAGAACTGGATAAGGATAAACATTCCATTAGCCGTCTCATAAGTTTAATACTCCGGATGAAATTATCTACATTACATATAACACGTCATTTAATAGGCACATTTATTCGAATTCCGGTCAGCTTTAATTATCCTGCAATTATAAGTCCATTCTTAATGTCAAATATTAAAAAGACATTTGTAAATGTACCTCATACTCTTAATGTTCATCATACCTTCTTCCTTGCATTATAAGTTGATCACCCGGGCGTAATTCCGGATTCCTACTTGAGCCATAGACGAACAGCCTGTGACATAAAAAATTACAACGAGAATGTATTTCAGCATATAGATCTGGGTCTACTTCAAATTTCCATGGGAGTTTTCAAAGAGAAGCTCGAATTATTCCAACGTTTCCCTTTCCATTCCTTCCAACAATCGCCCATCAATACCCTTTTTCACAAGACGTTTCAACAATTGTGAACTGACTTAAAGTCAGTGTTTTTATAACAGTTGCGTCAAATTTTTCTCCAATGGGTAAATTTGTAACAAGAATTGTGGAAAAGGCTGAGACTTACGTCAATGGTTATCATCAAAGATTTGTAATGGACTAAATCAAACTTCAACATTTTCGTAATGATAGGGTTGGCAATAAAATACTCTTAACGGTGAACAAACTGAGAAGGTACCATGGAATTCCTCTATGATCTGAATGTATTCTCTACTCATTTACCATCTATAATGCTGATTGGAAGGTCAACACAGAGAAGCATTAGTCCTTAGCAAAAATGTTCCATTAGGTACCGCTTTTATACTGTGTAGAAAATATGAAATGTAACATTAATATTTCTATACATAGGACTCCATTAGCTTCATTTTTATTTACACCACGTAAAAGAAAGAAAACGGCAGTATGTGAGAATTATGAGACCATTAGATGAGTTTCAATAATTGATAACTAATTATAAAGAATAACCACCCTAAGGTTACATAACTATGCAGTTAATTATCTAAGTGAAGATTAGTTTGGTCCAAGAATGAGGAAGGAAACATGTATGACATTGTTGTAACGAGATATTAAAGACATTGATATGAAATAGGACCATAATTTATTTCTGAGTTTTCTGAATTTGGAGAGGGCGTTTGACAGACTACATCTAGATATAAATGCCAATATCCTACAAACCAACAACAGAGTATTTGGCAGGGGATAATTTCACACAAAGTGTAATATTTTATGCATAATCAAACTTGAATTTTACAAAGTATGATGATGACTTGCGGACACATTAACTATTAAAACTATAGAAATAATGTTGAAAACAGCAGGAATTCAGGCAGTGTAAGTCTATCTTGAGATGACGGTTACTTCTGTAGACGAAGTAAAATCGACAAGGCTGATGCAAGTATTGAGGAATATAGGAACTAGGAGACTTAAGATTATATTGAATGGACGGATAGAAGACTAATTATACATTTTTAAATGAAAATATGGCCCAAGAGAATCGGGATTGGCAGCGATAGGTCGGAGAGTACGACAGGGTTATCAGTTATCACCAGTTTTTTTTACAATACGTTCTGAGGAAATTTAACGAATTTCATGGGCAGGGCATGAGCATAGAGTAGGATAGCTAAGATACATATTAATTTCACAGAGAATAATCGGTAGTTGATGGAATATTTCCCTTATTAATACTGAAATTTGGAGATATATGGAGAAAATTTGGAAAAGATTTTCAATGGAAAAAGAACCATTATTCAGAAGAAGAGAACTGATCAGTAGCACGCTTAAGTTAATATGTAAGGAAAAGATCAGTGAAGACTTTAATAAAAGCGGAGCGCTGTGGGGATATGGTGCTATGGGGATATGGTGCTGTGGTACATTGAGGCTAGATGACCATATATATATGAGGCATTTGGGATATGAACAAATTTGGAATATTAGGAGGATGGAGAAAATAATATGAACGGGAAGAAGACTGACGATGAAGCTTTAAAAATAGTAAGGAAAGAGAGAGTGTTTTAAGTGAAATTCGAAGAAGACAAAAAAAGTGGGGTGAGAGGATATTGAGAGTCGATTTTGAGAGAGGATGCTAAAAACCGCGTTCTAAGGGAGAACATTGAGTAAGCGGCGTATAGGAAGAAAGAAAATCGGACGGCATGACGGCATCTTTTTGGAAGGAACAGTATATCCAAGCAATATGAAAGTCCCAAAATGTAAATAATTTTATTAATTAATATTGTTCTCACATGAACTATTTTTCTGCTGACAACGGATACATTTTATTTTCTACTAACTTTTAGGCTGTAAAATATGTGGGAAGTCATGCTAAAAATATTGTATCACGAGAAAAATAGTTTTCATTTGTTTCAATCATGGTTTAAAACATGATGATGGCACGGAAAAAACCCAAATTTTATCTACTGATTTCAACTCGCCAATTTCACATCGAAAGTTACGCGGTAGTTTTGCAAATTAGTATTAATATTTGACAGCCTACAGTTTTAAGATATATTTTTGGATGGACACAGGATGTAGACTCCTCCATACCTCAACCTGTCCTAACAATAAAATACCTTGGATAATTGAAAAAACTCCAGTAGTCGTAAACAGTTTACCTTTCAAAACAGGGTACAATTAAGATTAGTTGGCAAACTCCACAAGTCAAAGGATGGGGTAAAGGGTAATTAAGGAAAGGGAAAATAAAGGTGAATACGAATACGCATATTTCGGCCACAAAGTAGCCCTCTTCAGCTTACTGAAGGTAAATCGTCATGACAACACAAGTTGAAGTGAGAATGGGTTAAGGGCATCCTTCAACTTGTGTTTTCGTGATGATTGGCCTTCAGTACACTGAAGAGGGCTTTTTTGTGGCCGAAATACGTGTATTCATATTCACCTAAATTTTCTCTTTCCTTATTTACCCTCCACCCTATCTTGTAGAATTTGCCAACTAATCTCAATTTTACCCTATTTTTAAAGATAAACTGTTTACGGCTATTGGAGTTTTTTCAATCATTCAATACTATTAGCCGTAAGAGCTCAATTCATTCATTAATACAAAACCTGACATCGGAAACCACAATAAACCCTAATTCCTCTGATGCCATCGAATATGCTTATCTTATCCCTTCATTCCTTGCCTAATGTTGTCCCCTCGAACAAAGTCCTCAACATCTCAGTGTCAATCAAAATGTTCTACATCCATCTTTTCTGACTCCTTTGGATTTCTTCCAAAAATCTTGTCTCCTCACCCACCATGAATATAATTTCCTTGTTTTTTTTCCCTTTCACCAATTCTATCATTCTCCACACCCATACCTCAAAATCCTTTAAACTACGCCTATCATTTGGTTTCAATTACCACATTTCTGAGCCGTACAAAACCACGCCTCATACCATAGTTTTAATGAGATTCCTCTTTGCCGTCTTACTTAACACCTCTGTTATCAATTCCCTCCTTTTTGGGGGTTCTTTACCTAACTTGATCATTCTTCAATTATTCTTCATTCAATCGTTCTTCTTCTTAATATTTATTACTTAGGTCACTATGGTCCAAGACTATTCCGAGAGACGTGGACTGTTCCACCTATCCTAGTTTAGGCCCTCCTATTTTAAAGTGTAACTTACCCTTCCTTCTTCACGAAAGCCTCATGACTTTTGTTTTGCTTACATTGATACACATATGATACCTATTACATTGATTTTCAAATGCATTCAGAAATGATTACAACCCTTGGCTGAAGGGTTAGCTTAAGCTTGATCATCCGCAAACCTAACTCATTTCATGAAATCCACACCGACTTTCATTCTAGCTCTAATTCCTCCCTTTCCATATTATTATATCATTTTTCCGGTCTATATGAACTATCAGATATCATGACGGTAATAACAGATTACTAAAAACTAACTTTGAGCATATATCACTAATAAACTTCACTTTTATGAGCATTAAAAAGAAGCTCTAAACATGAAATTGTGCAGGTTCATGCAGGTGCATGCAGATTTTTGCATCAGAAAAATTAAAATTGGGTGATTTTCTTCCGTAACCTTAACTACCTAGCGATCACTAGTTTACGTTAAAATACGAGACCTCGTACCTGCCCTGAAGAAATTTAACACCCTCATGATTGATAGAAGCCATTGGTAGGCATATCACGTTTATTTCCTTTTAACGATATTTCACTATGGATCTCCCCATCACTGGAATGCGGAATAAAATGCAAAAAGGTACTCGTGCATGAATAAACCACATGAGCATTTCATATTCAAACTGACCAAAGGGAGACTACCTGTGATACCTCACTGACGACGCGTCAATCAAAAAGCATGCTATGAAAAAGCATAGAGAAATGAGAATGGGAGGCAAAATATATTCTATCCCTTTTCACATGCCTAGGTGTATTCTTTGGAGCGTATCTTGATTCTGTCCTCATAGAGGATTCATTCCTTGAATACCGGGTGGTGAATGGAACATATTTTACGTTCCCTTTCCATTGCAGATGCTCTTGCGAGGGGTATCCCATTCATCCATTCTTTGTCCGCAGACCGCACAAGATGCTCTCTGAGATGCTCCACGGAGAGACCGAGCGAAAATGTTCTCCGAAGAGAAAAATCTCCCCGTTCGACGGATGTATGTAATCTCGATTGACGCTCGAAATGTTGATAAGAGTAGGAAAAACAAATTACTTGTACGGAGCGAGAATCGGACAGACATATGTTGTCCAAAATGTACGTTTTTGGCTTACATACACATGTTATTTAAATTAAAATGCTATCATATTTGTAGTATTTAGCTTTATACACTGATTTGAATTCATTTATGCCAAACCACTTGATTCGATTTTTGAGAAAAATTATGTTTTGAAATTTGTTAAAAATCGTAAATTTCACTTCCCTTTAGTTTTTTAATTCTTGCAACGACTCATGATGTAGATATAAGTAGTTGTAATCATAGCGATTTCAGTACTCAGATATACAATCCAAGTTCATAATTGGAGAAAAAAAGATGAATTCATCGTTATCAAGTGACATTATGGACCTTAATTTCGCGTAATAACATCAAAGAAAATTGGAGACGGAGCCCTTCGGGGTTACAATGTAAGCTGCCTAACCACCAATAAAATCCAAAAAGTATCACTGGACATTTATTTATAATTAGGGACCAGAAAATTACGACACTAGCTTTGAAATTGGAATGAAGATTTTAATCAGATCCTAACAGATAAATAATATACTTCGTAATCGTCTCGAAAAAAACATCCTCCCGATACGCTCAATTTTTTTCGTGACCCTTATCTTCACGCCCACTACCGATGAAAAGAAAATCCTGCGTTTGCTGGCGCAGCGTTACACAAGCGCAAATAAAACAAAAAAGGGTCCCACAGTTCAACGAAACCCCACACCCGTTACAGATTGCATCAAATTTCCGTCAAAATCAGACCCCGTGGAAATGGAAAAGGTATGGAAAGCGAGAGGTGAAAAGGAAAAAATTTCACAAACAGTTTCGAATTCTGAATTCTTCAGAATTACGACTTCCTCCCTTCTCATGTTGTTCTGTCCCTCGTTTTTAGCGAGCGCTTTAGGGAAAAAAAACAAGAAAACAAGAAGAAACAAACTATGGCAAATCAGCGATCAAACATAGAAGACTGGAATGCTTCTGTTCCCACAGGAGAGTTTCAACTGCAGGGAATGAGTCTTTAAATAGTCGTAAAAATATCGAGGTGAAAAGTCCAAGGTACAGCAGTTCAATATTTTTCGGCTCAAGAAGATACGCCCGATGGACCTCGCCGTTCATTTACGGGTTCCTTTGAACCACATGCTTATATTTTCTACGCATCGGAAAGGTGGGCAAATGTATATCCGCGAGTACAGGAAGGATTTTTTTTCCTCCAAGTAGAAAAAAATGAGACGGCGAAGACCTTAGGTTCGCTCACGAAACCACGGAAACTGATGAATTATTCACACACAGCGACAGAAAATACAGCCCCCGCCCCACGACTTCAGGGGCTCTCCCCTCTTCGAACGCCGGTCGACAGGAAGGGACTTCAGATTGAAAGGCAGGAGGGAAATTGGGTCCCCATTCTCTCTCCGCACATCCACGGATATTTTGGTTAGGGATGAGAATTTTATTATTTCTCTCGGCACCCTATTGGGAACAAAGGGGAATAAAAAAGCGAAACAAGGAAATTCTTGGGGCGGTGGAAGCAAGAAAAAGGCGGGGAAGATGAGAGGAAGGGAAGGTAAAAAATGGAGGCGTGGTGAATGGTACAGAAGAAGAATGGGGATGTGAACTTACAGCCTGAGGCTTAATATTTACATTCTGCGGCGGAATATCTTAAGCTATCGCAATAATTTTAGTTGAAGCATGTATTCAACTGGGATGAGTAACTGATGACGTCATCACAACGAACGAACTTTGCTAGCTTCCCAAGTTCCTGCTTCTTGGGATGATTTGCTATAGCTAAATAGCAAGCTGACTGCTGTAAATTTAATATAGTAGCTGCCAACGTATTAAAAGTCACAGTTACGCTACTGTTAGAGGTTTACATGAAATGCATGGCTGGATATGCATACTGTATATGTTGGTCCTTCAATTTTTAATGCCTTTTTTTCCCCAAGTTCCCAACGTGCACTTCGACTATCGGAAATTCATTTTTAAGATATTGAACAGTGGTAAATTGCATGATTTGAGGGTTTTCCTCACAAAATTGGATAAAAGCCTGCTTTAGAAAAAAACTTTCTTGTTTCTTTTGGATTTCTTGATATACTGATTACTCTACAGCAAATACTAGCAAACTACGCAATAAGAATAGTTAAGAGCAAAATTTACCTCCACACTCTTGTAAATCTATCTAATGGTGTAAACGTTTCTGTGAATGAAAGGAGAGGGAAATTTAGACGGTATGGAAGTTGCAAAAGGAAGGATGTGAAACGAAAGATGGAAGAAAAAAAGACCAAAAATCAAATCAAATAACAGAACACACTTAACGGGTTATAAAACTACAAATTTATTACCATCATACGGATTTAACTCACAATCTATCTAACGGTTAATGCTACGTAGATTTTTAACGCCCAACAAAAATCATTCCTTATTATATGGGATTTCTCTTGACTGCCCTAGCCTATTTACTTCCACCATTTTTCAGACATCCTATCCGCCTTCAAGCTGACTATTATTTTAACCTCTTCCTTCCTCCGACTCGCTTTCCTAACATTCTCCCTCTTATACCAAACGTCACCATCTTCGCCCGCGTTTTCTTCCCATTTCGGATTTCACCTAGCAATTTCCTCTCTTCCCCTAGCTATATTTTTAACCTTTACTGTTAGTCATTTTCTCTCTTCAAATACCTGGCTCAGTTTCTAATAACAAATTCAAATTATGAGGTATTTTTTCACCATTCATGTAGTGTGATTGGGTTGATTATAATATAACCAATACCTTTAAAATTATGGTTGAACACGTTCTAAATATCTAACACATCTATATCACTATACAAATATAAATATTTTTTTCTTGAACATCCTTTAATGAAAACTCACTGTCTAATTAGCCAGGGTGGTAACGTGGCATAACCGCTTTCAATTTCCGCTAGGATACGCATGAAGTTGTTTTGTATCGATGAATTATTTTATAAACATCATTAATATACTACTCAACCTTCAGCAAATATTGAATCATATACAGACCTGAATTTTGTACCGTTCTGAAAATTTTCAGTTATGGAAAGAGCATTTAGCATTAAGTAGCAGAATTAAATATAAATTATTGAACGAGAGTATAGAAACAATGAAGAAAATGAGATGAATAAATAGGAAGGCAAACAAAGTATACGTATCCAGATTTAAACGAGACACTTAAGGATTTGATTTTATGGAGATGATTGGTAACCGTGAAAGTGGAAAAAAGAAAACGAATTTTAGACATAAATACACGAAGTGCTGTATAAGAAACTATTATTGCGCTAATACTTTATAAGCATTCGACGCTATGGGACAGTTTTCATCATCCTGAAACTCTACCTCATTGAGTATAATACAGAAATGTATAAAATCTTCATGGAACAAATCTGAATTTAAAGAGTATTTAACTTTATTGGGGATTCTAAGTGGAAAATAGGGGTTTTAAGGATAGTTATTAAATATCTCTATCGGTAAAATGTGTTTAAGTGTTCTGTAAAGTGTTGAACTCGTTTCCAGATTGTCTCAATGTTCGATTAAAGTTTATTGCCCGATGCTTTACTCAAATATTTCACAAATAACATATTCCTCGAGACAATAAAACGATATTGGACTTCAAAATGCAAGAAAAATTCTTCGTGCGTTCTTCAATCGGATTTTGGCAAACTTGCGAATCAGCATTATTTATTGGAAAATATTTTATATGGGTTGAAGAATTATTTAGTGTAATTCAAATTGTATTGAATTCCTTGGTTTCTAAGAAAACTGCATCACTGTTTAATAGTAATCAACAATATATAGTACAGCTATCGGAACTTTACAGTCTGAAAACGACATTTTTTTTCCTCATGCATTCATTTATTGAACTTTCCAATTCTCAACCATGATCATATTTCACAATCCCCAAAGAATAAAGTATTTTCTGGTGACATACTATAATTGTTCCCTGAAATCCCTAGCGCTTCACGCCAGAGGTATTAGGAACCTCTTTTTTAGTTAGGGACTCTTTGAAATAAATCAATAGAAATACTTCTCTCAATGAGTGTAGTCTTGATCATCTTTAACCCAGATGTATTTTATTACGGAAATTTTCAGGCATGAGTCAGCATATTTTATCAAGGATATTAATTATCTGAGCACTGCCGACCGTCGCATATTTTTTGGGTGGAACACGGACCAGGAACTAAAATTTACAGAGGGCATTTTTTAAAAAATCCAGTAGAGGGGAAAGGTCGAGATAGGGCCAGAGATAGAAACGCAAGATGTGGAGATCAAGAGAGGAAAAGAGAGGGAGTTAGTGGTAGAGCGATAATTAAAAGGACCTCGATGATGAAATTAATAAACATAGGGAATGAAGGAAGAGAGCTGAGGTAAAGAATCCGAAAGAATACGGGAATACAGCGAGATTTTCTTTACGGAGAAGGTGGAAGGTACTGAAGATGTTCAGTGAAAATTTAATATCAGAGAAGAGTCTATGTATCTAAATAGAGATAAAAATTACTAACGCCGCAGTTTAAGTAATATCTATGATGGCATAGGATACTGCAATACGATTACTTATGGTCATTTCTGTTCAGGTAGTCAGTAGCCTTGGGAGCCGGCGAATCATAGAGAGATAAAAGTAGGAAACTACACGGAGACCTTACAAAAATTAGCTATGAATTGAAATTTATATTAATTCGCATTCCTTAAGATCAATTAACTAAATTTAGTAATGAATTTTAAAATATTTATAGATTGGAGTAACATAAAATATCCTTCTGATTCAATTTACCCTTTGTCAAATAGGAATTCAAAACTCAAATCTCTACCCCGTCCCTTTTAATTACTCTTACACAAAGTTAACCTTAAAATATCTCTATCAATCTTTTAGAGATATTTTTTGACTATTTTTGTAAAATAGTCAAAATACAAGTATAAGGGACCCACGGAATTATAAATCATATCTGTAAAAGTGTGATATCGTGCAGTGCCGCTACCATGCATCCACAGCGTATCCTTCCGCATGAAGAGGACATGTTGCAAAAAAGACACCAATCGTCTACGGGATTTTCATCTAAAAACATTTCTCCGGGAGGTCGAATGGGACACAATTAGAGCCGACAATGATGAAGTAGCACCTTTACATACGCGCTCGCCATCCACGGGCTCTCTCCGGAAGTTCCGAAGATTCCGCTCACCACCATCCGACACATCCCTATCAGCACACACAGACTCCTCCCCCACCTTGTTAGTCCAACATCCACATTCTTCAAGTCCTCCGGCGCCTGTGAATATTCGCTCCCCTTTCGCAGTCAGATTCGTGGAAAGAAAAGCCGCGGGGTACAACGGGGAGAGGGCCTCCTTCAAAAGCGCGAATTAAGTCTCCTCCGTCCCACTTCCCTTTGAATTTCCTTCGAGAGCGTCGTCGCATTCGAGGCTTCAAGAGAGTCATTACCTCCCGGCACACTCCGTGAGTGCCCACCTTCCCCGCAGGTCCATTGATTCCCTCTCTTTCACTCTAATTCCAGCCGCAGCGGTGGGGCGTGCGGTCCGTACCGCCCAACCTCCCGCTACACCCTACAAAAAAGAGCGGCGCGCTGGCAGCGGAGGAACAGTCGAGTGGGGGAGGCGGGAAAAGGAAGCTGAGGATACAGAAGAGGCGATGAGGTGGGTCTTCTCTCCTACCCCCACTTTTTACAGTGCGCGCCGTTTTCCCCTACAACCAATCATCTCGGTCCTATTCGAAAGGGAGCAAATAATGTAGGTGAAACCTTTTTTTTATCAATATCACTCTTAAGACGAGAAAATCCTTTCTGAGAGGGAGGTCTTGCATCAATTTTTCATGCAAATATATATGATTTAGTCGTAGTAGCACGGAAGTGTTGAATAAAAAACTTTGGCTACAACAAACAATAGCAGTCCTAGCGAATTTTCTGATGAAGACGGAGCTCCATTCCGTCGAAATTATCAAGAAATAACGTGTGAGTGTTCCTTTTATGTGTTCTTATATATATATATATATATATATATATATATATATATATATATATATATATACACACACACACATTCAAATACAAAATCCCGCCATACGGCGGACAAATATTCATTCACACATAGAAATAGATATAAGGAAATGGGATAGGAAAATACATAAAAGACGTATACAGGACATGTGGGGAAGGCGGATTTGAGCAGATCACAAAATTAAAAATATTTCCTTAACCGGGACTTAAACACCGGACCTTCCACTTGCCGGACGGATGCGCTACCAATTACGCGTAATGGGAGCAAAGGATGGAGGGAATTGCAACATTGGTGTGGTCATAAAGTCATCGGAAATTACATGACTTGACATTCATTCACAGGATGGTACATGCATATATTTTTGACACCTTAAAACCTTCAGTGAAAGAAAAATATGCTGTGCTAGGTGATTCACAAATCTTTACGCCTGCTGATACTATTTCTACGTAATATCAAAATAAATTTTTAAATAAAATTGCATTTCCTGTGAGTGTGCTTAAGTAGCGAGAGTAGAAAGGCATGCCTAAAAATTTAGATTATATTTTTATCATTACCTCAATTGAGACAATAGGCATTTGACAATAAAAAATTAAGCAAATGATGTAGGCAGGTAATTCTTTCGATCATAAAGTCTTTTGAAAGTGAAATTTTCTATGAAATGAATGTAACGCATGATTGCGATACATTATGGGTACGGGAAGAAACTGCACTTATATTATTTAAAAAACATTTTTATGAAGCATACAATTTTGCAGGCATTTCTCTTTGCACACAAGTTGACGAAAAAAATTAGCAAGACGTTTCGGAGGATAGGGAAAGATATTTGGAGAGAACAATGGAAGATTGGTTAAAAGAGAACTGCCGATAGACGCCACAGTTATTATCTTCGTAAAACTTTGCAAAGAGACAAAAAAGAAGGAAACAAAAGAGGTCTATCTCTATTGTTTGTCTTCCAGTTATAACGCTCGAAATGTACTTGTGCGCACCCAGGAATATCGTTTCCCGAGGCATTACTCATCGTCTTTCAGGGAGCGATGACATTTTTCTCCCACCGCGACAGTCTACCCTGAATTCGAATGCTCTTTATTGACGTATTGAAGGCTGCTTTAGAGGTGAGTCGCGAGTTTTTTCGAAGGACTGATTCCTACGAGACCCTAAAACACAGCAATAAATTTTACGACACGATGAATGACTAATGAAATCCCTGGAGTAAAAATAAGATAAACTATGAGAAAGCCACTTGAAATACAAACCTACTTCGAGAAAAATAAACATATTCCAAGCCGAAAAGAAAAGACCCAACATTTTATCACATACGCCTTGCTCCCACACTTGTGGGTACTTCAACTTACTAATTGTCTCGGTTGCAAAATTATTTATCAGCATATTTCATGAAACGAGTCATTTGTTAATGCCATTTCCCATCTACTACAAAACGGAATAATCATTATTTTTTAGCCAATATTATAATAATTATTTCACCGCCGTTTTGCTTGCGTTTTTTCTTATTACTGTAGTCACCACTTATTTATCTACTGACTTTCATTCTCCGATTTTTTTCACCTAATTTTGTATTCGAATTCATTCATTATTTATTAAAGGACGGATTAGATCTCTCTCTTATTTTCCGTCTGGGACTCATAAAAACTTTGCTCTTTTCTATCCAGCCCTTTTGTAGATCTTCCTCCCGTTTAGCACGTAGCAAATGAACATAATTGACAGTTCAGTTTGGACAATTGTGGCAAATAAAATTCTTGTAAATTTTTCTGTCCTCATTTTGAGTCTTCTGCTGGAAATAACGAGCGCAGTGCTTGTTTCTGCATGAATGTTTAAGTAATTTGACACATTTTAGATTGTATTTAGAGAACGGGTATCTCGAATTGTCGCTTTGAGAAACGAACCGCTGATAGTTATTTTCAAAGTATTAAAATAAATGCGGGAAAAGACAAGATTTTTACAACACTGTTACGCTTCATTACATTTTTAAAACTGCACGTCAAAATATATCCAAAGAATTTAAATATACCGCCCTCGGCGAGAATATCTACCGGTATATGATTATCTCGGAGAGGGAACACAAACTAAACCATACAACCAATATCCTAACATCAAATTCAATGTATCTTAAACCTATAAGAGAAGAGGGTGAATTGTAAACCTGAGTAGAGGCCACCCACCGCCGAAACTAAATGGTTCACCTCCTTGCATACTATTCTATATTGCATAAGTGTGATGAAAGTATACGGCTAAGAGCTTATCCATTTTACGTTTTAGTCTCCACCTTTCATCCACCGATGTGCATTCGTACATTCCCATTAAAATCTGATAATAATGATTGATGTCCCAAACAATAGCTTTTTATAACACTGTTATCAACAGCGAAACTCAACTTATTTTGCATGCGTGACCAATAAATATTAAGTTAAGCCTCAAATCGTGAGCAAAATATAGTGGGAAATTAAATAGGTTTTAATTATAAACAAACTTTATATTAGTGATGGATACATAACACATTGTCTGAACAAACTAGACCATCGCAAAAAACGTTGTTCGAAGGTATCGGGTGCCGTAAGTTGAAACGAGGCCTCATGAACAAAAGTAACGAAAACACGGGTATTATCCTAATTTGCCATGTACATATGGCATGTACCAAAAACTTGATTGAAGTGGAATTGAATATTTTAGCTCTCGTAATTTCATCACTAATGGATAAAAGTACTGTGTTTTACTTTTATTTGAGCATTCTAAAAAGGTTAAATTTGTTCATTCGCATGAGGGAATACCGATAAGTTTATTTATCATTCAATTTTCATGAGTAATATGTTTGAGGCGTTACTTCCCATTCGGTGCCCATTCCAAAAGCAGCCAAACGAAACATTGGCAAGTTTTTTTTATGACGACAGTAGCTCTGTAAATGAAAGTGCGAGTTAAATCTATCTCGTAATGGGACATCTACATTAGAGAAATGTCGCTTTCGGTGTCGGAAGTTATTTCATTAGGCGTTTTGCAGAAGCGCAAGCTTAGCGTTTAATTTTTAGACGTCTATTGGACAGCGCTGCCATAACATTTCGACGGTTTGTGGCACTAAATCACAAAATAATTCCTTAATTAATAGCCTCGCTAACTCGTAACGGGTTTCTCAATCACCGAAGTAGTAATTAGTCCGGTTATACGTTCATCAATAATGATGGATAGAAACCAAGCAATGTTATATCAATCCATTTATAAATTATGCCTTGTTTACCGTCATATTTTACGTCCCAGCAGAAAATCGAACTTTTTCGTGGTCATTCAATGCAAGATAAAGGAGCTCTGAAACTGCATCCAAGATATTTTTCAATTCTCATAATTGCACAACGCGGAACAACACAAAAAAGTACGATAATTAATTTATGAAATCATAGCCACAGGCTAGCAAGTTTACCATTTCAGTTTACTGTTAATAACCAATGCGTTCATTGTTGACGATTGTATGTTTGTCATCATGAAGTTATTGAGCCGACCAGTCTCGATGTTTTGTAGCACCGAATATTTATTTCCAATTTTGAAACATTCGTCGTAAATTCGCAATCGCACATGGGTAATTTTTACATCCTTCCATTTTCACATTACTACGACATGAATAGCACTACAACTATTAATGTTTTCCCAGACAGGAATTTAACACATCAATCTCCGATCACTTTACAACATTACGCCATACTATCCAACAGAAAAATGATATAACAGAATCCAAACTATCCGGTCATACGAGTATAATACAGTGGACGCAGTTCCAATAAAATTGTTATGCTATGCATATGACTGCATCAAATAGCGTTTAAGGATACACTGTTATTTTTGGTCGTGGAAAATCCAGTTGGAAGTCAATAGAATTTCGTCCGTCCTTCCAAAATATTTTCCTCTGGTACTGAAATACATATATGGCTTTTAACTTGAAATCGACATCAGATGAAAATCTTTAGAAAGTATGGTGACAATTTATCGATAAAATACAAATGAAAAGCCATTGACTTAACTATATTTAAGTGCCAAGGTGGTGCATTTAACAGTTTCGTCAAAGCTGTGAAGAGCTAAGGTCACCATGGGCTTGCTCATGAGTATGAATCTATGGCGGTGAGTTGTGCAGAAAGGTAATTGCTCCATCTCGTTCCTGATAGGGGATTGAGCACCTTTTTTGATATCGAAAAGATACTTTGGCGGAAAAAGTAAAACCAAAGTGCTGTGGTGACAAACGATTTTCCTGGAAACATTTGTCTACCTAATTCCTCAAAAAAGAGTTTATCTTTGCTTTAAGTTTACCTTCTCGGACACAAGAAAAAGTTTTCACCGCCGAACTTGTTGCTGGCAACATTTCTCGAGTCCCATAGAAATATCTACTGTCATACAGAAGACAGGTACTAAAATAGGTACCGAGAGTAATAATCAAAGTAATACTGAGCAAGGTATATAACGAGTAAGCAATCATTCATTTTTCCAAGGTAAAGAATATATTTATTACAGATGTTTATTGGCTATATTTACAGTTTCAAAAAGGAATTCATAGAATAGTGTCACAATGAAAAAGGTGAAAAATGAACTTCATTATGCAGCTTATGGTTTTCAATATGTCTATTTATAACCAATTTTCCTCACGTGATTTGTGGACAACATAGGGAAAAATAACGTACAACTAGAACTTCGCGGATGGTGTTAATTACCACTGACAAATTACTTTAATGGCTATTGGGCAAATACCCCCTGCTACATACCCTCGTATGGCTTGCAGAGAAACAAGTACATGTTATTGCATGGAATTATAGAACAGGAGATTCATCATAGAGGTTTAGATCGAAATACTAACCATGCCGATTGCAGCTTATTTCCAAAGGAGTGAACACAATGTTTAGTATATATTTTCACTAATTGGTCTATAGAAACAAAACGTAATTATTTCCGAGCAGTTATAAATTTCAGTATGAAATTAAAATCTCGTTATTTTCCTCCTCTGGCTCCAGTAAGGAAAATTACGCAAGTAAAAAAATTCGTTCCAACAACTTTTCCACCATTACGCGTATTTTTCAATACAGCCTTCTCTGCAAAAATATTGCATAAGTCCAAAATAATTGAAGTAATTAAGCGCGGAATGAAAAACATGAAATATCATTTCAAATTTACCAAATCAACATTTTTGATAGCATCATTAGAATGTTGATGATTTACAAAAAATTTCCTTTTCTAAAGTTTCCTCGTATTCTCATTCAAAACATTCGGCTTTTCGTAGATATGCCCTCCGTTCATGTATTTTCATTCAATTGATAACAGTATGTGAATTTAATTTCACTCATCATATTTTCGCTTGAAACTGATAATTAATCCGCGATAATTCTTTGCAATCATAGAGGATAGCTGTGAATACTCGAAAGGACTAGGAAATAATCCACGGCGCGTCAATACATTTAAACCATTCCAAAGTACTACGCTCAAAATCCAAAAATATGAAACATTTTTTCACCTCGGTAGTTTCAAAGCATTGTCTAACTATAACAATTAACTTCGAATATATTTATTTCATCATTTAAATGTATTTCGCACTAATTTTGTCTGTACAATAATTACTGTCGTATTTAATGAAAGGTATTTCACTTTGAAGGTAATCAATCAGAAAAAACTGCCCAAATGCTCTTCGCTCCATAAATCAATCTTTCAATACATTCAGCTTCCCGTATTCACATGGTACTTAGGGTCATATGTTTAAATTTTATAAGATGGTGAATTTAGCCCAAGTGTCTATTATCCCAAACCCACCTATTAATGTATTGTAAAAGATTAAAAAACAATGGTTCGAAGAAATAATAATGAATGTGATACATGGAATTGATCTTATTATGTAATTTTTGCCTTTAATTGTTAAAAAAACAGGTCACCTGCATCGCACTGATAATTACGAAATGCCAATAAACATCAATGCTAAGCTTAGCATTTCATATAATTGCATATTATTTACGATAAGTTAAATAAGAAATATTTTAAAATATTAACGCCGTTTAAACAAAATGGAAGTAAGAGTTATGACAGAGGTCACCACTAGAATATACGCATACGATACATTTTAATATGAAAGTAATCCATATGATTACTTAACAACTTGATCTAAGATACGACGAATAAGGAGTGACCTAGTTTCTATGACTTGCAAGGTAATAAGCGATGATTCTAAATCCACGGGTTCAAATTTGACTCAATTGGCGATGCTAAGCAGCGAAATAATCGTCTTCATTGAAACTTGTTTAGGTCGCTAAATGGTCTTAACTGTAGAAACTACTAATTGCTGCTGCTAATCTGATAAGATCACGGATTCAAATCAAGCCGCGAACAAGCAGACCTAAAGCCTAATGGCTTAATTTGATATTTGCCAGAGCTAGATCGCCTCAGTCATCGTGAGACAAATTCAAACGCTCTCACTACAGATGGCTAAACGCGAGGCAGAATAGTGGACGGATTAAATAGAAACCTGGCGTTCTCAGCTGCCATATACGTACATTCGACGAAATTCTTTTTCAGATTGCCCGTGTACCAGTTTATTTTTTTAAACCAACTGTTGATGTTAACAAATAAATATATGTTGTTTTGTCACGTGAAGTAAAGAAACTTATCGTTGCATCGCCGATCAGTTCGTGCTGACCAGAAATCTACCTTAAATGATAGAATACCAATAAACATAATAATAATAATATATACTTTCTAAATAGATCATCATCAATAGCAACTATTTACGTTCTCTTTTTCATTATATAGAAACTATTGTTTTCACAGAGAGAAGAAGGAAAGGGAGTTGACTGCAAACTAGTAAATTCATCTCATAATCTCCATGCATAATGTATTTCACACGTCATGCTGACAACATACCAACGTATTGTATGTCTCTTAGTGAATAATGCATAATGAAGGGAAAAGATGACCAATGGACCTACTGTCAGGAAAAATATCATTTCGGAGGCAAGAAAAGGAAGTATTATCATCTCTCAAGAGACAGGGAGTAAATTCAAAAACAACCATCCGTCAAAAATCATCCAACCTGGAGCAATCGCACACACACGCGATTCTTCCTCCACCTCACACCCACACCTATCCAAATCGCCACCCCACAGACCCATCGCGATTCCTGATCCCGCGAGAAATTAAAAAATAACCTCTTTGTAAAAAATAACCTAATCCCCTCCCTGAATATTCACTGCTCCGTGCTCTATCTTCCGCACGACAAGGTAGCCAACCCCGCTTCCTCTCAGTCATGGTGTGGGAGGAATTAAAAAGAAAACATCCGCAGAAAACGAACAGAGAGCATCCCGCAAAATTAGTTTCCTCTGTGTCGCACATATTCCAGCAACCAAGTTGTTTAGTGTAACAACAGAACATACTCCTGGTTCGTCCCGTGGCGCCTTTCCAAACTCCTTACACACGTGATGGCGAATATTGCCCCTCTATAACGCTAACTTACCAACCCAACTCCTCCTCTGCTGAATTCACCTCTCGCAGTCAACAATGATTGTCCATGGCTGAAAAATATACACATGTAATTTACTAAACTAAATAATATTTTTTTAACCGTTTCCACAATTTTTAATTTAACCCATGATTTAATAAATCAAGGGCTGTACATAAGTAGCTTCGTTTTATTTAGATTCACTCACTTTCGTGTGGATAATTGTGAATATTATGTAGGTATTTTTGTCTGCTCCCCAACTTTGCGTGAGCTTTCTATGCTGTTTCTACCGGGGTCTTAATATTTGAATTTGCGAGGGTCTCTTCATATGACGATAACTTACTCTGTAAGCATTTTATATCAAATCAGTACTTAACTTTTTTGTTAACTTTAAACCACTCCGAATTTCCTTCTCTCGGTACTCTTGTGTGCTTAATATTACACCACATTCATAACTATTTGTATATGGAAAATTTCAATGGACCTAACGCTCTAAATTTCATCTAGGCCGAAACCATTAGGCCTACTCTCATCTAACGTCAAACTCATTTCCCGTATCCTTTCCTACGACTTTCGTGTTGAATTGCGCTGAAGAAAATTTAATTAAATAATAAAAAATGTGTCTTCAAAGCCTTTATAGCGACAGAAGATTATAAAAATGAAGACGCATGAAAATAGACTATACATATCATATATGGGCAGTTGAAGGAACGAGAAGAAATATTTGAAACGATATCACTGCTGATTTGGAAATACAACATCGATAAGTGTAAATAATCAAAAGATTGGCAATTGAAAAAAATATGTACATCATCTAACTTTAACATTACAGTAAGCCGCCTGAGTCAGCGCAGAAGCCTGCCAATCAACGCTGTCCTAATAGAGATCTACGGACGATTTAAATACGGTCTACGGATATCTAAATAATAACGGACGGAATCTAATAAAATAGATCCCATCGCCTCAAACTCAAGAGCTGAAGTTTAATAGTTCAGTGGCCAAATATTTCACGGATACGAAAAGGTTTCTGTATACACAAGATGTTATGCAAAAAATTTAATTCTTCAGGAACAAATTTTTAATCCAACTGTGGCATCCGTACACAGATCCGCATCCAGGATACTTTAACCATCCATCCGTCACATCAGACAGTTTAGTAGGAACGCTGACCTGGATGCTTAACGCTTGAAGGGTTTAGTGACGTCTCACTCGGCGTCAGAATCCAAATCGAATGAAGAACATTTTTTAAACAGGCTCAGGGGTGAACGCTTTCAGGAACGATCCCTGCACCCTCATTTTCTCCTCATTCGTTCGCACCTTCCCCCTCATACGCAAACACCCCAGCGGGGGCAGCTCTTCTTGCCCGCGCGATCGACTCGTCCCCTCCCGAGCGTCCCCACTCGGTCTACCCCGCAGTCATCTCCTGCAGACTCGCGTATATTTGTGTGCATAAAGGAGGGGCGATAGGTGTGCGCGTGTGTGTGGTAGATGAAGGTAATGCAGGTAGGGCCTTTGAACTGTAAGTAGGGGGAGATGGCGTCGAAGAGGTCAAAGGAGGGCAAAATACGGGGGGGGGCAAGGAATAAAAGGATTTAAAGGGATCACGGTACTAGCATAAGAGGCATGCGAGACGGATGCGATACATTTTTCAAATGTGAACGAGGGTGAACACCAACTTGCCACATCGTGTTTTATTGTTTATTTTATTTTTTGGTCTTTCAATCTTAACCGAAATGCGCATAACCGATTTGCTCGTACACACAGGTGTGCACAAGCAAGTAAAACTTTACAATTGGTGACAATCATGAGAAATGGGTTTCAATTACTTAATATTTTAGCCAGAAAACATCATTCAAACCTAACCCCATAGCGAAATCGTCAAACTATCTCGCGTTAAAATATTGTCAAACATTCAAAAGACTATCTCCACCAAAAATAAAATAACTTTTATTCACCGTAAAAAATGTAATTAACTTGAGCACTCCATCATCATTTATTCCAAACCATTATAAATTGTAATCAAAGATTCGTTCCTTACCTTGAAGAGCAGTAATTGTAACGGATTTGCATTGTAAGAGCCCTAAAAAATCTCTTTGACTGAAAGAATGCATTCTACACAAGTTCGCACATTTTACAAGCAAGTCACTGAAGCTAGAATGACCACATAGTTATGACTAAGGCATGTATTATTCATCAATTTGTTACCATTAAGTCTTTTATTATATTTCAATTTTAAAATTAAATTATTTATTAAAATATCGTATACATCGGGGAAAATTTCGTATGAACCATTTTAATAAGTTAGTCAACTAAATGCAATTAACTTAATTTTTTACATTATTAAGGTATTTAGGGCATGAAGAACAAAACCTGTATTCAACAAAACCATACGCAGCGAAAACTGCAGCTCAAATACCATAGGCGCACGCCCTCTGTGTGATGGTTTTCGGAAATAAAGAATTAATTCACTAGCAGGTATGCTATTGTCAATGTTCTGTTCAATTTTATCAACTCGAAATATATGTTTTGACCCACTACTACCTCAAAATCGACCACTTCACACCTCCATTACCATTTTAGTGTACGTATAACTATCTCAATCAAATTACAGCTATTTTAATGAAAAAAACAAAAAACATTTTAAAATGCAATTTTCAATTAAACGTGAATTCATAAGCAATATTCAAAGTTAGGCTTACACGGCAATCTACCCGCATATTAAAGAACAGTTAGAGCAGGTTACATTTCAAATTCTACCTTTAATACTCTAATTTCAAGAGGCATACATTGGTAAAGAATGTTTGACACACAATAAAAATAAAGTTTATTAAAAATATAAACCAAGTAGCCTAATTTTATCACAGATAATATTATGGTTCATGAACGCCGATAATTTTTTCCAATTTGTCGAAAATGCATTTATATCATTAAAAATTTTTTAAACCAGAATAATAGGGCATTTTCTACAAAATCTTTAAAAATTCAACCTTTACACTAATATCAAACCGTTCGAAAAGTTTTCAGATACTTAATAGGCAAGCGTTTACAAATGCCGATTAGAGATTATACGAGTACTTTTAAACTATTGCATCTTTCGAAAATCCTTAATGGTGAAATAAAAGTAGGAAGGTTTTACGAATAAATTAAGTTGTAAAATAAAATTACACGTAAATGAAATAATTTCCATTTGATCCCATGAATTCCGAAACTTTTAAATCACATCATTGAGCATTTTTTCTCTATTAGTAATATCAAATTGACTTTACGATATCTGTGGTATGTTCACGTAACTATCCCTGCTATATCCCATTAGGGAGTTAATTGCTGTTAAGAGTAGGGAAAGTGCTGGAGAAGTAAAGCACAATGTCTCTCAAATTTATGGCTGAATTTAGAGAAAAAATACTGAGACACAATAATACTTTAGTAGGTGCTTTTCAATTCACTGAGGGAAGAAATTAAAGTTAAATAGAAGTAATGAAATTTAGATAACATTGCCCTTACACTTAATTAAATCTATATCCACAAGAATCTTAACTCATTAGTTATAATTACAATGGATTTCAGATATTGAAATTAAATCCCATTTGTAAAAAAACATTCAATTCTTTCCAGATCCCTCGTTACGGGGTAAAAGACGTTGATCCCCCAAGAAATGATAAGCCAACCAATACCTCCAAAATTCAGCCTCTTGGAACTTTCAGTCGTTACATTTAATTACGAAAATGCCTCAAATTTTCAATTTTCTAAACTTAAAAGAATCCTATTATGTTACTCATGGCGAATTTTGAGTAACGCAAATGATTAGAATTTTACATTTATTTTTAGGTAATACGTTCACCTCTCTTTTACCGAAATATGACTAACGATGACATGAGACAGAGGAGTGCAATCTGTTAAAAATAAAGGACCTCCCTATATTGCTCTCTCCAAATATAGAGCAATATCGACACAAAATGGTAATTGAGCCACTAGAAAGAACAAATACTGAGAGATTCACACCATTTTGAGGAAATATTCTGAAATCCACCAAGTATTTACTCCAATTGCGGTATTTTAGAAAATAAAATAAGCGTCGCCCTTTTGCCAGACTAGGACGGGGTTACTTAAGTGTGTGTTTCAAGCATGAGTGACAATTATTCTGTAAATATCTAAAGTGAAATTACACGTACCTTTGAAATGTTTTTTTTTATCATTTTTCGATTCGCAATGTTAGAGTACAAAACATTTCATAGTATATCTTTAATATGCTTTAGCAATGGTTAGATAATCGATTAAGTCAATTCCAACTTTCCAATCCATCACTAAAATAATTTTCAGTGCAAGTAAATACAAACGTCAAGAACCAAAAATAAAGATTATAAGTATTATGGACATAAAATCAATAAACATATTAATTAATGTTAGTAGCTATATTGGCTATATAGTTCACATAGGAATTGTGATGATCAAACAAGCCAATGCTACGTGCTCCTATAAATGATTCATAATGATTCAGTGTTTAACAGTCCGTACCTCATACGGGAAACAAGAATAGAAATGGAGCATACAACTAAAGTATTTTGTTCTATTTGTTCATTTTTGGTACTTCTAACGTAGACCATGTCTATATTTTACTTCTATTCAGGACGCGGGAGTCAGTTTTTCGGAATTATATCTAAATATAAACAGTAACGTTTTTCATCCAGTGGTGTCGTTTTCTTTACCAACAATTGTTACATTTTTATTATCACACTATACACAGGTATCGATTACCACAACAGAGTAAAAAATGATATTTCTAATCAATTCCGGATTTTTTAAATAACTTAAGCTGATTATCTTTACCTAATTTAATATAATTTTTTTAAACGGAATATGGTTCCATTGAGTTAAAATCAATTTTTAAAGCTTCTATGGTTTCCTTCTGTACTATCTTTTCGGCTGTATTTCAGTAGTCAATTGGTGGTAAAAAGTGTCTGGAGATTGTTACTGTTAGACAAAAAGGTGAGTATCCGATTACATTTAGTTGATTTTCCTGTTAATGGAGATTCTAATTCAACACGATTTTTCCGTCAATATGGCCAAGATAAGCCCCACCAAGTTGCAAATAGAATTTCTCTTTACTTTCATACCACATGTTTAAAGCAAAATTTCCAATCACTCTATGGAAGAATAACTAATGGGGGGGGGAGCCGCGGGAAAAATCGAAAAATAAAATGAGTGTTAAAGAAGACAAGAGATGAAGTGAATTAAGTGGCGTACCCGATAAATTGATTTACCTCCCTCGTTAAAGTTTGTGAGAAAATAATTTTAATTTTTGGAAACTGTAAACTTTTGATTGGCTATGAAAATAATGCAGATAACTTTTGTTTAAAAATTGACTACACGACGTTCATCATATATCTGCTGAAAAGACAAATCTTTTCCAGCTTAGGTGAGACCAGCTTTTAAAAATAAAGAGAGCAATGTATTCCATAACTAAGCTCCTTCCATTTAATGAATGGCAGTGACAGAATTTCGTAATAAGGTCAATGAATTCGAAGGTGTTCTTTATCAGATTTTGTAATTTAATGATTTTAACCATTCCCTGTTCCAGCAAAGTGGACACGATGATGGAATTGTGAGGTGAAACCCTGAGGTGGACTCGCAAAAAATGGTATCTGGACGAATAGCCACCATTTCCCATCCGTATTAAGTGTTCACTCAGCTATTTACGATTAATTTCAAACATCACTTCCCTCTTTTTTGTAATATGAAATTCATATGCTGAGATTTTCCTATAGTATAATAATAATAGAATAATTTCCGCTTGATGCAATACCGTAATCTATCTTTCCCAGCAAAACGGAAGCTTGCTTAATTCGTATAATTAACACCGGCAAAGAGAACGGTAACGGAAGTCATATTAGCATGAGACGCATTATATTAAAAAAGTAATGCAGTTTGAAAAATTCTCAATAATGAAATATACAACATCGAGTAATTTGCCACATCAATAAATTAACTAAAATGCACATTTTCAATTAAAAGCGCCCGTAGGGAAATCATTTTAATTATTCAGGATGCGAGATAATTTTAGGGCGTATAGACCGTAAAGGGTAAATGTAAATTATGAGTAAAAGCTTTTGGATCATTTCTAAAAAAATCATCCACTGCTAAGTAAAATGCAGTAAAGATCATTAAAGTTGGACTATACATTATTAGGCAAACACAAGTCAAAATCATTCATCAGATACGTAGAATTCACGGTCGATATAACTTCGTGGTAAATAAAAGCATGATGGAGACAATTACTTCGTTAAATGGAAAATTAATCCATATATTAGCTATTCCCCGTGCCAAAAACACTTCAAACTCCTTTTCTTGAAAGTGAGTTATATAAGTCCTTCCATTAATGTTTTTATTGGATAAGTAGTTTTGGTTGGCCTAGGCTAGCGACTGGTGCCTTGCATTTTTCCAATACATACACACATACATGCACACCTCTTTCCCTTAAGTTTTATTTTTCCCCTCCCGCCTCTCCACTTTACATCTCTCACCATTTTATTCGTGAATCAAGAGGGCGAGTGGGAGAAGCAGACAGTAACGGTCGTAATGATAAAACACGTACATTGGTTAAACTCCTGAGAGGGAATCTTTATTCCTTTACTGATATCGCAGCTCATTATTCGACGGCTTTATAAAGATGTACACTTTGAAAATCAAATGCTTAAAATTGAAACACCGTTCAAACTTCCTCTCTCTCCCTCCCTCCACATTCTTTCTTCTCGAATAAAAGTTGATATTGTACATTCGTATTAAAACTCTCCGTTCAACTACTAATATTAACCGGCTGCTCTTAAGAAATCTTGTTCCAGAATTTATCGGGTTAATTAGCGTTACTTTCTCCTTCTGTTAATCTCTAAAGAGATAAGTGGAAGGAGAGATACGGAGAAGATGTGAGTTTCAATTTTCAGAAAGTAGTAACTTAATAGGAAAAGAAAAACGACGAACACTTTACCTTTCCATGGGTTAAAAATCCAAGGCTGAGGTAGAAGCACTAGATGAGAGATAAAAAGCGTAGCGGGGTTGGAGGGCGAATGTCACAAGGAAGAACTCCTTTTTCCTTGCACTGAAAACAGTCCGCAAAAACTTCCTCTTCGATCCCGGATACGGGCGGACGAAACAAAAATATAAAACTTTTTACAAAAATATAAAGATTTTTTCTCTAAACTAAAGACTCGATCCGTGGCAAAAATTAAAAAAATAATATTGTTAACATGATCCTTCACTCCTTTAAACCTATCTCCCCTCTCTCATGTAACTTTTTTTTTATCTTAAGGATATCCTCTTTCTCCACAACCACTCACTCCTTGGTTAGCTCTCTTCGAGAGGGCAACTCTCCGTATCTCCAATTTTCTTGACAACCACGAGACACGTTTCCACGACGTCCAACGAGAAGCGATTTGGATCTCCCCTAAAGAAAATAAAAAAGAAATGACGATACGTACCCTCCTCCCTCCCCACTCCGGCAACGAAGAAGGGAGAAAAAGGAGAAAAAGAAACTAAATCACGAAACACTTAACAGGGCGGGGATTTGAGGAAATGCTTAACGTTGGCGACGGAATGCACGCGAACTAAGAAGGGGGGAAGAATGGTTCGGGGGTACACTCAAAATGAAGACGATCCCTCCCCCTCGTGCGCACGAAACACGTATAATGACCCCTCCGAATTGTGACTGACACGGGCTAAAATTGGCGAGGGCTAAAACAAAACAAGAATGACAGACGAGGAATCAATCACCCGGATTGAGAGGGAAGAGACAAATACAACAAAAATTATTCTCCTCGAACGGAATCACCGGAGAAACTCGGGATGAAATATCGCCGATCTCTCGGAATCAACTTCGCCGCGAAGAGAGATGATTTCGTTTGACCCTTTCGCTACTCCCGAACCTACGCGACTGGCTGAGATGGGAAGCGGCGGAGGGGAGGTCGTGGCGAAGGAAGCGGAGGAGAGGGGAGGCGTGGCGGGACTCCCCACGCAGCCGCCGCCGGCACTCCCTCCACACCCCGCGCACCAATTCCCGTCCCCTCCCATACACTCATTCGCTCCTCACCCCACCGCATCCGCATGCAACCCTCTCGAACCAACCCTGTTGGCCCCTCTCCATCCCCCACTCGCTCCCTCCCCGTTTCGTCCCGTTCCCGCGCGAACCCACATCCTAATTCCCCCATCCCCACCACTCTATAGTTTCCCCAAAGCCGGAGGCAAGGGAGTCGAACCCGAATTAATTCGCCCCGCGGGTCACAGAGGGAGGAAGGGGGAATTCCCTCCCTTCCCTGAGGTTTCGGCGGGGAAAGGTGGCGCCGAACGGACAAACAGTTACGACGATCGCCCCAGATTGATTAAAGGATCGCATTGTCACGCGCCTCAACTAGCCTTTGTCATTAATCATTCAGTCCATTAAGAAGATGGCGGTGGACCACCGATACGAGTGTATCTTTGCTCAAGATGATGGAATGACGTCGAGACAAGACAGCTGAAGAAGCAGTGTCATTGAAAATGATCACTTTAGTAATGATGAATAAAATAATCCTTGCAAAAAATCACTGAAAACCTATTTTTTCGAAAATTGCATTTACGAGTACACGGGTATTCAACTTCGGTCTATATCTCAACAACGTATGATTTCCAAGTTAAGGAAGCACTCTTCTGAAATTTTAGTCGAGTTATCCCCACCGCAGAAGAACTCCCATACAACGTATTATACGAGCACCAGCTTCTTATTTGATTCATCAAACACATTCACAGTAACCCTGGCTGTTTCTGATCATACCGTGGGACTGGCAGTCACAGGAAATGTGACGGTGCTAAAGATAAACGCTCGTGGCGTAAAGTTTAACGAGAAAAGTGGACGACTAGAAATGTTTACTATGAAAGCATACAGAAAGCACATTTAGTGTTTCCACACATTTTTATTGCGCACACCTAGATTTTGCTGCTTGGTGATGTATTTTTTTGCTCCAAAGAGAGCGTTGGAGAATTTTCAAAATTCTCGCCAGTTGAAAAATGGAGTGAACAATGCAATAGGCATCAATGCAACGCTTACTTCTTCGCTTTTGCCTCACAAATTAACCCAAATAAAACCATTAGCGAAAAAAATTGATCAAGAATCATTAACCCACGTTATTTCGTCACCTCGTATGTGACCCGCAACCGTCACCTCGTACGTGTGATTTTGATTTAAATCAAGCTTTTGGTCCGCAAAAATGAAACCTCATGCGAAATTTAAATATGAACTCAATTTCATGTATCTAAAGTAGCACTGCGATCGATATCTAAACGTTCACCTAAATAGGAGGGGGATGGAACCTCTCTAATTTGTCATGGATCCAATGAACTCCAGATAAGCAGTATTGTTTAAAATGCATATGATAGAGGAACATATGGCCTAATCTTTTTATATGTCAGTCCATATGGGAAGGCCATAAAAATAATTCCATTGTGGATGAAGACATTTTTGCCTCATTTCCAGAATACGTACCAATGGGGGCGAAAACATGCATTTATAATATTCAACGATTAAAAATAGCATTCTTAGGTTTTCCTAAACTACAAATAGTAGTCAACGAAGGGATTACGGGGTAATCAGCAATTCGTAGAGATATATTATAATGACGTCAAAAATAAAAATTAGTCCAAAAAAGGGTATTCATTTTCTGACTTGACAACTTATCATTACTTAACAAACTGTTATTATTGCTATCACAATGAAATAGCCTTCTCGGCATTTTTCGGCGTATTTGATTTTATTTGGTTAAAAATAAAATAAATACTGATTTATATGAATCTAGGTTTACCTAAAAGGCTGTGAATAGCACTTTCCCATTATATCTTACTTAATAATTCGTTCCAATAATTCTTTAATAGGGTAGATCATGCCCAAAGGGAAAATACTATATACAAAAATTCTCACAGAATTACGATATTCAAACTTAACGGGCTGCAACGACTTTTTCAATATTACATTTTAGATCCTTAATGAAACAAGAGCCTCGGAAGCTAATTAAAATCAAATAACTTCCCCCTGAAATCCTACATAAACTTGTAAATGAAATCATTTCAAGGCCCTAATTTGCAGTCTTCTGTGCCCAAGATAAGTTGAAGCTTTTGGATCATATTTTTACTGTTTAGAATACCACAACTTTACATATTTCCGTGATAATTCTGGAGAATGAAATGCGATTAAACCCACGAACTGTGGTGTGAGATGATAATTGGCTGATATTGGCGTAATTCCCGATGAAGGAAAGGCGAAAGACGACAGTTTCCAAGGGTCCGTGACTCTCAAAAGAATATATGAAAAGCAAAATAGCCTCTAAAAATGAGAGGTTGAATTTAAAAATAGTGAAATAATTTAATGCCTTCCACAATTATTACTGCAGTCTATCGTGACCACACATTAGGCAACATAAAGTACACTTGAAAGATTTTTGAAATCTTTAAATAATTCCGTCATTAAATTCTAGAGCTCCAGCAGGTATTACGGTAACCCGTCTACGTCCAAGCTTGCGTGAATAAAAGTCATAGTGTACACTACAATTCAAAGTAGACACACCTGGGTATCAACCTTTCACCTGCACGAATAAGCAACCTTTAACACTCTGCAATCGATAAGACTGAAGGACATTCCTAAATGTGATGAGGCGGTAATGGATTGAAAAACTCAATGATAACATTGCAATCAGATTGTCTCTCTCTAAAAATGTAGCTAAAATTTCACAATTGACTGAAAACTTTACGTTTTTCATGACTGAAACTATAGAAATTGTATGATTGCTCAGATAATTTCGATATTTGATTAGAAACTCATCAAGAAATTATTAACTGAAGTCAAATTTCCACTTGCATATAACAATTTCTTATAACTTTACATTTTATTTTATTTTCTTTACCTTATTTCTTATAATTATCTTCTTCTTTTAAATTTATCGGTATGGAAATATTTGCACGGTAAAAACCAGAAGTTTACACATGAGGAGTAAGAATATCGATTAAAAAATGTATAAATTCAAGATAACCGGCTCATTTAAATGCAATGCGCATTGCAGAAAAGTGTAAAATATGATGGGTTACAGTTTTCATGAACGATTATTAAAATTTTTATAAATAATTCTGAAGAATGGTGTTAATGAGGATATTTTATCGAAATTTTCACCTGAAGAAGCCAACTGAAACGCTGTCAGAACCACTGAATTAAAAGCATTATACAGGCAGGAAATTTGGAATATAAATTATTTAGAATGGTTTGAGGCGTCACTTTGTGGAAGCGATTCATAACGGAAAAAGAAAATACTTAGTTCTTCCACACAAATTTTATTACACACGACCTGATGATGATGATGACTTTAAGCCAAAACCTTGGTCGTGTGTAATAAAATTTGTGAGGAAGAACTAAGTATTTTCCTTTTCCGTTATAAATTACTTGCCAAGGAGTTGTTAACACTAGATAAAAATAGCAAGACGGGTGATGTAAGTGACATAACCATGAACATAACAAGTATTATATATTTATGATAAATAATTAATCTCCTTATTCCGCACATATACCATATCGACAGCGCGGTATATTTTTATTAAGTAAGAGCAAGTATTATAAAAATATAAGAAAGTGAAGCTTATGAAGAAAGAGAAATGAAAAACGCTGCCATCGGTAGTTCAAATGGAAAGAGAATTAACTTAAATGAATTCACAATGTCAGAATATATGCATTTGGAGAATTTGACTAATTGCAAAGATTATAACTTACGGAAGTAAGCCGGCTCCAACGGGTAAGAAAATGAAATTCCGATATAAGTATGTCTCAAAACTTTTGAAGGCTGTTACTTCAGGAAAAAGTTTAAACAATTGATATTAATACATTCCAAGGAAGACGAAGGACTGAAAATATCCAGTTCCTTTGAAAATGAAACTTAAAACTAAATTTTTGGTTAAGAAGAAACCAGCCGTTTGATAGGCATCATTTTCTCCCAATATCAACGTTACTATGAAAGATGCATATTGTTTCACAAAACTTAGTTGGAACATGAATTCAGGCGAGTTTCAATTAACATTTAAAAAAACCTTCGTTCATCATAGTGATTTACAAATGTTTTGTGGCAGATACTATAGGGAAAAGTATAAGATACAACAACGCAGAACAAGAGGTCTCATTAACAACGACCAATTCAAACCCTGAAAGAGCAATGCATACTTGCTACAGAAAATCAATAGCAGGGAGAAGAACTCAGAAACTGGACGGTTGCAACGTTTCGGAAGAAGAAACGAGCGCCGTCAATGAAAAGATCGACAACCGTACGACACATTTAATGTGAATATTTCCTGTGTAACGTGTGCATTCATTATTCGGAAGCAGAGGTTTGTTGGATAGCGATAAGAAAATGGTAATATTTTGGGAAAAAACATGTGGACGGCATGGATATTGGCATCAAAATTGTAAAAGTGAAGGGAAGCTGTGGATTCGTTGAGAGTATTGTATTTTTCAAATAATTGTCGAAAATGGAATACAGAGATGTGTGCATGCATTAAGACATACGTACACCGACACAATTAATGCAATGGTTAATTTTACGTTATCCACAAAATATGAATATTTTTAAAAAAATAATAAAATAAAAACACTAATGTGAATTTAATAGCTGTAAGATAGGCAGAGGTGAGCAATTCGATATATATTTTACCAAAGTTAATTCTTTACCTAATTAAATGAATGGATAATAGCTAAATTTATCATTCGCAGCAAGCCATGTGATTCTTAAAAATATATACTGATGGTACTATATTTCACTTTCAATTCGTTTAAGCAGCCCGCATGGCATTGGGATTTCAGTCATACATTTTCAAGCTCGAATAAAGCCTAATTAAATGGAATGGCGGAAAGTACTATTAAAAGTATAAAGAGTTTATTTTAAAATTTGTAGCTTCACTTAATTACCCGTATTTGGGTTTATTACATTAACAGAATACTAATAGTGGTAATTTTAGTACACTGGCTCCATTACTAATTACTAGAAAACTGCAAACCAATATTCCCACACGCTATAGACAACTCCTTTTCAAAATGGCTTTAAAACATTTATAGGGATAATTGATTTCATAATAAAATGGTCATTGGGAATAAATCCCAAGCCAAGCAAAAGAAAGGCCCAGAGATACCAAAAGAATGAAATATCCTAAAACCTGGCCGCAATAAAACACTAATCATCAAAAAAAAGTGAGGTATCAAAGAAATGTAATCCATATATCGTCTCTAGATTGCCTTCTGCGAGATATTTGTGACTCTAATAATTATAATAAAGAAAAAGTTAATTTTTTTATTTAAAAGTATGAACTGAGTTAAATTTTCCATCCTACAATGCAATACGATATCTCGTATGCACATATTTATTTGAAAAAATTTGGATGGATAGCCAAATAAAACCTTCAAGCATTAAAGATCAATTGCTTTCCTTAATTAAGGTATTACTACATACTCTGTAAGTTGACTGCTTACAACTTATGCACAACGCTGATTTTTTAGGGAAATATTTCCATTGAATATAGTATTTGGATATGAAAAATAAAGATCTCATTAAAATAAGAATCCTGGACGGGTTGAATACTTATTTTCTGAACTCCGCTCCAATCGGCAGAAATATCATCTGAATCATCTGCCATTTGGTAAACGAACCGGAGAATGTGGCAGCCAATCTTCATATCAGATGCTATGTTGTTTAGGTAGTTGCCAAATACTAGGTATGCGATAATTTTACGTGACTCAGTGAGGTCAGAGTGCCACCAATGATTCAATGCCAGCGTAACGAACGGTTTCACCTCTCCTCGACCGTCGGCGCTATAGTGATAGGGTAGTTGAAAAGGTTCTCGAAATCAACATCAGATGTCAGCGCTAAAGAAACGAGTTTCTCGCATAGTAATAGGGAATCCTTTTTGGGTAAATACGTAACGCGTCAGTGCTCTGCGAAGAGATCTGTGGTGTGAACGCATTTCTGTTGTTCCCATCTATTGATTTGTTAAAATGGAAAACATTTAGATTCTAGCCATGATTAAATACTTAGTATAGAAAGGTATGAAAGCAAAGCCATGCCGACTTTCAGAACACTATGGGGATCCCTGCTCCTTCATATCCAACTTTTACCGAGCGGACTTGGCTTCAACTCTTCAAGCGGGAACGAATTTAAGTTTCGTGAGGATAGATTAGATGATCATCCGCGTAGTGACCGGCCAAAATGTGACAATAGCCCAAAAATTATTGCAAAAGTGCATACAATGGTCATGGAGGATTGCCGACTAAAAGTGAGAAAGTGAGCCCACACACAAGTGACGTTTCCTTGGCAATAATATGTGGACTAAGATACGATTTGTTACCACACCCGCCTGATTTGGCTCCATCAGATTACCATCTCTTCCCAAAACCCAAAATTTTCCTCAGGGGACAGAAATTTCTCCAAAAAAAGAACTAACGACTGAAGTAGGCCTATAGCAGTTACATTTTGCAGGCCTGAAGGAATCTAATTTCCGATTTGAGATCCAAACATTCGAACATCGCTGGACCAAGGGCATTAGTGTACAGGGAGATTGTATTGAAAAATATGAAAAGTTTCACTGAGGCAAGCCATTTATTTCAATTCAATTCCGAGAGAGTTTCTAATTACCCTCGTATTAGAGGCAAATAGACTCTTAACAAAGAACTATTAGATTCTTATGCACGGTTTTGTGTGCCTTCTTAATGCTTTTATCCCGAAAGGAGCATCCCGAGATCCGAGACCACAACTCCTATTTAAGGACAAATCGCCGGTGGTCACAACGGCAATTCTTCGTGAGATGCGTACAGCACACCGCACTTCGAAGTGGACGCAAAGTGAATCACATGGAACATTTCACTTAGAGTAGACAACCACCAGCAAGGATTGCCTCAATCCCATCCTCTGCTCCCGAAATTCTGCCTATCCTTAAATCCACCAATTTTTCCTAATAGCCCCAATAACTTTAGAAATCGATCACAATCATGGCTAATGATAAGTCATAATCTTAATTGTAGTAGGCTTAAAAATAAGCTGTTTTTCTTTTTAAGTTTTTTATTGTTGAATTTGGCCAATAACCTCTGATAATCCCACAGAGACATGCATTATTGAAAATAAATCGCCACTTGAACCGTTCGGGTGACTTTGGTTAGGAAAACCATTTATTCCCATTTTTTGCAAGGAAACTTCGAAAAAGTACTTCGTAAATTTAAGAGTATGCCTCGATAGCTTAACTGGCTAAAGCACTCGGCCGGAAATCGAGGGATCCGGGTTCGAATCCCGGTCAAGGTGAATGATTTTTACACTCTGAAATCGTTTCATTGAAGTATTTTGTAATTTTGGATTAGAGAAGGAGCTGCTAGTGTATTTTTATTCAGTGAAATTATTTTACTTTCGCAAATACGTTATGGATACTTAGCTACGTTTTTTCATCACCTATTAATAAAATACGTTAAAATATTCGCTAACCCATGGCTATCGGCGTTACGCTCAGAAACATAGCGTTGGCAAATTTAATGCGCTGCTTATACCCAGGGTTTTTCTTAATACTTTAAGTTACCAATGTCATTTTTTAGCCAGAGAACCAGAAAAATCTACTATTTCTTTCGTAATGAGAATTTTATGTAGCAACAAATATTTCTAAAATGAGAAACAAAAAAGTCTTCAATAAAAGAACAATCCAAAATATAACTAATCCCCTAACATCATAGGCTAAATTTTCACGTATTTCGCACATACCGTCCCATTCTCCTCCACTAGAGAGATTTTAATGTACACTTCTGAAGCTGTGTATCATTCTCACCAACATGAAATTAGATTCCTAAGTGCAACGTGGAGAATTTTAATTGATGCAACAACTTACAAAACTGAGTTTCATGTATTTCTTCCTAAGATTTATTACCTCGGCGTTTCCCTTAACGTTGATTCCTGCATGCATAACCCCAATTTGTTCCACCCTTTTGACCTGGTTCAATCCCCTTCGCTCAGTTCTTTGACTCAGCCTCAGTTGCAAGTCCTCCGCCTGATAAGTGCCCTCGAGTGCATTAATATGTAACAGTTTACATCCTTTAAGGCATCTCTTTGATCATCAAAATGTGAAGCCAAGAAGATTCAAAAAGGAAGCTCTGCACGAATTGATATCGAAAAATGTTCGCACAAAACTATCTTATCAGAAAATGAGTGATTTGAATACGTGGCTATATACCACGTATTTAACACCACTAACCCGTCAAGTTAAAATAATTAATACATCACTCCAATTCACTGTCCTGTATGTAGTATTCGACTATTTAAAATAAAGTCTTGAAAGAGTGCAGAATTAAAAACAAGCAAATTTGAGCCAAATATTTTGCCAATGGTACGTATCCATGATATAGTCCAAAATCCATGTCCCTTAGCACTATCTGTGTCCATTTGGATTAAGTATTTCAAAGTATATTCGAAATAAGATATTCTTAACAATACATGTTCCTAAATGTATCTAAGAGTAATCTCTTTAAGTAGTGCTATTTTCATGTTTCTTAAAATATATGGGGGCATCGTTTCAAATTAATTATTAAGAAGAAACAATCTAGGTATCGGAATAAAATTTATGCGGCATATTAATCGATTCTTGCATACATGATGGTGTCAATTACAACACTTAATACTAATTTGTTTTGTTTCAGGAAGCGGTAGAATTAAGTAACTCGTATTATAGAGAACAAAAAGGCTCGTACAGTGATTAAGTTCATTCTTATGAGAGGTTTCCATGACCAGAAAATAAACGATGAAGTAATGGCTGTGTTTCGAAATGATAGCCTGTAATATGACACAGTTGTGAGGTAGAAAAGGAATTTTCGAACTGGTCACGTCTCTCACAGACGATCCAATAAGTGGAAGACCATCAATCACGGAAGATGCTGCCACAGTGAATATAGTGGAGTACTTTATCCTATTAGACCAAAGAGCAACCATTCAATGATCATAAAGGAGAATGATCTGTGTTTAAGCAGTTTGTGGAATCAATTCTAAAAGAACTGCCAAGAAATTGACCACATCTACCCTATTCTCCCGATCTCGCCACAAGTAATTTTTTCTTAACACCAGAACGGAAAAAAAACATTGCGGAGCTGGAGATTTGACAGCAAAAATGATGTTATTCAATGGGTGGATCAATGGTTTTCGACGCAATATGCTGAGTTCTACTTTGATGGACTTCGAAAGGTTAAGAAACCATGGGAAGAAGGTATAACTCTAGATGGTGATTATATTGAACAGTTGTGCTGAAAAAGCACAAATTAAGTTTCTATCTCGATTATTTTTTTAACAATAATTAAGAGTTTACGATGCGCCCTCGTAGTTCTGATCTGAGTCTTAAGAAGAAGTCACCGGAGAAATATGTCTACAGGTTTATGAAGGTAAGATCGGTCCGATTATTGCATTTCCGAAAAAGAAGAGTCATTTTTGCTTTTAAATCTCATTAAGGAGGACGTTTGGAATTTTTTATTAGCAATCAATGGTAAAAATGTACAATCTCAAAGAGAAGAAATTTAATTAGTAAATAAAGCTTTAATTACTCGATAATTACTATCGGATTGTCTCCTGTGTTAAACCATGAGTTTTTTAGATAGCCATAGCGACGCACTAGCGATCTTAATTAAATAATATGAGGGATGAATTTTAGCATTACTTATAATACATACTTTCAGCTCAAAAATCACGGTATTTTTTCCTTGTTGCACCGGTAAAACCTATGTGATTTTGTCTCTCATATAAGAAGAACCACTTTCATTTTTAACACGCGCATGAACGTGCGCACTTGATACGCACATGCACACAAAATGCGACTGTGTTTGGATGGATGTATCCATTAATATCCTTCCTAAATGTGTCTCAAACGTTTTTTGTAAGCTGGATGAAAATATATACCAGGCAACATTAATGCGTGAACCGTAGTCCATCAAATAGCAGAAGACTTAGTTACAAGTTGACAAAAAGTAGGGACACGTATAGCACTAGCCTAGATACACGTAAAGCAAAAGCGTAGTAATATGCGTAATAGGCAAACCGTAACAATAGTGATAAGTTCAAGATACAGTGCACATGTTGAATTTCCATGAAATACATTTAAATTGGAAGTAAATGACACTTTATCAGGAAAATCATGCCGAAATGATTTACTCCACTACCAATGGATCGTTTCAAATGTATCAATATAAAAATGTCATACGTTATATACCCACTTCACATGAAATAAAAGAATCACGCCTAATTTGGAAGGAGAGCAACTGAGAGGAAAAGAAATACGGGGAGTTGAATGCTGGAGAAACGCGACAGAGCGCAAGGCACCGTCCGAGATCCAATATATATTCCCTGTGAGACCGACTGGAGGGGCTAATGAAATAAAGAAATCCAATAAGTCCTCTTCGAGGGGTGAGAGCGATTGAAGGAGGCTCAAGTCGTAGGAAGAAAGGAAGAGAGGATTCGGGAGGATGGAAAAGAGTTGGGGTGGGAATCCCATGGAGTCTCGAGAGGGGGGAGAGAGGGAGAGGGAATGAGAAGACGGGAAAGTTGGTCCGATCGAGAGGACGGAGGAAGGATGTCGAAGATGAATATTCGAATCGCTAGATCCATAATTGAGGGCAAAAGGTGGAGGGCACAGGAGGTAGAAAAGGGTAGGCGGAATTCAGGAGGGGAAGGGAACAAAGTCCGTCCCCTTTGCGTCCTAAGAGAGAGAGATAGGAGGCCAGAATACGATAATTTATCTCGTTTCACCCTCGTCTTCGCATGCACTAGAAAGCTCAATCTTCCCTTGTCGATCAGTGGTTATTCACATGAAAACCCTTCCATACTTCCATGCTTTACATATAATCCGCATAACACAGGAACCAAAATAATATTTTACGAAGGGGAGTAGGCGATCTCAGGAATCATTTTCAGCATTTCCTTTAAAAAGAATCGGATGGTGAGATTATATTGACTCGTTCATCCCAGAAAATGTGGACAAAAGGAAAACGATGCAAATCGACAGTACCCTAGAGGTTGATTATCTCAGTATTTTAAAATTTATTATCATTGTTTTAATATTATTTTTTACTATTTATAATATATATTCGTCTTATTATTATTATTTTATATGTTTTGTTTAATATTATATGGGGTTCACCCATTCGCCACAATACCGACGTCATGTCGCCACAATAACTGACCTTGGTATTGTGGCGACTCAAGGTTATAATCCTTTGTACAAAAATTCCCAGACGGCTATAAGTCCATATACTTCATTTGAGAAGAAGTCTAAGCGGAATTATATCCAGGAGATATTACGTAATTTATGTAAAAGTAGAGATATGTCCAGCAATTACCTGTGCAAGACTCCTTTCGTTTATGATTCATTGACCATAATAAATGTATTGCCCTCGTATACTCATCATCGTCATGCGTTATATTTTAACTCGGCATAAAAAAGAATTTCATAAAAAATTATTTTATTAGTGATCGTTTTTTTACTCAAAAAGTCTCTTGAATAAATATTTGCAATTGTATTAGTGAACAATCATGCGGCACCAACTTCTTTTCTCCCGTTTGTAAGCATACTGCAGCCACATGAAACGTACCGTTATCGCATATTTCTATGAATAACTTTTTTTATTTATTTCGTAGCAATATTGAAATCAAGTATCTATTTACCGTGAAACAAATGCCAAAAGACCACAAAAATAAGAGAGCGAACAATTGAAATAGTTCGAGATCATGTAATTGGTCAAAAAATATATTCTCCTTATTCTAATTTGATATGATAATGTTCCATTACGTACGTTTGTAAAATCTATGGAAATCATGGTTTTTATATAATTTCTTTTGAATTTAACATTGAAAATCTTATAATAAATATAAAATTAATGCATGCGCAGACGGCTCAACTAACAAACTGCCCTTAGTCTATTTAGTGTATCACTTACCTGTAAGTGATTCCTAAGGTTTAATTATCTGTGGTAGCAAAAATCAAGGATTGATCATTTTTTTTAATACGCCCTGTTTTTCTCATTCACTTATCTTTACATTTTTTTCGAAAAAAATTCCGTGTAAATCAAAAATGTATTCTTAGAGAAATACTGCATTCCACATAAATTTTTTTCAAGTAGAACACACGCCAGTACTTTGCATTTCTTCTCATTATTTTGCTAAAAGTTTTTCGCTATTTTTTTTAATTAATCCACGAAACTGCCGCAGGCTTATTCCATCTTCTTCAAAAGTATGGATCCTTAGTGAGAGCTCCCTCATCCGTGAAACCATAACTATTTACTTTGAATATTGCACAGCTAATCTTAAGAAACTTGTAATTTAGGCCAATCAAATTATTATTATGATTGTTTTGACGTAATCCTTGCAACATATTTTTTATGCATCTGTGGAAAGTAACAAGCGTGCCAGCTAAGAAAATTTGAGGAGAAGCCAGAATCAAATCCAATATTTAATAGCACGACCAAAAATTTTAAGATATCGATATGGGCACAAAAACTTTTCGAAGTAGTTATGTTCTCATTAATAGGTTATAACTCGAAGCGTAGAGTTTTAATGGGGAAACAGGTGTATTTTATGTCTCATAGGTAAACTTTGATGCAATTATAATTGCAATAATTAATAATCCTAAGTTATTATCAGGCTCTAAAATGTCCGTTAACTATTTTTCACAGAAATTGCCATTATAAAATAATTTCTTCGCCATCACTGAAAGTAGACCCGAGATATCCATCTTATTCTATTTGAATGCTTCTAAACCTCAACTGATACTTATCCCCCATCACTAATTTTATAAATTTTTATTCTATCACATAGTACACAGATTGAATTTAATCCAATTAATAAACCTTTTACAGATGATGGGCGCAGCCTGGATGGATAGACTTATCAGTAACCTGTACATACCTCACACTATAACAGGGTGGATTGAGGATGGCTAGGCAGGATGAGCAATTTTTGGTAGGGAGGTATGATAAATACACGTATGTCCACCATCACCTGTACTTTTCAATGCAAGCGGAGGATATGATAAGAGAGGCATGAGAAGAGCTGGAGGCAGGAATGAAAATAGACGGAGAATTCATCACAACATATTTGTGGATAGTGATGACGTTTAAGCAAGCCAAGCGGCAAAAGGATTTCAGTCAATCTTGAGTGCATAACAGAACCAGTTTGAGAAGCATGGGATGACCACCAATCATAAAAAAATAAAGGTATGAGGTTCGCAATAAATAAAAAGATTAAGATAAAGTGTATGAATTGCAGTTAGCTAGGAAACCTTAATCAAGATATAAAGCGTAGATCTGAGGCTGATGATGATATGAGAGTGAAGAAGTATAGAATAAATAGAATGGACAAGTAAAAACTAAGAAGTGTTACGCATGGTAGCCAAAAGACATAAGTTTGTTGGGATAATTTCATAAAATCCAAGAGATCTAAATGCAAACTGATGATGGGGATTCTGGGGATGATGAAGATGTAAATTGAAGGGAGAAAGCTGGAAAGTTGAGGCAGTGGGAAGAAAAGAAGAGGTATTCTGGATTAAATTAACGGAGTTAGAACGGAGCGCCTGGGCCATTGAATACCTACCAAAGGCCAGTTAATATTATATTAAAAAATGGTCAACAACCTTTCTCTCTTTAGATTTACAGCAAGATTTCTACTCTTCTCAATTTTTTTCTTACGACAAACTCTTCAAAAATTCACATTTTCATAAATTGCTTTAATCCATCCCCATGTGAGGTTATCGTTTATACTTTCTATGAACCCATATCTTGAATGTCTCTACATTACGCAAAATATATTTATATTATACCTTAACGAATATTTATGATAGTTAGAGCGCAAATACTCATTTGAATATTTTTTTAATAAAACTGTCAGATGCACTGATAAGTTGAAAGAAGGAAACCACATTTACCACAAAAATTCCAGCCAAAATCCTTATGCGCCAATAATATGCTGCATCAACAGATGAATCGCACAGAGCCTCGAAAATCGGAAACTTGCATGATTTTGCAAGTTTACGTTTGCTATGGACCATATTAATCATTGTGTAAGAATTCCCGAATATGTTTGAGTGCATATTTATATCCGCCTTCGAATTACCCGATTAATGGAATTTCAATACACAAATTCCTTTCATCGCTCAATTGTACTTTAGAGAATCGAGGCAAGGAATGACTGGCCATTTCTTTATCAAGCAATCATACGCGTAATTGGTCACAGCAATAACATTACCTCTCCATTTAATAATCTTGCAACAGGGAGGTGTTAGAAGATGATTCTTCATTACACGAATTTGTTGTATCATAGATTTCGAGAAAGTTTTTGATAAAGTAGGATGTGTTGTGAATATATTACAGAAGATAGGATTGCACTGGAGGGACAGTCGACTTATCCGCTATTTCAAGGATTGTATTCATCTACATTTCTCTTATGGTAAGATTGCTAAGCTGGATGGAATGTCGGAAAAGGGAGTTCTAGGCAGAGCATTAAGACAAGTATGCCACTGATATCTTATCTTTTAAATATATGTGGAGGTAATTGAAAATTGGTATGGGGAATGCCGAAGGAAAGAGTAGATTCATAAAATCAGATTTCCGGATGAGCAAATTTTAGTTAGATGAGTGACAATCATTGCTGGTCACATTTATAAACCATTATGATAGTTAATGGAGGAAAATTAATCAACGGAAAAATAGCAAAGGTTCTCAAGTTTTCGAGAAAGAGGAAGATTGCGTTAAACGTTAAAATTGGAGGGAAAAAACTAGTGAAAGTTAAATAGTTTACCTATGTTGAAAATATTTTGGACTAAGATTGTCAAAGTAGTAAGGATATAAGAAGATGAATATCACTAGGCAAAGAAGTTACCGCAAGGAGAAAGTTGATGGTAGAGTCATTGAAAAAGGATTTTAAGCAAAGATTAGTGAAAACTTTTATATTGAGCGCATTTTTATACGGCGTGGGAATTGCGCTACTGAAGTAAGATGATATTCTGAGATTGGAGGCTTCTGTGATGGGTCTTTTACTACATCCATAACTGACTTTAAACGGTAAACTACCAAAAAGGTAAAATATAAACTACATTTTGGTTCACTCCTGCACAGGAGTAAAACCATCAAAACCTAGGTGAGCGTGAAAAATAAGACTCAAAGGAATAGTATGGACCAATAAATAGGACTGCAACTATTCATCCCAGTATATTAACATTAATTAGGCATAATAATATTTTTCGTGGTATTCTGCACACATTTTTCTACGTTTGGATTTGTTACGACAGTGGGAGGGAAAGAAGCTTTCTTTCAAGATTGGGGGTAAAAAAGAAGCCATAGCCATAGCCATAGGGGAAATAGTGAGTTTGTTGGAAATGAGAATTCTCCAGGAGAGGGGAGTGAAACTGAAAGTTGGAAACGAAGGGAGAAAAGAGAAGAAACGACAAATACTGGCTCAGGGGAGCCGGAAGATTGCGATTGGATGGATTAGGGGCTGGCAAAGGTTTTCAGAACGGTGATATTTGGACGGCATTCTTACCTTCTCGGGAAGGATATTTTCAAACTTTTCCCCTCACCGGTAAATTCACATAAAACCTTTGGTTCCTGACTCCAAATAAGCCTTTTATTTCTTGAATTTCATTGTATATTGGCTAAATCTATTGTTTTATTTCGATAAAGTGGTTAATTTCGGATATCAAAGTAAATTTCTTACTCAGAGATCGATTGAAATTATGGTAGTCGTGAGAGAGTTCACGCATCATAGCATTCCATGTAATAATATCGTATTGCATCATCAGATTAGACCTTAATGCTACTACATTTAATTTATTCATGCTACTGCCATTTAACAACAGTAATCAACCTTAAGGCTGGTAGGATTTTCACAGGCTAAACAGAAATGATTCATTAATTCCCGCGTAGTTTTGAAGTGAAAGTAGTAATAATTATGTCGACATTTTTGCGTGCATAAAACCACTACATAATATGTCTTAGCAAGGAAACTTTCCAACGTATCTACTACTGGCAATGGAATGTTTCTATATTGAGATTACAGTGACAAGGATACCTCAAGGGAGGATTATCTCAAATTAAATCCAGATAAAGAATAATCTCAAATGGTACATACTTATTTAAAGGAAGATTTAGTACATTTGCATGTTTACATAAATTCACATTTTTGCATGGAAAAGGTTACTCACAGAGCTACGATTCTTTGGCTTCCAACAAATTTAGACATGTAGGAAACTTTGTAATACGAGGCATATTCATAAAGTAAAGGCCGTTTGCTTATATTTAAATATTGGCGCTTCATAACACGGTTTTACTCCTGCAGCGCCATACTGATTCATTGAGAAGCTGTAGCAGCATTTGTTTTGTTTTGTTTAAGAAATCGTTTGCTTGTCCATACATGCAAACAACAATGTCCTCGACAGTCGTTGATCCCGCCAGCTGTGAAGTTCGTTCTGTCATACGATTCTTGTATGCAAAAGGATTGTCGGCTGCTGAAATTCATCGGGAGTTATGCTTAGTTTATGGACCTACAGATATCAGTGAAGGAAATGTTAGGCAAAGGTGCCTTGATTTTCAAAATGGACGAACAAATGCCCATGACGAAGAGCGAAGTGGCAGGCCCAGTATTCTGACCGATGAAATTGTTTCGCAAGTGGAACAAAAACTGCGATGTGATCGTCGATTGACGATTAATGGTCTGGATGAACAATATCCTCAACTTGGATGCACTACTGTCTACAATATTGTCACGGAAAACCTCGGATACCACAAATTGTGAGCAAGGTGGGTACCGAAAATTCTCACCGACCACCTCAAAGAACAAAGAATGTTCAGTGGACGAGAGTTTCTGGGTCGTTCGGAACTCTTTGACCGCCCATCGTACAGTCCTGACCTTGCACCTAGCGACTACTTCCTCTTCTTGCACTTTAAACAGCGGCTGGGTGTACAACGTTTCGAAACCGAAGAAGAACTCAAGAACGACGTTGTTAATTGGTTCAATTCTCAGGTGGCGAGCTTCTATGCAGAGGGGTTAAAGAAGCTGGTGCAGCGATAAGAAAAATGCTTAGAAGTGAACGGCAATTATGCAGAGAAGTGAAGAAGGTTTGTAGCTAACTAAAAGTGCCAATAAAATGTGTTTCATATGAGTATATTCATGAGTATAGTCACAGGAGAACTGTGACAAGCGGCCCTTACTTTATGAGCATACTTCGTAGATTTTCAGTGGAAACATCCATCATTTTTATTCATCAAAAACGTATTTATTAGGAAAAAACTTTCATGGAGTTCAGATGGCCATTAGCTCATAAATTTAGGCAGTGAATCAAGTTCCATTAGAGTGATATTGTCAATTGAAGAATTAGAAAACATAGAAGCAATCTACTTAAACTCTGAGGAAGAAATTCTTTATACGAAACGCGAGAAAGAAGTGAAAATGGGAAGTCGAATAGAAGTGGAAATTCCGTTTTCCATGATTATCACGTGAAAAAACGAGTAAGCTATAAAACTCTTACGTTTAGTAGCCATGAGGTTTGGTGAAATGGATTAGAGAATTCGATAACATGCCAGCGTGGGGATTAAAATTACACCGAAATGTTTTATTTTATCATCCAACACCAATATTTCACAGTACTCTTAATTCCAGCTGTACACGAGTCGTGGCACTGGTGGGAAAGGTCAGATTGCGGATTCTAAAATACCGCGTTCCGTAACTTATTAGGCGTCACAGAAATCATTCCGCGTTTGGAGAGTTGCGACGTGTTCAGAATAAAAATTCAACTCAAAATATGCAGACAAATGAATTAAAGAAATGTTTTATGTACTTGGTCCCTCTGGCGCGTGCACTGCATGTTCACATCTATGAGGAATTTGGTCGTTTATATTTCCCAGTTAAGCGAAAAAAAGCGTAGAGGATTTGCTGGGAGGTGAGTAAAAAATTAAAGAGCTTGCCCCTGGGATAAATGACAAGGTTTTTCTCAAGGTGATATATATATATATATACACACACACATATACATATGTATGGAACCACATTTAAAGATTACGCTTTTATCGGATGAAATGGATAAAATAGCATGTAAATATTTTGATGTGATATTCAAGTATGGTTCACATTTCCCTTGATAATACAACCTACAACTGCTTACTGCTACTGACGTAATTTGAAATGCAAAGATATACAGCATAAGCCATTCATTTCTTTTTGAGTTTTTATTGCTAAATAGTGAACTACTTACTACTACTTTTACATTCCACTAATTACTCACTACTACTACTACTGCTTACTAATAATCGCTACTGACGCCAATCGCAAAAATATACGATATACGGCATCCGTTTCGTTTATTTTTTTTATCCGTAAATATTGAAACATATTTTTTAAGCTATAAACATTTCGATAACTTAAGTTAGGAATTTTAATGCGTTTTTTCACTACCTCGTCAATGGAGCATTCGAAACGTTGGGCATTGATTATTTCACAAATATTAATTGGCGATAAACGTGATGTTTTCAATTTTTGTTGGCTTTGATTTGATTTGGTTGGGTTTGATAGTAACTATTAAGTAAAAAGGGCATAAGTGTAACTTATGTAAGTAAGTACTAATAAGTATAATATCAAAAGAATAAACAAAGATAACAAAGACAGTGTGATAATATTTCGGCGGTTCATAAGAGGGAAATGGACAATTGAAGGAGTCCAAATCAATTAATTACTTATATTTTCACCAAAGAGGATAAATCGTACTATTCCAGATTTACACAGAGGTAATTCAGTATGATCTTTTTTTGTCTCATTATTATGAGTAATTTACCCAAGGACTCGTTTTCAGCACTTATATTAATTGCGTTGACCTCTTTCACTACCAGCATTACTCAGTAATTCTTCTCTTCTCTTCAATAATATATTGTTTTCAAAATTTCATTTTTCTTAAGAATGTGTTCAATTAGTTTCCCTCTTCTTTATTGCCTTCTTGCCCACTGATCGATGTGCTTTTCATTTATCACTATACCAATTATATTATATCCACATATTGATTCTTTCTTTACATAAATTCATGATAAACGAAAAAAATTCTATTAGAATTTTCATTAAAAGATTATGGATAAAGAGGCTAAAACAGCTTCGAAAGCAAAACTATTGCTTTATAGGATTTTTAAAAAGAAATTTATCCAGCGTTTAAAAACACACGATTATCATCACCAAAAAAACCCAGCTAAGGTATGTGTTATCTAAATACAAGTTCAATGGCAGCTATAAATACAATCTGTAACAAATAAAACAATAATAGAACATATGTAAGGAGCATAATTTTGATAATTCTTTCGTAAACTCGTAAATTTCAAGTTGTTCAGTTTGTTCAATGTAAACCAAAGCAAGTTGCGAGATTTGACGAAAGGATTTACGAAATGAAAAGAGGAAGAACAAAAATGGAGATCTGAAAAGAAAACAACTTTCAAACGATAACTTCCAAGTTGAATAAACAATTCTTTAAAGTGCTAATAAGTTTAATTCTCGTATTTTTCATCGATTAGTTTTCTGCAAAAATGTAGTTAATTCTTAACAATTTTCAATTTAAGAATTTATATTTCTTTTGCAGACTCTGAATGCAATCTATTCCGTTCTTCGAAAGGGTTCATTCTGCATGTATAGTGTCGCGTGATAGTGATTAGGAGAAGGATCCGCTGCGTTTCGCTGAATAGTTACGGACATCTGCGAACATTTTTAGGGTTCTTTCAAATTAAGACTCTCAAAGTGGGGTCATTTCTAAAGAGGCAGTCAAGAGATTCGAAAATGGCTTCGGAAGGAATTAAAAGTTTTCTGCTTACTTTCAGAAACTTCCATTAAATCTCTTAAATTGCTCAAATTTTGGTGCATCAACCATAAAGTCACTCAAGAAAAATATTCACGCTATATCTTCGAATATGAGGCGATTTTAGTGTAGACCAAGGTTTATTTTTTCACTGCCTAAAATATGAAATGATTTCGTTGATACGGGGGAGAGTCGAAAAACAGATAATAAGCAAAAATTAGTTACAATTCGTTGTCTCGGGCGTGACTTCATGGAATCGACTTAACATACTGAAGAGAGAAACTTTATAATTCCACATTAGACGGACGACCCAGGTTTCGACGTGGCACGTCATCATCTGATGATGACGTGCCACGTCGAAACCTGAGTCGTCCGTCTAATGTGGAATTATAAAGTTTCTCTTTTCATTACAAAAATTAGATAGTTTATTTATGTTCATGATGAAAGATAGAATAGTTATAAATATATACTCAGATTTGTATACAAGATTGGCCATCGAGTACTTTTAAACCGCTTCATTATTGTTTTGAATAATGAATTTCTCACTCCCATATTTTTTCCTATCCATATGTGAAATTTATGACCCAGAATTTAAATGTACGTAGATATTTCAGTCGTTCTTACGTCAGGGTCCCAGTGACCACTCACTTTAAGCTGTTCAATAAGTATGACCAAAATCGTTCTCTGTACCTTGGATATTTCTCCCGCGTGTCTTATATGATCGTCACACAGTTTCCGCATCAATTTGAGCTCATTTTTTTATTTTTATTTCCACATAGGTAGCTTAAACTTCCCACGGTGAAGATGTATCTCGTACAGCTGCCTAATTATTTATAACCATCCTAATAAATGAATCACGGCCTAATGAAAATCCTACGTTGTTTCAATTTTCCATTTCCATGTATATATGGGAGAATATTACCCTTTCGACATAATTATGCATCTTATAAATGACTAAATAAATAGTTAAGTTAAATTCTGAAGTGAAAGCTATAAAAAATGCATAGGCTATCATGCCATTCAAAATTACTCGCATATACAAGGCTTTTCATGAAGGTTTTTGATCACTCCGTGGTATTGCCATAACTAACGAGTTTGAACCCAAAATTTATCCTTGGAGAGTTAATAAGTATTTTCAGATAAAGAATTCATATTTAAACGCCAATAGTAATCACACTGAAACAAAACATTAAGATTATATCTTGTATAGTTACTATAAGTAATCTACCGGTTAAGGTAAGTTTTGGAAGGAAACAACTACCATATTCATATCTTGTCTCTTCTAACAAAACACAAGTCAACATCCTGCACTACAACAAAGCCCCTCTTCATATCCGTATACTTCCTTCTTCCCTTCATTCCGTCCAACTTCCATACTCTACTTTAGCTCATCCTCGTTTGCCTAACATTCTCCTCTCTATCGCTGCCTTCGATATCCCACTGCCAATCGATATGCTTTGTGTCCATTTTTCCTGTCTCCTTAGGATTTCTCCCAACAATCCTATCTCCTCCTCCACCGTAACTAGCACCTCCTCATTTGTAAGATCATATAGTATACAATTATAATATTTAAGACAATACAATATATTATTTTATATTGCCAAGAATTTAACTTTATTATTCTTCATGGCATTTACCAATCGCGGACGTACTAACTCTATCAATCATATTCACATCATAACCATATGCCGTTTCACAAAGATTTGAAAAACTCCCCGTTTTCTTTTATCAGTAGCCTTTCAACAGTTCCCTTGACACCAGTAAATCCATATTCATTACCTTTCAGATTCCAGTCAATTATGCGTTCGGCAATTATTCATCGATGACAACCATTTCGACAGTGGGTTTCATAAAACTCTTCTCTCTGTAGTCACCTCAGTTACCCACTTCTTCCACTACCCTACTCCAGTTTTTCCATGTTTTACGCCTTCCATTCTTGGTTTTCTGCAGTCCTTTCCATCCATTATTTCTTACTTACACTCGCTTCCAAATATTTTCATCCGATAGAACCGTGGGTATCAAGAGAACAAGTTGGCACTACATTCTTAAACTTCAGAAAAGCGTTCGATCAGATATTGATTAATAAGTTGACATATAAACTGTGATTACATGAAATCAATGAAAACGTGCTGCTTTAGCTTTGGGATTTTCTTTTATAACGTAAAAAATTAATAATGCATGTAACTAACTCATATTATCTCTATTGATTTAATCATCTTGGGGAATGTAGCCTTTGTTCTATCGCGGTGAAGCGCGATCGGTCGCCTCTTTCTCTTCATCTGCTAGCTTCAAAGAAATCCATTTTAAAGTAACCAACCAGAACATATTACGTATTCACCGATAATAGGGTAATCAACCTAAATGAAAACAACAAATTGAACAGCAAGGCTCATTCTAGCAATCTCTACTTGGTGTCAGGAGTGGACTCTACCAAGTTTGAAAAGACGTTTTGTATTGATGAATTCAGGAGAAAAGAAAGCATTACACTTTTAAACAGAGAGACCCGGAGGGGAATATATTATATGAATGGTGGGCCAAGTCAAATACCTTGGAGTCATTTTATCGAAGTTGTATTAGGTAAATTGGGGTTCATCAAACGGATAATGGAAATCTCTTGAATAACTTTAAAAAAGTTACGGGGGAAAATCTCCCAGTTCGGTTCTAATCTTTGCGAATGGAAAGACGTCACATTATTATTGAACAATAGCCTTGCACGGGTGACGTTACCATCACGAAAATTGCATTCACGACTTAAACTTCTAGATAAATGCATATCACTCAAGATTAGCACTGACCCGAAAGAATTAATTTTAGGGAATCATTACGCTGGTACACGAGACCACACTGACCTGCCGAAACGATTTATGTAAGAAATCATTTTTCCTCGTTAAATTCGAGACCGTAATAGAAGGTAGCATGCCAAGACAATCGAACATCCTGCGCTCAATTAATCACCAATCTCAAATTACTTAAATGGCCGGCGGTCTTGTACTTTCTGCTACACGCCCTCGTGGCGTGAGACGGCTTGTATGGTAGGATGTTCAACAGCGTGGCGTCCTCTTCGCAATATTTCCAACATACTTCTTCTTACTCTACCCTTGTTAGGAGACTTTACTGGCAATTTTTTGCCTCCATTACCACGATTGTTCTTCTTTAAAGCTATGTTGAGCACTTTCGATTGTGTAATAATCTCTCTTTTCCATGGTGGTTACATTTTCATTTCTCATCACGATGAAATAAATGTTTTCATTTTGAATTATCCCATTTCCATGTTTGCGTTCTCATTTTTGCGTTCGTTAAAAGTATTTTTAAATGGGATAATTTTCTTTGTTTGGGTTATTTTGCTAGCAATATCTTTCCTTCATCTTCCATTAATGGCGATCCTGCTCCCATGATAATTATGCTTCCACTCGTTCATCTTTCGACGTACTGAGCTGATAGTTATGTTACCTTCTCGTTTATTTCCACAAATATCTATTTTTGCATAAGTTGAGTTAAAATTTAAGTTGAATTGCTGCATTATCTTTCCTATCAGCGAATAAATCAGGTCATGAATGGATCAGCAATGCAAAAAGTGTTCATTATGATCAAATCGTAACATTACTGATTCATCTTCCGGCATAAATTTGAAGTTTTCACTAGTTAACCATTAAGTATTAATTGCAACTAATTTGTCATTATAGGCATTACTCATTTTAAATTTTTCATGGCTCGATGCTTTTCCATATTACTTCATCCATCAGCTTAACAATTTTATCAACGAATCTTGTCGATCTTCATCAGTGAAACGCGAACAACGGCCAAATCAGGAAAAGATCGCTGCTCAAAGCATCGACTGTTTTCAGCCGAGCCGGGCCTTAATCCAGAAAGCGAGTGCTTCCCTTCCCTGCAGTCGATCGACTCCAGCCCCACACTTCCCACGCCACTCAACTTCCTATTTTTAACTAAATCGAACGCCTGCCTACGAAATTTTTCGTAAAAGTTTCTGAACGCTCTAGTCATGACTTCATCAAGCATTTAAAGAAATACAATATGTGTATCAATATTTTATAACTCTAATTAGCTCCTATTACTATCTATGCACACTGATGCAATTGACGCACTGTGATATAGATTTTATTGTTAAAATGCTAATGGCTTTACAATGAACTCAATTGGTGATAAAATCATGGTTCTGTCATTATTAAGTGAATATTAAGTTTAAATACACGTATATATATATTCAGCCTTCCATGGACTGCTACCAAAACAGGAATAACCATTTTTGACAAAAAAACACCTCAAAGATTGTTTCATAAAAAATACACTAAACATTCGATCATGTTTATCACGATGAAAGAGAATAAGATTTATCACCCAGCTGTTGAAATCAACGAGCGTTTGGACGCTCTTAAGAAAATATTTGGTTTTCCGATTGCTCCACGTTTCTGAATGGATCATTCTGTTACGAATTAGTTAAAAACTTTCGGGTAGCTTTGGTTGAATGAAATCAGTAAAAAACCAAGGGAAATTGGGAAGAAAACAACATATGACAAGCTTAATTATTGCCGTACATTCATTCACGCCACTCCCACGGACTACAACCTTGACGTAGTTTAAGGGCTAGTGCGTTTCGACGGTCCCTAGACCTGTGCTGGCGAGAGCAATGGTGATCGCTCCTGGTAGGGTCACCCATGCCAGAGAGATCGAAGAAAGGTAGTCCACGCAGCGTCTGTTCCTCTGTGTGGCGGATGGAATGGTGTCTGGCCCCAGTGGGGCGGTCATTGAGTGATGGTGTAAGGTTAAAAACACTATTGAGGAAGGCAAAGGGAAACCGCCTCAATTATAATTCTTAAGAATACAATGATGGATAATATAGATCATATGAATGCTGGCAACTACGGGACTCGGCCAATGTTGAGAACAGGAAAATTAGAGATTGACAAGCGAGAGATGGAAAGAGGAAATACAGGCATTTTAGGTTTATCCGAGGTAAAAGGGAAGAATAGTGGAGATTACCTGAGTGACAGTAACAGAGTATTATACAGCGGCGGGGACTCAAGCCAATGAGAGGTGGCCATAACATTGAACAAAGAGGTAGAAAGATGGCTAGTCAACATAGAACAAGCAACGGATAGAATATTACTAGCAGAGATAAAAGCAGAACCGACGAACTTTGTCAATGTTCTGGTATAAATGCCACCGAGCAATCATAAGGAGAAAGAAGTCGATAGGATATACGATCAATTAGAGGGCATAATCGCGTTTTTTTCTGCTGAAAAATGTTTGATAGTGATGGGGGATAAAAATGAGGTGGTGGGCGAGGGAAGAGATGGTGATGAAATGGGGGACTACGGTTTAGGCACGAAAAATGACCGCGAGGAGAAAGCAATTGAGTTCTGTAGGAGACAGGGGTTAATCATCACCAACACTTGGTTTCAACAACACAAAAGGCGTAGGCATACATGGAAAATGCCAGATGACTCAAAAAGGTATCAGTTAGGCTGTATTGTGGTTAGGTACAGGTTTGGGAGGAATGTGACAAATTGGCACAGCTTCCCAGGAGCGGATGCAGACTCTGACCTTAGTTTAATTGTTAGAATTTTTACGTCCGTTTGAAAAAGAAAAGACAGGTGCGGCGAGTCATGGAAAGGAATTTAAAGCATCAAACGGATTGACAAGGAAGGAGTATCCGCAGGCTGTAGAAAAAATCATCAGCTGAGTACTGCCGAAGAAAAATGGGAATGTATCACGAAAGGGATATCGAAAGCCGCGACAGACACTACAGGAACGATTAACGGGAAAAGGACAAGGACACCATGGATCACGGATAAGATGATTACAAAGATAGATGAGAGAAGAAGATGGAAAAATGTAAAAACAGATTTAGGCAAAATTCAGTAAAAATAGTCAAACAATAAATTGAGACGGGCCACAAATGAAGTAAAAGAAACATGGTGGAAGACGCAGTGCGAGGATATGGAAAGTTCGCTGAGAAAGGGTGAAATTGGTGCGCCATACAATAAGGTTAAGTCACTATCAAGAAGTAAGAAGGGAAGATCTGTGTTAACAGAGATAAGTCGGATAGGATAATAGATGATGCAGAAAAGAAACAAGAGAGACGGAAGGAATATATGGAATAACTCTATGGTAAAAAAAACTTAGGCCAACAAGGATAGACAATAAAAGAGAACATGACGTAGGGGACGATAGCTTATGTCCAGGCATACTAGACGACGAGATAGAAAAGGCATTAAGGGAGATGAAACTAAATAAGGCCGTTGGGGTACACAACATTCCTGCGGAAATACTAAAAGGTTTAGGAAAATTTGGGCGGAAGAATCGGTATAGACTGATTCGGGTATCTATCAGGAACGAATCTGACCTGGAGACTTTGTGACATTAGCGTTAGTTCCCATTCCAAAAAATGTAAAGGCTACATCATGTGAGGAATACAGAACAATAAGTTTGATATACCACGCAGCTAAAGTTGTTCTCAGGATCATCAACAAAACGATAGAGAATAAGGCTAATGATTACTTTGGGGCCAATCAGTCTGGGTTTAGGAGGGCAGAGGTACACGTGATGCCATTGCAGTCAAGTCATTTTGCCCATTATCACCGGTGCTGTTCAACGTACATGTGGAGAAAATGATAAAAGTGGCATGGGAAAAATTGTTGGTAGGAATGAAAGTTGGAGAGAAATACATAAAATCGGTTATATTTGATGATGACAAAGCTCTAATTTGTCAATCAACCAAGGGGTTGCAACCATTACTGAGTGAATTGCAAACTAAGTACGATAGATATAAGATGAGAATCTATATTAATAAAACAAACTTTATGCGATTTTCCAGAAAGGAAACGGCTAAGTTAGACATTAAAATAGGAGGGCAAAAATAGAGCAGATAGTACTCATATGTGGCGGAAGTGCTTTGGACCAACAGTACCAAAGTAGTAGGTACGTAAGGAGAAGAATTGCGCTAGGCAAAGAGGCTTTCACAAGGAGGAGGGAGTTGGTGACAGGGACGTTGAGTAAGGATGTGTTAAGAAAAGACTCGTAAAAACTTTGATATGGAGTGTAGCTATGTACGGTGCGGAAACATGGTCATTGAAGCAGGATGATAAAGTAGATCGGAGGCTTTTTTAAATGTGGGTGTGGAGAAGAATGGAGAAGATGAAATGGACCGAAAGGAAAATAAATGAGGAAGTACTAGGGATGGTGGACGAGGAAAGGGGTTTGTTGGGAGAAATCCTAAGGAGGCAGGAAAAATGGATGAAAGGTATATTGATCGGCAGTGGGATGTTTAAGACTGTAATTTAGGGGACAATGCTGGGCAAGCGAGGAAAGGGCAGGAACAGGAGAGGGATGTTGGACCGAATGAAGGGGGGAAAGAAGTACACAGAGATGAAGAGAGACCTGATGTCGAGTAGGTTGCTGGATTGGGTTTTGTTTGGAGTTACAAAATATTTATTTGGTAGTTGTTTCCATCCAAAACCTACATTAACCGGTAGATTACTTAATATTAAATATATATTCACGAGCTAGGAAACAATTCAAAATGCGTATTATAGCTACTGCCAACGTCCACCACGGTATGTACTACTACCCGGTTTAATTCTATACTTTTTTCCAGAGTTGATAACAGCTTAATGTCATTTTAGATAGATACTATATTTGGTCTATGTACTCATTCCTCATCTTAGATTATTTCGCATTTGAAAATATACTGACCAGAGAAGTGTTTTGTCAAAAATCTCATAAAATATAGTGGAAGGTACATTAGACCTCGTAGTTATTTGCCGAAAACGTTTCACTATTCACTTTAATAGTATTTGATTTCGGTTTTCGTTTCACCAACGGTTAAGGTTGACTCTAGCAATCAATTGCCAACTAACCCTAGGCTCGCGTCCTGCGTGCCAGTTTCAGCCTGGCCAGGCCCCTTACGAACCTTTTCAACCCACCTGTTTTTAGCCCGCCCACCGGTAACGTATCTTTTTTTTGCGTAATCACCTTCACAAAGTTTAATAAATAATCATATTAGCCATGAAAATGAAAACTATGATTAAAAACAAATGAATATTTTGGTTCCTCACTTTTGTATTCATAGTTCATCGTTTTCAACTTGCTGAAATTGAATCTTTGATTTAACAATTTCCAGAAATCTAACATTTCGTCCTCGACAGGAATCTCATTTACGACTGCTTGATGAGAAACAAAGCTCGCACTCCAGTTTTTCACGTCGATATTTCCGCAAAAAATAAAATAAGGACCCTTAATGTAAGGGGAGAGTAAATGGTGTGCACCAATCCTCCGATGGTGAGGACAATGCGAGAACTTAACGGCCGAGCGAGCCGCGGGTGGTCGATTCCGGACGGGGAAGACTGCGGCGAGAGGAAGGAATAAATAGACCGATGGCGAGGGGTAGAAAGAGGGACGGGAAAGAAAGAGAACCAAAGCGAAGAAAAGAGAAAAGCGGAGAAATGGAAGGGAGGAGAGAGAGGGAGGGACAGACGCACGCTTGCAAGCCCATTAATCGTCACCGTTTCACACCTGGCGCCGAAGTTTTCCGTGACAAAAGAAATAACGTTTGTGGAGGGAGGATCGGGAGGGTGGGTGGCGGAGTGGGTGGAGAAGGCCTGTCGCGAAATGGAGACAAAGTGATGGAGACAAAATCCCCTCACCACAGACACACGTGCGAGGACGTCGCCCACCCTTGTCGTCCCTTTGGGGCTCCCTCTCTATGTATGCGAGTCAAGGGACTAAATGATGGAGGGAGAGAGAGGTTTGCGTGAAGAGGGGAGCGTTTGGAGGGTGGGAATGGACTGGAAGCCTGGAGAGGAAATGCATGCGTCAAGTGTTAAACCACAGAATCATAACCGGGTAGGGGAGAATCCAGGAGGCATGTGATCGCTGGGTGGGACGGAATAATTTACGAAGCACGCTTCAACAGTTCGTTAACGTCGTTATGTGCTAAAGCTTCGGTCTCGGAGTCGAGGCAGGTAAGGACACTATTCACGTAATGCGACTTCGGGCGAATTTACGCATGTGGAACTTTTAAAGGCCTTCTCTGGGCTTCAAATTATAACTGACAGATGGCATACGCATAGAAGCTGCTCAATGAAGAGAAAGAATCAATGAAAAATCTACGCGGTCCTTTCTTGGAACCCACACCAATTTACAGCAGAGATGAAAATAACAATCATCAATTTAATAAAACGCTAGATGTATGAACTTAGCAGTCCGTAAGCACAGAGAGGACAGAAACACTTCATAAAAATGCCTTTCAATGCATTGCTCAACCAGCCCTGTCCTTTGAATCACGGTCTTATCATGGCATGAATAATTTTAAATAAAAATGATATTTTTGTAGGATAGTGTACAAATTGCGTCGCGGTCATCTTTGACTTAACTCCTGTCGCAGCGGTAAAGATAAAATGACTCCAAAGTTTGCAACACAGAATTCTAAAGCCACGCAATATCGTGACCCTTATGCAAGTTCATCAATAAGAGGGATAACCGAGTTGCCTAAAACATTTCGTAGCACGAACTTTCACTGAAAGTAGTCACGTTCATAAATTTCTTTCCACTGTCTATGAAACAATCTCCAGGTCTCCAGACTTAAAATTAAAAATTTGCAGATTTTTGAACATAACTAACTTATACTGATTTCACATATCTAAGAGTTTATGTATCTGTTACATTATTTCCTTTTTTCTGCTGAAGACCGCATTTGACTTCAATCAGTACCTGCATCAAAAATTGAATAGTTATGTTACTGAGAACATAATTCCATGCAGTTTCCTTCAAATGTCAACACGATAATTTATTCGCAAAGAGAAGGGTTTTTTTCTTTCGCAGATAAATCTTTATGAGACCAGTTCAAAACATTCGAAAATTGAAGCCGTAAACCCGTCATAGATCTCTGATCTCGTTTCGTCATGCGACGTGTAGCTACTGAATTATGAGGCACGTACGAATTCAACCCCACTTCAGTGCAAATACATGCAGAGTCGAGACGTTTACAAGAAGTGTAACCGAGCATCCGGCCGCAGTCGCTCTACTCCTAATGCTTAAGACACCATTTAATCCCGTGTGTTTCTTCTTTTTAACAGCGCTACCACATGAAGGTCAAACCGCGGTTCAGTCAAGGTTTAGCCATCATTACGTGGAAGATGCCCAATGTGGCCGTCTATTCTGAAACTGTCATGAGCACAGTCACATTGCCGTTATTACCATACTGATACTCCCTGCTCTAATTAACTCCTCTTCGACTCATTGAACAGCCCCCTCAACGCTTATAAATAAAATAAAAATAAAATTCTCACAGAACAAACGCCAATTCGATTAATCAATTTAAATAAGCATCGGCATATCCTTAGTGACCCATACAAAACTCTTTTGAAAACTTGGGTACAAAAAATTCAAATACAGGACAGTTAATACTGCATAAAATTGTATTACCACCGAAAATCGAAAGCTACATATTTTTTATTCAATGGAGGGACATATTACTTATTAATTTCTTTTTTTAACTCTTAATCATGCTAAAATTAGCAAGAGTATGCTTAAGTTTTCTCATTTCGGGTGAAATTCATATACCTACTTCAATACCCTGATTTCTCGTGCCTTGCCGATTTCAATTCAAATTCAGTTGCAAACAAAATTTAGTTGGATCAATCGTATCTCTCTTCTGGAGCAATAAAAAACCCTCTACCTTCCGCAGAGAAATCTAAAGAGACGCAAGACAGTTTGCATTAATGTTGAAGCAAATTATCCAAGCTTGTCTCTTTAGCTATCACGTGGCAGGTGTTTTGATTCACCGCAAGGCGTGATGGTTGTGCTGTGTGTCGGCAATCCATTCACGTCATAAGCAGCCAAGGCAATGCTTACATGTTCCGCAAATTGAGGGGCGGAAGACAGGCCTTTGCTCTCCTGGGAACATTTGTAGTCCCTAGGATTGAATTAATTACACGCACACGGCGGAATAATGAAAATCAGGAATCATTTATCGAGCCATCACTAGGCACAGACGAATATTTGACTTTCTAATTACACATTTAATTCGCATCATCTTTACTCCAAGTGAAAAATTTTATTTGACACATTGACGGAATAAAAGAGTAAGTTTACTTTTATACGCCAAAAATGGGTTTCATGTCACTCAAGAGGCATTTGTTTTTTGATTTTCTGTCGGAATGGAACATACCATTTTCTCTACATTATTTTTGTTCCTTTAAAAGTCCCCGTGCATTTTACGAATAAATAGTTTAAGTAAATTATTTCCTCAATTTTCCCTAAATTCAACTTTTATATCCACTGTTATAAATGTATGAATGACTCGGCGTTATACTCTTTGACCAAAATACATCCCATATAGGTAAGCTGGCTCAGCAGCTTTTGCCTTAGCCCTTCTATCTTTCTCGAAAACCACAAACTTTTTCTTGTATTTATTATAATCCCAAACCACGTGTAATAATTTTCTAATGCACAAATTCTAATGGCTAACTAAAGCTTGAATACTCGCAAACCTAACTGATTTTATGAATTTCTCACCGACTTACTTTCCCAACTCCAAGTTCTTTCCATACCTCTTTTAAAATGTCCTTCATGTACACGTTGACAACCACTAGATACGAGTACGAGTATATTGGTCACTCTTAGGCAGAGCAGGTGGGAGTTGTGGATGCCCATCCTGGCTCTCCATCCACCACTAGTACCTGAGCGGCCTGAGATACAAGGAAAGGAAAAAGTAGGTCATACCACTTATGGGACAGACAAGATACTTGTATATGAGTTGATATATACGGTTGATATCAGTCGCCTATGCCTCAATTCTACTTTCATTCATACTTCCCAAGCTACTCTAACAAACACATTATCAAACCTCACGTAGCGAAGAAATACATCGTGCTTGCATTCAATGTTCCTTTCTTAAAGTGACATCATTCCTGTGAAACTCATCATCCCCAAAGTCATCACCTGCCCTCCTATCCATCCTCTTATTTTAATCTTAAGTGCCACTTTAGTTGCGAGCGAAATCAAACTTAATGTTCTGTATTTCTTAATGTTTATATTGTTATATAGCTTCACACATGGCTGCCTGTCCTTTTTTTGGATGATTTGAAGAAATATTTCGGTTGAATTCCTCTCTCATTAATGTAAAATAACAGAAAAATACAAACAATCCTTCTCCCTCCATTCCCTACACTCTTAAGGAGTTTCGCGGAGATCCTATCTAGCTACAAGGCCTAATACGAGTTCAGTTCCGAAAATGTTCTTTCAACCTTGCAATTAAGTATGCCTGGACCAAAGCTATCCTTCTACGTGTCACATTCCCTTTCTTTGGCTAAACTTACTGACTCTCTCATTATACTTATCTCTCTGTAATATTTCCCGAGACAATGAATAATTTACCTCGCGTATCTTTGATAGTGTCCACGGATTTTACCTTCCTACTACCTGAAGGTGCTATTACTTTTCTCAACAGTGCATACATTACACTCTTCTCTCGCAAACTCTCCACGTACTCGAACTGTCTCTTCCACCGTGCTTCTTTTGTTTTATTAGTTTCCCGCCTCAGTTTAATATTCAAGTCTTAACTTCTTCCTCCAAATTCTTGTGTTTACATTCTTCCATTTCCTTTTCTCTTCAATCTTATTCATTATGGCTCCTTTATCATTTTACTTTTTACTGTCCCTATCGTTTTGTTGGCGACTTTCAATATTATTTTTTTGATATGCTCCTATCTTCTTACTCATTAATTTTTTTATCTCTTTCTTTTCCATTCCGGTGAATGCTTCTACAATAAATTTCCTCATCCGTCTTTCCTGTTTTACCCTCTTGAAACTGAAGGTTCATTTTATTAGCACTCAATCATAATCTAAATCTGGATCAGACACCGGAAAACTACAAATTATTTACGATATTTCTAATACCTTGCCTAATTATATTCTAGTCATACTCAACCGATATCTCCCTGTATTCCTGGAATTTTCCACGAAATCTATTTTCATTGTGACGGTTAAACCATTTACTTGTAATGATAAAACTATTTCTCCTGTAGAAGTCATCCTTTCTACCCGCATTCATTTCTTATTCCTAAGCCACAGTTTCCTATCTTAAAACTACCTCCCCCTTCGCCCACACCCGCGTTCCAATTCCCCATCACAATTATTTGTATTATTTAAATACCTTTGCATAAAGGCATTGTAAGGTGGTGCAGAGGTACCTAAAATCGCAAATAATTTTACCCAGAATAACAAAAGTAATTATTAATAAAAGCAATCATTCGAACAATCATTCATAAAGTCAAAACTAACCCGTTGCATAAGGGTATTCAAGGTGCCTACATAGTAAGTACCATCACACATGACACAGCATCACACTCCGTCCAAAATTACGCACTATACAACATCATACCTTGTCTAAAATCATTCACCGGTAAACATCACCCACTATCATATCCTAAATTCTCACGCCGTCCACATCACTTATAGACCAATATCGGAAACAGACATTGTAAAATTTATCCCCCGGTCCTTTTTCCAGTGGCTGTCTTACACCTACATTTAAAACTCCTAACGTTTTATGAAAAGGGATAAAAAAAAAAACTCTCCAGATAGCTGATTCAATTCAATGATACTTTGATTAAAAATTAAAACTTTTTCACTGATTTTCCGTGTTCTATTTTTATTTTAAAACTGTGATCATGTTCCCCCTAAAAATTAGTTTTCTCTTTTTTCTTGCTTAATTCTTCCCACGATTCCTCTCCTTTTAGGGATATCAAATGTGTTCTACTAGGGACACATGCAATTATTTCATCTGGTTGGTTGTATTTAATGACTATTTCTTCCTCCCTATGGTTACTTTTCGGTCTCTAGACATAGACTAATTCCGTTGGCTCAGCATTAACCTCTACCAAAAGTTTTCTATCACCTACCTTCTCTATGCTTACCACGCTCTTTTCTGCCTTGCTTTTTAATATAATGTCTACCCCTTGATGGATATTTTACCTTCCACTGTGTAATACTCTATGACCAGAAATCCCCATTATGTTTCTTCTCCTCGGTTCATATTTTCCAATTTCCTAAACAAAATCCCAAGATAATCCTAACATTTGAAGTCACTATTGTAACTGGTTCGGTTTTTTCCTTTGTCTTATTTTCTCCAGCTCTTTTCGATTATTTTTTACGAGGATTTCGCGCGTTGACGACTGCGGGACCCTTACCTTGCTCCTCCCGCTATCGGGCAAGAAACATGGGCCAAGCGCGTCGAGTCCTCTCTTTACCCCTCCTGTTACGGCCAAGTTTCAATTATATATTTGATTACATCACATTTTCCATTGATGAATTAATAGAGGTGGTTTCTCATTGCCTTCCTCAAGAGTGTTTTTAACGCGGCTCCAGCCCTGAAGCCACGCCGCGGCGTCTGTGGTCATACGCCATTTCGGATGCCTCACTCAGGAACAGACGATGAACGGAATACCTTACGTCTGGCTCCAACCCCCTTCAACCTATCTGGCTGGTGTGGGTGACATTACCAGGAGCAATATTCATTTCTCCAGCCAACAGAATCCAATGGGTCTTCAGAACACACAAACCGTTCCAACATGTTACCGTTGTAGCGATGGGGGCAAACAATACCGTCACAAATTAAGTGCATACTTGAAAGCTCACATTCTTGAAATTAACTCTCCAGTTTTGGCAAAAAATACCATTTATATCCAACTCAATTTGAGGCTTACGACGATACTGTGACGTAATGAACAGTGTCACTTCCCACAAGCACCTGTACCGACAACCGAACAATCCAAGGGGGATGTCAACGTTTCTCTCCACCCTCAAAGAACAAGGGACGCTCGCCCACCAATGGGAACTGAAATCTTGAAATTTTACCATCTTCCTTCAAAATGACATCAAAAGCTAGGTACGCACGTGCGTAGTAGCATTTTCACCCCTTCAGGTTCCTCTCCTCCCGTTCACAGCCTCTTCAGGGGATCCACGATGGCTGGAGCAGAGCGGAATTTGGATAAAGGTTCGGGTGGAACTCCTTAATCCATACAATTTCCCTTTCACTCCTCCCTGCGATACACTCTCGTTCCCATGGTAGCTCTTTCCCCTCAATCTGTCTCCTCCAAACAACCCGAACACTTTCTCGTCTCTACAACAACACTCCCCACCCTTACGTCAAGGCATGTGCGAAACTGTGACGAAAGGACTTCAACGTGCGGTGTCCATGTGATATGGAAATATGATGCTCCCCAGTTTTGCTTGGTTAATTTCGATTTCAAATTGGTACGAGTAACTTTGGATGCCCGTTTGCCACATTCTATGACTAGATCTCCCTATTATTTTTTTAAACACAGGCTATGTGAATAACAATCCCAAATTTCAATAGTATCGAATACAGCATTATTTACAAGTAAATCTATGTCGTCCATACGGAGTCAACATAGAGGGGAGTTGAAATACGAACACCCACACTTTACTTCAATACTTGATTCATTACGAGTTCGTTTTCTAATGCCTACGTACATTTGCTTATTGTTGTTTGAATGTTACCTTCTATAATAAGGTTCGTCTGCCAATTTGAAATTCTTCCATGACAAGGCTACTTTCATAACGACCTCCATTGTGCCTCATGTGCGTAAAATTACTTTTCCTATCTCTTTCGTTAATATATTGCAAAGACCTCTCTTCCAATGTACTAAAAATGAGATACATCTCATACTGTATCCATATGATTTTCATCCTTTATGGACTCACCATAGTTTCACCGCTTCCAACCATTTTGTCATCACTTGAAGTAAGACCCATAGAAAAGTAAAATCCATGTTTCCTTAAGTTGTCTAAATTTCTTTAGCAGATATTTCTAATAATACAAATATTTGTGCTGTATACTATTTCCTTATTGCTTCTTCCAAAGCTGGTCATTTCGGCTTCCTATATTAAATATTTTTCTCACTAGTTCAGGTGTGTGATTTCCTAATTTTATTTTAAAATTCCTCGATTCGGCTGCTGTAACCCATTTTCCTTTTCTTCATTCGGTTATTACGAGGATATAGTCCTCGCCCGTATGTGAATGCATCCTTGAAAGATTTCTTCCTCCAATGCAAACAGCTTTTGATTATTGACTTAAACTCCCCCAAGGAGTTAATTGTCACCCTGCAATTTTTCCCGATTACCTGCAGGGGATTTAACACAGGGTGTATAGTGGAAAGCGGCTTTTCGTATTTTACAATCGTTATTTTTTTCTTGGTCGGCTGCTCTCCCTTCAAGGACCCATCGGCTGCAGATCAACTCTTTTCCATCAGAAATCAGAAGTATTCTTTTTCCATGTAAATTAAATTTCATCTTTTCATATTTTCATTTTTTTCAATTCCTTATCCTTATTCAAGCAAGCCGAAGAAATATATTTATCATCTCAACCATATTATTTTATATTCTAGATTCTCTACTTTCACCATCGTTGATTTATGACTCCTGTTCTCAATGTAAAGCAGTACATTCCTCTATTGGTGTATTTCCCCAAATTTTCTCCAGATTACATAAATCTATATTCAAAGCATTTATCCACCCAAATTCAAAAAATCTGTCTGGTAATTTAAATTGACTTTGTACGAAAAGACAGGACTCCCTCTTACTCGCGTTCCTCTGCTTCCCTTAAATCTGAATTGATATTCATTTAGTGGGAAGAATAATCTCCTCTAAAAGTTCGTCACCATTCCTTCTCTTGATTTTATGTCACGAAGCGTTTCCTCTAGGGAAGTAAAAGTCTTACTTCCGTATTAATTGGTTTCGGGGGCACTTCCTAACTTCCTTGTGTCTCGTTTGCAAATAGGTCCGATACTACATCGTTAAATTAAACTCGGAATAAGTCGAACGTCTTCTTTCTTGTCTTCTACTACAGCAAAAACAACGAACGAAGCGATTCATATAAACTATTGATTTTTTTAAGTTTACCTTTCTACAAAATTGTTAACGAAAGACCCAGAAAAGAAAAATGATAAGCTCTGGAAAAATGTAGAAAATGATGAAGAAAAAATGGGGGACTGAATAATTAGCAAATAAACCCAGCAGAAGAGATCAAGGGAAACGTAGGCCAGATGCAGAAGAAGAGAAAAACTAATTGGATACATTGTAAGGCCCAAATTTTGAAAATCGCAATGTAAGGAACCAAGAATGGGAAAGGCGATAGAGGATGGCAAATAATGACGTTCGAGTACCATGCGAAGGAAAATTAGCAAAAGGAAAGGCTCAACCTCAAAGTCCCAAACCATATTCAAAATGAAAATACCCTTTTGCACGATCTAGAAAACTTTATATTATCTCCTCGCGTGTCGCCTGTTTATCTTAGTTCCTGTTAAACGGAACACAAAAAGTTTGGTACGACAGTTACTAAAGCTCCGAACATTACACAGGGGAATTAAGAGTCTGTACTTATTATTTGCATTGATAATACAGTTTCCCACATATTTTTTTTTTCGAAATACTACCTTAGAAATAGAGATTAACTTTTCACCAAAATTCCGGATAAATATCGGAGTAATTCGTATCCACCACAAACATTTCAAGCGGGAATATGCAGAGCTAAATCAAAGTGCATCAACGAGATGAGTTGTTACTAAAATTCAAATGTCCACGGAAGAGACATTCCACCTTATAATTCAAATTTCTTCCATATGATTTCAACCTTTCACTCACAAGAAAAAATTATCACCACGATGAGAAGGAAAAAATATTTTCCGGGCGATTCAGAAGTGGCCTATGCAACGCTCAATGGATTTTATTTGTTCGCTAAAGGGAACGCGTGAATGGACCCCGAGGCGCGCAATGTGCGATATGAATTTCTAATTCGCCCATTTACACCGGGATTCCGATCGATACAGCGACAGTTTGGCGACATTCAATTCACACCGCAGTGCAACGTTCGATTTCAAGCATAGCAAAGCCCTCTATATGCCACATTCCGTCCCACGTGCCCGGAGGCGGAGACGTGGAGACATGGAGAGAGGTTCTGTGTGAGTATGTGTGTAAGAGATGGAGAGAGACGGAATGATCGCCTGCCACTCCACCCCTTCGCCCATCAACCCCATTGCGGCAAGGCGTGATTTACGGGCGCCCCATGGATCACAAAACTTGTCCCCACTCCGCCACCACCGTGGCTGCCAATCGCGCTGCGTGCCAATCTCTCTTCCTCACTCACTGTCTGCCTCTCTCTCTCTGTCTCTCTCTCCCGAGAAATAAAACTCAACGATCAAACGGTGGATTCCTGTAGACGCCGTATCTCGCCTCCCCTCGTGTTTCCCGGAAGATAGACCCTGGAGTGGAGATGGGCCCCAAGGAGTTGGGGAACCTCAATTCCGTGAAAGTGACATATTCGGCGGGCTCTATCAACGAGACGCACCGCAGGGACAACACCCCGATACGCGGACGGTGCACTTCAAATGTTCTCCATAGGGTAGGTACTCAAACGGGTAGGGGGGGGGGGAACACACTGCAAATTCTGCCACCCACTTCACTCCAGGAAACCCATACGGTCACAAACTGATCGCAACATCGCATAATCCTCTTTTCACTGATCGCCAACTCAATAAGATCAGATCTACTGCTTAGCTAAATCTTTTTATTTATTGCATAACCAGCCAACTGAGTGGCATCTTGTGTTTTGCTTTAGGACGCAATCCATTAAAATAGGCCGCTTTCAAAGTGAAAGTATATGGTAAAGATGATAATGATAAGATATATGAAAATCGTCATTGCAGCCAATGAATTCATCCAGATGTCAAATCAGTTTCCGAAAGTAATATTTCCACAACAATACAATTACTTATTCCAAAATCTCCCCGAATCGGAGATGGCGTGCAACAATCATGGTCGGTAGTGGCATAGAATTTCCACGTTCATAATTGTAGATAAATACTTTTCCATTTAGTATGTGTGTATGTATGTATGTGTGAGTATATATATATATATATATATATATATATATATATGTAATGTCGTTATTTGTGTGTGTGTACACACATATACACAACACATTCAATCACGAAAACCTGCCAAACAACTGCAATATATTCATACGGGTAAACTTATGGTGAAAAGAAAAGGAAACAAATAATGAACAAACACTAGGGCAGTGGGGAAGGTAGAAGGGTGTGCATTCCAAGCCTATGAATATATCTATGATGTGATATAAATCAAGCATATAAAGATTTCTATGTAGGGCTAAAATAAAATAATGAAGAAACTCCAATAACTAATTAGTGTGATCCAGTCATATACGAGTTTACCAGTATTATGAATTTCGTACATAAGAATAGAAGTTTCATTTTGAGCTAAAAAGAAAAAAAATATGGCTCCATTCTTAGAGTAACTCGTATTCAATGAAACCGACACTTTTACTTCTTCGTATTTTATTTTAGCTAAAATGTGACGCGTAATCGAAAATCTTGCTAATACAAACTTTGAAACCTGATGTTACGCACAGGTAAGGGCTTCTTATGAATAGGAATACAAAATCATTTCCTATATCTAATATCTGTTCCCGTACCTTCATTTTATTATGATTTCATAATTTCACTATTACTGATATATAATAATAAAAATGAAAGAGTTATTATGTCGATATGAAAATAAGAGGTAGCGTGCGAAAAAAATTGAAATATTTGAAAAGATACAAATCTTTGAAATGAAGCTTCAATAGTTAGCAGTAGCTCAGATAACGATGCTGGATAAATAATGTGTTGCATGGTTTTCATTATTGACAGAAGTAACTAGCATCACAATAATAAACCAACCAATCATAAAAATAAATTTTCATTAAAGTATTGAAATATAATAATATATTTCATCGTCATTGACTGTGAGTACTGGTCAAATTAAGTATACTAACATCCCGAACAAATTGAGTTGGCGTTCCCAAAATGATGATACACGCAATGTCCCTGGCGGAAAAGGTGTAAGATTAAGGTCATTAAAAGAAATTGTACTAACGCAAAATGAAGACAATATTTTGAGAATATTAAACTTAATTTTTTGAATTGAAGTTAATGCAATAGTGAAAGATTGGACAAACATTCAACATTGAAATATTAAGGAGAAAAGAGGGAGGGTGTGACAATTTTTTAACGACGGCTCTTTTTGTGAAGATATTCACCAAATTCGTAAATCAGTCTCTTACATTATTTCATTACTACCATTGTTTGGTCTTAAAGAGAACATAAAAACATCTTGAATAGAAATACCTCGTCAAAATACTAATGAAACGTATTCGCACACCACTAAGACAATTGGCGCCAGCTGAAACGTACAAATGATCAAGACGGCACATTGTTGATAATTTGTTATTAAAGTGCTCCACATTCATTCATGAAAGCAATGTCGCTGCCATTTATTAAATAGTTAATAAGTGTTTCCTTGTCGCCTAAAGAAAAGAAACTCGTTAGTGATTGGCCAAATCAGTTCAGCCTCTCCCACAGGCATTAACGAACCCATATTTCTTTCCCGTATTCTTATTTTCCCGTATTTCATTCACTATTCATGCTGACCAAAAAGATAAGAAAATAAAGAAGGGTTTCAATTACATCCGCATAAAAAGTAAATATTTACAGAGTTCAGTTTCACGTCCAGGAACCATTTTCCCAGCAAAATGCTGTCTCTTCGGTTGTACCCGTATGCTTGGGGATCAAATAGGCACGCCTTAACTACAGATAATTATGAACTGCATAACATTGCGAAGTACCCAACCAAATTTCTTCACTACTGAAAAATATACCAACCAGGATATCAATAAGGCAGAGTTACTTCCCTTGTGCATTGGGCTTTACAATTGTGTCACGAAAATTCACAAAATTAAAGTTAAATGATGCTCGCCTCGAAAGGACAGACGTTCGAGAGAGGTCACCATGTCCTTATGTGAAGTTCCTCGCTGCCAGAATTGTGTCCCTTCCCACCGGGCGCCAGTAGTAGACACAATATGCACGTCTGTGTGATACTAACACGACAGTTTTTCGGTTTCCATTACACAGGCTCTTTGGCGTGCCATGAATATTCAATTAGAGATTCGTGTGGGTTACCTTCCTCCACTTACTTCCCCCTCTCACCTTCCCTCTTACTCATACCCCCCCTTTCATCTCCCCCCCCCCGCTTCCCTCACGTCCCTTCCCCGTCCTCATCCAATGATCTCCAAGGTATACTATATCTCTCCCTCTACTATCTCTCACGCTCTCTCACCCACATTTTGCTACCCTCTTTTCCATGCTCTCCCCCCAGCCCCCCCCACACCTCTCTCCCGACCTGCGCCCTTGTCCCTTATCTCTCTTTCTCCTCCCTGCCCCTCCTGCACTCGCTCCTACCTTTGAGAGAGGTGCCCTGGGAAATTTAATGCTCTTCCAGAAATGATAATGTATAGTAATGGCTGCCCAGATTTCACGCTACCTCCGGTTGAGCTACGGCGCATAAGCGGATTTTTTGGGGAGATGCTGCTCGATTGTCTCCCGGCATGGCGCGAATAAAACTGGGCGTCTGGGAAAAGAACGTCATTAATATTGTCACCAGGGGCCCGCAAAGCATTGCAGGTGGAACCTGACTATTCCATCTGAGAAGATGGCCGTCTCGGAATGTGGTCAATCTGTGTCGCGTTTTTTGTATCATCGAATGGGGAGCTTTGAGATTTACCTTTGTGTGTCATAAAATTTGTTTGCGGCGAATCTTGTGGTCACTAGGGTTTAATCCCAGTGAAAAGAGTTTGACAGAAAAGAAAATAAATCAACGCTACAGAGTTTTCGAAAAAATTGGGGCTCCGTTCCATTTTTCCGTTTTCAAGTACGAGTTCTCGAGTGGAGTATGCAAAACAGAGAAAAGCTTTTTCTGGCGGTCCAAAATAAGGTCACTCCTAATCAAAACAGCGACAAAAAGGCATCAATTGCGCTTTCCAGTATGCTCTGTTAAAGTACTAAGACCAGAGAGACAAGAAAATAAACTTTTTTCAGATATTCAAGCTAAGGTTACATATGAGCCCATTGGAGTAAAGGTCGATTTACTATTTTTTGGCAGAATATTTTCTTCCTTTTTCAAATGTTTATCTGAGAGTTGAATCACATTTTCACCAATTTTGTGAATAATTTCAAGTATAGATTAGAACATGCTTGGGATATCTAAGTTCAAAAATATGCATTCCCACAGTTATAAGCACGAGATAATAATATTTTACTAGCCTGATACATTTAATGTATTATAGATTTTATACATATATACGAGGGTCATTCGGAAAGTAGTACCCGTTCGTGCCGCATGAAGTGCTGACGACGCGAGTAGCCGCTGGACGAGGTCAGATAGCTTCAGTGGCTTGTCTGCCTTCTCTGAGCCAAGTTGCGTGACGCTAGCATTGCCTGTGTTGTTTCTGTGATTGTTTACAATGTTTAAAAAAATTGAGAACGCCGCCAGTTGTGAAGTGAGGGCAGTGATTAAATTCCTCAATGCAAGAAACGTTCGCCCATGTGATATTCATCGTCAATTAAAGGAGGTGTATGGAGACAATGTAATGGACGAGTCGTCTGTTCGGCGGTGGTGTCGCAACTTCAACATGGGGAGGGGGAACACACACGACGATGAGCGTTCGGGGAGACCGTCTGTCATTACAGACCAACTGGTGAGCTCAGTTGACGAATTCGTGAGGAACGATCGGCGCGTCACAATTGATGACATCTGTGAGCATTTTCCCAATGTTTCTCGAACAATTGTTCATGAAATTGTTAAACACCATCTGCATTATGCAAAAATTTGTGCAAGATGGGTCCCTCGCATGCTTACAGATGAGCACAAAACCAAGCGTATGGCTGCAGCACTGACGTTTTTGGGACGTTATTCTGATGAAGGAGACTCTTTCTTGACTCGCATAATTACTGGTGACGAAACATGGGTTTGTTATGCATCACCTGAGAGTAAACGACAGTCGATGGAGTGGCATCATGCTCATTCACCAAACAAACCAAAAAAATTCAAGACAGTTCTGTCCACCAGGAAACTCATGGCAACCATTTTCTGGGATCGACGAGGTGAATTGCTTATTGATTTTATGGCCCGTGGAGACACTATTAATGCCAATGCGTATTGTGAAACATTAAAGAAATTACGGCGGGCAATACAAAATCGGCGGCGAGGTCTATTGTCTACTGGTGTCATTCTCGTTCATGACAATGCCAGGCCTCATGCAGCTGGGATAACACAAAAACGTTTGCAGCAATTCAAATGGGAAACTTTCGACCATCCACCGTATAGCCCGGACTTGGCCCCTTCAGATTTTCATCTCTTTACAAAGCTTAAAGACTTTTTGGCAGGAAAAAGATTTGACAGCGATGAAGAACTTAAATAAGGAGTGACCCTGTATCTCAATGAGCTGGCGGCGAAGGACTATGCAGCAGGAATACAGAAACTTGTCACACGTTATGACAAATGCCTTAATTTGCTTGGAGATTATGTTGAGAAGTAGTTTAAAGTATCCTCTTTCAAATAAAATTTTTTATGTTTGTTAATATTTACTTTTGTGTCTTTATTTCACGAACGGGTACTACTTTCCGGATGACCCTCGTATATACACATTTAAACAGTAAATTAGGTTTCCTTAATAGCTTAATTAGTAGAGCATCCGTGGAAGTGGAAGGTCCGGTGTTCAAATCCCAGTTAAGGAAATATTTTTACGTTTGTGACCTGCTCAAATCCACCTTCTCCACTTCTGTGTTCGTCTTTTGTGTGTTTTCCTATCCCCTTTCCTCATATCTATTTCTATGTGTGTGTGTGTAACTATGCATATATGATCAATATTTGTTCGCCGTATGGCGGGATTTCGTATATGAATGTGTGTATGCATATATATATATATATAGCCAGTTCCTTTCCCTGTGCCGGTTATGGTTTCCCAGGAAGATCTGGTACCCGAAAAATCAACTAGCTTGGGTGGAGCTGCAAGTGCCCAAAGTGCCTTGCCCGGGAATCGAACCCGGGACCCTCCGGTCAGTAGTCCAGCGCTCTACCCACTAGACCACCGCGACCCGCATATATATATATATATATATATATATATATATATATATATATATATATATATATATATATATATATATACATATAACTTTTGGACGGCACAATATAACACAGAATAAAACAGATAACACGTAAAAGGACATTCACACTGTAGATGATTTGAGCTTTCGGCCTACTCCGAGGCCTTCTTCAGGGCAGTCTGACCTGAAGAAGGCCTTGGAGTAGGCCGAAAGCTCAAATCATCTACAGTGTGAGTGTCCTTTTACGTGTTATCTGTTTTATTCTGTGTTATATTGTGCCGTCCAAAAGTTATATTGCTCTCGTGAGTACTTCCGCATCATCGATATATATACATATATCTACATACAAACATATATATATATACACACACTTTCAAACACGAAATCCCGCCATTTGGCGAACAAATATTAATTCACAAAGAAATATATATTTAAGGAAAAGGGATAACAACACACATAAAGACGAATAAGGAGAGGTGAGGAAGGCAGGATAGAGCAGATCACAAGCGCAAAATATTTCCTTCGCCGGGACTTGAACACCAGATTGTCCACAGGTATGAAAACGTCCTCAATCGTCAAAGTGATTATGTTTAAAAGTAACCATACGTGTACATAACTTTTATTAATGAAATAATATTTAATGCCCACTTGTCTTTTTTATGACCCATCGGGGGTTGAAAAAAACTGCCCTATTGTATATACGAGTATACATATATAACCATAAACACAGTAATCAACCGAAAAGTCGGTTTGGTAGGTGATGGTAAAGTCACCCAGTACTAAGGCCGACGTTGTAGGAAATTCACATATCAGGGTAGTGGGCCCAGTTCCTTTGACTGTGCCAGTTATGGTTTCCCAGGAAGATTCTGGTACCCTAAAAATCACATAGCTTGGGTGCAGCTGCAGGTTCCCAAAGAACATTGCCCGGGAAACGAACCCGGGCCCTCCGGTCAGTAGTCCTATAATAACGCTCTACCCATAGACTACCGTAACCCTGTGTGTATGTGTATATATAACTAACTTGATATGAAAAACAGGTAAATCACACTATTTTTGCGATATTTTATGACTATAGGTATGTTATTCATACATTTAGCCAATTCTTTAAACGGGAAAAATCAAATAGCTGTCATAAGCTCAAGTTAGAAAATTTATTCCAAACTTAACGTCGACCAAAGAAAAGATAGAATACCGGAATACTGAATAGATGTTAATTAAAAATAATGACATAACCTCAGATACGAGAACACATAATGAAAAAACATCCCCACGGAAAAATCGGCGTGGAATCGGTAGATAATTTCATGGAAGTTACGCGGTTAGTTTGAGGGTCAATGTTCTCAATTTTTAAAATTCCCAGCCTTTACTGCTTGAATCCTTTATTCCTATCTATATATTTCCCAATCATTCATCAATGAGAGTGATTCACCATTTCACAGATGTAGCTGATGTCGGTCAAAAGATAATATGTCTCGTTTTCTTCGGCAACGAAATATAGAAGGCCCCAACAAATTCCAATGACCATGATAATTTGATGCTATATTGAAAAACCGAGTTCCAACTTAAAACGTAAAAGAATCCCGGTCCACAAAATAACTTCACTTTCCTTTTAAAAAAAATTCCAGTTTCCGCCCGCTCGGAAATTTGTAAATCACGCTTTGATCAAATACTTTTCACTGAAACATCCACTGATTTTATTTCATGCATTATTTATATCCGGTTGATTTAAATTCAAATAGGCTCTTCTCGTATGTTGTTGATATGAGCTTTTGGTATAATGCTAATTCATCCAAATTCAACAACGATTTTTGAGGGTTAATGAAGTGCGTAATGGGGATAACACAAACCGAAGAGGGTTTTGGGAGACTAGTAAATAATGCGCCGAAAATGCTATTTTAAAAGCGATATCGTATTCAATCGGATCACGCCACCGCTTCGGAGGAAGTCGGTCGAACTTTTTGCCCTCGTAAATGGAAATCGTGTTGTGGTCACCCTCGTTTGGGAAATATTCACAACGGTGTTCAACCGCTTCGGACCGAAAAGGAAGTGAACAATTCCATACCAGTTTCAATTCACGTTTATTCAACACGGCTCCCGGTTACATTGCTCTGGGACACGATAATACTCGACATGTAAATAGGCGATGTGGTCGTTGAACGCCTGTTAAGGTGAGCTTAAGAATCGTTCCATCTCCGTCACGTCCACGATTGTCCACGGAATTTAGGACGGATTTCATCCTACTGGCCCGACGCCTAATAATCACTGTACCGTTTTATGAACTGATGAAGGAACCACATCTACATCATCCACTACTAACTGCCAGAAGACCGTGTGACATGGGGATTTATGACACCACTTTTGGATAAGTTTAAGCTGTTGAAGATTGTTTCGTGATACTACCATGACCGCAGCGCAGTTTAAGTTTCAACATTTGATTCTACTTTCCTTTTCCTGATGAACACCAAGTATAAATTATAATTGCAATGATAAATTATTAACTTAAGCAATACGAAGTATAAATGAGAATGAATACACGCTTTCATATAAGGAAGTAATGTTTCCACACCCTGTATATCACAATTAAAATCTCTATTAAAAAGTTATCAACCTGTTATTAATATAAAATTTCGTCCGTACGTATTAAGTTTCCTGATATAATTCACCCACCAATATTTTTATGTTTTACAAGTTTATCACCTCTTCTTCAGCCGATGTCACCCAATCGCTTAACTTTAAATCATTCAGTAGTTCTAACTATGTGTCTTTTGAGAAACAAAATTATACCCATTATAAATTATTAGGTTATTTAAATGAATCCATAATTCTATATTTTATCTTTCATAGACACCTAAGTTCCATGTAAAATATAACAAGAAATAAATATTTTGGAACTTACCTTCTAGTTAAAATCACAGATTATATGTAACCAAAACTCCGATAAATAGTGAGCTATTTCATTACTCGAGCGCATTTCAGAACCAAATAAGAATACAGTAACAAATAAAAGCTACCTTCACCTATAAAAAAATTCATACACGTAACTTCGATAAAATTATAAACCTTCATGAGTAGGCAAACTCCATAATTTCATTACCCCATGAACTTAACTTTAATCTTAATGAAGATAAAAAATATATATAGGAGCGTTTTTTTAATTTCTCATCAATCCGCAAACATCACTTTGGCCTTTACATCGGACTTTTGCGAATGATATATTTTTATATGCTATGCTAAAGGTTAAATATAAATAACAATAGAAACAAATACAAACACCCATTGGAGAAAAATCCACCTAAGAGGGATTCGAACCAGCTAGCTCTATGTTGTTAGGCGAGGACGGTACTCGGCACCGCCCCCGGGTGATACGTAAAACTACTCGACACGTGATATTCTCTACAGTAAAATCATTAACAAATCTGAGAAACGGAAATAAATCGCTACTTTACCCAGTACGAGTGCTTCCTTAAGCCATGTTATGATGCCACCGTGCTGTCCGCCTGACACTACGCCGTTTTTCTGCACCATACTCCCACAAAAAATCAACCTTCGAGCTAATGACTAAGGTTACGGAATAGAGCAGGAAACAGAAACAGGTTACGGAAAAACAGTTGGAAATTAAACTTTGGCCACCAGATTCTTGTTCATACGCGTCAATATTTTCTTTATCGTGAGGTTTCTAATTTATTGATCAATATATGAGCCCTACTCTCGCCTTTGATACCAAGCTTTGATTATGCAGGTTAAGAGTTTCGGAATATTCCCATATTTAACAAGACTTAAAAGATCTGGCGAAAGGAATAATCTGATGTTCAATATACGTATATTTTTGATTGCACAATTATGTATAATATTTGGTAAGGTAATTCATTTTTCATATTAATGCACATCAACAGAATAATTCAAACAAGTTTTTTCAAGTACGAATGTATAAAGGAGCAGATCTCGGCGTTAAGGAGTCGTGAAAAATATAAAAAGTAATTGTGTAACATTTCTTTACAGAGGAAGTTGCAAAAGACAACACGGGACACAAATTCAGCGTAGTTATGGCAATAATCCCTTATTGCAAAGATAACACTCTACCTCAGATCCATTGATAGCTTAATTCCTGGATCGAAATACGTCATGGCACCAACAATTAAAATAACGTATATCCATGCAGAAGAAAACCAAATTTGTTGCGAGACAAGGAAACTTAAAAATTCAAAAGAGGAAATTCAATGTAATCAGGGGCAGTCAAATGAAAACCTAACGGACGAACGCACTAGACCAGTCCGCGCATCAACAACAACATAACCCAACAACTGCGTGCGCCTGTGATTTGTAAGTTCTCCTACCACAGCGATGGCATTATCAATACGTTACAACAGTGTTGCCACCTTTCGCGGGGACTATGTGCTATTGTGGGGGTTTGGTTTAATTTGAATGCCCCATTAAAAATCTTTGTCTGAACTGGTACTCACCATTTGGTTTTCAAACAAATCTGCAGAGATCTTGGTATTTCTTTCCGGACATCCCACAGTCATGATATACGGCACGGCGAGGATCACTGTCAGCAAGCACTTCAGAAACACTAATTATACTCGAGGTCATTTCACTGAGAAAAACGACCGAGAGTTACCTAATTATGGTCGCCTAACAAGAACATTCGATGAACCAAGGTTGGAGTGCATCTCACTCATAAACTGAAATGAAAAGTTCAAAGGCAAATATGATTACTTAGTAAATTTTAGGTAAACACTAAGTATATAGTTTTTCCTACACATATATGTGTTTGTGTGTATATATGTATATTTATTTATTTTTGAATACATATATATGCACACACAAAGCATTAGTTGCTCGGTCAGCCAAAGGGGTTGCAAGCACTGCTGAGTGAATTGGAGGTTCAGTGCGATACATATGGGATGAGAATCAATATTAATAAAACAAAGGTAATGAGATTTTCCAGAAAGAAAAAGGCTAAGCTAAACATTAAAATAAGAGGGCAAAAAATAGAGCAGGTAGAACAGCATACGTATCTCGGAAGTGCTTTGGACCAACATGATCAAAATAGTAGGGACGTAAGGTGAAGAATTGCGCTAGGCAAGGAGGAGGCAGTTGATGACGGGGACGTTGAGTAGGGAGGTTAAGAAAAGACTCGTAAAAACTTTTATATGGAGCGTAGCTATGTACGGCGCGGAAACGTGGTCTCTGAAGCAGGAGGATAGACGTAGATTGGAGGCTTTTGAAATGTGGGTGTGGAGAAGAATAGAGAAGGTGAAATGGACCGAAAGGAAAACAAATGAGGAAGTAATAGGGATGGTGGGTGAGGAGAGAGGTTTATTGGGAGAAATACTTTGGAAGCAGAAAAAATGGACGAAAGGCGTATTGTGCGACAGTGGGATGTTGAAGACGGTAATAGAGGGGAGAACGTTAGGCAACGAGGAAAGGGCAGGAACAGGATAGGGATGTTGGACGGGATGAAGGGAGGGAGGAAGGACACAGAGATGAAGGGAGGGAGGAAGGACACAGAGATGAAGAGACACCTGATGTAGATTATATTGCTCGATTGTGTTTTGTTTGGAGTTACAAAATATTTATTTGATAGTTGAGTCCATCCAAAAAACCTACCTTAACCGGTAGATTACCTAATAATAATATACACACAAACTATATATTTATCTACATTCCTCTCGATTAATGATCTCATTACTGCAATGGCATCTCGCAAGCCTCTCCCCTTTCTAAGCCCAAACTGATCATCCCCTCAGTAATTATTTGCCCTACTCTTTAACCTTACGCTGATGATCCTGAGAACAAATAGAGCTTTTTGGAAAATCAAGCATATCGTTTTGCAGTCATCCCATGATGTAGCCTTCACCTTTTTCGGAATAGAAACTAACACTACTGGGGTCAGACGCTTTTTCAGCCAGCTCACTGAGGAACAGACGCTGCGTGGAATACCTTTCGTCTGGCTCTTAACCTTTGACTTCTCTGGCATGGGTGACCCTACCAGGAGCAATTATCATTGTTCCGGCCGGCACGGCTCTAGGGATCATCGGAACGCACAAGCCCTTCCACATCGTTATGGTTGTAGTCCATAGGAGGGTCTTTACAATGTAAACCATAAACACACTATTCAACCCGAAGGTCGGTTTGGTAGGTGATGGTAGAGTTCACCCAGTACTAAGCCCGACGGCGTGTGAAATTCACACATCAGGGTAGTGGGCCAGTTCCTTTCCCTGTGGCGGTTATGGTTTCCCAGGAAGATCTGGTCCCCGAAAAATCACATAGCTTAGGTGGAGCTGCAGGTGCCCAGAGTTGCTTGCCTGGGAATCGAACCCGGGTCCTCCGGTGAGTATTCCAACGCTCTACCCCCCATGGACTACCGAGACCCACCTTTACAATATATATCTGAAATATTTCTGATGTTTTTTTGTGCAGCGCGGAAACATGGTCAACAAAATAAAACGATAAGTGCATATTTGAGGCTTTAGAAATGTGGGTGTGCAGAGGGAGGGAAACGTGAAGTGGACAGGAAGTAAGCCAAACGAGTAAAAGCTAGGCGTAGTGGTGAAGGAGGAGGGACTAGGAGAAATCCGAAGGAGGCAGGAAGGATTCAGAGCTCTCCACTATATATATATATATCGATGATGCGGAAGTACTCACGAGAGAAATATAACTTTTGGACGGCACAATAGAACACAGAATAAAACAGATAACACGTAAAAGGACACTCACACTGTAGATGATTTAAGCTTTCGGCCTACTCCGAGGCCTTCTTCAGGTCAGACTGCCTGGCAGCCGAAAGCTTAAATCATCTACAGTGTGTCCTTTTACGTGTTATCTGTTTTATTCTGTGTTCTATTGTGCCGTCCAAAAGTTATATAATATATATATATATATATATATATACATACACACACATATATATATACAGGGTCCACTATGAAAGTAATGCGCATTCTCTGGGAAAAATAGATTTATTGATCGTACTTGTAAAAATGCTAAAATTATTTCAAAATACTTCCCCTGCATAAATACACTTGCGGATACGTGTCTGCTACGCCTAAAAGGCACCCTAAAACTCCTCGAAAGGAATGTGTAGTAGAAACATGGTAATATGCTTTTGGATGTTTTACACGGTGTACCAATGGTTTCCTTTCAGCTCTCTTTTCATCGGGGAAACAAAAAAAGGCCCACGGAACCGAGTTGGGACTGTAAGGGGGCTGGGGACCACCTAGACCAACTTTCCGATCAACCAAGTATCTACTAAAATACCTCGCTGTCTGCCGCCTATATATAAACATTTACATTTCCTTTGGGTGGTGCTTCTTTAAGCTGTTACGCGAATTCGAAAAAATAGGCGCATGGAGTCAATTCGGGACTGTAAGGGGGCTGGGGACAACCTAAACCAAATTTCCGATAAAAAAACTATCTACTAAATTACCTAGCTCTCTGCCGCCAACATATAAACATTTCTATTTCCTGGGGGTAGTGCTCCTTTAAGCTGTTACGCGAATCCACGAATCACCAGTCGCCGGTACAAGTTGAACAGCATGGAATGGTATTAAGTATCAAAAGCTTGCTCTGACACCTAAAAAGTCCACAAATTGTCAGCCCTTCAGATAATAAGATACATCGTGCAAGAAAAATAATTAAAAATCAGGCCACAAAGAGTTGAAATGAAATAAAAAAATGCGAGGAATAAAAATATTATAAAGTGATCGGATGATTCCACGTACCTGGTCAATGTTAGCTCGATATTAATCTAGCGACGTATACTACTGCTTTACAAGCGCTACAGATACACACCATCAATGGCGAACGAGGGAAAATCATTTTTTCACGAGCACCTGGGAAGGGAATCGATATAAACCCGAGGAGAGGTGCCAATCGAAGTAACTCTATCATTCTTCTGAAACGTATCGTTCATCTTCGTCCTCACTCTTCTCTTCACTTCCTTGTTCATTCTTCCCGCACCACCCGAAACCCCTCTCCACACCTTTCCAACCACTCCCTCTTTCATGCTGAAAATAATAAATTTTCGTCAACCTTATACCCTATCGGTTCTTGTCAACAGGAAGCCTTTTACGCTGGTGGGCGATGGCATAGCCTCAATTTCGTTAAGATAAGATGGCGTCCAGAATAATCGCTTGACACGACATGAAGAAGTGAAGCTTGGTGAAACAGCTTACCTGTTTCTATATATTTGTACATAATGATAAAACTATGCTCGGCGACACTGAGTTATAAAAGAAACTGAGTTATAAAAGAAACTGCTTCCATCAATACCCTCTTGCTTAATAGGGTAGTATTCTATGAGTAGAATACTGAGTCTCGCTTCTGCCACGAACGTGCACAATAAAATTCACTAAATAGTCATAGCAAACACAGAAACTAAAACATATTAAAGAGGGACTCACTAGTTCTCGAATTTTCGGTGGTGCAACCACCTTTCTCAAGAGGAATTAGGAACAGAACTTCCTGTTCAGAAGAACAGGAACCGAAAATTCGAGAATTAGTGAGTCCCTCTTTAATATGTTTTAGTTTCTGTGTTTGCTATGACTATTTAGTGAATTTTATATATATGAGTCATATCTTAACTTCCGAAGAAGACGGAGCTCGAGTCCGTCGAAATTATCAAGATATTATTGTGAGTGTTCTTTTTATGTGTTCTCGTGCTGTGTGTTACTGTCTAAGTTATATACATATATATATATATATATATATATATATATATATATATATATATATATACATATATATTCACTGATAGTCATAACAAACACAGAAACCAAAACACAAAAGAGGAAAAACTCACTGGTTCTCGAATTTTCGGTGGTCCAACCACCTTTCTCAAGAGGAATTAGGAACAGAACTCCTAATTCTTAGAGTTCTGTTCCTAATTCCTCTTGAGAAAGGTGGTTGGACCACCGAAAATTCGAGAACCAGTGAGTTTTTCCTCTTTTGTGTTTTGGTTTCTGTGTTTGTTATGACTATCAGTGAATTTACATTACACGTTTGTGGGTTTTCCAAAAAAGTGTATATATATATATATATATATATATATATATATATATATATAACATATATAGTGCAAAATAAGAGAGATTCGCGGACAGAGCAACTAAATTTAATGGAGGAGTTTTATTAAAAATTAATTTATATAAAAATTAATTTTTTGGTAAAACTCTTCAAAGGAATATATTCTTTTTTGTAATAATAACACTTTTCATTGCTAATTATTCTGCTTCGGTGAGCAGAGGAAGTAATAATATTCAACTTCCTATTATATTCCTTCCTTCGTTCTCAAGAAAAACTAATATGGTACGATGAACGTTTCGTCTTTTTGTGAATTGGACAAAATTAAACCAGGGATAATAATTAAGTAAACAATCCGATCCTGCCTCGCAATCATCTTATTCTCTTTTGTTCATGTGTACAGTAAAGGCCTTGAATTACTATAAAATTTGAAAAAAAGAAGCAGTTGCACAGCATCATTTAACCACTTAAAATTCTTACTCTGCCATGTATTTATATTTGTTATCCATTATGTACAAGTGTGAAAGAAAAAAATGGTGTTATAATATTTTTTAATAAAGATCTCCATCAATACAATACTCACAAGAGAGATGATCCTATTATTACGATATATAGCTGATAAAAACGATATATGTTGGGCCTATTTTTTTTATTAATTGCCTTTAGCGTTGAAAAATATTCAAACGCGCTCTATATTTAATGAAGCATTACGAAAATCTCAATTCTCTCAATGAATTTTAAATGTTTAATCTGTATGAAGGGAGGATCTTACTCTCTCCCTCCAAATCTTTGTAACATCTGCTAACGTATCCCATACTTGTAAATTCCAGTCTTGGGACAAATATAAATTATTATTATTATTATTATCATCACTATTATTATTGCATATCATGTACTTAATCGTCAATTACATTGCTCTAAGTTTCCAAAGTTTACCTTCAGTTGAAGGGCAAACGCATAACTCATTAAAATGTTTTTGCTCCGGAAAACTATTATTTTGAATAAAAAATATACTGCAATTAAAATATCACAATTCAAGACGGCAGCCATTATCTAAACTGTCTTTTCTCAAGTACCAATTTTTTTGTCATTGGATCACAATTTTACAACACTAAGGTACAGTAATTTACCATGTTTCAATATCATTTCCTGACGACTATGCTATTGTTTGTCGCTCCAAAAATCCAGTGAACTGAATTGGTACAAATTCTCAGGCAAGCCTAACTAAAGGAATAAAATCCAGTTTAACATAAATGAAACTTTCAAAAGAAAGTCGGGAATGTTCCGACACCCACCAAATCAGGGCAGAAAAGAATCGAAAAAAAAGAGAACCTCTCGTACTCTCTCTCTCTCTCTCTACAAAATAGATATTTGGCCACACTTAAATCCGTTCACCCATCCTCCCTATCCCTACTCCAATAAGTACCTTTTTTTATGAAGATTATTTTCTGAGAGGCCCTATTTCCTTTAGTAGCGTTCTCTCATACAAACTTTTTCTTTTTTCCCCTCAGGCCATTGCCCCATTTTGGTATTGTCATACCTAAGCCTCCCCAGGAGTGTGTAATGAAATTACTTGTTAAGCACCAGCATCACGCTAGCAAAAAACATCAGCTGCAATTCACCTTTATCTGCTCGTTCCGTGTAGTCCTCGAATGCATAATTTATGCCTATCTACTTAAATTGGGGAATACTAGGATCCAATACATTACCATCCGGTCGGACGCAGCAAAAACTCGGAATTGGCAAGTTAGGTGACGAATGAGCGGTGTTAAAGGTTTAAAGTGGATCTGCAATTGACCTAGATTTCTCCAAAACACGACGCGTTGAGAGGCTACGATGATAAAAAAAGAATTTCCATGAATTTCTCTACCTTTTTGGAATGAATATATGTGTGTACCCAAAGATATATGCACTATATTTGTATTAATGGGAGTAGTCTGGGGATATTTTAAACACATTAAATATATACAATACACACAATAAAAAAGATATGGTTAAAAAATAGAGGCATAAAAACACAGGTATTTTACGTTTCGTGAGGCTACGCCTCTTTCATTAACCAGTGATATATTATTATTGTTATATTATTATTAAACATAAATCTCATTGCAATAAGGCAATTTCCCTGGTGGCAACTGTTTAGTCTCGTCAACGGTCACTCTTAATATTCACATACATACATACAAGAAAAACAGATATGAGACTAAATGCTCTAAAATACCTGTACAATGGCACTTAAGGATTACCAAATGCACCTTTATCACATGGCAAAGACCTTTATATAAATCCATGGGATAAAAATTGAATTCTTTCATGGGATGACTTTCATCGCCAAATAAAAAATACTCTCTCTTGACGTTAATGTACGAGTATTACAATGATGCACATCAAAGTCGGAAAACATCAAGGGTAATTATTCATACGTATGAATATTTTTTAATACCACAAGGAAAGTACAGAATCGACAATATTATGAGTACACAGTAAATGCTAAAGGTTATTTTCCACATTATAAGTAAATACCATTAATCCAGTTGCCCGTGGCCTACATATTTTTTTCAAAATAATTTTTTTGTCTCATCAGTGGATTCTAAAACCTTATCTGACTTAAGAAACTAAATATTCCTTAACGAAAAGTTTACCACAAAACTCACTCAACTTAAAAGCTATGTGAAACTGTATTAAGAGCCGTTCGCCAAATATTTTACGCAAAACAGGAATCCAGCTGTAATCACCAATTGGGTAAAAAAAATATTTTTTATCATTGTTCTATTTTTACCGTTTTTAATGTATCATTTTACTGTTATTTTTTCAAAAATGTAGTATTTCAGAACTAATTACCGAATATCGGTTGAAAAACAACATTTCGTTCGTGATATCTTTTTTTTTCAAGCTTGACCGACAACATAGATACGACCTTGGATTTCCAATTTAGTCCCATTTCAGTCAGTTTGATCAACATATCTTGTAAAAAAAAATAAAAAAATTAAAAATACCACTTATCCTTTAACTTTGAGATTAATAAATGAATGTTATGAAACTGTTTTGTTTCAATCAACGATGCCAGAATTGAATCATTAGTCGAATCATAATTAAGGCATTTAATAGATAAGATGATGCCAATAAAAACGATCAATCTCGCACTTTCACTTCTTAATATCGAAAACTACTGTTTTTAAATTTAAATAAAACCTGAAGCATTTAAATGGAGCACGGAATTTCGCAATGGCTAAAAATTTAACTTATGGGGGCAGAAATTGTCACAAATTATTTTGTCCTCAAGATTACACGTCCTTTCCATTTTCAATGCATGAAGGATATAAATGAGTTGAAAATAAAAAGTTAAAATAACAGTTGACCAGCATAAACTTACATTAATTAATCCCGGCCTACATTAACACAGTTTTACAGTTCCAGAAGAGACATTTTTTGTAATAATTTGAAAGAGTTTTGAAAACAAAAACGTTTCATTCTAAATCCAGGCTGGAATGCCCGAACTATCATCCGCATAAAATCAATATTAATAGTGTAAATGCGTGGAAATAGCAGAACAGCATGCTATTTTAATTCTTACGATAAGCTCAAATTGGCTAAATGATGCGTAGAAATGTGTACCATTGAAATTCAATGAGCTTTTTAGTCACTGTGATCTTATATCATCTATACATGTATGTATATACTCTGAGCCTACTGCATTCCTAAGCAAGATACCGAAGTTTTTTAATGCACTGAAGCAAGATTTGAAGTCCATTCTGGTCGATATGATAAGTATCACGCCTAAAAAACATTGGCAATGGAAAAAACTGGATTCCTTCCTACTCACCCTCCTAAATACAAGTATCATATTACGTAATAATCAGATACGACCTGCGTAACAAGCATTATTTTTGGTTATTTAACTACCGAGGCGAAAGGCAAAAACGGTCTTTAAGTTCGCCAACTTCACAGCTATTTAACAAAGGAAAACAGATATTGATATTAAAAATTTTGGTGAACGTATGGGTTGCTTTTAAGAGACGCTCAAATTAAGCGTCTTACTATCACCAGCCATAGGGCGGGTAATATAAACATGCATATCACCCAGGCAGCCGTCCCCTCAGAATTTAGTGCGGCATACTAAATCTATCAGGTAGCATGAAATGGAGTTCCATCCTATTATCGAGGATATTTGTTTTTGGTCCACATAATGTTCGACGGTATCAACCTTCCTTACACTCCCTCCAGCCTGAGAGGTGTGAGCATGATTCCGCCTCTCCTTTCCCCACTTAATTGCCCATTTACATTAAGCATTGAAATTTACGTCAGAGACATACTCAAAGAAACTGTGGGAGATGCCGCGACATTGACTTTTAACAGTTACCCGCTAATGCACATTACAATGCAAGAATTTTAAAGGGTAAAAAAATATTCGTCTTGACCAACACATAAGATACTTCTTATTTAAACTGAAGAAGGAAAAGAAGGGCACTCAATATATAAATTATCAATCACATTGGCATATTTTCGAAATTTTAACTTTTAAAAATTTGGAAATTTATGTTCCAGAATTGTTCAGTTCTGCTGATATATCGTATAGGCAGCATTACAGGTGTAAAATGTTTAATAGCTCCACCTTATAATTAAGTCCTTCAAATTTTATTCCAATATATTTTATTACAATAAAGTCGATGCACTTTTGTCGTAATCAAAGTCCAATATATATTTTAGTGACTTAGCCTAAACCGTATAACTTAACCAAATATCTCTGGCATACCCTCGTTGAATTACTTTTGAAAAAGATGTTTCTTAGAGAGTGAAAACACTAATTTGAAAATCCTCAATAAATGGCAAATGATTGTGAGAGGAACTGTCATGTGTTAATTTTAAAATAAAAAAGCAAGGGTGTTTTAAAAATAAGCCTCACTTTTTATCAACTTTTAAGAAGTAACGATGCCGCATATTAGAGACGAAGTACGAATGATCAATTGTTGTTTTTCAACGGAGACGCTTCGAAAAACTTTTATCCAGCATTTCATGAATTGAGGCGTAATGGTACGTTATTTTCATCTACATCTACGTAAATACCCTGCGATCCACCAAAAAGGTGTGTGGCAGGGGGTGTAGCACCATGAGGGAAGGGTAAGGGTTGAGGAGGTTGGGGGTTAGGTGAGGAAAGGTGGGGGGAACCTGTAAGAAAAAATATATACATATATACATATTCACATATATATATATATATATATATATATATATATATATATATATATATATATATATATGCACACACATATATATATACATATATTAAAATATACATATATATATATACACATACATACACACATATCCTCACACAGTCCCTAACCTGTACGTTAATACTTATTGTAATGAACTATGTCCTGGGGAATTTCGGCTACAAGCATTCTGGTCCCTTATCGTTCTTGGAAAAAATGACATTTTAAACCTGTCAGTCTTGCAGTCTATCTCTCTAGTCTTATATTCGTGATCCCTTCGACCGTAATACGTTGGGGTTCGTATTATATCCTTGATGTCATCGGAAAAGAGCCCATCTTTAAATGTTTTTAATAAGTTTAATCTATATTGGAAACGCCGCTGTGTAAGAGAATCCCAACCTAAATTGTCTAGCAAAGTGGATACGCTGCTGAGTTGGTCATAACAATGTTTGACAAATCTAGCCCCCCTCCGCTGAACTCGATCTAATTCCGAAATGCTATAACGACCTGATGATGCTATGCTACAACGAAACCTGGGTTGCAAAATTAAAAAGTTTATGTGGAAAAGCAAAGCGGTTTGATTATTAAAACTCAGTATGAAGATTTTCCACCTAGTTATTTTCCACCAAAATATTCCACAGGTACACCTGTATGTTACTCCAAAAATGGAAATCCATGTAAATGAACCAATTAAATGGCCCAGTTCAATAAAATTCCTAGATCTGACAAAAACATCCAACTGGGTTTGAAACGTCAGCACTAAAGTATTGCCAGACAATCAGAAAGTGTTGTAAGCAGGTGGATGGATAGCAGGTGGATCGATTTGATGGGCGAATTGGGGTGAAGATGACCATAGACCCTTCCACACATTCGGCATCTCAAGGAGTTGATTTGTTGTTCTGAATTGACTGGCAAGTATAAATTCCCGAAAAATAGAACAAATCACAAATTTTGCATATATGAAAGCTGAATGAAATAAATATTTTGCTGCGAGACAATTCAAAAGGTGAAAAAACCTCAGATGTATATTACGGCAAAATTCAGTGATCAATTGATTAAAATCCCCGCAACGGCCTTACCAAGGCTCTGCCATTATGATTTGTTCCCCTGAATACTACAGAGTCCCGAAAACAAACATTTTGAAAGTGATGAGAAAGTAATGAAGAAAATCAGAAAATAGTTCAGCCAAATTCTACCCGATTCTCATAGTTTTGCAATTATCGTATAGACATATTTAATACACTGCGAGATTCAATGAAACTGCGGGAGATGCCGCGACAGTAAGTTTTACTGGAGTCATCCGCAAAAATGCATTACAAAGCAACAACTTACTTAAGTGTATGAATCATTGACCTTGACCAAGATCCCGGTCAAGGCAAATGATTTTTACATTATGAAGTAATTACCTCCTGAGAGATTTTTATAAACATTTACAGGTTTTAAAACCGTTAAAGGTTTTATGTTTCAAAAAAGTGGTCTTTAATATTCATTCACAATGAATGTAATTTTCATTAACATTGAGCTCATTATTTTACTAAATATCCCATAGGAATTAACATGAACATAATGGGATCAGTAATGAGAGAATTTGGATTTATGAAATCATAAACCAATTAAAATAAGCTAACAGTATTTACTTCTGTCAAAATTTGAGTTGAAAAAATCTTCATCCCCAATTACTACATAATTTCATTTATAATATTCACAAAAATTAATTAGAATTTGCATAGTTTTTTCTCAATGGCACCATTTACACATGTACGATGGTACATATAATGATATTTACAAATATTCCGATGAATACATTTCAATCGGGTAAAGGAGCTACAGCACCAAGTGTTGCATTTCAATTACCCCGTCATTTACTTATAAAGATCTTAGGCACCGTATTTAAATTGAGTAGTTTCACGCGTGATGTGGTGGAATTCGCACATAGAAAAGAACGGAAGGTAGCAATTTTCCACCGGATTAGATTTATTGTACGACCAAGATTCGATGTATTACATCATCTTAGTCAATCATCAGATGTATTGGTATGATTAGAGAGCTTAAACTCATACTATAAACAGTGCAAAAACCTCTTATTTCTTGGTATAAATATAAAAATCCTTATTACACTTTTAAAACATTCTTCGTAAATACTACAAATAATTCAAATGAATTTTCAGCACGTCAAGGTATCATTATTATGAGAATCCAATCTTCAATGGCTGAATGTTTCAATGTAATGAGAAAGTTTTGAAAAGATCTCAAGAGCTTATTTCATGTGGGGCAAATAACCATGAGCTATTATACCTTCAAATTTTCAATAAACGGCCACTTCCTTTCTTAAAAATGCCTAACCAATCTCCCCAGATATATTATATTTAAGCGAATGGCTTAACTTCATGAGGTGATGTACAAATTATATATATATTGTGTATGCATGTTTTTATGCACACATCTGAATTGGCGGCATGTGGCTTTAAGAAAAAATAAGCAAATAATGGAGATCCAAGGCCGCTGACCCCGTTCAAAAAACAATAAAGCCACAGGTCGGGATTTTAATAACTATGACTCCACGGAAAGAGATATTTCCACACAAAGCTCTGCTAAAGAAAAGTTCGTAATTTTCGCGTTTTCCGAGCCTAATCTCCAAGCGTGCTAATATTTCCTTCCCCCACCATCATCTCCGTATCTCTCTATCTCTAATTCTCTCTCTCTTCAAAAATAAAAAAACCGAAGGCGGTTGCGGTGGCCGAGGGAGTGTGAGGGATGAGTCAGCGTGGGTTGGAGGATAGGGGAATGGCCACTTGTCCAACCATTTGGGTCACCGACGAGATGAATCTTGCCGCCGCGTGTGTATGCTGCAGTGGCGCAGCAGCGACGGGAGGGAGTAACAAGGAGTGAGAAAGGGAATAGTAGTCAGCTCGGCCCCCCACCCTAGGGGCCTTCCAAATCCCGCCACCCCCACTTTCCTTCCCCACCCTCGCCGTGCAACACGCGTGGACTCCATTCGACCCCACACCACCAAAAAACTCCTCCCCCCACTTCTCCTCACTCTCCAGCCTTTAATATTTTTTCCTCCTATCCCTACCGTCGAGCAAACTTCCTTCCGCGCCCAACGTACTAACAGGACCACAACATGAGCTGGCCTTCGGGTCGTTCCCAAGGGTGCACCATCCCTTCCACTCCCGCTCTTCCTCACCCCTCATCCCTTTTCCACTTACCAACCCCGACTGGTTTTTCCCTTCCCCTGCCAAAGCATCCTCTCCTCATCGCCAGCCGTTAAGGTCTGCCTCCACAAGGGGGGTCCCGAAAACCTCATCCTCCCCCGAAACCCTTCATGCAATCACCAACCTCCACCTTCGTTCACCTCCCAAGCCCCTCTCCTTGCCCCCCTGTGTAAAAAAATGAAACCCAAAAGTCACCTCCAAACAACTGGTGGTACACCAAGGCCGACTTGACCGCTCGAGTTACCGACCTAGTATTACTTCGGATGTTTATCGTCTGATAGTACATCCTCCCGTAGGACCATTTCAGTGTACCCTGAAAAAAACGAATGCGATATTCTTCCCTTGTTCTCGAGGTTTCATCAACTCAATCTAAACAAAAGGATTTAAGATCCATCAACGTAAAATGTAAGATGGCGTTTACATATGCGACGATCGAAGATAATAGTATAACCATAAGGATTTGTCGCCTAGTTTTTTTCTATTTTCCTTCAATTCTCAAGGCCTTCTAATCCCAATTAATATCTTTGAAAATAATTAACAAAATAACATACTATTTAGTCATAGGCATAGCCTTTCAGGAAAATTAAAATAACTTCATGTACACCTATGATTAAACTATTAATAATTTGATTGAAAGGTTCCGCTTCAAGTTTTGTCGAGTCCACCCCAAGAGCCAAATTTGGAGACGTGAATACAGGATTTTTATTTGTGAAATGATCCTGAAGAAACAGCATAAAATATTGTTGTATTTTGCTAAGTTAAAATGAACCTAATTTTTTATCATCAAAAGGGCTGAAAATGATACTTCCTAAATAATACCAGTGGCAACTAAATTTTAAAATGATTTCAATATGAGGTAGCAAAAATATGATACAAATCTTTCCACTCACGACAATGTCTTCATAAAACAAACTGTTCCCAAAGATTTACTGTAATATTCACTTTCTTCCATTTATACTCCACGAATGAACTATTCTGTTATATTATGCGAATTACTCTGTTCTATTTCTAGTGAGAAAATAAGTTTTTGGTACTTGAACGTGGAATATTGATGTCATGTTATCATTATGTGGTTACATTGTTTGAAGACATACGATCCACAATGGTGGCCCGTAAAAAATAACTATAGTGCTACATTTACACACCGAAAAATAACTCAACCCCATTATGTCCAGAAGTACTCCGTTGTATAACGGTGTCCGGTGTTTAATGTGTTCATGTGGTGTGTACACACATACATATATACATAAATTTACTGAAGAAGTAGTGATAAACATCGGCAGCAGAGATTTATATAAAACTAATAATAAAAATAGGAGACAATAAGAGGAAACTTTCACATTACTCAACGTTTTTACCAGTTTTGCTAAATCAGGATATATATATATATAAATTCGGAAGATAAGATATGACTCGAGTCATATCTTATCTTCCGAAGAAGACGGAGTTCGAGTCCGTCGAAATTATCAAGATATTATTGTGTTCTTTTTATGTGTTCTCGTGCTGTGTGTTGCTGTCTACGTTTTTTATTCAACACTTCCGTGTTACTTCGAAGAAATCATATATTTATTCATATATATATATATATATATATATATATATATATATATAGAAATATATATATAACGAGAATATATATATATATATAATATATATATATTTATATAGAAATATATATATAACGCTACATTTCTTTACCTCATCCAACACAACAAAACATGACATCCGACACTACAATAAGCCCCTCTCGTACATTCCCTCCTACATTCTTCCTCCCCTCATTTCGTTCAACACTCCACACCTACTCCAACACTTTCCTTGCTTACCTACCGTTCTCTCCCCTTATCAGTCCTCAACATCCAATAGCCAATTTAAGCACTCTGTATCTGGCAACCAAAACTTAATAACTGAAACCTTACTGATTTTATAAAATCCCCAGTTCATTTAAACTCAAGTTCTTCCAATGTCTCTTTTACCATTTCCTCCACTGAATTACCTTCAACTTTTGGCTTTTATGCTTAAAAATGCACATTAATAATGGAAACATCTGTTTTCCACATCTTCCTAAAACTACCCATTCCGATCCTCCATTCAATAACCACACCTGAGGAGTCTGACACATGTAAACATTGCGAATTGGTCACCCTTCTCTCCAATCTACTCCTATTAACCGTAATACATCTATTAATTCAACCAATTCACTCTATTAAACGCCTTTCAAAATACAGGTATACGGAAAAAATAAATACATCTTGATTGTATTCCATGTTTCTATATACAAATGCCCTTATTACGGCTATAACTAAAGAAGTACCTCTCGCTGTTCAAAAACCAAACTGACCATTCTCACATTTATGTAATAAGCTCAAGTTATCACATATTCTCCTCTCCATCCTCTTATTTTCAATCTTAAGTAACCCTTTCGCTACGTTCAAAATCAAACAATGTTATATATTCCATGTTTATCTAATACTTCCTTTCCCTTTTTTGGAATGGGAAATAACACCGACTAAACCAAATCTTCCGAATAAATTCCTCCCTAATAAATGCACCTAATTAGCCCATAAAAACTCTTCCCACTCGTTTTTCCTTTTATGTTGTTATGCGAGAATGTTACCTATTCTCACGATCTTGTTTCATTTCAATTTCCTTTCAAATTCGCCATCAAGAATGTCCAGACATATGCTATCCTAATCAATGTCATATTCTCTTTCTTTGTCTAACCTTGCTGTCTTATGCATTTATCATATATTTTCTCTATGTGTATGAGCATACGTGAATGCATATACATGTGTGTGTATATATATATTTTTTCTATATGTATATGTATAGATGATTTCTTCGAAGTAACACGGAAGTGTTAAATAAAAAAAATCCTCATCTTTTTCTTTCACTTCCAACATCTCATCCTCACAGTTCACCTTCCTTGATGTTAATATTTCCCCGAACTGATAACAAATTTCTGACCTCGGTACATACTAAACCTACTAATAAACAACAATACCTTCATTTCGACAGCTGCCACCCTTACCATACCAAACGCTCCCTCCCTTACTCCCTCTCTATCCGCGGGCACCGCATTTGCAACCATCCCGAATCCCTCAACAAATACCTCAACAACCTTCACCACTCCCTCCTCCAACGGGGATACCCAGATTCTTTCTTTCACAAAAAAATCCTAAAACAGTCCTACCACCCAAGCCTCCCTCAATCACAGACTCCCAACATCTCTCAATGTGTGCCACCTACTTCCCTGGCATTAAGTACCTCAAATTCATCCTCAAATACCTGTACCCCATCCTCAAAAAACACATCGTTTCGTCCAACCTTCTTCCCAAATGCCCCTCTGTTACCTTCAAACGGCCCCCAACCTATCAGATCTCCTTAAATCCACTAGGCCTCTTTCCAAATCCCTTTCCACCCCCAGAATCACACCCACTCCTTGCTTGCGAGCAAGATTTAAAACTTGTCCTATTTTCACCACTGCACCCCTCTCCATCCCACCTTTTAACTCTCCCGCCCTTTCCCCCACTCCTCAGGCACATCTCAGAATGCTATCTATCTTCTGACATGCAAACTCTGCCCAGCATTTCACATAGGCCAGTGATCCACACCCCTGAACCTCAGGATAAACAATCATCGCGCCTCATATAATCCCCGTCCGCGGGTCTTCCCATCCCAAAACATGCCTCCCATCACAACACCCCCTTCAACCAGTATTACAGTGTTTCCGTTCTAGCATCCCTTCCCCCATCCGATAACCCTATAAAATTAAAAATGGCATTTATATGGCTGTGCAAAGCCTATCAACATCCGGGTCTCAATGTGGTTTACTAAGTATAGAGGGTCGAAGTGGATAGGTGTGGATTAGTTTCATGCGGGATAGTGAGATTTTTTGTTTATCCGCTTATATTTTGTCATTATTTGCCTGAGTTTTGACTTGTCAAGTCCTGATGATGACTTTGCGAGTTGACACCTGGGTCGTGGACGTTGTAATATCTGTGGATGAATTATATGTTTTCTGTGTCGCTTATAACTATTTCCACATCCTTCCTCTCATTCCTATCCCACCTCCCTCCCCTCTGACCTCCCTTCTCCCTTTCCCCCTCCACAACCCCTTCTTTCACCCCTTCCCCACCACCTGTTCTTCCCTTCCCTCGTCCCCTTCTCTCTCTGCCCCACATACCTTTCGCCAGTCAGTCCTAACTAATCTTCCGAGGAAAACGGAGCTCGATTCCGACGAAATTATCAAGAGATGAAATGTAAGTGTTCCTTTTATGTGTTCTCATGTTGCGTGTTGCTGTTATGTATATATAATTATGTATACATATATAATTATATGTATATATAAAACCATGAACACAGTAATCAACCCCAAGGTCCGTTTGGTAGATGATGGTCGAGTTCACCCAGTACTAAGCCCAATGGTGTGTGAAATTCACATATTAGGTTAGGGGAGCCAGTACCTTTCCCTGTGCCGGTTCCGTTTCCCAGGAAGATCTGGTCCCCGAAAAATCACATAGCTTTGGTGGAGCTGCAAGTGCCCAGAGAGGCTCTCCCGGTAATTGAACCCAGGACCCCCGGTGAGTAGTCCAACGCTCTACCCCTGGACTACCGCACCTCACATATGTATTTATAGAATTATATGTATATATAATAATATAAACATGCACACACAGTTAAATATATACATATATATATATAATGTGAAAGTAACTGGCCCTCGTACCCTAATGTGTGAATTTCACACACCGTCGAGCTTAGTACTGGGTGATCTCTACCATCAACTACCAAACAGACCTTCGAGTTGACTACTGTGTTTATGGTTTATGGTCATATATAATGTATGCGGGTGTGTGTACCATACATATATGTGTGCTCACAATTTGTGTAAACAGAGAAGACAAGAAAAGGAAACACGTGTTTGCTTCGTCAATCATGCCGCTAATGTCAGCCATAACGACGTGAAGTTTTTATTTCATAGGAATTTACGCACTAAAATAGAAATATCCATACGTGGAAAGGATTAGTGTGACCCAAATTGGGAATACTGGAGGCGAAATATACGTTATAGCATACCGACTTCATACATCTCCCTCTCGGTTTCGCTCCAAATCCCTTATTGACACTGCATCTCCTTTGGGAAATTTGGGTCACGGGGTCCGCCAGTCATGTTCTTGCGACTGATTCGAGGAGACGGGACCAGGAAGGATGAGAGGAACTTTTGACGAGGAGATCCGACACAAGCCTCCCCTTTTGACTCCGCTACCAAACGATCCCGATTCCTCTTATTTTACCTACCCCTTTAAATCCACCCCCTGCCAAAAGAGTATGGCTGCCTTACCAGTCCGCGTGTACTTGAGATACATACATCCGTACGAACATGGATGCCTTGTTAAAGAGGAGATGTAGCAAGGAAGCGAGAAGCGTGTTGAAAGATATGATCGATAAAAGGTGACCTCGAGTGAACCAAGTAAACTGCAAAGCAATCAACATTCAATTTGTTTTTGATCTGGGGAGAGAAGGGGAGATCGAAATACATACACACGCTTGTCATGTATTACATGATAGTTCTTTTTAAGTGTTTTCAATTTTTTTAATAGTAGCAATTATTTTGTACTTAATTGTATCTTTTTATTCACCGCTATCCACTTCAACCTCTAATTTTGATGAATTTATCGGCAAATTATTACTTTAGTCGTGTTTTATTTTAAAATATCATATTACAATTCATCTTTTCGTATTCATTAAAAACTTTTACCTATGATCATTTAATTTACTCACCTCTTCCGAAATATTTTTCTTTTAAAATATTACCTCAATCTCCTTTTTTTCTCTCAGTCTGTCATAGCATACAGTATGTGCATACGGAGGCGGAACGTAACTACCTACCAAGCACGTCTCCACCTAATCCTCCTCTAAACAGATGCTTCACCCCTTTCCGTGGGTATTAGGTCTCCCACACTCCACATATCTCTTAAGGCCCTACTACTCTCATCTCTCCATTAATCCCCCTCAGGTTCCCACTAAAAAAGGACGTCTTTTGCACCGCTATGCTCTTACTCTCTAATGAAATGTGTGTATTACGCAAAGCGCTTTATAAGAGATTCATTTATTTTAATGCCTGGCACCCGTACGTTACCGCAACGTAATACACTATCTCTATATGCCATTAAAACTACCACATCTTAAATCAGCTTATCTACGTCATTTAATCCTTTCTGAGCATTTTTTCGAAAGGTTTATGACTATTTATTTCGGTATACTCTTCCATGTAGTTTCCATTTTCGTCTCAGTTTGAGTCGGTTGTCTTCTCACTTCCCATAATTCACCCGAGCCGTTTTCGAATTCTCTCTATTTGCTGGGTAAGAAACCAATCTAAATATGGCACCTTATGCATCTCTTCATTCGTATTTATATACACTAGCATTAAAATTTCCAAGTGCAAAAAATGGAGTGTGGGGAGACTAAAATAATACATATCGAAAATTCTTAGAAACATAAGATCATCTACTTTTCTGAGATCTTGTTTTCATTTTTATTTATTTTTCTCTTCTATTCCCCTTGAGAAGTTGATTTAGATCATATCTTTCAAGTCCATAAAGAACTCGGTGATAATTTGTGTTCGTCTAGGGCACTTTTTCAAAATAAATTATCACCAAAACGCATTTTTCTCTCTTAGTTTTCCTACCGATCAATTCTTTTTCAAAAATGGAACCTCGGAGTAGAGTTTCCCAAATATTTATACTGCCTACCACCTTGATGTAAAAGATAGGTCACGCGTCTCCATCACATACCATTTTAGGAAACTAATATCTAAATTGTAGAAATAAAAAAAATGTGATTTTAATGAAATATTATTTATGCCAATGAAATTTTTAATAGCTAGGCATATAATTCGGAAAAATACGCCGAGAGCAGCTTTAAAAACATGTGAGTAAACAAAACTAAATTAAATTAGTGATTTTAAACAATTTCAAGGAATCCAAAGATGAAATATCTATTCGATGAACAGTTCTATCAAACTACAATTTAATATTAAAATACAAAATCTCATAATGTCTTTATTTAAAATTCCTCTAATATGTAATTTTATAATGATGATTTTAATTTGTAATCTTCCCACACAGTCGCGAGCAGACTTTACGCAGCAAGGCTTCGCATACAGGGCTAACATCATGCTAAAGTAAAGGAAGTAATTTGATGTAATTTTTAAAAATACTTCCAAATTTCATAACACTTTTGATACTACGGCTTGATTTACACATCTATTGCTACAAGAGAAAGAGCAACATCGTAAAAAATTTATTACTTACTACGATTAATAAGGGGATCGGGATGGTGCGGAGCGAACGTACAGGCTTCCCACCACGAAGGCCCGGGTTCAAATCCTGGAGACAACAAATACTTTTCAGTGGTATCTCGATCTCTATTTGAGGTGCTTTGTGGAGAGCACTTTGAGTGAGTGCGTCTTCCGCCGGATGGGACGCTAAACTGCGGACCCCTTGGCGTTTTTCGAAAAGAGTAGGCTTATGCCGAATAATACCCGCTAACGCCGGGTTTCTCTACAACCTTCATCCTTTCCCACCCATTCCTAATGGCGCAAATAACCTTAGATGTCGGACGCCTCCCCAACAAAACCAAACGAATAACAATGGCTTGCTAATTTACAAGGGCTGTGCAATAACGGGAGATAATATTTTTATATTCGCATAATTTACTGTGCAAAAATTAAATTTTGTGTCACATGACTAGATCAATGTACTCGTATACGTTATACCCGTTCCATTGATGTGAACTTAGTATTGCGCCAGTGGAAGCCGTCACTTCATATAGTCGAAGTGAACCATGTTCAGTTAGACTATGTCTGCTTCTGATGATTAAAAACTCTCTCCCCGAAGGCAATTAGTTACGCTGAGGGAGAGGGAAACGTCTGATGGGGATTGGTATGGACTAGATCAATAAATTCGAAAAAACTTCACATATACATTCACGAGATATTGAGCAACAATATTTCCTGAGGGTGGCAGTGTATTATCGTGGTTCAGCATCCAGCCTCTTCTTTTGAAATGTAGCCTTAGAGAATTATAAATACATCCCTTTAGTATGCTCTATCTACAGCTGTGTGTGCTGGTACAACAGGCTGATTTATAGGAAACAGCTTTACTGAAACACGCCATCTTGTTAATCTTAAATGCCATAAAAGTTGATTATGCATGTTGCCATGGTTACGCATGGCTACTTCGCTGGCTCGTCTGATCATTTTCAATGTTTTGAAACCAATCGGCGAGCCGTAGTTCTAATATATTAAGCTTCCTATTAGACACATTTGACAATCGTTTTCCTCTTCTTCAATAAAATATTCACTTTTAAAAATACCGATTTCCAGCAAGTACTCTTTCTCCGAGATGGAAATGCTCCATTTCCCTTCGATGCTTAACACGGATTTATATTAACAGTTTTGTCTTAGTACAGCACGAGGTATTTAACTTCAAAATTAACTGTTACTTCAATATTAGTTGCGAATAGGTATTTAAATAATTATAATAACATATGATTTTAACAACACCTTACAATAGAAGTGTGAGAAACTTCCATTGGTGTGCAATAATAAAAATGGGCATTTTAGTTTTGAAAAGGACCAATTCAACTGGAAGACCCAGCAAGATAAAATACTAAATTTCGTATCAAAATTTCTAATAATATCAGATTTTTATAAAAAATTGGAACAACTTACACTCCATTAACTCAAAATAAAATGTCATACATTTGAAATAAATGCCTCTTAACTAACATGGATGGTGTCAATTATGATATTAATCTATGAAGAATGAAACCTTATTAAAGTACCTAAATAAAGTACTAAAGTACTAAATAAAGTAAGCAGTTAATTTTGCAGAGCCTTCCTTCCTGAAGTCTTCGTCGAGACTCTGTAGTGAGAACGTAAATTACTAAGCACTCTTAACTAAGTTATTTTAAGTTTCACATAACGCGAAATAAAATAATTTAAAGAACTATATTACAATAAACCTATGTTTTCACGATATTTTTCCCATTACTTTCTCTTCTTAATTAATAAGTTCACTTGCGGTGCTTACGTTACCCTATTGCTCTGCTGACACCATCCATTTCCTTTTCTCAACTATTTTAAAATTCATTTCTTCTGCAATCCATAACTTGCTAATCATTTTTCTATTCACTTTTACTTTTGTTCTGTTGTCAGTTTTCGTGTTCAAGTTTTAAACATCCCAACTTTCTCCAATTGTACCCATTTTCTTGTCCTACATCATTATATTCCATTCACCTTCCTGGAACTATTTCCTTTTCATTCCATCAAAAGTTCAAATTAAATAATATTTATCCTTCTTTTTCTTTTCAATTGAAGGACTTTAGACTGCAAGAGCACTAAATTATGCAACAGAGAACTTTGCAATATGATGACGGCAACGTTGGTCCTAAATCTGCACCTACTCATCATAAACCAATCGTAATGTATCCTTGCACCCCCTGCAATTTTCCAATATATAAGGCAACACTTTCTAAGAAATGAATATACGTATGCTGTTTACTTATTTTACGTATATTGCCATTGATTTCATTCCTGATTACGATTTTTCATGAATATCTTTTAATATTTTGAGGTACAAATGCGTGGCTACAATGTAAATTTTATTACATTGACAAGTATGATAAAAACAATAAGCCTTAACTATATAATACAATTTCTAGCAGTTGTTTCCCCTCATGGAGAGAGTAAAGTATGAGGGTAATCAGTACGGTAAGTGACCATAAAATGAAAATATCGAAAATTAATTGGAAATAACGTGTGACAAGAATTGAGCGTTTTACATGTAGCTACGGAGTTCTAGACCCAATCCTTTTTCTTAAAAAAGATTACTTTAAATGATATTCGTCCTCTGGGATACTATAATAATGTTTCAGGATAAGATGGTATTGAATCATAGATTCCGGTACATCAAAAACATAAAATTAAATCCAGTTATAGCATATTTCGAAACAAAACAATTATAATAATAATGTAGTTATTAACGCGGGTTATGCGATGTGATTGAAGTTACATTCCATAATGTAAGAGTAATAATAGAGGGTCTGCCCCAAAAATAAGGAAAAATACTTTTTCCCATCGTCAGAAACGGCTGAAGTGGGGCGATTTGTGCTGGAAAAGGTGGTGATAGGTGTTGGGTAGGCGACGCAATCCGCGTCAAATGTCTGCGAATCATTACAGTGGACGAACCGGTGCTAGACTGAACTCCTTCTCCAGGATGGCGTCAAAAATTCACGATGCCACACACCAAGGAGCAACATTAAAGTGTTGTGTTAAGCTCAAAACATCAGATATAGAGACCTTACCTATTGCCTAAGGAATCGTTTACCGTTCGCATAAGATGTTTCGGAGGATAAACAGGAGGTTACCGACGATAAACCCTCTGGACGTCCGTTAACGACACACTTATACCAAACTCTCACGTCTTCATTCCCCCACGACTACGTTATAATCCCCTCATTTCATAAATTATCCTACAATCTCCTTTATTTCCCCATTATTTTATTTTATTCCAAATGAAATGCATTGACTATTCTTACATATTTTTCAGCCATCGGTCATTTAAGATGTACGCAGAAAACAGAAATTTACAGCTTTTAAACTGCCTCATTCACACTCACACGCAAGTAGTTCATCGGTTTCGTTTTAAATAATTGATAATCAAATTGATAAAAACAATGACAAGAATATAAATTTTATGGTTTACGTTATCATATTATTGAGACTTTTGGCATTCTCGACCTAGACAAATGTTAAGAGAATAACTTTTCGGGTTAGAAAATACTAATATCTAATGTTAACAGGAGAATGGGAAAATAAGTATTTATTGCAAATAATAAATTACGAGATAAAATAAAACCTATTGCAATAGCAGTTTGTGTATTATAGCATGTTAATTCAATTCACATCATGGCAACAAAGCTAAAATAATAGATACACAGGTATGGCACGAATTATGGAAATAGGAGAAATATCACCGTAATCTATCGTTATCTCGAAAGACCAGAAACTTTGTCCGTTTAAAGGGCTTACGTGGAAAAATTTCAAATTACAATAATTACAACTTGAACGACCGTATGTTTCACTTGTTCCTCATCCGAGTTCAACCGTTGTTTGATTATCATTTTCCTAATTATAATATTTATTACTACAAAAAATACAATATGTCATGGTTATCAATACCTAATCGGCATTTCTCCCAAGTAATGTGTTCAGATTATATTCCGCAAATCATTATCTACTCAATAGTAGGGGATCGGGATGTTGCGGTGACTAACTTACTGGCTTCCCACCAAGGGGGTCCGGGTTCGAATCCTGGAGACAACAGATATTATTCAGTGGTACCCCGATCTCTACTTGAGGTGCTTCCTTCCTGCCTTCCATCCTTCATCCTTTCCTGTGAAACCCTAATGGCACAGATGACCTTAGCTGTCAGTTGCCTTCCCTAAAAACTATTACTCAATCGTAAAAACTTATTAGGGCTTGCCTTTCCCTACCCCGTTTAGGTAGAGAATCAGCATTTATTATAAGTTCGCTGGGAGGTATGGCTTCCAGGATACACCAAAATCCCATATCCTTGAGTGTATGCAATAACGCGTGCAAAAAATGACGGTTCAGCTACTTTCACAGATAACTTTATACATGCTTAAACAAAACACCAACTGATTGACCGTCTATCTACCAACATTTGTTGGGGTATTTCTATGAACAGGATCAAAAATCAAGGAAACCCAAAGGGATATAGACGAGATAAAATATTCTCCGAAGTTATGGCCTTTGAATGTTCCAACGGTCGAAATGACACAATCACCGGATTCACCTTTTTACTTCCCTGTCATAATCAAGACAAATGAAACTGGTCGTAGTGTTTGTTGATAAAAGTATCCAAAGGCTTAAATATTCTCTACTTGAAAGAAGATACCCCGGAAACTACAAAATATATTGATATCCATACCAGAAAAGTTACCCCATACTCTTGCCACACACCCTTTTTGGTAGATCGCGGGATATTTGTGTACGTGCATGACAAGTTAAGCTTTTTATGGGATCCTCACCTGCAAACGTCTAGACAGATGTGCGTTCAAAGGACATTCCCAAAATTTTAAAATATCACTTTTTCAAGAAGAATCAAAATTACTCTTGCCTTAGAATAGTGACGTAAATTTAACCCTAGAACGGCAACGCTATTTTTTTACCTATTCGGGGATCGCGGGGTGAAAAAAAACTCTCAATTTTCAAGGGCCCGTATCTCGGGCCAAGTATAACTTTGAGGTTTCCACGAGGGCTCATTTTTTTCGCCTTTTGATCAAAAATCAAGAGAGCTAAATAGTTTTGGCTTAAAGTTTGAAGGGTCCGGGAAATCGACCAAGAAGGGGGTTGCAAACGTAAGCCGTTTCTTTTTGCCGCGAGATTTAAACCAGTCTAGGGTGTTTTTTCACCTAGCATTCCCGTTCTAGGGTTAATGATGTGTGATGGTCATATTGATCATAAAAATAGATAAATGATATAAACTAATAATTATTCACATATCTTTCACAAAATTTCACTGATATCTTGCTCTTTCACTTAGTTGTTCTGATATTTACACATTTTTGTCATATTTCTCACCAAATCTGTCAGAAAAACCGATAAGATCCTTTTTTATACTCTTCTTAAATGATTACGTCACTTGTATTTCTTCTCTAGTTATTTTTAACATCAAACTTTGGTAAAACTGATTTTTCTTATGTAGGAACGTATTTTCTCTCTAGTAGTATTTCCGAAATGATCTTATACGTCTTTTTTATTTAAAAAACATCATCTTCAAAAATTTTTCATCATAAAGGTTAAGAGGGATAAACTTTTTTTATCTCTTCTGGTTTAATCACCGCTGGTTCATGCATTTAAAATTTTAACACATGTAATACTAATTAATATTATTAAATTTATAACATTCGCATCTCTAGAGCAGTTTAATTCACTTGAAAATTACCCAACAGAATGATCCCGAGTAAAAACAAACAAAAAGATAGGTCCTACTCCTGTCATAGTGGGACATAACTAAATTAACGATCCTCGGTTCGATTTTAATTTGTTTTACTGTGATTTTAAGCAACCTATATGCTGCTAATCTTATTGAGTTAAAGTGAGCCAAGGTGTACCATTTTTCCCGGTACCGAGGTACTGGGCATTTTTTGAAATTGGAATGTCAGATAAAAATATAACACCCACCTCTGAAATGTTTTCAGCCTTTTGCGAGTATGAGGGGGAACCCAAAAATAACCGGAATAGTGCTGCAGCTGGAGTAGCTGACATAGTATGCATTTCTTCCCCTAGGTGAGCATAGCGCAAGTCGTTTCGAGTTCTGCGCAGGAATTGTCGTCTGGTTAGGTTCTCTACAATCTCAACAATTCGTTTTGTAAAAGTAGTTTCGCTTGCTCCTCGTTTTTCACCATGGCAGATTTAAGTGAACAGCTCGCCGCTGTGAATTTTTCCTTCCAGTTTGGGAAAAACGCCACAGAAACTGCTGTGATATTAAAAATAGTTTACAAGAATTGCGCCATGGGTAAACTCAACGGTTCTCCTCATACTCGTACCAACGGTTTTCTCGTTTCAAAGAAGGTGAAAAGTCAGTTCATGATAAACCTCGCTCAGAGCGTCCGTCAACAACAATCAAGCCAGTGGAAAACTTCACCGTCGCCTCGCCCAAAAAAATCTCGTCGTGCGAAATCAAACCTCAAGACGATACTTATTTTTTTGTTCGATGAGAGAAAAATAGTTTTATCATTTTGAATTCGTCCCATCAGGTCATACTGTTAATCAGGCTTTCTATTTGGAGGTTTTTAAAGATTACGGAAAAGTGAGCGACAAAAAAGGCCCGGTTTTTGGAGACGAAGGATTGTTTTTCCACCATGACAACGCACCGCCTCGTGCAGCCATTTCAGTGCGCCAGTTTTTCGCCACAAACAACTCCTCCCCCGCCCTACTCCCCTTACTCATCTGACCTAGCTCCGTGCGATTTCTTCTTCTTTCCTCGAATAAAGAGGGACATGAAAGTACAACGTTTTGATGGCGTGGAAGCGGCAAAGAAAAAACGAGACTGGATTTGTCGGGCATTAAAAAAGATGAGTTTGAAAACTGTTTTCAGGAATGGAATCTCAGACTGGACAAATGTATTAAGTGTAATGGAGAGAGAGTACTCTGAAGGTGACAAGGTTGTCTTGTAAAAAAAATTAAATTCATACCTTTAAAAAAAATAATTCCGGTTACCTTTGGGTACTCCCTCGTATGCCAGTCTCACATACTCGTTTACTATTCTCAAATGTACATAGTTTATTAAAATGTAATAATATGGCAACAATACGCAGCTCTTCTGAAGTTTGATGCGAAAAAAAGTGAACCTGGTAAGTATTGTTATTTCCTATAAATATGGTGGTGGTTGTGCACATACACATATTATATATTCTATTGTTTCAGGCTTCACTTCGTGGAAGTATTTAATATCCATACTAAAAAGAAAGACTAGTTCTTTTCCACAAATTTTATTATATGGTACAATGCGTTTCACCGACTTGCGGCATCATCAGGTACGATGTACCTGATGATGCCGCAAGTTGGTGAAACGGGTTGTACCATATAATAAAATTTGTGGAAAAGTACAAGTCTTTCTTTTTAGTATGTACATATATTATACGTACACCGCCATATCCTACGCATTTTTATGTTGTTCAAATAGCGCAAGTCAACAGAAATTAAAATCTCCTCACCAGATTAGAGAGAAACATTCAAGCATATTGGACACGGAAATAATCCTTTGTGTTGAACCCTTTCGAGGTCATCAGAGTAACAGAATAGAAGGCATATCACAAATATTCCATTGGGTTTTTTCTCAGAAAATATATATAGATGCCAAAAGTTTTCAGATTACGCTTTGATAAACATGAACAGTAATGATCTTGAGTACCTCCATTTATACCAAAAAATGATATCCAAGAGTCCTTCCTCTTCTCTAATGGTCAGAGTTCTGGCTTTAAAAAACCATCGCCCGTATAGAGATACAGCTTAGTTAACTACGATCTTTTCGCGTTTCTCAAATCTCCCCCCATTACAGCACCTAAAACGTCGAAAACAATCGCTGATTACAGAAATGTTTTCACTATATAGGGCTACGTTTCATGCTAGAAAACTGACCTATTGGTCATATTCTGAGATACAATCTACCTAGCTTTCTTAGATAACAGATTTAAGTAAATGAGCAAGGAAAAAGGTTACGGAAGATGTTAATGAAGAAATTCAAATCTGAGTTAAAGGAAAGCCAAAAAGTACTTTAAGTAATAGCATAACTATTTTCAGAAAACAAATGATCGGATTACTATCTACCAATGATGACGTTCTATTCAATAAGTTACTTGAGAAATGAAAATAAAACAGAGCTCTAAATGCAAATATTTTTAACTTAAAAAATATGAGATTGCAGTACACAAATTAACAAAAATTATAATAGGGACCAATTACTAAACACGAATACAAGAATACATGAATACAGAAGAATACAGAATTACTGTGTTTGAAGTATATCAATTCCATATAACAAGGGGTTTATATTATAGCAAGGATGAGAATCTACATCAAACCGAGTCCTACCTCAAATCAACATTCAGTGCGACTAGTTGAGTACTTCGGGGTGCCTCTTTGAAAATATTTCCCAACTGTGGCAAAACTGTTGGCTGTAACCCGGAAATGTTACGCACCATTTATTCTCCGACCTTAATGAATGTAATCCTAAAATACCGGGGCAAAAGCACACTCAGAAAGTATGCTCCAAGATTTTCTTAAACCAAGAGCCCCTGGAATTGAAAAGGCGCTCACAGCATAGGTTTAAGGCTCTCCCCTCCCCACTAACGGCATCTCCAGGAGGCACAGCCGTTATAGCGAGCCAACAAACATCCCAATTGCTTATGCAAGAGCATGCTCGCTTATTGCGGCTCCGGAACGTTAATCCGCAAGAAAAGCAACAAGCTGATGACGATGATTATGGCGCTCGTGTTTGCCGAGGAAGAGTCTCGATCCCTTTGCGGTCTTGCACCCCCCCCTAATGTCTCTGCCCCCCCCCTCCCATGGCTTCACACCATGATCCTCCGATCCTCCCCTTACCCCAGAATTCGACCCCTTCTAAACAACTCGGATCCACCTCTACTCTTCCCCTCTCACATTTTACCACTACCGTCCACCCTCCCCACGCTCCTTCTGGTACTATTTCCAACCTCCTCCATAACAAAAGAAGGGAAAGAGAATGAGGATAGCCCGCGGGAACCTCGCGGTCGGAACGCGAGGAATAGGAATGCACGAGGCCGGGAGAGATGAGATGAACGTCCTCCCAGCATTCTCTCGCCCTCTTTCTCTCTTCATTCAACACCCCGGGGGAGGGAAGGCTGCTGCGGATATGAGGAGAGAGAAAGAAGGAGAGGGCAGATAGAAGTGGAGGACTAAAGATAACAACAGAGGGTAGTTCTTAACAACCGGTTCCGGAAGGTTCCCTCCGAAGGAAGCTCATCTCCCTAAAGATTCGACGGAAAAAGGTGAACGATCTTAAAGTAAAAAAAGAACTTACAAAAAAAGGAATAAACATCCCGAAATTAATATTTAATACATGCTTCCCCTACGTTTAAACAATGTTCACAATTATTTGGTAAAAAATGAGCTAGAATAGTTTAATCAACCGATAACATGTTACTCTAAACAAGCATAACACTACAATGTAACAATTTCAGAGTGTAAAAATCATTCTTCTAGAGCGGAATTCGAACCCGGATTGCTCAATACCTGGTGTAGTACCTTAGCTAGTTAAGCTGCCGAGGCGTTCTCTAACTATTCGAAACAACGACAGTTTGATTTCTTGTCAAGGCGAATGATTTCCAAAAACGTAACGCGCCTTAGTGAAGTGATGACTCCGTTAAATGTTACTGTCGCCGTATCTCCCGCCATTAGTACGTAGTAGATTCAGAGGAGGTGACTGACAGCTGAGGTCCTTTGCACCATTAGGGATTGAAGGGAAAGGAGGAGAAACCCGGCGTCGGCATTAACCTACTCTTAACTAAAGGTGCCAAGGAGTCCGCAGTTTAGCGATCCATCCACGGAGTACTCACGCAAAAACCTCCCCACAAAGCACCTCAAGTAGGTACCACTGAAAAAATCTCCCAGCTCCCGGAGCCGAATTCTGGAAAGGAAAGCCAGTACGCTAGCCACCGCACCTCCCCGATCCCTCCGGCAATTTCTTTGAATTGTCCAACATTCCATGAACATTCCATGGGGTTCACGCTTGGGCGCACGGCCCTGAACTGCCGCGGTATAAGACCCTGTATAATAATTAAGCTTTGTATTTTATGGTGCGACAATGACCCAATCCACAAAGCCCTACATCTAAAGTGGTCATTCTTTGCTTTCCTACTACCTCTTCCTACTTCTTTTGATTGTTTAATTAACTTGCTGAGTAGAAGAGTGGACAAACAGAAATAATTCTAATGTGTACATATGTTCGCATGTACACGTGCACATATCCTTCTATTATTTAACGGTAAAAATGCGAGAAACAATCGGAATTAAAACAACAGAGCACAGTGTTTAATCTATTTACTGAGAACTAATTATATTCACCACAACGTTTACACTTAATTAAATTCTTAATTTATGAACCTATTTTTTTATTGCACGCCCATAAACCTTGGCCGATGAAATTTTTTGAGAAAATCTAAACCCCGTCCGTAGTACCATTAAAATGCTTCGATTAACCCGCTATCAGCAAAAAAATCTCAATACGAGAAAGCTATATGGCAGAATGCTATATCGCTTCTCACATCATTTTAATTTGAGCAGCTATCGAAACATGTGTTTTGATCATTCACTACTTTCTTCTTTCGTGAATTTTATAACTATAGCTTTCGAAAATTTTTAACACTCAAAATTTAATTCTTGGTCATGAACAGAGTAACGTAGTTTTCTTCAATATTCAATCATATTTTTCATCATATTAAAGAGCAATGATAAGTATGATAACCAAATTTTGGCAAATGTAAAACTTACGCAAAAAGCCAATAAACGTAAATCGTGGTTTCATTTTTCTTTTCAAATAGATTCGTACACGGGAACATTTAAACAGTTATAACAAACGATGGCGCTCCTTATGAGAACAAGTTACAGGTTTTTGTCTTTCATTTAATCAGTATACGTACACATGGTATTTATAAAGCTTTGAAAAATGAGGAAATATTTTGCTGGGAAAGGCACCATAAATCTGCGAGGAAAGCAATGTAACACAGAAATTCTAAAACGCAAAGGATTCAGCAGTATTTAAAAGTTAAATTGATGTTTCCACCCATCCTTTTGTAGTATGTGAGAGGTTTAGAGATTATATGAGAGTTTGTGTATGCGCACCAACAGAGAGAGGGAAAGGATGTGTGTAAATGTACACATGTATACATATTTGCAAAAACACATGTAAGATCTTTTATGACGTAAAGGATAGTGGCATAGAATAAAAAACGGAATGCTAATGGATCGAATCCCACTTCAGTAAAACTTTTATCATTTAAGCAACCTTCTTCACTGCCCACCGACCCTGTGTTTTTCGTTTTATCTTACTATCTATCCCTCTCCCTCAAATCTGACAAATTAATGAGAGTAAAAGTTTTCGTAGCACGCAAGTTTTCGCAGGTGTATTTTCAAAAATTAATGTTTGCATGAGTGTGTATGTATCTGTGTGCGTATATGAAAGTGTGCGTATGCGATATGCTAGTCTGTTCAGTAAAAGAGCCAAAGGTGTGAGAAAGAGGCAAATGTGTGAGAGGGCTTGGATGGGAATGAGGTGACCTAAAGGGCCGGCCAAGACCCAAACGTTCAAAGGGTCCATCTGACATCAAAGGGGCCAGCAATCACAAGACGAATATTCTTCGAGAAGGGGAGATTCGTGGGTTAACTACCACTCCCAGTCCACCATACTCCCTGCTCTAAAGTGGTTTCTTTTTGCATGGAATGACGGTGGTGGGGATAATACGTGGGCAGCTGAAATAAAGAGTCCGCCGCCCAAACTCCATTAAACTTTTGCGTGGCGCTTGAATCAGACCAGTTATAAGGTCTTCAGGGATGCAAAGTTAGCCCCAAGTCAAATGAGGGTCAAAATTATACACACACATATATATATATATATATATATATATATACATACGCATATAAATACACATGTATAATACATATATACACACATATACCTCGTACACATACACTAACTGCTATATCCGGACCAATTTTTTCGAACAAGATTTATCAGCTGTCACAGGATTTAATTCGTATCATAAGCCTTTTCATGTACTTGGATAGACTCATCATCAGGATGTAGTCTGTGGCCCCGAGATTTTGTAAATGCTTAGAACGATACGATTGATATGTCTACCCCCACAGCCTTATTTGGATTCAATACCTTAAATGCCCTTTCTATTTCCCTATCAAGTAAGCCTGGATCTAAGTTATCCTCATCTACGACGTACTCTTTTTCTAGGCTTAATCTTGCTGGCCTAATGTTTTTACCATATACTATATTTCTATATTCGTTCCATACCTCTCGAATCTCTCGGGGGCATTTTTCCTGACTTATCTTTGTTCGCTCGCAACGATCGTCCCTTCTTACTTCCTGACAGAGTTTTAACCTTCTTGCATAGCCCAACAACGCCCTCTTTCCTCTGGAAAATTCCCATATTCTCGCATTTTCTTCCACCACGTTTCTTTCTCTATTTGTTAGCCGCCTCAGATTGAGTCGGATCGCTGACTCTCTTTCTCAACATTGCATACTACTATATAATTATCACGCCAGTAATCCTAATTTCCCTTCCATCTCACATGGCACAGCCCTGGAGCATCTATATTTCCCCTCTCCATTTCTCGCCTAATATTGGATAGTTTTACTGCTTTCAACGTCGTCCTAACGCCCATGCCTCCCCCGCTGCCGGGCAGAACACGTGACCGATTGTACAAAGTCCCGAAGTTGTCAGGACTCATTTTCTCTAGAGTAACCATCATTCAATCCTATGGATAAGTAATTGAGGTGGTTTCCTGCTTCTTCTTCCATAGTGTTTCTAATCTGATACCATCCATGGCCACCCCACTGAGGTCAGACGACTTTGCAGCCGCTTCACTGAGGAACAGACGCTACGAGGACTACTTTCGTCTGGCTCCTACCATTAGACCTATCATGCATGGATGACCCTACCAGGAGCAAATATCACAAATCCCGCTCACAGAGCTCTAAGGGTAATCAGAACGGACAAGCTCTTCCACCACGTCAAGGTTTTAGTCCATGAGGAGGGATGCTATTTTATATATTTAATTGTTGTCAGAAGCATTTAATACTTCCTTAAGCAGTACGTAGATCTCAACCAGAATAAGCTGTAAGCTTTAAGACCTTAAATGACATTACAAGTTACTTTAAATTTCATTATTATGCACACATGGTGGTGATTATGAGATAGTGCGTGCATGCTGATGAAGAAGATCTGGGCTTCATCAAACGTTTGACCTATAATTAAACATAATATTAATTTGGCATCTTGCAGACACCATTAGCCCTTGGTCTAATTAGGTCAATTTCTTTCGCATCGTCTTTCCTCAGCAAACAGTTCATAAAACTACGAGTGACCAGAATAGAGTTTAAGATTATGGATCTGAAACTGCTTCTTTTTGTGACGGTATCTGATGCAATACAGAGTGTGTATGTGAAAGCTGTTTATCATAAATTATAAATTCAACAGTATTTTTTCATTGAAAACGTTTTGGATTTTCTACGCGTTGCCATTTTATGACGATGAAGTTTCATTCTTCCGTTGCAATTTTCTTCAGGCCGATTCGAAGTGTTCTCATTATTTTAATCATTATGGGTTTTGAGTTTCCCAATAGGACCTAAAGTTTGTTTAAAGATGAAAAATTCTGTTTCCTCTCCGAACGGATATTTTACCTAACTTTCGTTATTATTTTACAGAATAAAGGAATTTATGCTCATCAAATTCCAATAACAGCAATAACAACTCACACATTCACGAATTTAAACATGCCAGGCTAAAACAGAAATCCAAACTTTTGCAGTGAAGTGAAATCCTTACCAAGGTCTTGCAGTTTTTAAGGTTTAAAAGTACTTGTTAAGTTAAAAATGACTAATTAAGTTTAAACCTTGTTCAATAATATCAATAAAAGATTTATTTTGGATTATACTGTTTCCCGTTTTTCCTATAGAATAAGGTGCCACATCTTAAATATATCACTTTCAATTTGACACCTGAAATCGTCATATTAAATTGAACTGTGACTATTTTCCACGACATAATTTATTAAAGACCTACGATGGTTTAGAAAGATTGCCAAGAATATAATGCCGATTACTTTCATTTTTTGAAACCGTGGATGGTACTCATTAATTGTGGTGTGGAAAGTTATAAAGTAACAGTTACTTTCAATACGCAATGTATACACTCAGAATTTCCTACAACGATATTTTACGAGAAACTATCAAGTCAAATTAATACATTATTTTATGTATTATAACTCGGCAACATCCATTTCTAAACGCACCGAATGATATTAAACTGGGATTCAGCCGTCAGTTAAATTAATTGAACGGAACTAATATATTTCTATGACATTCGCGTCAATATACTAAACATTAGACCGAGTCGACCGTTTCATATCTATCCAAGATAATACTTACTCAATAACGTCCTACAGCATGCAATTGATGTAAAAACTATTCTATCACAAGGAAAAGGTGAATCATGTTCGTTTCATAATCAGGCCATATAAGTTTTGAAGTGGGTCGTGGTACCCCCGGAATCGAACCCGCGGCGCGGATTCTAATCCCGGGCAAGCCTCTCTGGGCACCTGCAGCTCCACCCAAGCTATGTGATTTTTCGGGTACCAGAAATTCCTGGGAAATCATAACCGGCACAGGGAAAGGCACTGGACCCCCAACTCTGATGTGTGAATTTCACACGCCGTCGGGCGTAGTACTGGATGAACTCTATCATCACCTACAAAACCGACCTTCGGGTTTATTACTGTGTTTATGGTTTTTTTTATAAGTTTTGTAGGTAATAATATTAAAAAATTCAGGTATTTTAAAGTGTGCAGTTAAAGTTCACTATATCTTCCCTAATGGCTACTGTCAAAATATACACAACCACAAGACTCTTGAGCCAACGGTTGGCAGTATAACATGTAGACGTTGATGAAAGCTAATAAGCTAGCTACCTGAGGAAGCTCCACGCTAACGAAACGTTGGTAAATGAAATATTACTTCAGTTCTGAAATTTCCCCTTTGGTCTCGGAACAATATAATCCCCGGAACCATGGGTTCAGTTAAGGAAGCATAATAACCGTAAAAAAAGACGAGGGCAGCCGATAAATAAGGTCATTGGTTTGCATGTGACCTTTCGCTGTTTTTTATACCAACCTCTTGGAACGAATCAATTGAGCTTGGAAGATAAATCAAAAGTACGATGTGTTGTGACGCCGCATCCAATGTGTTACGACAGCTTTTCTTTGGTGGGAGGGACCAATCAATAGCATCCCTAACCTCCATCTCTCCTATAAACTCGCAACGGTTTTTTTCCAAACCTTCACAGAGGGAACGGGAATAGGTGGGAGGGGACTTTAAACGGCTTGAGTAATGGTTGGGAAGGTAAACGCGGCTGGTCATTATCGGATGGCGCCCAACTCCGCCCATTCCCCGGCTCCCTAAATCTCCCGCAAATATCTATCCTCTCCAAGTCCCTCGCGACCCCCATGCACCCGCTTTAATAATCCCGTTCCGATGTATGCCGGGGGTTTTTTGCTCGTCGCCTACCCCGAGGAGGAGGAACGTTGGGAGGGTGACAGAGGTTGGCTAGAGAGTGCGAAAGGGAAAGAGGCGAAGGAAGAGGGATAGAGATAGAGGCGGGCGCGGTGGTATTTTTTTAGTCCACTGCGGCGATCAGCTTTTAAGAGGGGCAGGAGGGGAGGAAGTGTTTGGGATATTGCCGATCCGATTCGCTTATCTCCAAGTAACGAACAACTGAGAACGGCTGCGTAATCGGGAGCACTTTTTATCGCGATGGGTGTCAAGGCGAACAACGGTCGTGTACCGGGGTAAAGGGAAGAAACAATTCGAGTGCCTTAATTCCGTTCTATTGGGCAAGCATAAAAATTCAATTTTCGCTTTACCTTTAATAATTTAGCAACAAATCATTAAATATTATCACAATCAGGTTTTCAGCTATTTAGGTGGCAGCAGGCTTTTACAGTCGTTGCAAATCCAGCCGCAATCTAAGCAATGGAAATATATAAACAAAATTATTCGATTATAAACTTTTTTTCGTTTCACGGTACGCAGTAGCATGTTCCCTATTGAAAGGGTTTGAATAAAAATTAATTATGCCATCTAACCTACTTCCTTGGATGACAAAAAATTCATATACCAACCGTGCTGAAGAGGGTATAAAATACATTAGTAAGGACTATCGAGACAGTAAAATGCCTCTTACCTACGCCAGAATTTTCTTTGAAACAATAAGAACCTATGCAATGTACTTTCGATTCTATTTTCAAACCAACGCCCCTGCAAATATTTTTGGTTTTCTGTAGCTCAAGAAGGTTGAACAAATTTCTTTGCCATTAAGGTTTAGGGTCTCAAATAAAGATTCACTCTCCAAAACAAAATGCCAATCACTGAATGATACATATGTCTCCTACCTTATCTTATAATCATTCCGATATTCAGAGTATCTGAACAAAAGAGTAAGCCCAGCTATATGGATGGCTTTTTAATAAACCGAAATAGATTGTGATTGAACTAATTGATCATCCGATAACATGCTTCTCTGGGGTGATTAATCATTACAACGTCCAAGCAGAGCGATGACGTCATCATTTACATTTTTCACTTTGCCAAATACAGTTGTCCTCGACCATTTCAAATATTAGAACACAACACTGCAGTCTTGCATTTACAGTAAAATTTCATTTTTTATCAAAACCTTTTAACCTGTTTTTCCGAATCTAAAAGTTACTTTTCAGATTGATATTGCAACATTTAAATGAAATATTTAAATATGTATTGGACATGAATAGAGGATTTTTTTCTGATTTCCCCATTGAACCACCGATGCTTTAGTTATAGGCTATCGGGGGATTAACAACGGACGGAAACGTTCGATACGTCCATTTGCGACCGATTTCGCATGAACCCCAACTCCGTCTTGTATTACAACGTGACAACTGCATGGTGCACGGCGCAAAACCCCGTTCGAAATTCCCAACCACTCCCGCCGCCTTCGGCTCCTTGGGTGTCAGCGGGACGAGTGGATGCAAGGGCGATGGCGGAGGCGAAAGGGGCGTGGGGAGGGAGGGGGGACGCGTCGGTCGGATGGAATCGCAGACCCGGGAGATGAATGGCGTATGGCGGGCGTTAACGAGGCCCGTGTTCCCCTCAGCCGAGCATCGCCTTTCCCTCTGCTCATCAATTACGAATTATTAAAGCCGATCTGAATGGGAGGAATGGAGGTGTGTGTTGGCGTGTGTATCGGGAAGTCCAATAAAAGATGCCCGCAGGTTGAGAGGACGAAAGGGAGGGGGCTTTTGTAATCGGACGAAGTCAGACAAGGGGGAAGAGGTGGGAGAGTTGGGGACGCTGGACTTCCAAAAATAAACAATACTAATAATAGCCGAAATAACATGACTTGTGCACACTGTTTGTATCGAGTGACTAGGAAGAAACCTTCAGAAACACTATCGAAACTCGAAAACTCGCATGATGAGCTTGGCATTGAACGCTGAACTTTTAAATTTCCTGCTTAATCCACCATATCATTAAATTACGATCCGTAGCGTTTGATAGCCTCAATAGTTTTAAAAATTTCCTGAGAGAAAACACAAGATTCAATTGGAAATTGTACTGGTTTCCTGGGATGAGGTTGCCGCCAGTTTGGACGTCTATATCAGGGAGAGTGAGAGGGGTCTGAAAAGTCGGGCAGGCTAAAAATGGGGAACCAAAAAGTCACTGCGGTTTTCACCTATGGGCGTGGATGTGTGCACGAGCACTAGTGGCGATGCGCCTTGTAGGATAAATCACCTGATACAGAAGCACTGCGGGGAAAAGAGTTTTCTCCCGCATGAGAGAATCATCGCGCCAACCGACGAACTTCTCGCCCGTTCCATCTCTTTCTCTCTCCCATCTAACCCTTCTCTCTCCTTACTCCTTCCCTTCCACGATACAACGTTGCCGCCAACGAAATAAGCGACGAATCCATTTGGGTTACATTCTTGAAGGCTGGCAGGGACCCATGGCCTAGGTGAGGAGCAATTGGCAGGGCCTAAGAAACGACTGTGAAATACGACGATCTATTGAAAATAGATCGATATTTTTCATATAGACCAAGGAAAATAGATCATTTTAAGAGTGCAATGCATCGACGTTCGATAACTACCACCAATATGGTGACATGAAAAATGCTGTCGATAGGAGGGAAATCCAATTTTGAAAATTTGAGCTATGCAGATACTTTACATTTTGATCGTACACATAGAAGGAAAGAATCTTTTATTGAATTCCATGTGCATACGTGCGTGTGTGTACACACGCATATACATAATACGTGCACACACAAAAACATTTTACAATCACGATCACCAAAATAGATAACAGAAATACCTACTGAGGGAAATACTATGAGAGCACATGGTATGTATCTACGAACAAGAGCACATTCGCACCTAAATATTACCCTTTAAGAAAGCATATCCTTCCTTAGAAGTTATAGACTAAGCTGAGCAAAGGTAAGAGTAATCCCCTGCAGAAAACTCTGTTCCATAAATATATTGTGGCTGGCCTGGATTCGAAATTTGTTAATTGTACGTAAGAACCCGGTGTCGAATCCCGGTCAGCCAAAGTATTTTAAAGAAAAAAAGATTACTTAAAACAAGGATTATATGTACAATTATGCATGCACAAATTTTACTGTACTGCCTTACTCTAAACAACGAAAAATCGATTATTTTATTGATAGCATTATTTTCTCTCTAAGAGTAAGATAGGTTTTTAGAAAAATGTGAGGACAGAGAAGATGCGCATTCGCTCTTGCCCATAGCCTATACGATTTAAGCCAACGTGCGTTATGGACGCAGATTTTTTTTCGAAGACTGAATCACTAACAATTAATTTATTACATACAGCCAAATTGGAAAAAATAAATACTAACCGATAAAATATTAAGTCAATCATCGAATCTAATGTGCTCTGTGAAAGACGGAAAATTATTTAAAGGCACTACCTAGATCATGAAAAGTTTAGTAGAAGACCAAACATGCATTTATTTATGTAATTTTCGTGCCTTGCTCGGTAAGGGTGAAAACGAATGACAATTTAAGGTCAGTCCTTAGGAGGGTTGGTCTATGAAATAAGAAAATTAACCCTTTAATCAAAAATTTAATAAAAATTGCTTAAGCAAGTGATTTATGAAAGATTTAAGTTAATAAATAGAAATGATTTTCACTAATGGTAGAGAAATTAATAGAATTTCGACTTCGGAACAAGTATCTGTGTGTGAGATGCCCTCAGTTGGATAACCTTTTACCTGAAGAATTCCGAGTTCCAAGTGCATGGTTTCAGTGGTGAAGAATTTACAAAAACAATTGAAAGGGTTACATGAATAGGGGATCAGCTGCTCTTTGTTTGGCCCCCGGGTATAATGATGCGTGTGTTGCCCGTCTGGTCATTACAGTGGTTTTCAATCTGTAGTTTAAGAAAAACGTCCAAATCCCAGCAGATGTGCTAGATATGCACTGTGCAGCTCACTCGAATTTAGCCGTCTCAAAGACGAGGAATGCAAAAAAGTTAGATACTTCTGGGAACAATCTTTAAAACTTTACCAACACGATACAGCGTAAACCTATTTTGTTGCGTTTAATTGAAGCTGAGGCTATCGAAATTAATACAAATACTTTGAATCTTTTACATGCTACGAATTAGACTGCTTGGTATAATGCAATACTTTTTAAATGATTATGCCTTCAGAAAAACATCCTCAGCATTTCAAAATCTTAAAAAAAAGACTGAAATCCTTCCTCCTAGAAAAACTTTCTATGGCCTAAAATATCACTATTTTGTCCAACCATGCTTATATTTTCCTGTTAGATCAAATTGTATAAATACGTACTGTATAAGGGTTGTTTTTTTTCATTTTGGTACTTTTATGCTGCTTCATCTGTAACTGGTTTATGTCAAACCCTTTACCTTTAGCAAACTATGTTTGATAAAAATCTTACTATTTATTTTTATATTATTTTAAATTTAGAAATATTTTTTACTTCGCAATATGATGGGTTCATTTTGATTGCAGACAAGAAAGCCGTATCCACCACATGCTTCATTATCAATCCACGAGAGTACCTCAATAAATACAGCTTAAGTTCCAGTTGAGTTGGCTAAAAACCATGAAGAATATCGTTTCTTTTATGACACTCCCAAAACTCCAAATTTAGCTTTATCCTTCCTTTATCATTTCATCGTATAAATAAATAAATACGTAAAGTAAGCTCAGTCGTAAAATGATATAAAAAGGCGTAATAATAATTATAACCCTAAAGCATACTCAATTATGTTCTAAATCAACGTACCTGATAACCTTGTTCTGCAGTCAGAGCCGTTAATTACGAGTATTGGGCATTTTTTCCTAGCCTCTCCATAAGTGAGCTAACTGGAACCGGAATTGATTCTCTATCCATATCGATCACAAAACACTTGACTGAATAATATATGTTTCTTCGTTTGATACAGCTGTTGAATTTTCTCACTGCAAAAATAAGCAAAAAACTTCCAATAGTAATATGTGGACTGCTTCCCCATAAAATATCTGCACCTAAAATACTGATTGAGGGTTATTATTATTGGTAATCTACCAGTTAAGGTAGACTTTGGATAGACACAAATACCAAATATATATCTTTTCTCTCCTAAAAAAACAACCCAACATGCAACTCTACAACAAAGTCCCTCTTCATCTCCGAAAACTTACTTCATCCCGTTCAACATCCCTATCCCGTCTCTGCCCTTTCCTCGTTTGCCTAACATTCTCTCCTCTATTACAGTCTTCAACATCCCACTGCATCCTCATTTGTTTTCATTTCGGTCCATTTCACCTTCTCCATTCTTCTTTACACCCACATTTCAAAATCCTCCAACCCACGTCTATCCTCCTGCTTCAATGGCCACGTTTCCGCGCCGTACCATATCCATATCAAGGTTTTTACGAGTATTTCCTTAACACATCCTTACTCAACGCCCCTGTCATCAGTCCCTTCCTCTTAGTGAAAGCTTCTTTGCCTAACGTAATTCCTCTCTTTATGTACCTAAATATTACTAAGAAAATAATGTCTTAAAATACTTCGACGGTCCTATCTAACGCATGCATCCTCACTCAGTCTTTCACTTGGTACAATTTTCTACTGCAACTTATTCTGTAATACTTGCAAAATCTCTTTCCGTTGAATTTGTTACAAAATGTGAAATAAATTGAAAATTTCCTGGAAGAGATAAGAAAACGGACAAAAAATTAATTTTTAAAAAATCTTAATTGCCCTTATAATTTTATGAAAGACGCTTTCCTTCGTAGAAACCCTATGAAGTTCTATGATACAGTGAATGAACTGCATTAAATAATCTATAGGCACTCGTATTGCGTAAACGCATTATACACATGCCCCAACATAAAGTCACATCTCATATGTTAAATATTTAGGTGTACACTGTGCATCAGAAAACAATTTGTCGTCATGAATGTGTACTTTGAATGCACATGAATGTACTCTTCAGTAGAAAAAAATACAGCTTAATTCTGACGCTTGCAAAACAGATTCGAAGTTAAGCACAGTCTCAAAACAATAATAAGTAAAAACATCACTTTTACTGAAATATTATAACGTTCATTCAGAACACTTTTTCATCTAAGATGTGCCTCTACCTCTATTTCGCCTATTAAAAATATTTTCAGCCAGTCAAAAAACACCTGTAATTTCCTCAGTTCAAACAGTTCCTATTGCAAATAAAGTGATGAAAAATTTACAAGGAAAGACTTGGAAAAATTCAAGTCATCCTTTGAAGTGCTTAAATACTGGACGAGAAACAAGTCATAGGGGTATATAATAAGGAAAGTGAGCAGCCAGTTGAAGGTTTCCTATCGCAAGGCACAGAGTGTAAACACAGCCTAAAGAGATATTACAGAGATTCCGAAAGACAGACATGCGGGCAAATTAAAAATTCCTTTACTCACACGAGACAACATCAATATTGTTATAGAGGGCAGGGAGAAAATTTTCGATGGAAATGAACGAACCAAAAGAACCAAGTGAGGAACAACATAAGAGAAATGCCATATTTGGTTAAGGGACTGAAATTGCTAAAAACGCTGCGTAAAATACGAAAGATACAGAAGATTGTGGAAAAAGAGTTTTAAGTGCAGAAAAAGGGGAGGAGAACAATTACAAATATGCACCATGTTGACCGATGAAGAAACTATGTGCTAGGCACTTTCAGGGAGAGTATATCTTTACAAAAAGTACCAAATGTCATTAGATTCCATGTAGAACATTAGCCAACCGCCTTGAAGCATAAATAAAGCTTCTGTAAAGCTTTCACGAGGAAAGAAAGTCAGAATACGCATACTTTTCCAATTTTCTCTTTTCCCGTTAAGTTTAAAAAGAATGCTGGAATATTATTCACAATTATTTAATGGAAACCGATCGTTTCTTGAAAAGTTCTCCATAGTGAATTATCGCCACCTATTGCAACCCGTACATCTTTTGTCAATAAGTGTCTGTATTTTGTAAGTACACTTATTGTAAGTTTTAAGTAGCAGATAAGATAGTGGCAATGCTTTCCTGTCTCTAATCTACTAAATATGCTTGAGGAACATTTTGTCTAATGAATTTTTATAAATGCTATATAAACAGACTTGTTTTCTGCAGTTTGAAACGGAATCAACAATCATACGCCAAGAGAGATTCGATCTTCGATACCGCTGTACAATAACAATATTTTAGTCGGAATAATCCTGCATGATCGAAATAATCGATCATGTGTATTTTATTGGACAGCAACGGCCGCAACCTTGCCGTCTATTCGGATCATTTAACGCTTGTCTTCCATAATTCCTCCCCTACCCATTTAAATTAATGCTGCACAACGAAATTTCATAAAAAGGGGGCTTTACACGGGATGTAATCCAGAAAACTTTATTATAATTTACTGCCAACATATATATATATATATATATATATATATATATATATATATATATATAATATACACATTTCGCATACGTAAGTCAGATATAATGATTCTAGAATATTACTAATTATTTTACGCACGAGTTACCCTGCTTACGCTCATTTGACTTGCATATTAAGGGCATTCACTACTCCCTTCGATTAGGGATCAAAGAAAGACTCAAAGCATTCCACCAACTTATGCATGGAAGAATGGAGCCCAACAGACTACTATCTTAGGAATATAATAATAATGAATGAACCCTACCAGACTAATTAGATAAAGTTTAAGCCAAGTTGGTAGGAACCTGAAAAATGAGCGCTGAGTAGACTCAATTATAGATCAATCTAAAATTAAATGCCCATATTTTATTGTGAGTTCGCAAAAGTAATAGAAAATATACACATCAATAGCCAATCAATTATAATAATTTGGCAATATTTTTAATTAATAGTTGAAAAATTTAGGGTCTATATCAGGGTGTGCAGACTAAGTCCAAATTAAATAGTAAAACAATTGGTGATTTCCAAAAATAGCACTGCTCAAGCTAAAGCAGTTGAGGTTGGACACGTGAAATCATGTTCTCCGGGGATCTTTCTTTCCCAAAACGCCACTGATAAAATTTTGATAAGCCTTTCCACCTCGCTCCTCCGCCTTTTTCCTAAACATCGCGTCGATACACAAACAGCGTATTTACTCTACTCATTCTCGTCCTGGAATGACTAACGCAAACCATCCTTTTATCGTGGGCTCTGGACTAAATCATGTCATCACGTAATTTACGCAAGCCCTTTTACATTGAACAAAAACGGGCAATCAACTGATTGGAAAATATTATAAGCCCAAGCAGAGGGACGCCTCTAATTCGTAACCCACATCGCAACTAACGAGATTTATCTGCGAAAACCTACTACTCTTCCTCGGCCAGTTGTCAGTGAAATACGAACAAATAATTCCCAATATCAAAGACTTCGATTGGATTTATTTAAAATCGGCAACTGCGCGTTTATTTCTCCCTGTGAAAGAGGGTGGGCAAGAAGGAAACATTCTGTGATACAAAGACCCTTGTCCTCCGGTATAACGGACCCCCTGTTAATAAACCTACCATCGGAATTCCTTGAGTTCTACCTTGAAGCTATAGTTCTTTTTTCTTCTACTTTCAATCAATGATCAACTTTTTATCCAATAAATGCAAAGATAATCGACGAGGTATATTCGAAAAGGAAGGGTTTCTTATATTTAAATATTAGTGGGTCAGAACAAAGGTGCATTCATGCAGAACCGTAATGATTGTTCCCGAAGTTACTGAAGTCACTGTTTTGATTCAGTATTCGTTTGTCTTTCGGTGAATGGAGATGACCATGACCGTGAAAAAGGGTTCTCTAGTCAGTTGCAAAGTAATGCTGCGACTCGACTTTTGTGTGGAAAAGGATAATCAGATCCCCAATGGAGCAAAGAATGTCGAGTTTCGGACAGCCATCCGTAGTCCAGATTTGCACCTACGTGACTATTTCCTTTTCTTGAACTTGAAACAGCAGCTTAGTGAACAACGGTTTGAAGACGACGTGTAACTCAAGACCACCGCTGTCCTTTTCACTCTTAAGCACTTCTTTTTACAGCATTAAATTCAATTTGGATTCATATGAGTACCTACCTACTAGTTACTTGACATTGTACGTGACACCATACTTCATTTATTAGACCAAAAGAAGGGATCGGGATGGTGCGTTGGCTAACGTATTGGCTTCCCACCTAGAGGGCCCAAGTTCGAGTCCTAGAGGCGGCAGATCTATTGCAGTGTTATCCAAATCCACATTTGAGGTGCTTTATGGAGAGCACTCTTAGTGGATGGGACGTTTAACTGCGGAACCCTTGGCGCCTTTCATTAAGAGTAGGCTAATGCCAATACCAGATGTCTCTCCACCCTTCAACCTTTCCCATTTATCGCTAAAGGTGCAAATGACCTCAACTGTCAATTTCCTCATCTAAACCTACCGCTACAATACTGAGTGCCCCCTACATTGCACTAAATTCAATAAAATGCAAATATATGCATTGAAATATTATTTCCAGGATTTAAATAGCATGATGACCAAATTTTATTACATCAATTACCTTTAATTACTATAGAGTCAGGGAAGGAAGACCTGACAAAGGTACCATTTGGCAAGAATGAAAAAAAGAGGCTAGTGATGTAAAAGAACAACAGTAAGACAAGTAGAAAATGAAGACAGTGGTCTGCACTAATGAATATAAGGCAACATTTTTATACATTAGATAAGAACCACTCCACCACAAGTAATCAACTCAAAGGCTGGTGGGTAAGGGTATTTTATTAAACGAATCAACTGTGTGCAACTTGTAGCTCAATGCAAAAATAATAAACTGCTACTAACATACTAATACTAACTGAATTTTTAATAAATTTTTACCAACACTTATTGAACTATGTAACCCTAATAAAGTTTTTAGAAAGTTCGTTTGAAATTATTTTTGTATATATATAATGATTACTTTGGGGTAACTTATTGGCAAAAGGGGCAAGCACTTGGGGGATGATACTTTTGGATTCAGAGAGGGAAGAGGTTTGTGTAATTTCAGAGCAGTAATGAGGCCACTTGTAAAAAGGAACATAGAAAAGGTGTATGTGGTGAATGGAGAGTAAGAATGGGCAACATTTGGAGGAGCATTAAGACAGGAGTGTCAATGATCACTCATGTGTTTCAATGCACATATATATATGATTTCTTAAACTACTTAAATGTATGCAGTGGATTGATAGTAGATATGGCCAATGATGGGAAGAGAAGTAAGACATATGTCCATTAAAATCAATTCTGTTCAACATTTACTTGGAGGAAATAGTTACTCATGCTTTTCAAGGTATATGTGGAGGAAATGGTAAAAGTGGTGTGGGAAAAATTGAAAAGAGAATTAAAATTACTGAGAAATTCATAAAATCAGTTAGTTTTGCAAGGTGATTAAGCTTTAGTTTGCCAGTCAGCCAAGGGGTAATCATTACTGAGTGCATTAGAAAATTGGCATGATATGCACAAGGAGAGTCAATCAAACAAAAATATGGTTACCATATTTTCGAGAAAGAGGAACGTAGATTTAAATGTTATAATTGGAAGGCATAAAGTGTTTTGGATCAAGATAGTCAAAGTAATAGGGATGAAAGGGGAAGAACTGCACTAGGCAAAGAGGCTTTCTTAAGGAGAGAATTGACGACAGGGATGTTGAGTAACGATGTTTAGTAAAAGCTAGCCAAAACTTTGATATGAGGCAAGGTTTTGTATGGTGTGGATACATGTCTTAGAAGTGAAACTAAAGGTGTAGATCGGAGATTTTTGAAATGTGAGTGTGGAGAAGGACAGACAAGGTTAAATGGATAGAAAGGAAATCAAATGAAAAGTACAAGTCATTGAGGGGGAATAGAAAAGATCATTGGGAGATATTCAAAAGAGTCAGGAAAGACGGATGCAGAGCATTTTGATTGGCGAATTGGATTTTGAAGACTGTGATAGAGGGGAGAATGTTAGGCAGGTAAGGATGGAGGAGGTTAAAGATAAACAGAGGAATTGAAGAAAAGTTTAAAGCAGCGCAGGATGTGTTTTCAGTTCGGGGAGGCAAATAAATGTAGTTTTGCAACTACATAGGCTGTGTCCTCCAAAACCTACCTCAACCAGTAGAATACCAAAAATAATTTTGAAACTAATACAATAAAAATATAAATGCAAAAAACAATAAAACTTACAGAAAAATATTCTAAATTGCTCTAAAATCATATTTTTTAATGCCACGGCAAATATTTACTATAAGAATTTTTCTCAAACTGAATTTGTAGTGATTCAGCATAGTCTTGTGATAATGACCTATACTTAGCATTAAAACCTTTTTACAAAACTTTAGAGAATTAGTACAAACATGGCACTGCATAGTGTGGCAGGGGAAATATGACCAAAATGTATAAAGTATAATTTGTCAAAAATTAAGCCTATATTTAAAATGCAGCCTGACATGTATTTTCCATGCTCACATTGAGTCAGTGAGAATGAAGTGTGCCAAAATATTTGTTTTTCAACATTATTTTTTCATAAATTGTGTTTGTAAGGTTTATTTCAATATAAAATTACTAATGTTAGGTATATTAATCACTGTCCATAAGCATACATACATGAGTACAGTCTAAGTACAGTTTTAGCTTGTGTGTTTAATCCAAATTCTCAAATAAACTAAATAAAAACAACCAAGCACAGAATTAATAGTTTCATCCACAAAGCAGAAAATTAATATCCTTCCATTTAATTAAGGAGCAAGTGATGAAGAAGCAAGTGGCTGTTGTCATAATTGTGCACATACCCAATAAAAAGGAATTATATAATTAAATATTTGAGTCAACAACTGGCCTAGGGTGAAAACTGAAATTTGCAAAAATTTACCCTTCAGAGAATTATCAGGATTATAGATTATCTCCCTCACCATGGAAAACAACCTTGATATGGTAGCAGGGCTTATATTTTCCAATAACTCTTAGAGTTGTGCTGGGAGGAACAATGATTATTACACCTAAGAGAATTACCCATACCAGTTATGTTACAAGAGCCAGGTGAAAAGTATTTCTCGAAGTGCCTGTCCCTCAGTGAAGTGACTGCAAAGGCATCCAATCCCAGGGAAAGGCCTTTTCACTGTGTCACACTAAAAACACTATTGATAAAGTCAATGGGAAACCATCACAATAATTTTTCAAAAATAATTACGATGATTGAAGTAAGAATAGACATGAGTCCTGGCAATGGCAGGACTCAGCCCAATGGTGTACCTAGCCCAGCAGTGGGATAGGCAAGGCTTTCACAGTAATCATCCCATAAAATTCTTGCAAAGCAAAATTAACAGCAGCAGTGAAGAAAAATCAGAAGAAGATCAAGTGAGTGTTATTAAGGACTTTGAAAGTTAGGACGATTTTGCTGGCAGATAAATTAGAAAACATAAGGCATGCAATGGAGAGAGGAAATATTGATATTTTAGGGTAGCTCAAGGTGAGATGGACAGATAGCAGGGATATATTTAGCAATATTTATACAGTGGAGAGAAAGAAGGCAAGTGGAGAAAGGGGTGGCAGTTGTACTGAAAAAAGCTGAACCAACGAACTTTGTCATTGTTCAAGGCGACATGACTACAAGTAACCAAAGGGAGGAACCAAAAAACAGGTGATTTATTAGAAGAAATAATTTTGGGTATTCCTTTGATAGAGACAAGGCATTGGAATGTGAAAGATAGTAGTGAGGTAGGGTAATATGATTGAGGAACAAAGAATGACAGCAGGGAGAACTAAATGGAGTTCTATAGGAGAAATGGTTTAAGCATAATGCATGGCTTATACACCACAATAGACATAAGTATATATGGAATATGCCTGGGAAATCAGAGAAATATCAGTTCGACTATATCATGGTCAATCAAGGATTTAGGGAAAGCATTAAAACTTTTCAGTTTCCTGGGAGATGGTGCAGATTCAGATTATAATTTAATAGTAATGAAGTGTAAAGTCATATTAACAAGGTTAAAACAGGGCATATGAATAAAGAAATGAAATTTAGAAACATTTACCAGGATGAACAGGAAGGGGTACCAGAAGGCAGTGATAAAAAATTTTAATAATGAAGACAGGGAGATGGGTTCAACAGAAGAAAGTTGGGAACATTTCAAAAAAGGGATATCAAAAGCCATGAAGGAAATAAAGATCTTACAGAGGCAGGGAGGCTGTACTGTTTAGAAAGGTGAATGTATTATCAGGCAATAAGAAGAAACAATCCATGCACACTATTAAAGGTATTGCCATTAAATTATTTCTTGAACCATGGAAGATTCAAGATAGACGTAAAGAATGGATAGAAGATCTATAAGATAAAGATATTAGACCAGGAAGCTTAGACATAAAAAGAAAATACGACTCGGATGGGGATAACTTAGGTCAAGGCATATTTGACTACAAGGTAGAAAGGGAATTGAAATCAAAAAAAGACTTTAGGGGTTCCAGTGGAACTAGTCAGGACTATAGGAAACATGGAAGGAATAGTTTTCATTCAAATTCATAGTGGAACTACTACCATAAAACAAATTTCACAGACTTACGGCATCATCGGGTACAAGTTAAACAGACAGCTGGCTGTTGAATATACACCCTTTGGGCAGAAGAGGGGGGTGGGAAGTTGAAGGTGGGGGGCCAGGTTTTTCGGTACTTCAAAGTCAGTGGTCATAGTTTACTCTTACACCAGACCAGACCCAATGCTTAGTCATAACCAAGGCACTACTGCTTCTCCTTCCCTTAACTGAAAAAACCATGACCATCGACTTTGAAGTCCCGAAAAACCTGACCCCCCACTGTAAACTTTCTCCCCTATCCTCTGTCCAAAGGGTATATATTTAACAGCTGTGTGTGTACCTTGTACCTGATGATGCCGAAAGTCAGTGAAATATGTTGTACCATAAAATAAAGTATGTGGAAAATTACAACTTCATTTAACACAGACTAAAAAGAATAATTTGGATAGAATTAATGAATGTGTACAGAAGATTTATTTCTTTTGCATTAATCTGAAAACAGCACATTAGCCTTTACATTGGACTTTAAACACCAATATATACAATAGAAACAATTACAAACACCCAAGGCCAAATGGAGAAAAACCTACCTCAGCAGAAATCGAACCTGAGACCTCTGCATTGGTAGACGAGGATGTTATCCCGCCACCACCAGGGCAGACAATAGATAGAAGTAGAATGGAAGGATAGGAGACTTATCTGTAACCTGTATTGTCTCAGACTGCTCAGGTGGAAGTGGTGGATGGAGAGTCAGAATGAGCACTATGAGGAAGAGGATTAAGACAGGAGTGTCAATTATCACTCATGCATTTCAATGTACATAAATGTGACTTCTTAGACTGCTCAGGTGTATGCCATGGATATATGCCCAATGTTAGGAAGAGAAGTAAGACAGGTGTCCATTATAATCCCTTCTGTTCTACATATGCTTGGAGGAAATAGTGAAGGAGGCATGTGAAGAACAGGGGATATGAATGAAAGTAGGTGGGGAATTCATAAAATCAGTTGAATTTAAATATGGCCAAGCTTAATTAGCCAGGCAGCTAAGGGGTTGCAATCATGGCTGAGCAATAAAAAGTCAATATGATAAATATAGGAAGAGAATCAGTGTAAGCAAAACAAAGATAGGAAATGTAAAGGACTGAAGTTAGAAAACATCAAGCAGGAGATGGAAAGAGGAAATACAGATAAGTTAGGGAGATCATGGAAATATTACAGAGGTTAATGGAGTTATAGATCGTAATGTACTGTAATAAGTAAAGCCATAGAAGAATGGGTAAAGATTCTGTGCAAAGAAGTGCAGCACACCTTCTCGGGGAAAAGTTGAAACAGTTTAGAGAACAGTGAGACTATTTCAATGAACATAAGGCAGAATTTCAGAAGACATCAATGACATATAGACAATGACAGAATTCTTACTGAAGTTGAAGACCAAGGGAAGGTATGGAAAATAAATCCATACTAGTGTACTAGAAGAGGCTATTGTTAATAATGATGAGAAATAACATTACATCCGCAGGACTGAATTTGACACTGTACTAAAGGGTAAATGGCAAACAAGACACCATAGATCAAGGATACATCCTTTGAATTAATAAAAAATTCAGGAAAAGTAATTCTGATTCAGCTTTCCAACCTTATACATAATATGAATGTGAGATGAAAAATACTTATTGGCTTAATGAGAATGTACTCATCCCTGAAATAACAAAGGAAAAGGCATAAAAACATGAAAAATTCAAAAGCAATTAGTCTCATACCCATACATTGGGGATTACGGTAAGAAGAATTCACCAAAAAAAAAGGAGAAGAAAGCAGATGAGCATTTAAATTAGGAACATTTTGATTTAGAAGAAGTAAAGGAAGAAAAGAAATTATTCTTGCTGTCAGACTCATCACAAAGAAGAAGATACAGAAAAAACAAATCCCACATTGCATTCATTGATCTAGAGAAGGTCTTTCATATTTTGAACTTGAATATGAAGCGACATACCCAGTAAGAAATTGGAATTAACTAGTATGACAGGAGATTCATACACCTATTATCTAGAAAACAACTGGTAGTGATTAGATGCAAGGAAAGCAATTAAGATACTAAAATAACAACAAGAGAAAGGTCAGGTTGCTTATTAGAGCTAGATATTTACATATAATTTGAGAAGACAATTAACAAGATTAAGGAAGGATAAGAGGTGCTGTATAAATATGGTGGTATACACAGAGAAAAGATAAGTTTGCTGTGATTTGTAGATGGCATTACTATATAAAATCTTCAAATAAGACTAGGGAAAGTCAAACAGCAACAAGTGAAAGAGCTATTATACTTAAACATCAGGAACACTCTTAACGGAAAAATCAAGTAGGATACAGTAAGCAGAATAGGAATGACAAAGAAGACTTCCTATCGTAGGAAGTATATAGAATGTATCGTAGAATAGTTTGCTGAAGACCATAATTTATGGAAACATACAGTCAAAGAACTATAAATAAAGGTCAAGACTAAATAATTATGCAAGACGGCAATAGAATACATGTAGTTGGGAGAGCTGAAACAAACCAATCCTCAGATTGAAAGCTCATAATGATAAAGTCAAATTCATAATTTTTCCAGAATTTCTCAATGAGAATATCTAAATTAAATATTTTCTCCCAAACCATTGTAATAATTACCCTAGATTTCCTTCAATAACGCTGTCAGTCTCCTTGAAATTTTTTAGTAGATAGTATAATAGTACACAGATGTAAGCCTGTGATAGTTTGAACAGGAGTAGTCTCTTTGTGTATTTTGAAGATAATACCCAACTTTTAATCCTGACAGTTGATTACGCTGATTAGTTGGTTACTACCAAATAGCACTTTCTTCAACTCTCTGATTGTACCGGTAGAGACTGCTGACCCCACCTCAGTGAAGTTTATCAGCATTCCAGTGTGTTATAATAGCAGGACCACCTTGCTACGGTTGTGGTTTCTTGCCACGTAACGTATTAAATCTCCCACCTCTCTTTCCCCTTCTTTCCTCACCATATCACACTTACTTTCCACATAAACACACCTTGACTACAAAAATACACATTGCGTCAATTCAGCATTTATGTTTATTCTGGCATACCCAAATTTCACTTCTGCTTAATACGGTGAAAATGAGCATGTCTTTATACACTGTTACAGTGGTGCCTTTGAAAAACATATTTTTAAAAACCCCACGCACCACCAACAACCTTTCTTTCAGCAACCACACTGCACAGAAGAAAAGATTTAATGAACCAGTAATGACCAGAGATAAAATAAATTAAAGCAAAATAAAAAGCCAAATACTATCTATTTCAAATACTACGACAGGTGTACATAATACCTTCCCTTTATGATTGCATATATAAGGAGATAGATTAATATACCATTTAAATTATTAAAATGGTTTTAAAAATTCTGTGGAGTGGCTTCTTAGAGTCATATTTTTCCTGAGGCAGATGCTGGTAAAGTAAATGAAATGTTAAACTGGACCATCAGTGAGAAGCATTGGAATGAGACGGGGCTTTCCTTTTTTTAACGTGCACCATATCATAACCTGAGGGAATAGCAGTAGATGGGCCTAAGGAAACCTCCAAAGTAGGGAATTCCAATTAAAACGTAGGTACTCGGTAGAAATAAAAGTTGGCTGGGAGCTGATTAAGCCATATACGTTTATGCATCACAAAGCATGGGACACCACATTTAGGGTTCATTCACAGATGTGTTTTAGTACAATGCATGGTAAATCGAGGGCATTTTAGTCAGTCCATAAGAAAACTTGATTGTTTCAACTATGTCAATAAAGGTGGTACCTTTAATATAGATTATTATCATTCCAATACAAAGGATAGTGGAAATAAAAGCATCAACAGTTTCAGCATGAAACAACAAATAAAAATTCTAAAAACTTATCATTTGAAATATTTAGCTTAAAGAAAGCAAGTCAATAGAAATTATAGTTTCATGTATACCAATTACTGATCACAAGTTTTGAGTTAAAAGCCATCTCCAGTCATTCTTAGCACTTTTTCAAAATCAAAGGAATAATGTATAGCTTTTCATTTAAATATTGCGAAAAGAAATTGTTCATAAAAATTGCTCTTATAATTATGGCTTACCGTTTTGTATGAGAGAAGAATTTGCTCTGATATCGCGTTGTTCTTTCGAGTTTCATTCGACTAACTGGTTTCCACTGCGCGACCGATATTATTATTTGAAATCACAGTAAATAAAGCACAGAGTAGTCGAAACAATTGCATTTTATATTACACAAGACCTTACACAATTGCGGGCCCTTCGAAAGGGCGCTGTTACTTTTAATGTCAACTTTTTCTCTAAATCACGATGATTGGTGGGCTTCCATCAGAAGACAACGTTCTTAATGATTGGTTCATCTCAAAATAAGGCGCCCCACATATATTTAAATCTAACATTTTGCAGTACATTTTCAAGAAAAATATGATATTTCCAGTTATCTCCTAAACTAATTGAACTATTGATATATCATCTTCCAACTTTACAAATATCTGCGGAAAATCCCAAAATAAGTGAATTTCCTTTGCACTTGGTTTCGGCGGCCGTATTCCAGCACTACATTCATGATACTTAAAATCGTAGCGCTTTCATGGGAGAATTGCATTCGATAAGTGAGTTGATTTTGATATTGAAAAGTAGTACCTAATTAATTTTCTACCCGATTATTGTCATCTTACGAAAACAATTTGACACATGCCTTCATGTAACCCATAGTCATTTTCAAACCTTCAAATCTGTAATTTTCCGCATTTTTTTGTCAAAAACCTTTGCTATATCTGTTTATAAAAATTATTTGATAAATTCTCAATATTTTTTCAGATTTCCTTCGTCTGATAAAAAAGTTACTTTCCGATAATAAGGACACTTTTTGGTAATCAAGGCTAATGTTTTAGGTCGATGTTTCCCATAATATTTTTCATGATCATACATAATGCCAACTGCTAGCACTTTTCTTAAAGGTATAAATAAAAAAATCCCATTCTCATAATTATTTATTTTGACAATAATCACTAGATTTCCTCAAATTAACCTTCGTAAAACTGACTTGTTCACGGTTATGTGAATAAATAGTCTGAAAATATCAGAATTTGATTATAAAATGTCACTAGTTTATTTAAACTCAATTAAACTTGTATTTTTTCTTATTTATACCGAGTGGTGAAGATTCATTGAATACATGAGTTAGAATATTGCATAGCAGTTTTATTTCTTTAGAGCATTATAAATGTTTGGTACTATCTAGCGTAGTGGTAGCCATCATTGCTCTTGATACACCAACAAAAATATACCATTTCCAAGATTATTCATTAAAAGTTTGCAATGACTTCTGTCTTCTGCTAGAAGAATGCATGCAATATGGAATTTGTTAAACTCACAGTTTTCATTCAGAATTAGTACAAAGGGCTAATGGAGTACAAAGTATACCTATTCTGAATGAAAACTGTGACATTTAACAAATCCCATAAAAACATATGCATCTTTTAACCACATAATATTGGTGCTAAAATTGTTTACTAATCAATAGAAATATAACTTATATTGACATATAAATGTAACAAATATCCATAATGTATGCATTTAATATTATACATTGGATACCAAATAACATGAAAACAGCAAGAAATGTCACAGAGGCATGGTCTGTTCCAAATTCTATATTTTTCTGTTTATTTAACATGAAATGGTTAACACAAAACAAAGGGTGTCATGGAAATAACTTTTGATTCTCAAATAGTAAAATGACTGATATATTTCTCCGTATACACTGTCTGGTACGACCCCATGCCATTCACTAAAAGGGAATGGTACCTTAGGCATGAAAACTAGATGCCTTGCCAATAGTACCTACATTACAAGTCCAAGGTACCAGAACATTACTCACTGTGCCTTTGGCAATTATCCAAGATGCTGGTTAACAAGAAGTTAATGGGTCTAATCATCTTGTTTCACGGTATTCAAAACATTTTAACTATCCCTTTTTACCATTTAACTAACTCATCAGTATCATGTTATTCAACTTCCATGCTATCAGAATTCCATCTAAATTGTTTCCAACCTTTTGAGTTAAATATATACAAATTACATGGGATATCATATTTTTCTTTGTCACCTAGAATATATCTGCAATATGAAACCACTAAATAGATATAACTGGAGTATTACCTTTCAATAGTGGCACTTCATATTTTTAATGATACCCCGATCACATGGCTGCAAAAAAATTGTGGTGCTTAGCAGCAAAAAGATCAATTTTATTGAATCCAGCATTTTCATGTTTGGATGTGAAGGGATGATGTTCTCAAAACTTAAATCCATTGTGTGCTTCTGCCATTAAAGGTGCTAGTCCAATACCTTAATCCATCCATAAAATTGCCTCCCACCATTCTAGGCCTTCTATTTGATGTGTATTCCACCATCAATTCATTTACATTTTTTAATCTTTCCTAACTTTAATGCCAAAGGGTCCACTTTTGCCATAAACATAGGATCAGAAGCTGAAGCACTCTGGGTTTGGTTAAACCAAATGATCAGGGATGTATCCAAATACTCATATTTTCTAATACAAAGGTATTTCTGTTCTTATTCAAACCTACTTTTCTCAAACACAGTTGTTTAATTTTTCATCTTTTTTAATAGTCGAGGACAAAGTTGAATTTGGCATTTCCAATTCTTTGCATATGTCAGTTTTAGATATACCATCAGTTTCAACTGTTTGTAGGACCTACATTTTCACTTTAAGTGAAATTACATTTTTCTTATGCAATTTATTAGCAATTTTCAGTTGAGCCTTAACTTTAATGTACATTTACTAGTTAGTCATTATAAAAAACTGTGAAAGGGGAGACATTACTCCAAGATTATTGTAATGTGTGCACAGCACTACTTCTCAGTCTGAGAATCAGAATCAAATTAGTGTTTAAAATTTGGTAATCTAGGGGTCAAGAGGAATTTTTGAAAATCCTAGAGCAAATGGCATGCTTCACTTTCAAACCCCTCTGTTTAGTGAAAGAATATGATCCCAAATTTGTTCATGGCAGCAAAGGATGGTGCCTGTATAGCCCCTTTTCCCAAGGGTGCAAAGGGAAATTCATCACAGTAATCATTAAACTGAGTAAGACATCCCTGGCCTGCAAATGACCATGTTCACACCAACAGTGCAGGGACAGGAATTAAATCTAAATTCAATCATTTATTTTCATTTCAATGTTTATCAAAATGCACAATCCACACAGCTGCATCAATTCAGAGAAGTTCTATCACATGATTTTACACTAAATTGAGGCACACACAGATTTTATTTCATACATTTGAGTAATATGCATAACTATATTTGAGCTCCTTTTGTCAGTCAGTGGAGAAGTGTTGGACAAGACTTAGAAACTTCACAGGAACAGATTCTTGTTACATTCACAACATTAAAATTGTAATCTAGAGCCAGGGCATTATGGTTCAGCATTTGATGACTAGCATGTATATGAGGGATGATCAAATGATTTATGTAGGCAATATGACTTTTTGATTAGTAGAAAATTTTCACTTGTAAATTAAAACAGCATTCTAAAGTGGCCTCTCAGGTAAAAATACCGGTGTATTGCTGAGCACTTCTTACCCGCACACCACAAGCATAACTTGCAAAGATTTTCCAGAATTCTAAAAGGGAGCAGTAAGGGAGATTAAAAATATGCTTCTATTTGCATTCACTGCAAAAGTTAAAATCACGAATCAAAATCTTTGACAGCCAACTAACCATACCTCAAGACTTCAATGGGAACATCATCTAAACATCTTGATTTCCCTTTCTTCTTCCGATTAAATATATCATTTACCTACTTCTTCCATTGTTATATTCATTATCAAAGCTAAGCTCGCCTGTTGAAATTCTGCATCCTCTCTGAAATTTTCCATATTTTTCATTGTCTTCAAGTAAATACCTTCTACATGGATCTTAAATTTTACTACCCTTTACCAATCATATGCCATGTTCATAAAGTCCTGCAAACCATATAGAGCAAAACTTTCCCACTTTAAACAGCATAAAGTGAGCCTCCTTTGTTCATCAATATTTAAAATAGCCTGGAACATACCTGTAGCTTTTCACAGAACTCATGATTGGCACTGGCTGCTTTCAGAATATGGAGTGCCAGAATAATTGTTCGCATCCAACACAAAAAGGAACAGAAATTGTGAAGAGACCTCAAGTATAGTATTAAGTGTCATCAGGAAACAAATACACTACACCATGATTGTCAGCAAATTTACTCTGGGGAAATGTGACATACTTGAAAATAAATCACTTGATAAAAATTAATTGAAGTCTTTTGTACGTCTTACCCAACCAAAGTCGATTGTATATACAATTAGGAACCTCATTCACCCCAAAATATCACTTCTTTCAAAATATCTTTTATCATTTGTTTTGAGCTGGTCATTTCCCTTTGAAAATTCTTTCAAGGCAACTAACTGGATTAATTTTTGATTGTATTCAACTCATTTTAAAATATAATTATGAATGTATTTACTTCTTTTGGCTCATGAGCGGTTGATAATCAACCTACCAGTGTGTGCTTTTAATCAGCCACCTTAATTAATCTGACTACCATGTCTATGAGCTCAAGTTACTGCTTTCAAATAAGATCTATGGTAGCAGAAGGTTTGTACATGCAGAGATGCTTCTAGTTTCCCAGAATATCTGATTAATATGGGCAAATTTGTACATGAACTATGTAAACTGACAGACCACATCTCTTTGATACTTACCTTGAAAATTTGAAGATTTATTTTATTTATTATTAGATTAGAGTGTTCCACACTTCAAAAAATTACAAAAAGATACTTCTCAACATCTAGCAATAGGATTAAATCTGCTTGGAATGCCATTAAGCAGCATTAAAGACTCATACTAAGACACACTTATTCACATATTTATTAATCCTTTTGCAGTTGGAAAAAAAGCAAAGGAAAATGGAAAAAAACAGGAAACAAAATCCATCAAAACTTTGAAAATCAAACCTGTGAATCTGACCCTCTGTTTTACTCCTTCACATTTTCATTAATTCTCAAATAATGAACAAACATTGAAGTTGAAAAATTTGATTGGGTCTATTAGGAAAACAAAGTATTGACTACTTGCAAAAGTTTTTATTATGAAGCTCACTCCACAAATTTATCTACACATTTTTTCTCTTTTTGTGCATAGAACAATCTTTTCACGTTACTTTTTGTCTGTAAGCATACTAGAATTTCAACTAAGCTACTTGCACCTCACATTATTAGGTTTTCCATGGATTAGTGGGATAGGATTGCCCACAGGAAAATCCATGTAGCAACTATGATAAGTAGTGAAAATGGCACACAGCAACATTCAATGCATCATATAATAATATATATAAAATCCATGAAAAATCAACAAATTCAAATCAATCTTAAAATAAACTCAACTGTAGTGTTTACAGCAATGTGGATAAATGTTAATTGATATTTGAATATCATTCCTCAAAATTGTGGAGATTTTTATGGTGCATCACTATAATCACCATGAGAGTATATAGCACCCATATGATGCCTTTATCACAAAAATGTATTCTACCTCCTTAGCTCCTAAGCATTAAGAGTTAGCATGGTTATCACAGTTATCCTGCTCATAACCATTTGAAATAAGAGACATTCACACATAAATTATTTTTCCCTCAATGACTTATTGAAAAAGAAAATGATTTCCACTTAACTTTCATCTTGTAAATTTTGAAATTCCATTATATTCAGCAATATTTTGTGCTTTAATTTTTTTCTCAGGGCTGGAGACTTCAATGATTTTAGTTCATGAGCAACTAATTTGCCAAAAACAGAATCTGCATCCTCAGTAGACCTGTCCAACAACTTTTTCACAGCGAAGTCAAGTGTATGATAAAATCCACCACCATGATTCCTCTTCCTCCTGCTTCCCAAATCTATGCTTGTCATCCTATCAACCTCCTGGATGTTTTCCCTTGGCAGATTTTCTCTCTGAACACCCTCTCTCTGCATGGTGCCCATCTGGAGACTTTCTTCCTGGAAATTTCCTCTGAGGACATGCCCTTGATTGAAATTCCTCCCAGATCCTTCAATGCTTGAGTTTTCTGAATAAGGGATTTCAGTCACAATATTTTCAACAGCATATTCATCCCGAGTCTCTTCTCCCACAGTTACTGAATGGCAAAAGTCTTCATTCTAGAAATGCATAAGAGCTCAGGGACTAGGTAAAAGTGAAGTACATAAATCATAATATAGATAAGTGTCATTTTGGCCATGAAAGCAACTGCCTCTATGAACCAAACTAAATTACAGTCTTGGTTACTTGAAATTGCAACCTTCTATTGAAAGGCTTGATACTGAAGATTTTTACAAAGGGAGGATGGGTACACAGGTTTAAGAGAAGAAAAGATAGCTATTTTGGAAATAGTGTACGATTGGTGGTATAGAGCAAACAGATCTAAATAGCAATAAGGGTAATGAATATGGTTGATGGAAAATACTTTGAGGAGATCAAGTTTCTTCGAGAACTATGGCACTGTGATAAGTTTTCTGAGCCAACTGAAACCTACCTCTACCCTCTACTTTATAGCTAATAATAATCCCATAACTGTTAAATCAAACACTTATTAAATAAGAGTAATAAATATAAAGGGCAATGTACATAACTATACGAAGATTTTCCCATGAATGTTAGTGATGCCATATGGAATATGAAACTTGTATTATTTAACCTAAAGCATTGTAATTTTCCTGTTATTAGATGCCATGCTTCACACAGAAGCAAATACTATACGTATGGAGTAGTATCAACTGCACTATAAGTAAGGAATAAACCAGTACAATGAAATATGGTATGAAAAGTACATTAGAGGGGGAAGAGTAAAGAATGTAATGATTAGATGCTTTGGATGGGCAACTTTGTTTAATGATGAACATTGTATTTCAAGTGAATCCCTCTCTATCATCTCATTGCCTAATCATTCCATCTTAAGGAATTCTTACAAAATAATTGATAACTTCAAGAGTTAAAATTTAAACAGATGTAAAATTCTAAGACTGACGGCGACCCACAGGCAGCACACATTTTTCAACTCTGCAAACAAAATTAGGGAAACAACTAGTGTCTAAAATCTAAAGTGGCTGCCTGAACCTTGAAATAACTGCAGCTAGCTTTTTGGGCAAAGTGGGTTGGTGAAAATAAAATTATGAAGAATTAACCGTCGTTATAGTAGCACAGTAGCAAAAAGAACTGTATGAGGACCCAATGGTTTAAGAGTAAATAGGACTTTTAATCACATTCTTAATACTGCCCAAGCTCTTCACAGAATTCTATCAAGGGACTATCTCAAATGAAAAATCAATTCTAAAACTTAACACTTAGAAATACACACTGTGAGTTTTAAAATATTGAACAATACTATATTGCCCAGAAGGTAATTTTTACCCAAACATAATTTTAAAAATTCAACACATTTTGTCAGTATTTTTACACAGAGAAACATTTTTTTCATGACTTTTTAATCAATATAATAGATTGTTATATTCAATAAAAAACTGTTACATAAAGCAACGTTTTGTACCAAACAGAAACATGATCATTGAAACAACTTGATGATTGAAGGCTTTTTAAATGCTGATGTGGGGAAGGATATAAAAGGAGAAATGAACAGAAAGGAAAATAAATGAAGCACTAAGAGTAGAATGGAAAGATGGGTATTACTGGGAGAAACCTAAAGGTGGTTGAAAAGTTGGTTGCAAAGTTGCAATTTAGTGTGTTTTGATTGACAATGGGATGTGGAGGAGCATGATAGAGGGAAGAAGATTAGATAAGTGAGGGAGAAAGAGGAAAAGGATAGGCATGCTGGACAAATAAAGGAGGAATGAAGTATGTGGAACTATTGAAGGGTTTATTGAAATGTTGCAGGCCACGTTGTATTCCGTTATGCAAGGCAAATAAATTTATTATTGTTCAGTTTATGGCCAACCAGAACCTACCTTTAAACAGCACAAGACCAAAAATATCATATTCAGTAAATTTCATCCCCCTTAAATAACTCAGTATTAATTAATTCTATATTACCTCAAAAATTTGGTTTGGTCATTTTTACCTATAAGGGCATTTCAGTTTCACTCTATATTTCTAAAATAAAGTGCTGTTTTCATACAATGCCTTCAGTCGATCTGCTGCTCAATTTTCACAGATATCCCTCATTTTCTTCCTGCATCTAACACCCCTGTATCATCTTTCCTTATCATTTTTGTAATTGGTATCACCTACTCCTCTTGATTTCTCTGAAATTTCTAATTTAATACAGAGAATACTTATTATAAACATACTACCTTGATCAAAAAGTTCCCGGAATAACCACCGTGTGCCGCTCCCATCGTTCCGATTTGAGTTCTGTTTTTTTTTTGTTAAATTGGTACATCTGTTGTTGATATTCCCTTTCAATCTTAGTGTCATAACTTGACATTTGCAAAAGTTACGTAGCCAAGAGTACATCTATCTCTGTGTGTGTTGGCGATTTTTTACAATTGCAGAAATGGATTTAAATTTTCAACAACGAACTTGTATTAAATTTTGCGTAAAAAACGGATTTAGTGGCGCACGGACGTTGGAAATGTTGGAAAAGTGTTTCGGCAACGATTCTCTAAAAAAAACGATCGTTTACCAGTGGCACGAGCGGTTCAGAAGTGGTCATGAGTCAATCTAAGATGATGAACGCAGTGGCAGACCATCGACATTGAAAGTCGGTGAAAAAATTGATAAAGTAAAAGAAATGTTGGTCAATAACCGCAAATTAACCATCAGAGAAATAGCGGAGGACTTGAACATTGCCTATGGATCCGCCCAAGACATTGTGGTTAATGATTTGGGTTTCCGTCGTGTAGCAGCAAAGTTGGTGCCAAAAGACCTCAATTTCATGCAAAAAAGAGACCGTGTTGACGTCGCAAAAGACATGATTTGCGAGGCTGAATCCGATCCCACATTCATCAAAAGGATCATTACTGGAGACGAGACGTGGGTTTATGAGTACGACACGCAATCCAGACATCAGGCAAGTGAATGGCATTCACCAAATGAGCCGAGACCAAAAAAACCACGTCGTTTTCAGTCAAAAAAGAAGGCAATGCTGACGGTTTTCATGGATTACAACGGTGTAGTGCATCATGAATTTTTGCCAGAAGGCCAGACAGTAAACAAAGAGTATTATTTGGGCGTTATGAGACGTTTGCGTGAAGCAATTCGCCAAAAGAGACCAGAAATGTGGGCAGAAAACTCGTGGATTTTGCACCATGTTAACGCACCGTCGACAGTGCTATCATTATTCGTAATTTTTTGACGAAAAATGCAACAAATACCATCCAACAGCCACCGAATTCACCTGATTTGGCTCCCTGTGACTTCTTTCTGTTCAATCGAGTTAAAAAACCATTACGGGGAACGCGTTTTAGCAGCCGAGAGGAAGTAATGGAAAAATCGCAGGAAGCACTGATGGACATACCGAAAACCGAATATAAAAAACGTTTCGAGGATTGGATCAAGCACTGGCATAAGTGTGTTGCAGTCGATGGGGATTACTTTGAAGGGGACAATATAGATTTAGATGAATAAACTTGTATTTTTAATTTTCTGAATAGATTGCGGGAACTTTTTGATCAAGGTAGTATTTCAAATGATAAAACTCAGAATAATAAAATAATTTTATACTATTAAAGTGGTGTATTAATGTAGTCCACTTATAATGCCTATTTATACAAAAACTCAATAAAATTATAATAAATAACAGGAGGGAAATTTCTCAAAATCATTATCCAAATAAATGATTAACATCAAAATAAAAATGATTTCATTCAAGTCTTATCCTTCATAATTTCAAGAAATAGAGTGATGGAAGAAGAAAAGAAGAATGCAATTTAGTGGCACAAAATTTTTTACACGATTAGACATCCAATGGCCAAAATAATGCAGTTGAGGTGTTAAATGACATTGAACAGTTGAAATAAACAAGAAACATAGCTACGGTCATGAATCAATGTAAACAAAAAATGCCGAGACCATAAACTTGATTGGGACTAAGTGTGTGTGAAATTCACAAAGGTCTAATACACCCGAGTGATTCAGTGACTGTGTATTTACTTAAGTCGTTTGTTTCACTACATTCTTTTACAATTTTCATTTATTTGTGTGATTGATGGGTCACTGACATAGGAGGGATCCTTGTAAACCCCGAGTGTGTGTGTTTGAATGTGATTCACGAGAGTGACTGTCATTTCTTAATACACCCTAGTGATCGAGTGGTTGTAAGTTTGTTTTATTATTTTTATTATTTATTTTGGCTTATGTGTGTGATTGAGGTATACGTGGGTCACTGTTTCTCAAACACACCCAAGTGACCTAGTCTATATTCCCTATTTCTCTCCTTACTTGTATTTTTTTAATATTTCTTTTTTCTTATCACTTAGTGCCAATTTAGTTTACGGTCTCAGTAATTTTTTGGTGGCATCGAACAGTTCAGACATCCGAATGATAAACCGGGTCATTATAATCTGGATTCAAGTAACTTATACCCATAATTAAAATAGTCTATGAGAACTGAACTCGGCAAAATTCCAAAAACATATTTACTACAGCAGTATGACTAGTTTCACCAGCATCATTAGGTAAAATTCACAAATTTAATTATGGCCAAAAATTATGATGCATGGGAGAAACCTTTATGGTACCTTAAGGCATTTTTTTTAAATTTTACAATGATCTATTACAGTAACATTTTCATTCATTTATTGAAACATAACCATGTCTTCAATGCTAGATACCGTTATCTGGTACCATTATGCATTTATAAAGTTTATAATGTATGCTCGCAGAAGGAGAAAATGCAAGTGTGAGAGGAAGACAAGATTAAGGAGTGGGAGTGATAGAAGGAGAATGGTCATCTTAGAGTGACAGTTATTTGGGGTCTCAATTGCCCACTTTGAACTGGAGAAGAAAGAAGGTTAGTAGAGGGTGAGGGAATGGGAGTAACAAACAGAGGTGCTCAACGGTTGAGTCCTAAGCAACTGCATGTCATTATGTTTTCACTATTCACACAGATTTGAGCAGGTCTTGAAAGCAGAAAAAGATTTTAATTTAAAAACATTCCAAGTGTGAGAAGGTCCAGGTTCAAAACCTAGAGGCATCAGATATTTTTCAGTAATAACCTGATCCTTACTTAAGGTGCTTTTTGGAGGACACTTTGAGTGAGTACACCGTCCATCGGATGAAACGTTAAACTGCAGACCCCTTGGCACCTTTAGTTAAAGAGTAGTGTAACACGGATGCCAGGTTTTTCTCAACCTTCCACCTTCCCTAATGGTGCAACTGACCTTAGGTGTTGGTCACCTCCCCTAACACTACTGCTACATTTCATGTGAAATTTTCGAACAATACAGAAAAGTAGACAATCTTTGGACTGGTCCAAGACATAAACCAATCACGCACTTTGTTTTATTTAATGTCATTTAGCCACTCAGTTAATGATATGTTGCCACTGTGCTATTCATACCAGTTATTTCAGTAATTTATAATGAAATGATACGTTAATATAACGTCTTCTGCGTTTGTCTGTCCTCCCAGGTTTTCATGTAAAAAGTACTCCAAATAAAATATCCCTGTGGGGTAACAACAGGAAATGCGAAGGCAAGGCCCAAAGTGAGGGAAAAGATGATGGAAGGTGATCGTAGATGCATGTGAACGGGCTGCAGAATAAATGGCATGTAATGAGAAGAACAAGAGACCAATAGGGATTAAGACTTAGCAAGCCATAGATCCAAGTAATTTCTACTGCACAACTTCAATGGACCACTTGACTCACAACTGAGCAAAGGCAGTGAGACCTGAGGCAAGATTTTCCCCTCCATCCAAGGTCAAACTGAACTTCCTGGCACCAGAACCAGTTTTAAAATGCTAGGATAAGCTGCTCACATGAAATACTGCTGATAGACATTATTTCATTTTATTAAGCTGTTTTAATATGCTTACATGTGAAAAAGCATGAAGCATGGCATAATGTCATATTAAAATATTACAATAATCTATCAGAATATTCTTCACTGGATTCTCCAAGAAGACAGCTATAAACCCAATATGTGATATGTATGTGAGAAAAAAAAGACCAGTGAACTCTAAGAAGAATGTAATCATCCCTATACCAAATAAGAAAATGACTTAAAAATAAGAAACCATAATAAAAATCACCCTCCCATGGACTACAACCATGATGTGGCGGAAGGGGTTGTGCGTTCCAATGACCCCTACAGCTGTGCTGGCAGGAGTAACAATAATTGCTCCTGGTAGGGTCACCCATGCCAGATAGGTCAAAGGTTAGGAGCCAGATGAAAGATAGTCATTGCAGCATCTGTTCCTCAGTGAGGTGGCTGCAAAGGCGTCTGACCCCAGAGGGGTGGCCATTAAGTGATGGTGTCAACGTTAAAAACACTATTGACGAAGGCAACGGGAAACCACCTCAATTATTATTTCCAAGATTTTTTATGATGGACAGTATAGAGAAATTGAGTCCTGGCAACTGCAGGACTCAGCCCAAAGGGCCGTGTGTTGTGCCCGGCAGCGGGTGAGGCAAGGCTTCCGAGGTCGTCATCCCACGAAACCCTTGCAGGGAAAAATAACAGCAGCAGGACAGAAGACACAGAAGAAGACAATAGTAGTTAGAATAGGAATATGGAATGTCAGGACAATGTTGAGGACAGGCAAATTAGAGAATATTAAGCGAGGGATGGAAAGAGGTAATATAGATGTTTTAGGCCTATGCGAGGTGAGATGGAAGGATAGTGGGGATTAATGGGGTGATAATTATAGAATAGTATACAGCGGCGGGGACAAGAGACAATGAGGGGTTGCCGCAATACTAAATAAAGGAGTAGGAAGAAGCGTAATAAACATAGAGCAAACAACGGATAGAATATTAGTACTAGAGATTAAAGCAGAACTGACAAACTTAGTCATTGTTCAGGTATGCATTCCACCAAGCAACCGTAAGGAGGAAGAAGTCAGTAGGATGTACAATGAGTTAGAGGTTATAATCACTTGTGCTCCGGCAGGGAAACATTTAATAGTGATGGGGGATTGGAATGTGATGGAAGGCGAAGGAAGAGAAGGTGGTGAGGTGGGGGACCAATGGTTAGGCACAAGGGATGAATGCGATGAGAAAGCAATTGAGTTCTGCAGGAGACAGGGGTTAGTCATCACCAACACATGGTTTAGACACCACAAAAGGCATAGGTATACATGGAAAAAGCCAGGTGACTCAGAAAGGTATCAGATAGATAATATTATGGTTAGGCAAAGGTTTAGGAACAGTGTGATAAATTTGCAGTTTCCCAGGAGTGGATGCAGACTCTGGCCACAATTTAGCTGTTATGAAATGTAACGTCCGTTTCAAAAAGACAAAAAGGCAGGGGTGGCGGATTAGGAAATGGAATGTAGAAGCATTAAATAGATTAACAAGGAAGGAGTATCAGCAGGCTGTTGAGAAAATCATGGATGACGGCAAAGAGCCAGGTACTATCGAACAAAAATGGGATTGTACCAAGAAAGTGATATCGAAATCCGCTGAAGACACTATAGGAATCGTTAACGGGAAAAGGATAAGGAAACCATGGGTAATGGATGAGATGATTGCAAAGATGGAGGAGAGAAGAAGATGGAAGAATGTAAACACAGAGTTAGGCAAATTGAAGTACAAAGAGTTAAACAATAAATTGAGAAGGGCCACAAATAAAGCAAAAGAAGAATGGTGGAAAATGCAATGTGAGGATGTGGAAAGTTTACAGAGGAACGGTGAAATTGGTGCTCTATACAGCAAGGTTAAGTTATTATCGGGAAGTAAGAACGCAAGATATGCGCTAGCAGTTAAAGATAAACTGGTTAAGATAATAGTTGGCACAGAAAAGATCCAAGAGAGATGGAAGGAATATATAGAAACACTGTATGGTAAAGAACTTGAGCCAACAAGGTTAGACATAGAAAAGGAAAATGACGTAGAAAAAGATAGCTTAGGCCCAGGCATAATAAACGATGAAATAGATGGGGAAAAAATGGAGATGAAACCAAATAAGGCCATGGGGGTAGACAACATTCTTGTGAAATTATTGAAATGTTTAGGAAAATGTGGGAAGACGACTCTATATGGTCTGATTCATACTATCTATGAGGAAGGAATCTGGCAGAAAGATTTTCTGAGATCAGTGTTAGTTCCTATTCCAGAAAGGGTAAAGGCTATGTCATGCGAGGACTACAGAACAATAAGTTTGATATCCCACGCAGCTAAAGTTATTCTCAGGATTGTCAACAAAAGGATAGAGAGTAAGGCAAATGATTACGTAGGGGATGATCAGTTTGGGTTTAGGAAGGGAAGAGGAATGCGTGAGTCCATAGCAGTAATGAGATCACTAATCGAGAGGAATATAGAATACAATCAGGACTTATTTGCCGGCTTCGTAGATTTTGAAAAAGCATTTGACAGAGTGAATTGGGAAAAACTTATGAGTATATTGCAGAAAATAGGAATAGATTGGAGGGACAGGAGACTAATCTGCAACCTGTACATGTCTCAGACTGATCAGGTGCGGGTGGAAAACGGAGAGTCCTGATGGGCAGTGTTAGGCAGGGTTGCCCATTATCACCAGTGCTGTTCAACGGATATGTGGAGGAAATAATTAAATAGGTATGGGAGGAACTGGAGGAAGGAATGAAAGTCAGAGGGGAATTCATAAAATCAGTTAGGTGTGCTGGTGAAAAGCTTTAGTTTGTCAATCAGCCAAGGGGTTGCAAGCATTGCTGAGTAAATTGGAGGTTCAGTGCGATAATAATAATAATAATAATAATAAATTTATTTGTCCGGAGATTTGTTGCATATTCATACATACACAAATATAGGACACGTCAAATATAATTTTCACAATTTCACAATAGAAGAGATACAATATATAAATATATATATATATATATATATATATATACATACCAATACACTAGTATAATTACATATCAATTGTTTAAGCCGGAATTGATGCATTGCGACAATTCAAGGTATTCATTTACAGAATAGAACATATTATTTTTTAAAAGGTTAAACAGCTTTTTCTTGAAAACAGGTACTTTTGTTTCATATTTGATTTCATGGGGAAGTTTATTAAATAACCTTAAGCCCATTGCTTTGGGCCCATGGGCAGTATTGTATGTCCTGACAAATGGTTGGTGCAGGTCATTGCAGGTCCTTGTGTAGCGACTATGGTAATTGTGGTTGGACTTATAATGGGAAATATTACCCTTTGCATGTAAGATGACATTAAATATATATATGCAAGGTACTGGTAATAAACCAAGTCTTTTGAAGAGAGGTTTACATGGTGCATCGCAAGGAGCATTGCTCATAATGCGTATGATCCTCTTTTGGATTTTGAAGATTATGCCCGCATGGGGAGAGGAACCCCAGAAGAGGATACTGAAAGTAACACGAGAGTAAAATTCACCATAGTAAATGGATAGAAGGACCTCTAAATTTACAGAATACCTAATATTTCTAATAAGGAAGCATAGGGAGCTTAACTTGCTGCGTAATTTGAAAATATGTTCCTCCCAAGACATGTTTTTCTGTAGGATTACTCCCAGGAATTGGGTACTGGAATTTTGGGGAATGCTCACACCTTCTACATCTACTGAGATTGCAGATGAAACTTTCTTTTTATTCGAAAAATAAATCAGGCTGGACTTATTTAAATTGGGCTTTAGAAAGTTATGAAGACACCATGCATTGAAAATCTGAGCTACTTCGGCTGCTCTTTCTGTCAAGCTGTCTACTGAGGAGGCTGATACAATGATATTTGTATCATCAGCATACAGTATTGGGTCTATCCCCTTAATGAGCTTAAGATTGTCTGGGAGATCATTGATATAGATTAAAAATAAAATAGGACCAAGTACAGAATCCTGGGGAACACCCAGTGTTACTTCTCTACCAGGGGAAACAAATTTGGAGCCATTACTTGAGAGCTCAACATACTGATGCCGTTCACTTAGATAAGATTCAATCCATTTGTAGGGGGTGCCTCTTATACCATAGCATTTCAGTTTATATAGGAGTAACTGATGATTGACGAAGTCAAAAGCTTTACTGAAATCGAAAAATAATCCTAGAGTTTCAGTTCTATTATCCAATCCTGAAAGTATTTGATTTACCATGTGATATGTGGCTGTTGTAGTGGACCTTGTTTTCCTAAATCCATGTTGAGATGTAGATAATAGCTTATATGTCTCAAGATATGATACAAGACGTTGATAAAAAACTATTTCAAATATTTTCCCCAGCTGGTTTAACAGGGATATTGGTCTATAAGAATTCATTGCCATTTTGCAACCTTTCCCTTTGTATATTGGCACAATTTTTGCTGATTTAAGAGGGCTCGGGAAAATTCCAGTTTTTAAGGATTCATTAATTAAGAACAGCAGCTGATCCTTAATAGCATTAAACGACCTTTTTATGACTATCCCTGGGATGTCATCTAATCCAGGACTAAATTTGTTAGGTAATTTATTGATTACGTTGGTCAGTTCCCTGGCTGAACATGGGAATATATATAATGAATTGCATGAGTTAGGAATATGAGAATAATTTGCTGAGTTGACTGAAACTGTGGGATTTTGATGGGATAGATAGAAATCATTCAGGATGGAGGCCATTTTAGAGTAATCTGATATAGCAGTACCAGCGGAGTCCTGCAGTTGAAGATCTTGTACATGATGTCGACCCTTTGATTCGTTAATAATTTTCCAAATCTCTCTAGATTTATTGTCTGCAGTGGTAAGTCTAAGGTTGTTGAAAGATTTTTTGGCATGCTGTAAGGTTTGGCGATAACTTTTCTTGAGTATTGAGTATTCTTGGCGATCTGCTGGATTTGATTTACTTTTGTAATACACTGCGGCATCTTTCATTTTCTTTGAAAGCCAACGAATTTCATCAGAGACCCACTGACTTTTGTAGTTAACAGAAGAGCTTTTGTTTTTTGTATGCTTCAGGACACGGGGAAAGCAGATTTCAAAGTAATGTAGATAGGTGGAATAGAAATATTCAAAGCTAAGGTCGAAGGACTTAAAGATTATATAGATATGGGATGAGAATCAGTATTAATAAAACATCTGTTATGCAATTTTCCAGAAAGAAAAATGCTAAACTAAACATTAAAATAAGAGGGCAAAAAATAAGAGCAGGTAGAACAAATTACGTATCTCTGAAGTATTTTGGACCAACTTGGTGAAAGTAGTAGGGACGTAAGGAGAAGAATTGCACTAGGCAAGGAGGCCTTCACAAGGAGGAGGGAGTTGATGACGGGGACGTTGATTAGGGAGGTTAAGAAAAGACTCTTAAAAACTCTGATATGGAGCTTAGCTATGTATGGTGCGGAAACGTGGTCGCTGAAGCCAGAGGATAGACGTAGACTGGAGGCTTTTGAAATGTGGGTGTGAAAAAGAATGGAGAAGGTGAAATGGACCGAAAGGAAAACAAATGAGGAAGTACTGGAGATGGAGGGTGAGGAGAGGGGTTTGTTGAGAGAAATCCTATGGAGGCAGGAAAGATGGATGAAAGGCATATTGAGCGGTAGTGGTATGTTAAAGATGGTAATAGAGGGGAGAATGTTAGGCAAACAAGGAATGGGCAGGAACAGGATAGGGATGTTGGACGGGATGAAGGGAGGAAAGAAGGACCCAGAGGTGAAGAAAGACCTAATGTAGATTAGGTTGCTGGATTATGTTTTGTTTGGAATCACAAAATATTTATTTGATAGTTGTGTCCATCCAAAAACCTACCTTAACTGGTAGATTAACTAATAAAAAAAATAAAAATCATTATTTGTCCATATCAAGCAATATTAAAGCATACATTACATTGGACAATAAAGAGTTTGAAAACTGAAATGAATAGGTAAACAAAAATAATATAAGGAATATATACAAAAATTAGAACTTGTCACTATCTAGAAACTCCTAACTGGATGGATAGGAAAAGGCTGTAAGGATTTTCTGAGTTTGCTTCTGAAAGCCAATATCCTAGAGTTTCAATTTTGCTCAATTTATTTATTTATTTAATTCAGAATTGCTCAATTTATTTAAGAGGGCTTATCCCATGGGAATGGTCCCATTGCAATTGCAATTAGTAATTACTTATTGTAAAGTAAATAAGGGGTCAGCTTGAAATCTGAGAACCCAGACATAGAAGAAGATAATGGCATGAATAATTTACTGAAAAATGGATAAACAATTGTAAGATCATTTAAGACAGAAATATCTTGGATTCTGAAGATTTAGAGGAACAAGAGAATCTATTCTAACTCTCAAGACTTGTCTTTGGGAAGAGAATCTATATTGAAATGAAAACTGATATAGAACTTACCTGTATTGCACTAGTTGACCTATGGCAAGCTATTGACAAACACAAGTAATGAGAAAATAATCAAGACTAGTTGGCAGCTAAGTCAGAATGAAGGGAACTGAGCCAGGGATGAATGGAAATGGAGAAAAGTAATAGGACAGGATAAATTACAGAAATATGGCAAAACATGCAGACTGGATCTGTAAAAGCCAACATATAGCTATACTTTCAGAGAAGAAAGAAGACCTTGAAAGGGTGATGGCCACTATGGTGAAGGGGATAAATAAGTACAACCTCAAGAAGAACCGGACAAAAAATTATGTTTATGTTCTGCAGTAAAAGCAGGCAAGATAATTTCCAAATAAAACTAGGGAAAGATGCTGAAACAAGTGAAAGTGTTATGCTATTTAGGCAGCAAAATAACCAGAAATGAAAGAACCATGAGGAATAGTGTAAGAATGGCAAAGAATGCTTTCTATGTATCAAAAGAGACAACTACTACAACTACAGCAATTAGAACTAGCATTGAAACAGGGAAGAAATTCATTAAAACTTATGCATGAAGTCAGAGTATCATTATTTAACCATTCACAATATTTGTAAAAGTTCTCATCAAGAAAAACTTATTATCAAAAACTTTTGTCAAATCTTTTAGGCTTTCAGCAAGATTGTTACACATATAGACATATTATAACAGCCAATATGTGATCTTGTCCACATTCCTTCTTACAGATGACAAAATAAATACATTATACCATCAATAAATATTAGATAAATCATTTTGTATTGACTAATTTTGAGCTTTGTGTGCATAATATCTCACCGAGGAATTGATTTGCAATGAAAAACAACTTGAGTACTTGATACTTTGGCTCTATTTTTAATTTTATAGCAATTACAAAGGAAATGGTCAAGAGTAAAAATTTTCATCAAAGTATTGACACAGGGTATTGATTCAGTTTTGGTTAAACTGCCTCATTCTTGAATTCACAGCTGATAGAATAAACAATGAAATTACGTTTACTTTTGATTTCTATTCTTATTGAGAGGAATATTTAAATGCAAAGGTAATTTGTGGAACAATGTATCCTCAAAACAAACACTCAGGATGCAAGTATTGAAATATGCTCAATGACAGAAATTAAGGAAAACTTAATTCATTCATACAAGATTGAAAATTTTACAGAATTTATGCATCTTCTACATGAACACTTTACCTTCCTTTACCCCCCTTAATTTATTTGTCTTGCTGTCTTCGTGTTATTATTAATACCACCAAAAAACTACCTAATTAATTATTTCAACTATAATCACTTCCTGGTTAATTTCAGTCGCCGTCTTCACACTAGCTATCTTCTTGACCTAGTGTTTCCTTCTCATAAGTTATCTCTTTTCATCATCTCAACTATTTCCTCGAATTGAATTTTTTTTAACAATAACCTGCACTTTTCCAAAATGCAAGAGGCATTAATAAAGATGGCGCTATTAAAAAATATTATTTGTAAATTTTCATTACCATGCAGGCAATCCCAATTAAATGGTTGATAAATATTTTCAAAATAAAATCATTTTAGAAAAATAAAAATTTCTGGCATAACTTGGTGGAAAATCTTCATATTGACATTTCAAAATTGAACAACTTGGCTTTTCCACTTAAAAAATTTTTTAGCCAAGTTGTTTAATTTTCAAATGTAATTTTAAAAAATAAATTCTGCTTGATCATGAAAATTCTCAAATATTTCAAGATATGATTACGGTTTTGTCGGAAATTGAAACCTCTATCGATAAAAAAAATTTCAGCTATGCTTTTATGAGCTGGTTCAAGTCATATGTCAACTTGGTGTCATTAAATTACTTGCCAATGAAGTTATGTAGCTTTCATCGAAAATCTTGATGGCTGGCGTAATTTTTCCTCAAATGCGGTTGGAATGAGATGGAATGACCTTTATTAAGTTGTTCTGTCAGCTACCGAACCACAATATTTTCAGGCAAGTGCTACAGTGCACAGCAAGGCTGTGGGCAACAACATGGTTATCCACACAGAGAAAATAAAGAGCTGTCGTCGGGTCAATCATTTGCGACCAAACAAGGTTTTTCTCAATTTTAGACTAATTAATAGACAACTGGTAAATCATAGTGATTTAATTTTTTACTTATTCAGACCATGGACACAATCCTAAAACATTTCGACTAATTTGAGAACAACCATATTATAGCCCTTGCGATTCAAAACAGCATAATTTGGAGATAATTACTCCAACAATTCACCAGTAAAAACAAAATACATTAACAACACATTGGCATATGATTCCCAGCGCCGGTGACTCCAAATACCAATCTATATAGCAATGTATTGACTTATAAAGAAGGCGCGGTTAGACTGCCAACTACTTACCTGGGTGGAATTTTTGAGTCTGACCTCTTCTTCAGCGGTGCAAAAACCACCATTCCTCGCTGGCCTTTTACATAGAAAAAGCATTTCGTCAAAGAACCAAACTTTCGTGAACTCGGTTGCCAGAGTGCCATTCATTCGACGCTTCACCTTAGACAAGTTACCTTGGAACGCAGAACGCAATGCATTCCATCTTATTCTTACTTCTTCACCTGCAAAGAATATGTTTCCAATTCTCACGCATTATTCAGCGTTATCTAGTTCTCAAGCATAAAATTCAGTCCCCAACAAGGCTTTGTGGTACTCACTTGTTGTTCCGGGTCGTATTTCTGAAAGTTCATCGGCAAGGTTCCTCATAGCGACCTTACGAGCATGCCGATCATAATATTTCTTATCACTGGGGTCATATAGAAACGGCAGCTTCTTTACTTCCCCAATTAATAGGGATATGGCTTCCCTACTCCATTTCCCCATTTTGATGAATTTAGTTTAAAAACAATGAAATAATTGATCAAACTCCAGTGGAGTGTGATGTTCCGCTTTGGGGTAAAATAAAAATTATTAAATAACTAATGTAGTAAACGTGAAGATTTCCTCGAACATCCGCAGCTAATTCCTAGCCATGAAGTTGAAATGAACTTGTATTTTCATTCTCAAAATTTTAATACTAAACATGGCCGTGAAATTCATAGGACGCTTGCGCAGCCAAAATTTCAGTTTTTTGCCAAATATTTCATGAATGTTTTTCGGCAGAGTTTAATGTTTTTAAAAGAAGCAGATTCGATAACACTGCATAGAATCCACACCTACACTCGCGTCACTGAGACAATGAAAACATCTAATTAACACCAATACGGTTTTGATAGCATTCAGTTAATAATCCAAAACAATGCAGCAGATGTTTGTTCGTAGTGTTTTGTCGTTTTTGTCAACCTGTGAAGGGCGGTCAATATAGAAGACAGAAATGCGAAATGATCGGAGAATAAAGAGAAAAATCTAGTCTTACAGATGTTCTGTGACAATTTTGTTCAATTCAATTATACGATTAATGAATCATAATTTTAGCCCTAACGATTTTAATCCTAATAGAAAAGCATTTATTTATTTATTATTATCAGCATAGTAATATACTTCTCATTAAAGACTCACTCCTACACCTAATAAAAAAATTTAAAAATAAATAAATATGCAATATTAAAATCAAGATGATGAAGGCTAAAAATGTGATTAGTAACAGGAGCTTAAATGACTACTTACACCCAATTGATAGCAAATAAAGGATATTAACGTGAAATCTTTTCAATCTACAAAGTCTTATTATTCTTGTCAAGATTTTTTATTAATCATATTTTTTTTGTATTCTTTAAATGACATCATTATTAATTTCTTATATACGCCAAACACTTTGGGGCATTGTAAAAACGGACAGTTTGTTAGACGCGCCTTTTCGGCTAGTCATTTACATACCAATACATTCACCAAAAAGCCATTAGAGACACTACAGTTATTGCCTAAACGTATCATATAAACTTCAATTTTGTCGTTTTTAGTATTTTCATTTCTTTATTTTGTCTATCAAACAAATGCAGACTTTTTTATGTGATTACTAAATGACTTAAGCAGTGCTAGTAGTTGATCCAACTGGCGCCAAATCGAGGAATTTTTGTGGAAAAGTTCAAGAAAAGAATTTTTTCCTGTAAACGTATAGATAATTATGACTGAAGAATATCAAGGTATTACAAAAAGGTTTAAAAAATAAAAATTCTCCTGCATGGTAATGCATACTGCTTTCTGCCACGAATATTGAATAATTCTCGACGAAGTTGACCGCAATGACTATTTTATTTGGGATTTTCATATATTTGTTAGAATTATGTAATTTCCATGGTTTTATGAAGTAAAAATTATGCAATCATACCTCAATATATTATTATTTCGTAAGTGATGGATCTAATATTCTTTCTTGACAGAATCAAATGCTCAGGATCACGGTGACTCTGACAATGACATGGAAATTCTTGGTAACCTCCTGGAAGATGATTTTGATGTGGACATAAGTACGGATGGTAAGTACAATATGCGTTTAACAGTTAAGCCACTGTGAGTTTCACAATCAAAGCACCGTGACGTGAAAGGTATGCCAAGCTTAACCTTATGGGAGTGACATAAGTTTAAGTATAATTTCTACGATACAAGTGGAAAAGTAAAAACAGTGGTTTATTATTCCAGTAAAGGTAACTGATTTGATTACCGAGACGGGCGGTGTATCTATTCGACAACAAAAAGATCAGGAATCTGCAAAAGAAAAGAAAACTAGTCGCCTCAGACTTACGGATCTTTTTAGCAAGAAAGATGCATCAAGTGTTGTTCATTCAGGCGAAACCGATTCGTCCGAAGATGAAGACAACAAATACTTCGAGCAACAGCGTCTAAATGATTACGGGAAGTGTGTCAAATCTATGTTGAACCATCAAGATGAAGATGAACGTCTATTGCCTGTTGCTGAATTCACTGGGCGGAGCAAAACATGGAAGGAGAAGGGCCAACTTGCTGCGCCTGCTAGCAGTAGCACAAAAGATATCAACACCTTGAAGTTTGACCCAATATGTGGCATCCGAATAATGTATGTTTTACAGTGATATTCCCTGTGATTTGGTAGATTATGGAATTTGTAACGAGTTGCATTAATTTTGTATCAATTTGCAGAAACCCTCTCGTCTCTTCAACATCTATGCAAGATAAGTTAGTTGGGCGGAAGTTAGTTACTATGTCATTCATTCAAAATCATATAAACAATGGAGACTTGGATGCTGATTGGGTGACAATTGGAGTGATAGTTCAAAAATCTAATGTCCAGAAATCTCAAAAGGTATGGAAAAAGGAAATGTCAAAATTACCCAGTTTTCGCAAGTATGAACTTGGTGTATCGCATTTTAGAAATGTTTTTGTGCTTGCAGGGATCACAATATTCCGTATTAACCCTCAGTGATTTGAAAATTGGGTTAAAAAAAGTGTCTTTATTTTTATTTAGTGGTTCATTTAAAGCACACTGGAAAAACCCTATTGGCACAGTAATAGGTATCCTTAACCCAAGCGTCCTCAATAACAGGTATGCTTATGAATGTCTACCATTGTTAGTGACTTATTTTGTTCGTTCAAAATTTCTTAATTTTCTAACTATTAATAATACTATGGTTATGGTGTTTTACAGGGATTCTGGTTCTATAGCAACCCTGTCTGTCAATAATGCCCAAAAGATAATGGTGATTGGCACTTCAAAAGATTTTGGTTACTGTAAATCATGGTAAGTAACTTAATATATCAAGGCGTAAAGCTAAATTTTTCCCAAAAGCAATGGAGGGAATGAGCATAGGATCCAAAATACCATCGAATATTAATATTGGTTTACAAGATTATCATACAAGGAAATGTGTTAATTCTAGTCAGTCAGTTCCATCAAATCTAGTCAATCATTAAAATTGTATTCAATAGTGAAACCTTATTAACAGTACCAATTCTTTTTAGGATAGTCATAACTGAAAATCAGTTGCCATTCTTTTATTTATTTAACAAAGCAGCCAAAAATGACACAATGGCTTTTATTTTGGCTGACATTTTATATACACTAAGAAAAAGCAATAAATAATAATGAAAAGATAACCAATAATGTCAAGAACAGACATAAGATGGCAGGAGAGTACATATACAACCAGAGAGTTTTAAATTTTACCCAAATTAGAATGTGTTTAAATGGGCTTTTACATATTTAGTGTCAATATTATACTTAAACCTGTTCAAAACCTTTACTTTTGGCTCAGTCCAACGTATTCTTTCTGTAGCTTCTTAAATATCCTCCCTTTCCATCAAATTTCCACAGCTGTTAGTTTGCTAGAAAATCCATCTTTTTTATGACTGCTTTATTTTGCAGCCAGCAAATATTTAGATATTTATTGATGGGAATAACCCTTTTATGAAAGAGAGCCAAAAACAGATTAGTTCCAAAATTTAAAAAAACATTTACATATGGGTTCAAATTAAATAAAGATACATACTCATTATTGAGAATTAAAATATAGTTAAGAATTTAGGAAGAGTCTTGATTTGTAATGCATGAAAGACATTTTCAGATGTATACATGCTTAGTTAGGTTGCTATCGTGCTGGCTTCCCACCCAGAGGGCCAGTGGGTTCAAATCCTGGCGGAGTCGAATATTTTTCAGTGTTACCTCGATCCCTTCTTGAGGTGCTTTGTGGAAGGAACTTTGAGTGATTATGCCATCTGTCAGATGGGACGTTAAGCTGTGGACACCTTGGCACCTTTTGTTAAGAGTAGGCTAATGCTGGGTTTCTCTCTTTATCCTTTCCTGTCCATCCCTTATGGTGCAAATGACCTTAGCTGTTGCTCGTCTCCCCTAAATACTACTACTATGAATATGGAGTTTGTGGTAAGGGGGCCAAACAGTTGAGCAGTATTCACAGAATGACCTAACTAATGAGATGAACAGAACTTTAAATGGCCCTATATGATTAAAGTTATTACAAAGCTAACAGTTTCAGGCTTAACTTTGTGGAATTCCTTCATGGTCTGGGTGAAAGAAAGAGAAAAGAAAACTTTGCACTTCCACACACTTTTAATATAACACGACCATGGTTTCGATGCGGTGCATCATCATCAGGTACAACACAACAAATTTTGTTGTATTGTACCTGATCTCACTCACTCAGAATACAACAAATACTCTCAAAAAACAATATCAAAGCCAAAGGCTTTTTACAATTCACGTACTTTGAAAGACTTAATAGGCTCACCTAAAGACAAAACTGATGTCATGCAACAAAGCGGAGTTTATAAACTCAATTGTACAGACTGCAACGCCATCTACATCAGACAGACTGGGAGGACTTTCGACATTAGGATTAAGGAACACCGTTCATGCTTCAGGAAGAAAGACAACAGATCACAATTCACCAAAGACCTCTTAGACTACAAACATTCCAGTAATTTCACAGCAGACATTTTACACACAGAAACAAAAGGTTGCCGGCTGAACGCCCTGGAGGAGTTGGACATTTGGGAATCCCTTCAGTCCGGTAATTTTGAGGTGGTCAGCGATATCCTTTACCTCTCGCATTCCCCTCTCCTTAAATTCTTGAATGCCTCCCCACACCGTCCCCTCCCCCACCAAGGCAGTGACAGTCACCGACCCTCCATTAATGAAGGTCAACCATTGCAAACAAACACCCCCCTTTGTACCGTCTGCATCCAATAGTTCTCCCTCACCTTCCCTTCACCCACCAATGCTTGCTGCAGTACCACCCCTCTCCCTAACTTCCCCTACCTGGCTCCTGCCTATAAAAGTTGAAAAAATTTGTTGTATTGTACCTGATGATGATGTGCCGCATGGAAACCATGGTCATGTTATATTAAAAGTGTGTGGAAGTGCAAAGTTTTCTTTTCTCTTTCTTTCACACTGACCAAAGTTATTACAGTCTCAGGTGATAAATCCAAGTGATTTGTATGCTTTAGATTAAACATGAAAGTTTATGGAATGTCAAGTGTGAATCAAATATAACTCCTTGTTCTTTTATATTTGTTAATCGGACCATAGGATAATTGCATAGTCTGTATTAAAATGCTGTGGACTCCTTTGCCAGCTGAATGTACAGAATGGCATATTTTTAAATTGAATGTTAGGTAGTTATACTCACACCAGGTTTTAAGCCTTTAAAGGCAGTTTTTCAGAGTTAGGTGGCCATCAATGATGATGTGCAGCATCAAAACCATAGTCGTGTGAAGTATAAAATCTTTATGTAGAAGTGCAAAGTTTCTTTTTCTACTCTCATGATCATTTAAATGTCTCTTTGGGAAGAAGATTAATAGATTGAGGTCCAGGAAGCAAGAAAGACAATAAAACAGGCATGCCCCATCCCATTTGTTGTTTTTAAAATATTATCTGAGTGTTGATGAATATTTTGTATCGGATAGTGTTCAGTCATCCACAAATCACATTCCCCATCGAATCTGTGAAGGGATATCTGAGGAACCCTACTATATCTTTGGCCAAAAACTCAAGAAAATCCTGTTTATGAACTTGGGCCAGAAAATGTTAGATCCAAGGATCCAGGTCCTCTAAATCCATATCTGGATTATTGCTGATTGAATCGCTCTACTCCCAAATTGATGACCTATTAGAGCTTAGATGACTTGTCAAGAGTGCATTTTCTCATCTTAAAAAGTCATTAAATAAGTCAAGCTTAAACAACAGGAAAGTAGCTGAGGAAAATATTTCTGAAGGAATATGTATTTTATTTTAATTGCATGCCAAATAATTCCACACAATATTTTTTCATTTTCTCTGCCACTTTTTCAGCTCTTTATAACAGAGTTAATTCATTTTTTTGAGAATTATGATGGTGTAAAACTTGTATATGGTCTTTTAGTGTAAATAATACCTTGTTTTGAATATAACCACCACGGCAACTTATTTTTTATCATTTCAAGGAAAAAGAATGGAGAGAAATGTACTTCATTTGTCAACATGGGTGACTGTGAGTACTGTGTGTACCATGTGCAGACAGAGTACAGGAAATATTCTCAAAGATCAGAACTTCAATCTCCAACTGGGGGGAATCTTCAGGCCTTGAAGAACAAGATTCTGGGGAAAAATGAGGTAAATTCTCTTTGCTAGCAACCACATTATTGAAGTAAAATATTAAGACATTATGAGTGACAATTACTATAATTTACCATAATTTGATATTGTTTTTCCTGTTAATTATATCATGTAGGTACATATTAATCACATCAGTACATGTGATTGTTCCATTAATGTACTTCGAGTAGTAATTTAGTTATCGCCTGAGTAAAAATAATTTCCCTGTTATAGCTATTTTTTTAATAACTTTTAAAAGCCAGTGATATGAAGCATTGTAAAATTCTGCACCTTATTCCTATTTAAACAGCCACACATTGGTGCTTGTGTATAAAACATGTACTAAATTTTTTTGTCTACTGTTACCTTGATTACAGATAGACACCTGCCCCTGACAGTAGGGTAGGAATGAGAGATATTTTTCATTTTTTTTTAATTGTGCACATTATTTTTACTAATGTTCATTCTTTATTTTTGTTATTATTTACATTTTGAATTTATTAATTTCTTGATTTCAACTGCAGCAGAATCTTGATTTAAATACGTGATTTTATGGAAATTTTGATTTTACTCAAGTGACTGGGCAGCCTCAGCATATTTTGTGCATTTTAACTGAATTTTTAATTGAAATTATGTAAATTTGATATAATAATTTTGCATGAAGCCATTTTCGTCTCAGGAGGAAGGAAAACTCATTTTTAAGGAAGGAAACAACCTGTATCAACAAAAAGAGACGTTTCAGGCGTGATATTGGGGAATATCGTGATTAATTAAAAATTGGCAATTTTCCACAAAATAAAATGTTATTAATACGATCGGTTTCAATGTAAGTACATCATCTTCTGGTAACAGTCATTTCTCATTGTCTACTATAAATGCTGAAAAGCAAGTAAGGGGAGGGAAGTGGAAAATGGGGGAAAGAGGGAGGAGAGGTGGAACGTGGGCCACGTGGGTGACATATGAAAGGGGGAGGAGAAAAGATGCGGGGGAGGAGAAAGGGGTGGGGGAGGGGAAACAACACAGTCTAGCAAAACCTCGTGGCTGGATGGAGGGGGTGTCTCATTGAGGGTGACCCTCGGTGCAGCACCAAGCTCCTAGGGCCGTGGAGAAAGGGGATGAGACCGGGGTTTCTCCCATCATTGACTGTTACCAGAAGATGATGTATTAACCGGTCGTATTAATAAAATTTTATTTTGTGGAAAATTACCAATTTTTAATTAGCCTGTATCAATTTTGGTGAAGTTATCTCGGGTCTTCAACCGGGTCAGGGGTTCCATGATGACCGACATTTCGATGCTCGACTCGTGCATTGTCCTCATCATCCTTGAGGACAATGCACAAGTCGAGCATCGAAACGTCGGTCATCATGGAACCCCTGACCCGGTTGAAGACCCGAGATAACTTCACCAAGCTCATACGCCGGGAAAGCACCAGATCTTACTTAACCTGTATCAAATTTCCGAAAGAATTATGTTCAAAATCAGGGTGTGTTTTTTATTATTTGTTTTTATGTAATTGTTAACTTTGTTTCCTATAACAGTCCTTTAAGTGGCTGTTTTATAACATAATAATTTTGGGTAAATCTTGTGACTTATCATTGACTCTGCTTTACATAAAAATTTTAGTAAGTTGATTATATCCTTCCTCTTAATGCATCTCTTAACTCCAACTGGAATTTATTCCTACAGTGTGTAATGCTCTTTATTAATGTTTAACATTCATTTAGTTGATTAGCATCATCCATCATTATTTCATATTTCACCTTTTTCCAATTCCAAGTATCTTGCAGCATACCCAAATGACAAAATGATATTGGCAAATAGCTTTTGTAGGGTGCATTCAGTGTTTACTTATCTGGTCAATAATTGTATTTCTAGTGATTGGTGTATTCGTTATCAATTTACCATGTATTAAGTGTCCCTATTTATACTTATTATTCAAAATGGATCTGTTTAGTAATACCCTCAAGCTTTTGCTACTGACGGTGAAGAAATTATATAAACAGTGTATCCTCAATTAAATTTGAATTGATAAATATGCCAGCTTCTGAATCTTGTTCTAAAATGCAGGTTATGTAGTGATTTTTATGTTGGAGTTGCAATAAATATTCTTTAGGATTAGAGCTAGGCTGGATATTTGCTTTCTGTAACTCCTACTACTGCTGTTACTCTTGACTGTTTTGCAGCTCTTACTCAGCTTTACCCATTGCACCTGAATATAATGTTTATTTTAATACCTAACGAGGCAGAGTTCTTTTTTCATCCTATTCAATACTTTCAGTCTGAGAATGTAGATCTCATCTCTCCTCAAGCTTCTGAAATGTGCTATTTGCTGGGCAGCCAAAAATAACCATAGAAATCTTTGGTTAAGTAGAACATTTAATCAGTTCGTCTTTGTAGCACACACATAGCAGATTACTTTAAGATTATATAAAATTAAAGGAAAACATAAGCACGGTTCTAAATGGGACTTTAAATACATCATTTGATTAAGTGGCGGTAATTGATGAGTTTCCTTGCCAATGAATGGTAAGACAACTGGTCAAGATTAACCAATGTGGTCAATATTGATTAAATTTCAGTAGTGTAGAGTAATACTAAAAGAAGAAGAAACTTTGCGTTGCAGTCCACAGTGTACAATAAAATTCAATGACTAACATATTATTCATTACCAATTCAATTTTGGTTTGAGAAACATTTGTCCATCTTTGTGTTGAATATTTAACATCATCTCATAAAATCACAAAAACAAATAAAAAAATGTTACAGTGAGCTCAAAAGAAAATTTTAAGTAATGCTGAAATTTCAGGATGATTGGGGAATTTAGAGAATTGAGTGAGGCAACATAATGAGAAGCTTGAAAAATGCTCTCCTAAGATTCTCATCTTACTACAGTGATTTTGAATCGTTGGAAAACTTAATAATAACATACAATTAGAAAATTAGAATATGATAAGGTGATTTGGTTTTGAAATTAGCTGTCATGTTTACTTGATATGAAGCATCAAATTAATTGTATATTATTTGTGCACGATAGCAACTTAGTCACTATTCTTGCAATCTGAAAAGTTGACTAGTTTTCTCTATTCAGCTCATCCAAAACTAACTTTTTTATTGGTGATAGCTCTTCTTTCTAACTTTATTTTTAAATATTACATTCATTTTTTTTGGTTGGAGTTAAAATTATGAGCAATTTTTTGTGTTATTTATTTTGCATTGATGTATCCCTCACATGCTGTAGATGTTTTTTTTTAAGTAATCTGTTGGTTAAGATAGGTTTTGGATGGACACAGCAACCAAGTAAATATGTTGTTTCTCCTAACAAAACAAAACCCAGCATCCTACTCTACATGGAGTCCCTCTTCATCCCTGTGTACTTCCTTCATCCCTCCATAACATCCTACTGCCGGTCAATATGCTTTTCATCCATTTTCCCTGCCTCCTTATGATTTCTCCCGACAATCCCCTCTCCTCACCAACTTTTGTTTTGTGCTAAACTGAAAAAAGTCTCTTGAGGTAACTAACAAAATGATGCGTGAAGCTTACAGGGACTCTGCTCTGCCCTACTCTCAAGTTTTGAGGTGGTTAAATGCATTTAAGTAGGACCGGGAAGAGGTTCTTGATGAATAACTCACTGGGCAGTCGTCAACCAACAAAACCCATGACAATGTGGCTCGTGCATGACAAATTGTTGGACTCAGACCACCAATTGAGTATCAAGATGGTTGCCAATGAAGTGAACTTGTTGTCTACTGTTGTGTTTCACATTGATCCTGAAGATTTAGCGATGAGGAATGTGTTGAACCAAGGTCATGACCTAAGTATTGTCAGGCAACCAAAAGACCAACCAAGCAGAAATTTCAAGTGGACTTTTGTAGCATACTGAAAATAAACCTGATTATTTGGACAATGTCATCACTTATGATGAAACCTTGGTTTTTTAATACTACCCAGAAACAAAATGCAAAAGCTCTGGGTGGCACTCCAACCAGTTCCCCGATGCTCATTGTCTTTTTCGACTGTAAAGGAGTGGTCCATAAGAAGTTTGTTCCTCCAGGACAGACAATTAACGCTGCCTACTCCGTGGATGTGGTGGAAAGACTCTTGAAAAGGGTCATCAGGATGAGAAAAGATGTCTCTGTTACCTGGCAACTCTTATTACGACAACGTGCCTTGCCTCAACACGCTATGAGTTCTTTGCCAAACACCAGGTGCCAATGCTGCCCCAACCCCCTATTGTGCATATACTACCCCAGCAGACTTCTTTTTGTTCTCTCAGGTTAAAGCAGCCCTGAAACGAACCCGTTTTTCATACGTAGAAGATATCCAATCAGTCCTGATTAAGACCTTGTGAGATATCCCCAAAGATGCCTTCCAGGGAGTGTACCGGTCATGGCAAAGTCGCTGGAAAATATTTGTAGAGGCCCAAGCACAGTGCTTTGAAACATTTTAACTGTTTATGAAAATCTGTTCAATAAATTACTTAAAAAATAATTGTATTAATTTAGGAATACACCCTTTATACTCATTAGTTTTTCCAATTCACTCTATCAAATGTCTTTTTGAAATCTATGAAAGAAGAAAATATGTCCTAATTGTACTCTTTATTCATCTCAATTAGTGATCTCATTTCTGCAATGCCATCATGCATATCTCTCCCCTTCCTAAACGCAAACTGATCATCTCCAAAGTAATTTTTATTACTGTATTGCATTTGACAGGAAATATTTAATTGGTTGACAGGTCGGATAAAGCTTGGGTGCTGAAATTGTTACATGATAAATGGAAAGGATCAACAGTGTGAGGAAGTGAATTTAGAAGGGAGGAGAGGCAAAATAGTAGTAAGCGCATAGTGAGAGATAGCCTAGGAATAGGCAGATGGAGTGGGTGTAGGTGGATCGAGTTGGTATACTGAAGTTAAAGAGGGAGAGCAGTTCAGGGCAGTCATTAGTCGAGTTTAAGGTGTTGTGGAGGAGTTTTAAATCGGCTTTAATCCTGCAGACTTGGGGGCAAGGAATGGATAAAGAAGACAGAATAGCATTTGAGGACATATTGCGGAAATGTGGGATTCAATGTTTTTGGCAAAGAAGTGAGAGATACAATCGAGGGATTTTAGGTTAGTTGGGGCTGAGGTGGACCAAAATGGGGAGCAATATGATACTATGGGAAGGACAATTGTTGAGAAGTACAGATGGAGTGCTATAGTATCTTTAATTTCTGTGAAACAGTAAAGAAGGCCTGAGAGGGACATAACTTTATTTTTTACAGTCTGAATGTGGTCAGTGTAATTTAGTTTCTGGTCGGTCAAAACGCCTAGGTCTTTCATGGTCATTAATCTATTTAAGGGAGTTAATGGTTTAGTTGAATTTCGGGAGTTATTTTTTAGAGCAAGAATCATGATGTTGCATTTTCCATGGTTTAAGTTAAGCTTCCAGGTATCACACTGCAGGGAAATTTCATTTGAGGCAAGTTGAAGGTGAATACAGTCGGAAGTATTATTAATTTGCTTGTGTAAATCTTGCAATCATCAGCATGGAGAAAGGTATTGACCTGGGAGGAAAGGAGCCGGGAATGAAGATCATTAACGAATAAATTGAAAAGATATGGTCCAAGGACACTGTCCTGGGGAACTCCAGATGTCACAGGAGACCAAGAGGAAGAAGCCTCTGAGAGTACCACCATCCATCATTTGCCTTGCTCTATCCTTTTGTTAATGACCCTGAGAGCAACTTTAATGGGGAATCGAACTTATTGATCTGTAGCTCTCTCATGGTGTAGCCTTTACCTATTTTGGAATAGGAACTAACACTGATCTCACAAAGTCTTCGGGCTAAATTCCTTCCTCATAGATGCTGTAGATATATTATTATAACAACTTAACACATTGAAATATAATTATTTCTTTTTTTGCCTATAACTTACCTCTCGATCATTCTTGTATGTGCCCAATAGGATTTGCGTACTCACCAAAATTTGAATGGAAATAAAATGACTAAATACTTCCTTTTCTACTGTCAATTTTTTGTTGTAGGTCTTCTATGGTGGAAAGTCTTTCATTGCTGCCAAAAAAGACAGCAAACACAAAGTAAAAGATCAACAGAGGTTGAAAAAGCTTTCTGACTTTTTTGATAGTCCTAAGCTAGAAATGGAGCAGCAAGTACCATTAGTTTCAAAAGGACTTAGCCTTTCTCATAAAATGAAGGATGCTGACAGATTGAGCAGATTGATGGAGAGTCCCAGCAGTAGTTCATCATCACAGGCCATGGCATCCCCATCTGTGTGAGTTAAAAATAATTTCTTGCTCTAACGTAGTATAAAATATATGCGATGAAAAAATGATTCCAATAAAAAATGTTATGCATAGTTATTTTTCCTTTGTTTCAGCTTAAAATCCAAAACCATCACAAGGGGTAAATGTGTCCTTGAAAGCCTCGGTAAATTGGATAAAAAATGTGAAGCCACACCATCTCAAATAATGCAAACCTTGGGCAAGCATGAAAAGAAAGTTGAAGCCACACCATCTCAAATAATGCAAACATTAGGCAAGCATGTTAAGAAAGTTGAAGCCACACCATCTGAGGTTATCCAAAGTCCAAAGTTTTCTCAAACATTTTTGTCTCCAATGTTGGGTAGAGGTGCAAGTGGTAGTGAGAGCATTGACTTAGACTGTTCCTTCAATCAAAAACAGAAAAACAGAGCAAAGGTAGGTAATTCACCTTCAGTAGTCTCCACCATAGGTCAACCTGCATAAATGGTTGGTTACTCAATGTTTCTGCTCATTTTAATGCTTCCTGTTAATTGATTTAATGTTTGATGGAGCCAGGAGATAAGGGCTTGAGATGTGGATACTATGAAAAATTTGGAATAGTTGGGAAAACGGAAAAGATTTTAATGATTAAGAAAATATCAGGATAAGTGTGAACAGCTTTAGAATTCTGGGTCACAGTAAAAATTGGTTATTAATATTGATCTTAGTTCACAAGTATGTCATTGATATCATAGTTATCACACTCATGGTCATGGGTGAGCTGGAAGTGGGGTACTCGGGGCTCAGTATGCTTTCTCAAAAATTTTTCTAAAGGGGATGATTATCCTTCCCCAAAGCAATCTCTTTAGCCTAACAAAATAAAAAATTTTAAATCTCTCTGCTTGCCTTTGGATATGAATACAACTATTTCGTGAAGATGTTTTTCTGATTTTGGTAAATAGACCTAGATAGGCTCAAATATTAATTTACAGCCCATAATTTTTTCATCTTGGTTTTTGTGCTTTTCTTAATGTTTGCATGTTTTCTTACTCCAGAAATTATGTATGTTAAAATATTTCACATTAAAATACAACAATTCCAAGGGTAAAAATCATTCGCTTGCTGTTCGGTTGAGTGCTTCAGCCAGTTAAGCTTTCAAGGCGTCCTCTTACTCTCCAAAATCCCGGTCAAGGCAAATGATTTTTACATTGATATTTTTTATAGCTGCAACAGTAACTTTAACGGATGACTCCGTTAAAGTTACTGTTGCAGCATCTCCCGCAGTTTAAGTAGGTCTGTTACACAGCAGTCAAAATCTATGTCAGTACACAAATCAAAAGCTATACTAAAGCCATATGAGATTAAACTATTTTGAACAAAAATTAAAACGCCACCACATTTTAATTTTATCTACAGCATGAGGTAGCAGTATTAAAACCATTGTTATTCGCACTCAAAATTTTATCAGGATGATTTACGCATTATAATGTAAAATACAAATTAAGAAGCTTGCCTATCCTCATGGTACAATTAGTTTAAGTTGAATCGCAATTTTACTCAGGCAGGCTGGCCAAACTTTTGGTAAATCAGATTTATTGAGATTCATCCTCACCTAAATTTTCATCATTAAGATGTAGTAATCTGTCTGATTCATAATGGGTAGACTGCAGGAAGATGTGTTTTTCTACACACAGTCTCCACTGCTGTAAAAATATATTAAAGAGGTAATAAAATTTGCTGCCTAGTCTAAATCTGATGCATAAAATTTCTGCCAGATATTTTTCTAATTATATTTTCAAAAGTGAAACCATGCTATAAGTTGAAATGCCTAAGATTTGAATTTACTACATTCATGTATGACTGACTGTATTCAATAATATTTCCTTAAGCCGTAAAGGTTTTTTTTTACATCACTTCAAAGGGGAATATTGAGATTTGTGTGGTGATTTATGGGTTCACATTTTCATCAGTTGTTTCCCAGATAGGTTCACAATGAAATTAATCCTATTGCGAGGGACTGTATTTGGGAACTTACAAATACACTCTGGTTACTCCAAGGTTGTTTACTGGAAGGTTTTCCCTTGCCAGTGACCAGCTCTGGGTTACCTTGACCACTTACATGTTAACTAGGAAGAGACAGAATAGGTGTGTGGAGAAATTAATTCAGATGCCAGGGGCCTACTTTGGGGGAATAATACAGGCTCACTCTCACTAACTCAAGTATTACAGAAAAGCAATACCCACACTCAGGAATGTGAAGTAGACAAAACACTAGATGACCTAATGGCGTAGTCAAAACCGAAAATAGTAGGAAGTTAAGCCCTTCAGTCATAAGAAAGAAACAAATGGAAAATAAAAGAGGAAGGCAAAATATCACATGCAAACTAGTGAAACACAATGGTGTGAAAAGTGTTTCTGAGTTTTTTTTTTTTTTAATTCCTGCTTCACATTTAGGATAATAATGGTCACCCTATTGTGAAAATTAGGTCAAGCGGCAGTCTGTTCAAGGTGGGCTAACTCTTGGTATTCGTTGTTTGCCATATGAATGGTGAACAAAAAGTTTTTGGCAAAAGAGACTGCCTATTGATGAATAGTAAGAAAAGTGCAACTATGTTGAAAAATCTAAAATAAATCCTGTGAACCCATATGAATGCATTTTGCAAATAAATTATTATATTTGGTGGTAAAATTACCTATACCAAATTATTTTTTTCAAAAGTTCAATTAAACAGAAATTAAATTCTCATGACGTTACATTTGAGTATATTTTTTATTTCTTAGGCATGCAAATTCATTTCAATTCTAGTTGTCACCATAACCATTTATTAGGTAATCTACCGGTTAAGGTAGGTTTTTGGATGGATACAACTATCAAATAAATATTTTGTAACTCCAAACAAAACCCAATCCAGCAACGTAATCTATATCAGGTCCCTCTTCATCTCTGTGTACTTCTTCCTTCCCTTCATCCCGTCCAACATCCGTATCCTGTTCGTGCCCTTTCCTCGTTTGCCTAAAATTCTCCCCTCTATTACCTTCTTTAACATCTCACTACTGCTCAATATGCCTTTCATCCATCTTTCCTGCTTCCATAGGATTTCTCTCAACAAACCCCTCTCCTCACCCTCCATCTCCAATACTTCATCATTTGTTTTCCTTTCGGTCCATTTCACCTTCTCCATTCTTCTTCACACCCACATTTCAAAAGCCTCCAGTCTACGTCTATCCTCCTGCTTCAGTGACCACGTTTCCGCGCCGTACATAGCTGCGCTCCTTATCAGAGTTTTTAAGAGTCTTTTCTTTACCTCACTACTCAACGTCCCCGTCATCAACTCCCTCCCCCTTGAGAAAGCCCCCTTGCCTAGTGCAATTTTCTCCTTACGTCCCTACTACTTTGACCGTGTTGGTCCAAAATACTTCCGAGATACGTAAACTGTTCTACCTGCTCTATTTTTTCCCCTCCTATTTTAATGTTTAGCTTAGCCTTCTTCTTCCTGGAAAATCGCAAAACCTTAGTTTTATTTATATTAATTCTCATCCCATATCTATCGCACTGGATGTCCAATTCATCAGCAATGCTTGCAACCCCTTGGCTGACGGAGCAACTAATGCTTGGTCATCAGCAAACCTAAGCGATTTTACGAATTCCCCTCCGACTTTCATTCCCACCTCCAATTCCTCCCATGCCTCTTTAAACTTTTCCTCCACATATATGTTGAACAGCACCAGTGACAATGGGCAACCCTGCCTGACACCTTCCTAACACTGCCCATCCGGACTCTCCGTTCCCCACTCGCACCTGAGCAGTCTGAGACATGTACAGGTTGCGGATCAGTCTCCTGTCCCTCCAATCCATTCCTATTTTCTGCAATACACGCATTACTTTTTCCCAACTCATTCTATCAAACGCTTTCTTCAAATCTACAAAACAGGCAAAAACGTCCTGATTGTATTCTATATTCCTCTTGATTAGTGATCTCATTACTGCAATGGCATCGCGCATACCTCTTCCTTCCTAAACCCAAACTGATCATCCCCTAAGTAATCATTTGCCCTACTCTCTATCCTTTTGTTGATGATCCTGAGAATAACTTTAGCTGCGTGGGATATTAAGTTTATTGTTCTGTAATCCTCACATGATGTAGCCTTTACCTTTTTTAGAATAGGAGCTAACACTGATTTCACAAAATCTTCCGGTCAGATTCCTTCCTCATAGATACTACAAATCAGTCCATATAGAGTCTCCTTCCCACATTTTCCTAAACATTTCAACAGTTCCACAGGAATGTTGTCTACCCCCACGGCCTTATTTGCTTTCATCTCCTTTAATGCCCTCTTAACCATTTATGATAATAATAATAATACATTTTATTTGCCCAAAGATTGTATTATGGGGATTGGGATGGTGTGGAAGCTAACGTACAGGCTTCCCACGGTGAAGGCCCGGGTTCAAATCCTGAAGACAACAAATATTTTTCAGTGATATCCCAATCCCTACTTGAGGTGCTTCGTGGAGAGCACTTTGAGTGTGTACAACATCCATCGGATGGGACGTTAAATTGCGGAACCCTTGGCACCTTTCGACAAGAGTAGGCTAATGCCGATGCCGGGTTCCTCTCCACCCTTTATCTTTCCTGTCCATCCCTAATGGTGAAAATGACCTTAGCTGTCGGTTGCCTCCCCAACAAAACTACAACTACCAAGATTGTATTATAAAAATACCAGGTGGATGGTGTATATACATGATATAAGACACATCAAAAAGGAGTAAAATGCATGTAGGCTCAATTGAAATATAAAATACGCTACTAACAATTACATGAAAAAAAGCACAAACACACATTAAATGTAACATTCACTCAAATAACCATTAAAAATCACGGAGCATGAATAAAAACTAGATTAAGAGCATTTCTATAAACTTAAAGTATGGACTCAAAGATCAGGAATATTGTTCAGATAGTTGTCAACAAAAAGGAACAAGTTTCATCGTTGATATATTTTTAATTTATGTTTGAATGCTGTAATAAATGAAAGTAGAAAAACTTTGTTACAATCCACCACTTTATTTTTGATACTACTAGTTTCGACGCTACGGCGTCATCCTCAGGTACCTTTGTTACAATCCACCACTTTATTTTCGATACTACTAGTTTCGACGCTACGGCGTCATCCTCAGGTACCTGAGGATGACGCCGTAGCGTCGAAACTAGTAGTATCGAAAATAAAGTGGTGGATTGTAACAAAGTTTTTCTACTTTCATTTATTAAAATGAACTTCCACAAAGTTGAGGCTGAAACTATTGAGATGATTTGAATGCTGTAGTTCCTTTAGTATCCTTTATACGTTTAGATAATTTGTTATATAATCTGATGCCCATTTCCTTGAGCTCTAAAATGCATTAGTTCTAATATTGCCATAATGGACGTTGGGCCTTCCTCTGGTGTAATGATGATAATAGTTAGAGGTTAGTTAGAGGAATAATTGAAGATGATGTTTTTCATATGTAGAATTAAAAACAAAGTATAAATTCATGGGAGTGTTAGCTGATTTAATTCCTCGAATATAGGCCTTGATGGTGCATTATGAGGTTTCCCAGTTATTGTTCTGATGGGTTTCTTTTTTCTTCTGCTATCTGAAATAGAGAATAATAGGTTTAGATTCAAATTTTAAAATTAAAAAAATAATTTCTCCTGAATATTTCTTTTAAACAAGGTCAATGTGGTAGTGCTTACAATAAAAGTGTTTATTTTATTTTAGCTTCAAGCACTGCAATGGATTAAAAAAAATGGTCCACTGCAAAAGAAAAATCCAAATTCAGTAAAAAAGGAGGTCAAATCAGTTGGGGCAAGCAAGAGGAGTAGGGATGCAGAAGAAGAAGGTAAGATATTTTTTTGTGTTTGAATGTCTGAAACAAATTTGCACTTTTCCATGGAAAAGTATAAATTTGTTATTCTCATAATGATGAACTTCCACTACATCTCACCTGAATCTGTTGAAGATATACTGTCTAAAACCTTTTTGTGTTTTAATAAGAAACCTTTGGTTACTTTAATAAGAAATTATAAAGTTTGAATTATCAACAAATATTATGAAATTAATGCTTGATCATTTTTGTTTATTGATGTTTGGTCATTAATTAGTAACAAAAATAAGATAGGTCTAAATATGGAGCCCTGCAGATCTCTATGCTTATAGGATAGCTATCTGATGTATATTTTAGAGATTTTGATGTTATTTGCACTATTTGTAATCTTCCAAATAAGTTACATCTGAGTCATCGTACGGCTATACCTCTGACACACACAATCATTTTTACTCAAAAGGAGGGTGTGGTCAATGAGATCAAAAGCATGAGTAAAATCTACAAGCAAAGCAAGGACTAAATTCCGGTTATCTAAGGAATGGCTTATTGAATTGAAAACACTCATGAGTGCTAACTCCATAGATTTGCCTTTTCAATAACCCCACTACAAATTGGAGATAATTTTGAATTTATGGAGACAATTTAATATTCTAAAATAAAAAAATCAGCTCAAATAGTTTAGCAAATTGATAAAAAAGAGAGCTTCGTCTATAGTTGTTCATTTCAGTTTTTCACCATTATCTTTGTATGCTGGTACAATTTTACTAATTTTTAATTGGTCAGGAAATATTCCACATTTCAAGGATTCATGTATTAAATAAGTTACAGGTGGGGATTTAAATAGTCCTTGCATTCTAAAAAAAATATTCCAGGTATTCCATCTATCACCGGAGTTAGTGTTTTTTTCAAAATCTTCTGAAGGCAGACTAACACCTCTTTATGTACACAGGGTTATAGATACAATGTTTTAATGCTATTTTCATGAGCAGTTGACTGTTTTGTAATATTTACTTGGGTTTCTGTAAAACTTAAAAAAGATTCATTTATTCTATTTGCAATCAGTTTGGCATTAGTGATAATAGTACCAGAACTATCTTGTACACCAGGAATTGATCTATCTACCCTTTTGTTAATTGTTTTGTTTAATATATGCTGTGCCTCTTTATTTTGATTACTGGCTATGAGTAGCTATGGTCATTATACAATCTATTATTTTCCCAATAAGGAGACTATACTCTCTCTTCATTTTGAGATAATCTGACCCCACATCAGGGGTATTTGACAATTTAGATTATCTAGCTTTAAAAGTTGGAATGAAAAATTCAAATAAATAGCAGAATTCTGCCCAATTCTCTTTTCAATGCATTATTAAAATTCTCAATATTGTGCCTAGAATAAACCTGTCTGGTTGATCAAGACTGTCCAAGGTTATTGTAGTTGCCAGAATATAATGGTCAGACAGTCTTAGGTCATACACATATGAAACACATTTTAAGGAATCGTAATTTGTATGTGTTTTGGATGTACTCGTCATTCTAGTAGAGCTGTGATTTTAGAACAGAGTCTAAAAGAAAATCACAATTAAAGTCACCAGTTAAATTTTTAAATTGTATAAATTTACAGTCCGAGAGGTGCCTCTGTTCATTTTGCTTTTCTGATTATGAGATCCAGTTAAAACTATTAATAAGGCTCTAGTTTCATCCTCGCGTCAGGGCATCTGTTGTGAATTTGTGTTGACTGTTATAACCAATTGTTAATCACTGCAAATCTTTCTTTATTTAAGCCCTTATTTTTGCTAGTTTGCTATTATGTAATGGCTGACACTTTTCTTGAATGATTTAGGAATTCTTTTCCCATGTTTCCTTCTTTTGGGAATTTTATTTTAAAAGGAATTGATACAATTAGTATTCAATATAGTATTGGCTGTCCTGTATTTAATCTTTTTGCATCTTCTCAGAAACTGCAGGGGATGCCGTAACTGTAAATGTTAATGGAGTCATCTACTAAATTAACTCTACAATGATACAATTTTCAAAGTCATATCATATTGTTCCTTTAAAGCCCCCAAAATTTCAGAGTATAAGAGGATGCCTCAATGACTTAACTGGCTAAATATTTTTTACTTTCCATGTACTATAAAAACTTACCCATCCAGATGAAGATATTGGAACTAGTCAAAATGTGTCACCAAACAGGATAGAAAAGGATTCCAAGAACTCTTCATCTCTTAAATTTAGTGCTGAAAAAATGAAGGAAATTATGGAGAAAGGCTCAAAGCATGCAGAACTGTTGGAAATTGCTGATTTGGAGGCTGAAGATAAATACTTTCACCAATTGGAAAAGAAGGAACAAATGGAGGAAAAAATGCTGAACACATTTAAGCTTGAATGCAAAGCAGTTAGGTGCTTAAAGGTACACAGTTCTGAAATTAGTACATTAGGATAATTTAATTTTAACTTAGTGGGACAAATCTTCGATTAGTGGCCACTTTTTCATATTAACTGAGTGTCAATGAACGATGAATGTGTTAATATACTATTTTGAGTGTTAATATACTATGGATAATATTAACAGAAAGTTATAATGAGTAAAAGTCAAAATAGCTCATGTAGAGGAATGATGCCCATGATTTGAAGCATCATGTATGTACCCATGTTTTACTAACTACGAATACAAAAGACTTGGCCCTGGCTATCCAAAGAAGACACTTAGAAATATTTTCATTTGTGATCCCAGAATATGGCACTACTGCTGTATAGCCATTTCTTTTTATTTTCAAACTTTCAAGGTGGTGCAATTGCATTTTACATTCATAGCAATGCTCTTGATTCTATTAATGACACAAAATCCGTAGAGGAACTGTCAAATGAATCTATGAAATTTTAATACTATATATTCTAGGGAGGCAAGATTTTGGGCAGTCAAATCTGTGAGATAAATTATGCTCCAAACTCATTATTATAATTTTGATCTGTTTCTATCTGTGATAGAAAGCATACGTGAGAAGGCATATATGTCAACTCTCATGGCCTGCTAATTTTCACTAGGCATGTTGATTGAAATTTGGTAATTCAGTGCTTCTCAAGTACTGCCTCTACTCTGGATGGAATATACATTGAGATATGCATGAATGCACATCAAATATATATTCATAGTTTGATGTATATACCTATCTATATATTGTGTGGTAGCATTTATTTTAAATTTTTTAGCCATCAAATTAGGTTTGTTATTCAATTTTTTCTTTAATTAGAGAGTATGGCATGTGCAAAGATGACAAGTTGACTAATTGTTGTACTGATATATCAAAATATTAAATGTTATCAGATATTCCAAATTGTCCTATGTCATGGTGATGTAACCCCTATTTGTTTTCCGTATGACTACGTTAATAATAATGATATTTTTGTTCTCCACTTACTATACATGACATGTGGGTATAGGAGCTATCAAACACAAAGAAGAGGAAAATAAAAAATATGGCTACAATTTCAACCCTAGAACAGTCTTAAAAAAGAACATATACATTAAAGTATTTGATAAAAACACAATGAACTACAGCTGCTCGTCATTCACAAATTCATTCAATGAATAATAGCACTTCATCCTAAGGTTATTTAGTTTCAGTTTGAAACTACATTATTTATCATTTGTTTTCAATGAGTGTAGTAATGTTATTAGTTCTGACTCCCATTGCCATTGGGCTTTTATGTGAAATTACTGATTTATGGTTTATGTGAAATTGGTGATGGTAATATATTTTACAGATTGTGATGTTATTTGCACTATTTGTGATCTTCCAAATAAGTAACATCTTTGTCATGGCAAGGCTATACCTCTGACACACACTCTATCCGCTTTTCTCAAAAGGAAGGTGTGGTCGACAAGTTCGAAGGCATTAGTAAAATCCAGGAACGAAGCAAGCACTCATTTATCTATCTTCTTGATAACCCTATTGCGAATCAGAAATTATGTAGAATTTATCTAGAAATCCTATTAATCTAAAATAAAAAATATTTCAAATAGTTAAGCAAATTGAGAGAAGAGAGAGATTGGTCTTTAGTTATGTACATTTTTTAATTTTATTTTACCTTTATACTTTTTTTACATACTGGCATATTATTATTATAAGGTAATCTACCGGTTAAGGTAGGTTTATGGATGGACACAACTACCAAATCAATATTTTGTGACTCCAAACAAAAGACAATCCAGTAACCTACTCTACATCAATCCTGGCATAGTTATACTAATTTCCAATTGGTCAGGAACGATTCCACATTTCAAAGATTCATTTATTAAATAAATTAGGGGTTCAATAGTGTAATCCTTGCATTCCAACAAAAATTTTCCTGGTATTCCATCCATGGAGAAGGTTTTTCATAAATATTCTGAAGGCAAGCTAACACCTCTATGATCACAAGGAAATAGATACAATGTTTCTGTGATGCTATTGTTATAAAAAGTCCATCGTTTTTTAAAACTTAAGTGATTCATTCATTCTGCTCACAATCAGCTTTCCATCAGTGACAATTGGACCAGAACTATCATAGGCATCAGGAATTTAGCTATCTACCCTTTTACTTATTTTCTTATTTGTTATATGCCAGACTTCTTTATTTTTATTACTGTCTATGAATAGCTTATGGTCATTGTACGGTCTATTATTTTATGGGATGAGGAGACTGTACTCTATCTTCATTTTGATATCATCTAATGCACATCAGAGGTATTTGAGAATTTACATAGTGTAGCTTTTTCTTTGAATTTTCTTCTTTCTGAGAGTGCAATGATATCATCAGGCAGCCAAGGCACTCTACTATCCTTCAAATAATTTTCTTTCACTCTGATAGTTAGAATAGCACATTCAAACAAAGAGCTGATTTTCAAGTCAAAATAATTGAAGCTGAATTCAAATGAGTTGGCTGAGAAGACATTTGCCTAAGTTTCTTTTTTTCAATTCATCATTTAATCTCTCAATGTTAATCCTAGAATACACATTTTTGGGGATAAACCAGTCTGGTCTGGTTGATCTTGACTGTTCAAGGTGAATAGATTTGCAAGAGTGTAATGGTCAGACAAATGTAAATTTAATGAAGAGTACATAACTCATTACTGTTTTGTAGCATCTTATGACGCATTCCTGCCCACTAATATGATGTTTTGCCTTATGAAAATCAATTTGTTACCAATTATTTGTCATTTATCAATATGATTGTTTTCAATTTGGTTGTATAAAACAATGTTCATGGGGACAGCTATCATTAAGTTCCTCTTAGTATGTCTCATTTTCATGCTGTTGAAAGTGATACTGCAAGGCAAGTTAACAAATGGGGGAGTAGATTTTTCGGAAGACTATTAATTGCTTTTGGCAAAAACTCTTGAATTTTCTCAGCCATGAACCATCTGCAGCTTATGAAAAGTGCATAATTCAGTGAATTAAAATCATTGTTGAAGACCAACATGTGGTAAATGTTTTGCAGTAAATGAGAGGGTTGGAACAGTAGACCTTAATTTTAAATGCTCAGTATGTTTAAATGGAAAACTGTTAACTAAGCACTTCAAAATCATCCATGGCATGTACATATGTAATTGAAAAGTTAGTTAACCTGATTCGTCATTTGGGGCTCGAAGCTGAAGTATTTTTCCATAAGGAGTGAAAAGAAATGTATATAGCAGCACCTGAAGTTGACATAATAAGTTGAAACACTGGTTGTATAATAATAGGTTTTGAGAATGGACTTTAAAGGTTTTTGTCTTTACTTATAGCTAATCTAAGTAGCTACCCCTTAATGTCAAATACCTTTAGTGGTTTGTCTGCTGTGTGTGACATTTTGTAATGCTGTCATTGTTATTGTTGTTTCTGTGAGTGTTTATTTATATTTAAGAAAACTAAAAATGCCACCACAAAGAGTAGTAATCAGATTTCTCAATGCAAGAAATGTACAGCTATGTAATATTCGCTGTCAATTAGTGAGATTTATGAGTGCAATTTTATTGATGAGTTTTCTTGTTTGGTTCTGGTGCCAAAACTACAACTTGAAGAGAGCAAATGCCCATGATGACAAGCTTCCTACATTCTATGAGTAATACATATGAAATAAATACCGAAAAAGATGGAATAGTATTAATAGAAACTTAAGAGATGGCATCCTGACAAACATAGTTGTTGAGAGAAAATTGAATAGCATGAGTAATGTAGGAAGATCCTAGATGAGATACACAGAGTTACTAATTAAGGCTTCAGAGCAAAGAATTATTTATATTTGAAGAGGTTAATGTAAGAAGTGAGTAAGAGTTGCATCAAATCAATCGTAGTATTGAAACACTTGTAATTAATGAGTGTTCATTGCTTTGGCTAAATATTAATTACTAATTAAATACTAATATGATTCATCTGTGTTGCCAAGACATCAAAACTCCTGTATTTATATGTAAATTATCAGTTTTCGCTGTTTTATTCAGTCTATGAAGCACATCTATCTATTTCTATCTAACCCTATCTCTCCTAGCATAATGTCTCTAGTTGAATGTATGTGACAAAGAGTATTTTTCTTGCTGCTAGTCAGTTTATCAATATTTTAAAGTTATTTCTATGTATTTGATAATTAATACTTATATGCCTTAATAGTTGGTTATGTGTGTTGGTATCTCTCTTTTTCATAAACCCTTACTTCTTTCAGTGCAAATATTTGGCATTTTCTGCATCTGACTATTGCAAAGCACAAGGCCATGCCACAAAGGTTGTGAATGCAATAAAACGCTTTTTCAAATGCCATGACTGTGGGAACAGGACAGTGAGTCTTGATTTGTTTCCAGTGAAGCCTTGTAACAATTGTGGTGGTGCACATTGGGAGAGAGCGCCAATGATGAGAGTAAGAGAAATAATTTAAACCATCTTTTTCCCTCTGTTTAAGCCTAAGAGTAATGTTTTATTTGTGTGTGAGTAAATTCCTTTTTTTGTGATTTGATTGTAAGGCTTTATCAATTATTCATTTTATAAAACTCTATTTTTTCATGTGTATAAAATGCTAGCACAGAAATAATTTATTTTATTATTTTTAGGAGAAGAAAGGCCCTATTCTTCCATCGGAAGTGCTGTCGATTAGAGGCTTGGAAGAAAAATATGTTGGTGCCATTCAAACTGGTGGTAATTTGAATCTTCTAATTCCTGAGTGATATTTTTAAAATATTAAATGCATTTTTATCAAATTGGCATGAAATCATAAATCTCAATTTGACTTTGTAAACATTTTATCAGTCCAAATTGTGTTAACTGTTCTGTGAATATTTTAACATATTATACATTTGTGTAACATAGTGACTTTGGTTAAATGTGTCTTGATTAATTTTTCAAGCATGGAATTCTTTATGTATATTTTTCATACGTTTTTATAAAAAAAATATGAATCACACCTGTGAAGAATAGATGTTTGTCATTTAATTGTCATCACTTTCATTCTAAGGTTCATGTGAAAAAAATCATTCTTTCTTTACTTTAAACTACTGATTTCTCTCATTTAGCACTGATGATTCTGAATGATTTCTTCAAAATATCATACTTGGGTAAGAATATTCCCATAAGAGAAACCATCTAATAACTGCTCAGTTATTATTGTGACTTGGTTCTCTGTTAAGAAGTTGAATGCAAACACAACAGTTTCAGGTTTAACTTTGTGGAATTTCTTCATGATGAATGTAAAAAAGAAACTTGGCAATCCATGTAAAGTAAAGCTTTATGTGGAAGTGTAAGTTTATTTTTCATCCTCATCGAGTTGAATGTAATTTACTGCTTAGTAATCACCAAAGATCAGTTCAAATGGGGTGATTCAACCAGGCTAAAGTGTTTGGAAAGATGCTCGAAGAATCCTCTTTTCCTACCAAGTACTGTCATTCTTACCTCACTATATAGATGTTATGCTTATAGATGTAGCTGCCATTATTGCTGCTGTTATTACGCTGCCAAAACAAGGCATAATTAGAGAAATTCTGTTGCAGTGGATGGAGGTAGGCCATCATAAGATATACCCATAAATCAAGATTAGTCTTACTAAATTACCTCAAAGAAAACATTGGCATATGCCAAGTCAGCTTTCTCCAGAGTCTCTTAGAGTACTCAGATATGGAGATTTTTATTGTAAGTTCACGTATAGGGATTTAAGAAAATGAGTAAATAGTCAAATGTATTACAAATGAATGATGCTGGGGATTGGGGTGGTGTGGTGGCAAATGTACTGGCTTTCCACCCTGAGGGCTCAGATTCAAATGTTGAAGGTGGCAGATTTTTTCAGTGGTATCCCTATCCATACTTGAGGTGGACACTTCAAGAGAGTATGGTGTCCATCGGATGTGATGTTAAAATCCCTGTGGACCCCTTGGTGCCTTTCGCGAAGAGTAGGCTAATGCCAATGTGGGTTTCTCTCCATCCTTTCCCATCCATCCCTAATGGTGCAAATGACCTCAGCTGTCAGGTGCCTCCCCTAAATCTACTGCTAAGAATGATGCTTAAGAATTCTCAATAAATTTTATATATATTTTCTAAAATTTACATTTTTGTTACATGCCTTGGGAAAGGTTGAAATAAAAATTTTATATTTGCACTTTAGCACTTTTGTAGCAGAAAGGTCAACAGCCAATTGCAATATCATAGTCCTTTAGAGCAAAAGGTGACTAAATGCACTTCATTCTAAAATTGTGCTTTACCTCTGTGAAGGTTGAATCAGGTGAGTCTGCTGCAATTATTTACAAAATCAGGCATAGTATTGTACTAACATTTTAATGTTGTTTAAAATGCACTAATCACCAACCACAATAGATTTTAAAACAATACCGTGCTTATGCAAACATATTGTTCAAAAAGATCATGTGAAACAAAAGAGCATCTATAGTGAAGGATTTTCATATAGTGTATTTGTATAAATAAATTTGTGTGTATGTCTGAATATCAAACGTGTGATAGTGATGGGGGATTGGAATGCGAAGGAAGAGATGGTGATGAGGTGGGGGACTATGGGTTAAGCACGAGGAATGAACGCGGTGAGAAAGCAATTGAGTTCTGCATGAGACAGGAATTAATCATTACCAACACATGGTTTAGGCACCACAAAAGGCATAGGTATACATGGAAAATTCCAGGTGGCTCAGAAAGGTACCAGTTAGATTATATTATGGTTAGGCACAGGTTTAGGAAGAGTTTGATAAATTCACACAGTTTCTCAGGAGGAGGACTCAGACTAGAATTTAGTTGTTATGAAATTTAACGTCCGTTTCAAAAAGATAAGGCAAGGGTGGCGGGTTAGGAAATGGAATGTAGAAGCATTAAATGGATTGACGAGGAAGGAATATCAGCGTGCTGTAGAAAAAATGAAGGATGACGGTAAAGAGCCGAGTACTATCGAAGAAAAATGGGGTTGTACCAAGAAAGTGATATCGAAAGCCGCAAAAGACACTATAGGAACCATTAATGGGAAAGGACAAGGAAACCTAGGATCACGGATGAAATGATTCCAAAAATAGATGAATGTAAACACCAAGTTAGGCAAAATGAAGTACAAAGAGTTAAACAATAAATTGAGATCGGCCAAAATGGAAAATGCAATGTGAGGATATGGAAAGTTTACAGAGGAAGGGTGAAATTGGTGCACTATACAGCAAGGTTAAGTTATTATCGGGAAGTAAGAAGGTAAGATATGTGCTAACAGTTAAAGATAAATGGGGTAAGTTAATAGTTGACACAGATGTATGGTAAAGAACTTGGGCCAACAAGGTTAGGCATAGAAAAGGAATATGGGAGGAAGACTATTTGGACTTATTCGTAGTATCTATGAGGAAAGAGTCTGCCCGGAAGACTGTATAAGATCAGTGTTAGTTCCTATTCTGAAAAAAGTAAAGGCTATGTCGTGTGAGAATTACAGAACAATAAGTTTGATATCCCACGCTGCTAAAGTTGTTCTCAGGATCATCAACAAAAGGATAGAGAATAAAGCAAATGATTACTTAGGGATGATGAGTTTGGGTTTAGGAAGGGGAGAGGTATGTGTGATGCTTTTGCAGTAATGAGATCACTAATCAAGAAGAATATAGAATACAATTGGGATGTATTTGCCTGTTTAATAGATTTCGAAAAAGCATTTGATAGAGTGAATTAGGAAAAATAAATGTTTATATTGCAGATAATAGGAATGGATTGGAGAGACAGGAGACTAATCCGCAACCTGTACATGTCTCAGACTGCTCATGTGGGAGTGGGGAACGGAGAGTCTGGATGGGCAGTGTTAGGAAGAGTTGTAAGGCAGGGTTGCCCATTATCACTTGTGCTGTACAACGTATATGTGGAGGAAATGATTAAGGAGGCTTGGGAAGAGATGAAGGGGGAAGTGAAAGTCGGAGGGGAGTTCGTAGAATCGGTTACGTTTGCTGATGACCAAGCATTAGTTGCTCAGTCAGCCAAGGGGTTGCAAGCATTGTTGAGTGAATTGCAGGTTCAGTGCGATAAATATGGGATGAGAATCAATAATAATAAAACAAAAGTTATGCGATTTTCCAGAAAGAAAAAGGCTAAGCTAAACATTAAAATAGGAGGGGAAAAAATAGAGCAGGTAGAACAGTTTACGTATCTCGGAAGTGTTTTGGACCAACACGGTCAAAGTAGTAGGGACGTCAGGGGAAGAATTGCGCTAGGCAAGGAGGCTTCTCAAGGAGGAGGGAGTTGATGACAGGGACATTGAGTAGGGAGGTTAAGAAAAGACTCGTAAAAACTTTGATATGGATCGTAGCTATGTACGGGGCAGAAACGTGGTCGCTGATGTAGGATGATAGATTAGAGGCTTTTGAAATGTGGGTGTGGAGAAGAATGGAGAAGGTGAAATGGACCTAAAGGAAAATAAATGAGGAAGTACAAGGGATGGTGGATGAGGAGAGGGGTTTGTTGGGAAATATCCTATGGAGGCAGGAAAAATGGATGAAAGGCATATTGATCGGCAGTGTGATGCTGAAGACGGTAATACAGGGGAGAATGTTAGGCAAACGAGGAAACTGCAGGAACAGGATAGGGATGTTGGACGGGGTGAAGGGAGGAAGGAAGTACACAGAGATGAAGAGGGACCTGATGTAGATTAGGTTGCTCGATTGTGTTTACGAATTCCCCAGCAACTTTCATTCGTACCTCCAGTTCTTCCCATGCCTCTATAATCATTTCCTCAACATATACGTTGAACACCACCAGTGATAATGGGAAACCCTGCATTATGCCTCTCCCTAATACCGTCCATCTGGACTCTCCGTCCCCCAGCAGTCTGAGATATATACAGGTTGTAGATTAGCCTCCTATCCCTCCAATCTATTCCTATTTTCTGCTGTATATTCATTAGTTTTTCCCAATTCACTCTCTCAAATGCTTTTTCAAAGTGTACGAAACTGGCAAATAAATCCTGATTGTATTCTACATTTCTCTCAATTAGTGATCTCATTACTGCAGTGGCATCACGCGTACCTCTCCCCTTCCTAAACCAATACAGATCATCCCCTAAGTAATCATTTTCCCTGTTCTCTATCCTTTTTTGATGATCCTGAGAACAACTTTAGCCGAGTGGGATATATATAATATATACATAATCTACGATATTATATGGATATAGAAAAAAAGATAGAAATACACAGGTCATTAGTACCCTATTGACCTGTGTATTTCATTCTTCCCTTAGGCAGAAGTATTAGAACCTGCTTCCTTAACTATTCCCTTGAGCCTTGTGTTTGTCTTTTATGTGTTTTTTCATTTTCCTTTTACCTGTATCATAAATGTAAAAACATTTTGGTGTTTGAATGTGTATGCAGAAATTTCATTGCTTCACCTAAAACATTGCACCAGATTGAATGATTTTCAAGGTGTATCAAATTTTGGTATCCTTTACTTGGAAAAAATAAAGAAGTTTTAGAAGAAATCATTTTGCCGTTTGCGATACAAGGCGTCCTGAAAGGACACATTTCTATTATGCCCATGATAATCAGATCGAAATTTTTTAATTAATATTGTCAGTTTTAATACTAGGCGTACTGATCGAGGTTTCTGTGTTTTTTATTTGATTGAAAATGGAAAATGATGGAAATGGTGATTGATCACAGATATAAAAAAAGTGGAGATGCCGGGGATCGAACCCGGGACCTTTCACATGCAAAGCGAACGCTCTACCACTGAGCTACATCCCCAGCGCCATGGAAGAGGGTTGTCGGTTATGGTAAACTGGATTATTTTGAATGTGTTAATAGTTGAATTGGTGAAATAATAATGTTGACTAAAACAAGAAGCGTTTAGTGAAAAACCATAGTAAGTGCTACTTAAGTGTTAGTTTTTGCGTCATTATTGATGCAAAGATTCTCAGTTACATATTTTCCCTGCTCGGATACTTCTTCCCTGAAAATACGAATTTAATGATGCTTATGGTTGGTAAACCATTGCCTAAGGGAATGAGATTTTTAATGTGCAACCCTTCCACTTCAGCTGTACCGTGTATTAAGGTGAAATAATTGTTTTTGTTTCTATGAGATGGCGGCTCTGTTATCCCTAATGAGTAATATTAGATTGTTGCTATTTGAAAGGTGGTCGTTCAAAGACGAAATTGTTGGCTGCAATGTGTTTATTCTTTAATACTGGCCATGTTACAAAAAATACAAATTTTTATGAAGGTTTGATACCACTCCATGATATATAATACGCGTGTATCTATTCAAATCAACTGACTTAGCCAGACAAAATTAATTATACAGAAATTCGCATTTCATTATGCATCCAAAACTATACTATCCAAAACCACTAGGGATAGCTATAATAATTTTCTGCCTCCATTTGATAAATTATTATTAATTTGATAGAGAAACAACAGCCATGGTACAATGAATAACCATACATTCCCGCCGTGCCCAAAAAACTTATTATTAAAGGAGTGCTTTGAGTCGTTAGAAAACTGATTTTATTAGCTTATGAAGATATAATTGAAACTCTTTAAGTGCACTGAATTTCGACCGCATTTTTCACCTATCATACACGTAATATAAATTCTTTTCCTTCACTTATGGACTTTTAAATTTTAAGGCATTAATTGTGCTTTTAACATTGACCAGCTACACAGCGTTGGTGTCCCAAAGCATCAACTTAACTTAAAGAATAATGATCGATATGGGGCACAAAGTTGCCATCCGTTGAATTTTTGTGTGTCCGGTACAGAATTCTCTGAGAAAAATCATGAAAGTATAACTGTCAGTTTTGATACCTTTCTCCACCAAACTGCAACTAAAACCCAAGCGTGGAAAAATGTCACCCAAACAAGTATATCTACCATGGACTGAAGTGACTACCATGGTCGTCGGTGTGGTCTTGACTATGAGCCCGAGTACTAGGAAGTATATGCAGTTCATTGACTCACCAGGTAACAGAAATGAATCATAGGAAAATAATACAATGGAACTGATGGTGTTTTAGTATTATCATAAGCTTTTGTTCATTTATCCATTTGCACATCCAAATATGAAAGCCATCGAACAAATTTGATAGATTATGTGTTCTGTTCTTCCAGATTCTTCACTAATTTCTTCAAGTATTTAAGTATTGATTTATTTTCATCCACTACATCTTGCAATGGCTGAAGAACGCTTGAAATTAATTGTATGTTTTGTGTTTCATCTAGAGCAAATGGACAGTAGACATCTCTTCTCTGTCTTTCATCCTTTTTTAGTTGGCGATAGAATAGAAAGAATTTTAGATTAGTAAAACATATATTACAGGCATCTGTGGTTCCAAAATTCATTTATGTAAGAGTCTACCGGAAATCATGACTGAAAGAAAATGTAACTATTTATTTAGTAAATTATTTTTTTAATTAATATTTTAGAGTTTACACCAAAATGCACAGAAATGAAGCTGCTTGTGCTCTAGTAACACTGAATATGTTAGCTTGTGATGATTATTTTTATTCTAAAATTTGTAGTGAGTAATATAAAGAAGTCAAATAATGAATTACAGTCATTATTTACTGTAATCCCCTACGGCTTTAGTTCTTCTTCATTAAAATTATTATATATTTAAATACATTAAATGATAGTATTATAATAAAAATGCTCTCTTATGTATCACCCTTCCAACAGATTAGTTATTGAAATCCTAAGTGATGGTATTAATACTTTTTCATCATTCATGAATCCTGGTTAGATTGTCTTTTGGTTTCCAGTGGCCCTGTGGCCATTACCAGTATGCTTATCAAAGTATTAGTGTAGGGTTTAGTGTGGAGACTGGTACACTAGCATTCCCTAGAGACTAGCTTCGATTTAAAGTTGTTTCGTCATGGATTTTCCAGTATTTTCTATCTCCTGTTTTGATTTAAGGTGGGGAGTACTTTATAAACCATACATATCTTCTTTGTGATGGAGCCTTAAATTATGGAATTTGTGGTGCTTTGGAAAGTCAGTGCAATAGGTATAGGCTGCGAATAAATGCAAATTAAATGAAGGTTTTGCAATTTTCCTGAAAGTGGAGGTAAGTTTATCATTGTATGTTATGTATCAGTTATCAAACAGAGAAAAACACTTGCAATTTTCCACTTTTTAGATTCTTTAATACCGACTGGTATTGGTGTACTACACCATTTTAGGGTAGAACAAAATTAGTTGGTATTAAAGAATCTTAAATGTGGAAATTTGTGTTTTTCTATGGTTATGTTAGTATGGAACAATTCCACCAAATCACACTTGAATCTCTATCAAAATAGGAGTTCATAGACTTGAGGAAGTGGAACAGTTTACCTTTCTCAGCAGTGTTCTGAACCAAAATGGTCAAAGTAGTGGGGACATACTTGTAAGGCAAGGAATTGCTTTAGGCAAAGAAGCTTTCACCAGTAGGGTATGGATGGCAGCCGTTGAATAAGGATGTTAAGAAAATATGCTAAAATTTTGATGTGGAGTGTGATTTTGTATGGTGCAAAAACATGGATCTTGAAGAAAGAAGATAGGCATAGAATGGAGGCTTTTGAGATGTGGATCCAGAGAAGGATGGCAAAAGGTACATAATGATCATAATGGAAAACAAACAAAGAAGTTCTAGGCATTGTTGGGGAGGTTAGAGGATTGTTGGGAGAAATCCAAAGGAGGTAGGTAAAATGAATGCAGAGCATTTTAATTTGGCATGGAATATTGAATACTTTGATAGAGGAAATAGTGTTAGGTAGCAGGGTAAGAATAGGAAAAAGAAGGGTATGTTGAACAGAATCAAGGGAGGTAAAAAGTATTTGAATTTGAAAAACAGTTTATGGCACTTTGGAATGTCAGGTGATGTATTGCTGGACAAAGCTAAGAAATGTACTGATGCTCAATGTATCAATCCAAAACCTACCATAAAGAGTAGACTACAAATTAACAATTAATCCCTTGTTTAGGTGCTTAGAAGTGGTTAATTCTTTAGTGGGTTTAATGGAAGGGAGTATTTTTCAGGAGATTATTGTCCAATATTGCTTCTTTATGGTAATAATTGGTTAACTTTGATTGTATTATCTCAACATTCAGATGAGTGGGTACTTTGTAAAAATGGCAGAAAACATTGACATGGATGTTTCGTCTAAAAAATAAATTCTATGTGTATTGTAGCACTGTGATTTCTTTCCAAAGTTCTATCCCTCTAACAGAAGAAATAAATACATGTATGCATAGAAGGAGGGTTTAGAACATATTATTTGCATACTTTCTTATGAAAATGACCCTCGCAATGAACTGCAGCTAAAGACTTAATATTTAAGAGATAGAATATTTAAAAAGGATTTCACTCAATAGAGTCATCCACAGTTAAATAACTAGCATGATACATGCCTTTATAATCTACATTAAAATGTAGTGATTAATTCTTGAAAAGTGATCTTACCTTGTCATTAGTATCTTGAGCAACATTTTCAGCAAAATGTGTTCCTGTAAGCAATGATGAGAACATATATTTAGCTCTTCATTGAATGTAAATAATATTAAGTTACATTATATATATATTCTGACATCTCAGATATGATGGCAGCATTGAATTTCTTTAGAGACTAAGGGGTTCAGTCTGGCATCTTACGAAATTCCCCCTTTCAACTCAGGAAATCCTTACATTAAAAAATCTGTTAAAATTTGAAACCCCTCCTTTACTAGAAATTTAACATAATTACAAATATTTTTCATAAAATGTGTTGAAAATAAATAAAAAAGTAATAAGAGCTATTTACATCTGCATTTACTTCTTGAAAGGCAACTCAATTTCGCACGCCTATTTGGGTAAAAATATCAGTGATGCCATCCTCAAATGCCAGGTAGTAATGCTGGTGAAGATAGCCTACTATGGTTCTGAGTGTTGTAAAGGTAATTTTTCATTCTCTTTATGCTAGGAAAGGCTTCTTCTGTAGAAGAACCTGATATGTATGGGAACAGTCGGAAGTCATTGTGCACTTTAATTACTTCAGTGTAAATTATACACAAATATTTACAGGGAACATAAATATTGGTTGAATTCAAATACATTACTCTTCCTCATGGCAGATTTAGAGTAGGCAACCAAAGGTTCATTTCTATTGTACTAATGACTGTGTTGTCTATATCAGAAAACCTCATGGCTTTCTTCTAAGTTTAGTTGTGATTAGTACTCAATTGTTCAAGAAAAGATATGTCAACATGCTGACTTTTTTTAGTTTAAAGGCTCAAAAAATTTAGCATTGTATTATTGCTATCTAATTCAAGATATTTTGCCCAATAACATATGCTATTTCATTAAATAAACATCTAAAGTATGTTTATCTTCCTATCATCCTGGAGCTGGTTGCTGAAAATAGAACTCATCCATGTTCTCCCAGACCTTATGAGATTCTTATCATAGCTTCTGGATATTATCTTTAAAGTGTGTCCTTAATTTCTCCTTTGGTGGATGAAACAGCTCCCTAATGCCTTCTCTTAGCCAAAGAATCAGGGCACTTGGTTGAATAAACTACCTGCAGATTTCAGTGTAAATTACGTTTCCTCGATAGCGCAAGTGGTTAGAGCATCAGCCCGGCAAGTCCAAAGATCCATGATCTGCTTGATTCCAGCTTCCCCAACTCTCATGTGTTTGTCCTTTATATAAATGTGGTAATCTAACGGATAAGGTAGGTTTTTGGATGGACACAACTACCATATAAACATTTTGTGACTCCTAACAAAACATAATCCAGCAACCTACTCTACATCAAGTTCCTCTTCATCTCTGTGTACTTCCTTCCTCTCTTCATCTTGTACAACATCCACATCCTGTTCCTGCCTTTTCCTCATTTACGTAACATGCAGTCCTCTATTAGTCTCCATCATCCCACTGCCGATTAATATGCCTTTCATCCATTTTTCCTACCTCCATAGCATTTCTCTCGACAAACCCCTCACATCACCCACCATACTTAGTACTGCCTCATTTGTTTTCCATTCAGTCCATTTCACTCTTTCCATTCTTCTCCATGACCACATTTCAAAAGCCTTCAATCTACATCTATCCTTCTGCTTCAGCAACCACGTTTCTGCGCCATACATAGCTACGCTCCATATCAAAGTTTTTACGAGTCTTTTCTTAACCTCCCTACTCAACGTCCCCCTCATCAACTCCCTCCTCCTTGAGAAAGCCTCCTTGCCTTGTGCAATTCTTCTCCTTACATCCCTACTACTTTGACCGTGTAGGTCCAAAACACGAGATGCGTAAACTGTTCTACCTGCTCTAGTTTTTTCCCTCCTATTTCAATGTTTAGCTTAGCCTTTTTATTTCTGGAAAATCGCATAAAATTTGTTTTATTACTAATGATTATCATCTCATATCTGTCGCACTGAATTTCCAATTCACTCAGCAATGCTTGCAACCCCTTGGCTGACTGAGCAACTAATGCTTGGTCGTCAGCAAACCTAACCGATTTTACGAATTCCCCTCCGACTTTCATTCCTACCTCCAGTTCTTCCCATGCCTCTTTAATCATTTCCTTCACATATACGTTGAACAGTACCGGTGACAATGGGCAACCCTGCCTTACACCTCTTCCTAACACTGCCCATCCGGACTCTCCGTTCCCCACTCGCACCTGAGCAGTCTGAGACATGTACAGGTTGCGGATCAGTCTCCTGTCCCTCCAATCCATTCCTATTTTCTGCAATACACGCATTAATTTTTCCCAATTCACTCTATCAAACGCTTTTTCGAAATCTACAAAACAGGCAAAAACGTCCTGATTGTATTCTATATTCCTCTCGACTAGTGATCTCATTACTGCAATGGCATCACGCGTTCCTCTTCCTTTCCTGAACCCAAACTGATCATCCCCTAAGTAATCATTTGCCTTACTCTCTATCCTTTTGTTGATGATCCTGAGAATAACTTTAGCTGCGTGGGATATCAAACTTATTGTTCTGTAATCCTCACATGACATAGCCTTTACCTTTTTTGGAATAGGAACTAACACTGATCTCAGAAAATCTTTCTGCCAGATTCCTTCCTCATAGGTAGTATGAATCAGACCATATCGACTCTTCCTCCCAAATTTTCTTAGACCTTACAGTAGTTCTGCAGGGATATTCTCTAGCCCCACAGTCTTATTTGATTTGATCTCCCTTGATTCCCTTTCCATCTCACTGTTGAGTATGCCTGGACTGAAACCTTCGTCATCTACATCATGTTCCTTTTCTATGTCTAACCTTGTTGGCCTAATTTCTTTACCATACAGAGCTTCTGTATATTTCTTCCATCTCTCGTGGATCTTTTCTGTGTCAACTATTATCTTACCCCGTTTGTCTTTAAATGTTAGCACAGGTCTTCCCTTCTTACTTCCCGATAATAACTTAACCTTGCTGTATAGCGCACCAATTTCACTGTTCCTCTGTAAACTTTCTATATCCTCGCATTGCATTTGTCACCATTCTTCTTTTGCTTTATTTGTGGCCTGCCTCAATTTATTGTTTAACTCTTTGTACTTCATTTTGCCTAACTCTGTGTTTACATTCTTCCAATTTCTTCTCTCATCCATCTTTGCAATCATCTCATCAGTGACCCATGGTTTCCTTATCCTTTTCCCGTTAACGGTTCCTATAATTCCCAAGTGGCACCGAAAACAAATAGTAAATCTGCAGATAAACACAGTAATCAACCCGAAGTTTGGTCTGGTAGGTGATGGTAGAGTTCATCCAGGTTAAGACTGATGGCATGTGAAATTCACACATCAGGGTAGGGGGCCCAGTTCCTTTCCCTTTGCCGATAATGGTTTCCGAGGAAGATCTGGTACCCGAAAAAATCGCATAGCTTGGGGGGAGCTGCAGATGTTCAGAGTGACTTTCCCGGGAACCGAACTCGGACCCTCTGGTCAGTAGTCCAACACTACCCCTGGACTACCACGACCTGATATATACATATATATAATCATGGTACTTCTGTTTCTTCTGAAGAAGATGGAGCTAAATTCCTTCGAAGTTATTAAGAATCAATGTTTGAGTGTTCATTTTATGTGTTCTTATATTGTTTTTTGCTGTCCTAGTTTTTATATATATGTGTATATATATATATTTTTTTCCTTATAAGTATTTTGAATAAAATTACCTTTACCTGGGAACACCATTGATGCATAAGATTTTGTTTAGTACCTTGGTACTTTCTAAATATGTATGATATAATGGTGAACAGAATGACTGTGTGTAGAGTAATTCCTGATAAACAATCTCAAATTTAAGGCCAGCAAGCACATTTGTTAAACAATATGTTTTAGTGCCACAGATGTATATGAAGTATAGCATTAGGAAAATGCCTCATAAGTATTCACGGTACCTAATAGGTGAAAATTGTGCCACCTGTTTCTACATTATCGATTTCTTAAATTTTCTGAAGATAACATTTTGAAATAAAAGTTTTCCCTTCAACCAGTTCATTACCAATTTAGATAAACCTAATGACATGCCAGATAAATCTTTGACGATACAATTCTTACCTAATAAGAGCGCTGAAAGTATCAAAGCTGCAGCATACATCTTCATCCTTGCGGATTTTTGTCAGCTGAGGGGAATAAAGTATTAGTTTCATTACTGCTCAACCAGAACCAGTGATTAACAAACAATAAAATGTGTAGAAGTGAGACATAGGAGGGTTGAGAAGATTTTTGGCAGAAGAGTTTATCATGGCAAATGGATTGCATGCATGTGAATACTACTTCATGGTCATTGAATGGTTCAGTGGCTGGAATGCTGAACTTCGATGAATGTGACTGTTCAGCCTACTCCATTTCATGAAGATCAACACTCTTATTTTTTTTGTTTTTCAGTACTTCACAGTATGGTGAAATAAATATATAATATATAAATATTAATATAATATATTTAAATAGGATTTTCCATACCTAAGGTGCAAACAACCAAATTGCTAATGTTAATCTTACAACTTCTGCATGTCTTTTTCCATGGGACTATTTGCCATAAAATCGACTGTACTACTACTACTTATTTATTACATTGAGGATTAGTCTGAGTTGCAAGAAGATTATGAAAATTAATTTCAAGAAAAGGGTACTTGTCAAATTATCATGAAGTAGGAAATAATTTAGGTACTATGCTTGAAGATTGGTTAAATAATTAATGGACATATTGGGGAATTTAAAGGGAGAATTTCAGTTAGGATGTATATCAAGCTAAGAATTGAATGAGTATAGATTGTTGTATGAAATGAGAGAAGTCCAACACAGGTACTTCTAAAATGGTAATCAATTCCTCCTCTATATATCTAGAACCTGTTACTAAAAGTGAAATATTGAGGATAATCAATCAATTAAAAAATAAATATTCATGTGGCCCTGATGGTATACCTGATGCTGTTATAAAAAGTTGTGCCACCTTTATTGCTGAACCACTGACTGAAATTTGTAATCTTTCCCTAAGTGCTGGTCAATTCCCCTCCAAATTTAAAGTTGCAAAAATTAAAGCTCTGTTTAAAAAAGGAGAGAAGGAAAACATTGAGAATTATAGACCAATTTCCTTACTTTCAGGTTTCTCCAAAATTTTGGAGAAGGTCATGTATCTGAGATTGATTTCCTTTTTTGATAAATTCTCTGTCATTGACAATCATCAATTTGGCTTCAGAAGGAATAAGTCCATTAATGATGTCCTTTTCTCATTGACAAGGAATATATGGAATGCCTTAGATAGTAATATTCATGTTGCAGGGCTTTTTATTGATTTAAAAAAAGCTTTTGATACAGTTAACCATGGAATTCTTTTAAAAAATTAGAAACATATGGTATAAGAGGCAATGCAAAGGACTGGTTTAAATCATATTTAACTGATAGGTCACAATATATTGAAATGAATTCATCTGTATCAAGTACAACTTCTGTTATTTGTGGAGTTCCGCAGGGCTCCATTCTTGGACCACTACTATTTTTAGTCTTCATAAATGATTTACCTGCAAATTTACCACTCTCCAATACAATACTATTTGCTGATGATACTAACTTAATTTTTAATAACCATAATCCCACTCAGTTAATGAACGAGGTAACAGAAACTACACATAATTTGATGAACTGGCTCACTGGCAATAAGCTATCTTTAAATGTTAGTAAAACCCATTATTTAAACTTCAATCTCAAGAAAAAGTTAATAAATTTATATCCAATAATTAACAGTTGCCCCATAAAAGAACTAAAGGTAACAAAGTTTTTAGGTATTTGGATTGACTCTAATCTTTCATGGGAGGAACATATTAATAATTTATCTCAAAAACTGGCACAAATCTGTTATGCATTCCGTGTACTCAAGGAAATCATTTGCATTCAGGCATTGAGGACTATATATTTTGGCTATGTGCAGTCACTTCTCCATTATGGTATTCCCTTTTGGGGCTCCTCTATCTTCCTTCCAAAATTATTTAAAATGCAAAAAAAGATTATTCGCATAATAACTAATTCAAATAATAGAGCTCCCAGTAAACCTATTTTTGAAAAACTAGAAATCTTACCTCTTCCTTGTCTATACATTCTTGAAACAGTGTCTCTTATTAACAAAAATCAGAACATGTTTATTAAAAACTGTGACCTTCATAGTCATAATACGAGAAGCCAAAATGCATTCCATGTAAGTCAGCACAGAGTAAATAAAACGATTAAAGGGATAGATCATCAGGGAATACTTATGTACAATAAATTGCCTGCTTATATTAAAAATATCAAAAGTTCCTTTAAATTTAAGTGTGCCGTGAAAAAACTACTTACATGTAAATTATTTTATAGTGTAGATAATTTTCTAATGCATACCATTTCAAATGTATAACTGAAATGTGTTAATTCCAAAAAGTTGTAAATTGTATGTATTGTACTTGCATATTGTTTTGATTTTGCATGATGTTTTTTTTTACTGAAATGAAGTGTAAAACATGTTTTGACAAAGCCATGCATAATTCTATGCTTATGGTGAATGAATAAATTACAATTACAATTAGTTTCTCAAGATTCTCAACGCTCACTAAAATAGGTGGACGAAGTGAAAAGCAAGGGAATAAAAGAATTTAGTGAATTCTTTAAGCAAACTAAAAATTTTACATATTTTGTTCCCTGTTTGTTTTTATACTACCCAAGTTCACTTCATAGATACCAGCCAATGTTGTACTTCTTCTGCATTTATTTACACCTTTGCTTTTGTAGACACCATTGCATCATTGGTTACACATATTAAGGGATAAATTACAAACTATTGTCCTATAGGGCCATGGAGCACATATGTTGCATTATGTTAGTGAGCTTACTTATAGGAAATGAGACATTTGGACTCATGTGAACCTTATTATATGAGGTGAGTGAGGTATTTTTGGACTATTAATAATTATTTTTCAACTTTATTTCTCTATGTTCAAATTACTTCCTGAGAGAAAATAACTTTTATAATATGCATTATCTGCATAAGCGATCTTGTGTGTGGTTAGGTATACATCCATTCCAGAGATTAATAAGTGTTAATACTCCCAGGGTTATTACCAGTTAATGGCTGCGGTAGAACTGCAAGTGACTGAATCTGTTCTCATTCTGGCATGGCTTGTCTGTTCATGAGATTTAGCAAAGATGGTTATTTTACTGAATCGAGTGTCGGATGAATACAGTCTTACAAGTGACAGCAGTCAAAAAATGGATTACTTCCACTTATGAAGAGGTGTTGAAGAACCATATACAATTCCTTACATGATATTCCTTTGTTGGTATCATATGTATATTCATTACATTCTCCTAATTGTGGCAATATTAGAACACTTTTGCATCCCCATCGTACGAAACTTCTGTGTACCAAGTGCTGTGGTTAATCCTAATTATTCTACTTTTTTTGAATTCTCAAAATTAGTCGTGCAAGCTGTTTCCAATTATTATTATTGGTATTCTGGTGGTTAAGGTACGTTTTGGATGGACAAAGCCTATACACCTGTGCAGCAATACACTTAACTGTCTCTCCTAACAAAAAAATAACCTGGTATCTGGCGCTACTGTACAGCAGGCCTCTTCAATTCTGCATAATTCTTTCCTCCATTCCATCCGATATGCCTATCCTATTCCTTCCCGTTCCCTCTTTGCTTAATGCTTCCAAAACTACCAATCTTCAGCATTCCATTCCCAAATATAACAGTTTCAGGTTTAACTTTGTGGAATTCCTTCATGATGAAGGTAAAAAAGAAACTTTTATGCTATGTTACACAGTGTGTTCAATATCCCAATGTCACCACACAACAAACAAGGGGAACTCCGTATTATAAAAAAATTGCTGTGAACAATGGTTGCAGGAAAATAATGATTGATAACATGTACATAACAGAAAACAAACACAGCCCTGAAATCTATATACCACACATCTAAACTTGACAAGCACCAATAGGGAAGAATTCCATTTCTAGGCCACATTTCACTCAGGATACAACAAATACTCTCCAAGAACAAAATCAAGACGGTGTTTTACAACACACAAACTTTAAAAAACGTATTGGGTTCACACAAAGACAAAATTGACATAATGCAACAAAGTGAGGTTAATAAACTCAATTGTGCATCCTGCATTGCCATTTACATTGGACAGATGGGGAGGACATTTGATATTAGGATTAAAGAACACAGATCATGCTTCACAAAGAAAAACAACAAATTCCAATTCACTGAACACCTCTTGGAAAAAAATTATACCAGTAACTTTACAGCAGACATTCTTCACACAGAAATGAAAGGACGCAGGTTGAATGCTTAAGAGGAGTTGGAAATTTGGCAATCCTTTCAGTCTGACAGTTTAGAGGTGGTCGATGAAACAATTTATCTCTCCCGTTTTCCCCCCTAAAATTCCTAAAAGGCTCCAACAATTTTCCGCACCGACCCCTGCCCCACCAAGGCAGTAATGGCCATCAACCATGCCTTAACAAAGACCAAACCATTGTAGACAAACACCTCACTAATTAAATGTAGAACACAATATGTTTTTTTTCTGCTGCTATTTCTAAGAATGGTGGAGTTCTACATTGTGTTCTTCATTTAATGAACATAAAGTTGCACAAATTTGAGCCGGAAACCTTCCAATACATACCCTCCCCTTCCCCTAGCCCACTAATAGGTTGCTGCAACTGCACTCAACTTATCCCCTCTCACTTACTCCCCCTACTTTCCTCTCCTCTTAGAGCCAGGCTATATAAATTGAAAAAGTTTTTATGTTTATCACCTGATGATGATGTGCAGAATCAAAGCCATGGTCAAGAAAAAATATTAAATCATTATGTTAAAGTACAAAGTTTCGTTTTTACCCTTATCATTCCATTCCCAATCAAAATAATCTGTATCCATCTTTCCTGCTTCCTTTGGATTTTTCCCAACAGTCCTCTCTCCTCCCCATCATGCCTAGTACATTCTTGTTTATTTTCCTTTCAGTCATCTTCAATTTTTCCATTTTTTTTACACCCACATTTCAATAGCCTCCAACCTACAGCTATCATTTTTGCTTCAATGGCCATGTTTCCGCACTATACAGAACCATATTACATATTATATTTTTAACGAGCCATTTCTATAACTCCTTACTCAAGTCCTTGTCATTAGTTCCCTCCAGCTTATGAAAGCTTCTTTGCGTATCACAATTCTTCTTTTTATGTCCCTACCGCTTTGACAATTTTGATTCAGAACACTTGTAAGATAGGTAAATTTCAATGCTGCTCTATTTTATTATTATTATTAGGTAATCTACCGGTTAAGGTAGGTTTTTGGATGGACACAACTATCAAATAAACATTTTGTGACTCCCCACCTAGCAAGCTAATCTATATCAGGTCCCTCTTCATCTCGGTGTACTTCTTTCCTCCCTTCATCCCGTCCAACATCCCTATCCTGTTCCTACCCTTACCTCGCTTGCCCAACATTCTCCCCTCTATTACCCTCTTCAACATTCCACTACCGCTCAATACGCCTTTCATCCATTTTTCCTGCCTCCAAAGGATTTCTCTCAACAAACCCCTCTCCTCCCCCACCATTTCTAGTACTTCCTCATTTGTTTTCCTTTCGGTCCATTTCACCTTCTCCATTCTTCTCCACACCCACATTTCAAAAGCCTCCAATCTACGTCTATCCTCCTGCTTCAGCGACCACGTTTCTGCGCCGTACATAGCTACGCTCCATATCAGAGTTTTTACGAGTCTTGTCTTAACATCCCTACTCAACGTCCCCGTCATCAACTCCCTCCTCCTTGAGAAAGCCTCCTTGCCTAGCGCAATTCTTCTCCTTACGTCCCTTCCACTTTGACCGTATTGGTCCAAAACACTTCCGAGATATGTAAACTGTTCTACCTGCTCTATTTTTTCCCCACCTATTTTAATATTTAGCTTAGCCTTTTTCTTTCTGGAAAATCGCATAACCTTTGTTTTATTAATATTGATTCTCATCCCATATTTATCGCACTGAACCTCCAATTCACTCAACAATGCTTGCAACCCCTTGGCTGACTGAGCAACTAATGCTTGGTCATCAGCAAACCTAACCAATTTTACGAATTCCCCTCCGACTTTTATTCCTACCTCCAGTTCTTCCCATGCCTCTTTAATCATTTCCTAAACATATACGTTGAACAGTACCGGTGACAATGGGCAACCCTGCCTTACACCTCTTCCTAACACTGCCCATCCGGACTCTCCGTTCCCCACTCGCACCTGAGCAGTCTGAGACATGTACAGGTTGCGGATCAGTCTCCTGTCCCTCCAATCCATTCCTATTTTCTGCAATACACGCATTAATTTTTCCCAATTCACTCTATCAAACGCTTTTTCGAAATCTACAAAACAGGCAAAAACGTCCTGATTGTATTCTATATTCCTCTCGACTAGTGATCTCATTACTGCAATGGCATCACGCGTACCTCTTCCTTTCCTGAACCCAAACTGATCATCCCCCCAATTTATCTTTAACTGTTAGCACAGATCTTGCCTTCTTACTTCCCGATAAAAACTTAACCTTGCTGTATAGCGCACCAATTTCACTGTTCCTCTGTAAACTTTCTATATCCTCGCATTGCATTTTTCACCATTCTTCTTTTGCTTTATTTGTGGCCTGCCTCAATTTATTGTTTAACTCTTTGTACTTCATTTTGCCTAACTCTGTGTTTACATTCTTCCAATTTCTTCTCTCATCCATCTTTGCAATCATCTCATCCTTTACCCATGGTTTCCTTATCCTTTTCCCGTTCACGGTTCCTGGACTCATATTGGATATGCCATCACAGAATACTACCTTGATCAAAAAGTTCCCGGAATTTATTCAGAAAATTAAAAATACAAGTTTATTCATCTAAATCTATATTGTCCCCTTCAAAGTAATCCCCATCGACTGCAACACACTTATGCCAGCGCTTGATCCAATCCTCGAAACATTTTTTATATTCGGTTTTCGGTATGTCCATCAGTGCTTCCTGCGATTTTTCCAATACTTCCTCTCGGCTGCTAAAACGCGTTCCCCGTAATGGTTTTTTAACTCGATTGAATAGAACGAAGTCACAGGGAGCCAAATCAGGTGAATTCGGTGGCTGTTGGATGGTATTTGTTGCATTTTTCGTCAAAAAATTACGAATAATGATAGCACTGTGCGACGGTCTCGACGCACTGTGCGACGATTTCTGGTCTCTTTCGGCGAATTGCTTCACGCAAACGTCTCATAACGCCCAAATAATACTCTTTGTTTACTGTCTGGCCTTCTGGCAAAAATTCATGATGCACTACACCGTTGTAATCCATGAAAACTGTCAGCATTGCCTTCTTTTTTGACTGAAAAGGAGGTGGTTTTTTTGGTCTCGGCTCATTTGGTGAACGCCATTCACTTGCCTGATGTCTAGATTGCGTGTCGTACTCATAAACCCACGTCTCGTCTCCAGTAATGATCCTTTTGATGAATGTGGGATCGGATTCAGCCTCGCAAATCATGTCTTTTGCGACGTCAACAAGGTCTCTTTTTTGCATGAAATTGAGGTCTTTTGGCACCAACTTTGCTGCTACACGACGGAAACCCAAATCATTAACCACAATGTCTTGGGCGGATCCATAGGCAATGTTCAAGTCCTCCGCTATTTCTCTGATGGTTAATTTGCGGTTATTGACCAACATTTCTTTTACTTTATCAATTTTTTCACCGACTTTCGATGTCGATGATCTGCCACTGCGTTCATCATCTTCGATTGACTCACGACCACTTCTGAACCGCTCGTGTTACTGGTAAACGACCGTTTTTTTTAGTGAATCGTTGCCGAAACACTTTTCCAACATTTCCAACGTCCGTGCGCCACTAAATCCGTTTTTTACGCAACATTTAATACAAGTTCGTTGTTGCAAATTTAAATCCATTTCTGCAATTGTAAAAAATCGCCAACACACACAGAGATAGATGTACTCTTGGCTACGTAACTTTTGTAAAAGTCAAGTTATGACACTAAGATTTAAAGGGAATATCAACAACAGATGTACCAATTTAACAAAAAAAAACAGAACTCAAATCGGAACGATGGGAGCGCTGCACGGTGGTTATTCCGGGAACTTTTTGAACAAGGTAGTATTTATTTTTCCAAATCGTCAAAAGACATTGAACTCATCAGTATAGGGCTATTTACTTAGACACAAAGGAAAACTACGGTAAATTTGAAAATAAGCAAAAATACTAGGGGGTAATCAATAATATTACATATACTGATTGCTCGGTGCACGTGATGGGTGGAAAGTTGGGATGGGCATCGTCAGGAAGACAAGACGGTCCATTATCATCCGTGCTTTTCAGCTTATACATGGAGGAAATGATAAAAGAGGCATCGAAAGAGCTATAGATAGGAATAAAAGTGGGCGGGGCATTCATAAAATAGATTTTCGGATTATCAAGTTTCAATTAGCCAGTCAGTAAAATGGGTTATAATTAAATTACGCGCATAAGAAAATCATTTAACTAGGTACGGTTGTAATGGGTTCATGTTGAGAATAAACGTAAAAATTAAAGAGAATCTAAAAAAAAAGGAAATCTAAGTTAAACTTTGGAATAGCAGGGTTAAACTTGGAAGTGTCTTTGATTAAGATAATGAAAGTAGTCGGGAAACTTAAATTATTTACATAGATTTTATTTGTTATTAATGGATCAGTTATTATATCATCCTAAGTCATATGTATAAAATAAAACAAACACTCCATCCCAATGCGTATTAAAATTTCGTAAAGATAAGCCCCATATACGCACAAATGTACTAATTACAACATTGTAGATTTGGTTTCTAAAATCGCCATTCGGCGCTTCGCGTAAGCATTAATGGGGATCATTCGAAAGTGATATAAGCGTTGGTAAAACTAGATATTATATTCCTCTGAAATGGATGCTATATTTTGAATTATGGTGTGGTTATTCTCTCTCTTCACAAATTTATAATTTCTTGAATTCCGATAATAACACGGGTCAATTCGTGGATGAGATTAGGTCATAAAATGAAGAAATAACGGAGACAATCAAATTTCTACACATTAAGTAATATTTTTTACCTTGGTATACTTCATCATCAACTGTGGAATTTAATTAACCGCAGTAACTGTTGATTAAGAACACTAATTAGCTTTCATTTATTTTCGTAGCGACTCATTCGGGGTTCAAATGTTTAATGCCATTCCTTAATGCAATGGTTAGCGGAAGGGATTCCCCAAACAAGACCCATCAGAATTTTATGCAGGCCACATGGGCATTTACACTACTAGATTGGCTGGGTGTGCTTCTATATCTACCAATAAAATTTAATCTCACTTGCTCTATATTCACTGTCCTTACCCCAATTCCTGATTAAGTAATACGGTCACTCCACGTTGACTCACCGTCTCTACCATAAGTTACTGTTTAACTATCGCTCCAGTTATCCCTGCAGTTCCTTCATCTTACCTCACACAGAATTAACATGGCTAAATTTTCTTCCCTTATTTCCTCGGTTTTGCAAGGATTTCGAACGTAAACGACCAAAAAAATCTAGCTTCCCCTCTGGCGGGTTGTATTCTCGATCCATATTTGTTGGGCTGGCACTGAAGAGACTCTTTCATCTGGTTCTTACCCTTCGACCTAGCAATATGGATGACCCTATCAGGAGCAGTTATCATTGCATCTGCCAGTATAGCTCTAAGGTTCAATGGAATATACAAACCGTGCCGCTCTACTTCTCTCCCATCTCAGTGTCAGATCTTCCTCCAAGTCAAGGAAGGGACCATGTGTCCCTTCCTTAACTTGGAGATCTGTAATCTTAACTTGGTGATCTGTAATAAGAAGATCTGTATCCATGAAGATAGTCCATGGAAGGGATTTATTTCATATTATTATTGGTATTCTACCGTTTAAGGTAGATTGTGTATGGATCCAGCCAGGAAAACTATAAATTTGACCTCGGATATTACTCATAGGTGTTTTCTTGGTCCACCATTCTATCTACTCCTCCAAGCCAATGGGTGCGAAGGTGTATGGATTTATTTTCCCAGAAGTTATTGACTGTAAATTTTTGCAAATTAAATGGGAGACCTCACTCTGACTCCAATGACGAATTTTGTTGAGATCGCTATAAACAACAGTCATGCCTCACAGTCCGACATACTGCTTACGAGTATATCTTGGAAACTGTGAAACCCAATTTCAATGAACGCAAAGTAAATATCGACACCATTTGGAAGAGCAGTGGTGAAATTTTCACTGAGGATAGAAACAAAGCCAAAAGATGGAGAGAGTGTTTGAAAAATGTTTATCGTGGAAAAGAAATGCACGCAAAAAAACTAGAGAAAGAGGATGCTGTCGACGATGATGAGAAACTAGACTATCATTAGGTCGGAATTAAACGCTGCAGTAAGGGACTTGCGAATTAAGAGCGAAAAAGACACCAAGGATCGATTATATATATCATCGGAACTAATAAAACAATCAGGAAATGAGAAGCTTACACAGCTACATAACCTAATATGCGATATATTTATGAGAAAATCCGATTGACTTTAAAAAGAATGAATCCACTCTATACTAAAAAGAAAAGACAGAAAAATGTGAAAACTTCAAACAGCAGCCTGGCGACCCATGAATAGAAGATTGTAGCAATAATAATATACCAAAGAATGGAGAAGAAAGCGAAGATATTTAAATGAGGAACAATTTGGATTTAGAAGTGGAGAAACAAGATAAGCTATTCTCGCCCTCAGACTAATCGTAAAGAATAAAGCACAAAAAGATTAATCGACATGTATCAGTCCTTGATCTGGAGTAAGCCGTAGACAATGTGGCTTGGAATGAGATGCTGCTTATCCTAAAGAAAATTGTAACGAAATACAACAACAGGAGATTGATTTACGATCTACATACGATATAAAGAGAGTAGACAGCAGTGATTACGTATACAGGGCGGCCTGTATGCGGCAAGGGAAGAGTTAAATAAAGAATGAGTAAGCCAGGGTTGTTAATTATTGCCATTCATGCTATTGCCATTCTTGTATTTAATGCGTGTATTGAAAATACAATGACCAAGATCAAGGAAAAGATAAGAGGTAATTTAAGAATCCAAGTAATAAGATTTATACGATTTGAAGACGAGATGCCTATACTTGCAGAGAAGAAAGTAGGTCTTTCAAGGATACTATCCAATTTGGAGAAGGTGATGAAAAACTACAACCTTAAGAGAAAAAAAAATTAAAACTAAGGCAATGGTCTACAGTTTAAGTAGGTAAGATAATCTCCAAGTAGGAATAGGGAAAGGCACATGGAAAAAGTGGAAGGATTTAAATATTTGGGTGGCATGAACACCAGTGGTGGAGAAGGCAAGAGAGATATAGTAAGCTGAGTAGGCGAAGCTGTCTTTCTATCAGAAAATGCCGGTACAGCTACAGATCACAAAGGAAACTAGCAGAAGTATTCGTTAGGTATTATATATAGAGCCTACTTTTCTAAGGACGCGAGACTTGGACGATAAGAGCAGTAGAGAAAAGAAAATAGGAGGCGATGGAAATGTGGTGCTATAGAAGAGTGTTGAAAATAGAATGGCAGAGTAACAAATTAAGTAGTAATTCAAGGATTAGGTAAGGAGGAAAATCCATGGAGGATCCTTAGGAGAAGAAGAGGTAATTAATTTGACATTCCTGAACTAAAAAAATCCTCTTCCGGAAATACGTGTACCTCTTTGCCTGACAGTTCAGCAAGCAAGAGGGTAACATATCTTTTGACTGGGACTATGAGCATATTTATGCACCCTATCACTCCCCACCACTCACCCTTTATGTCTTGGTACCGAATCTGTGAGTAGTATCTAGCGAATAACACTTTACTGTTGCATGATGTTTTCAAATATGGTGTTACCACATTAATTTTGTGGAAGCTACAGGTATTTACTTTGCCCGGAAGTCATCTTTTCTCCCTCGTCTCGCTCAGAAACCCAAGTTAGTTAGACGTTGTCTCGGAATAAGGGAGCCGAGGGCAGCGGGAAGGGGAGATGTGAAAGTGGAGTAGGATCGATCCCTCCATTGTTACACGTAATACTTTCAAAAAAGAAATGCGTTGATACTTTTTCCACGCCCGTTTCTCCGGTCCACGTGACACTATGGCAATGTGTTTAACTCATAAAATCAGTCTTCTACATATCGAACTCGTCATTAAAAAACTGGTGTTTTACGAATATAGGTAGCAAGGATGGTGAGCTTTGAGAGAGACGAGAGAGCTGAACTTGCATAGAAAGTTGCTCAGGGTCTTACTTAATGTTTGACGGCAGGGTTAGTGGCTCCCTTAAGTTATTCCGTAGATGACCTATAAACTAACATCATCATATAACGTATCACTTCCAATTTCGAGGTTCAAAATATTGTCTAAGTAGGTCACGCGCTACGACCGAAAGTTCAATCCACCGAAGTTAAAAAACAACCCCCATGGTCTTATCACTTCAACATATTTTTCGATGTGAAGGCTGCAAAGATAAAGCGCAGTTCAGTAAATTCCTAAGCCATGGGATCAAGTACCACCAATTTAGTCGGTAATAGCTTGGTGCTGTCCAGATGTACTATTGGCACTGCTTTGCCCCATACTAGCCCATAGTTTCACAAAAGCTGAGCCGAGACCAAATTCATATACCCGCGGAAACAGCTAAATAACGGTATGCAGTTGTCTGTCATTATGGCGGAGAGTACACCGGAAAGTGATTTGGGCAGTATCGAATGTTTTCAAAATTATACGGCACCTGAGGTGTTTATTCAGGGTTTAGCTGGGATAGTTAATCAACAGGATGTAGAAGCAATGATAAGAGCACAAAAACAAATGTAATAATAATTATATAAATGGAAGTAGTATTAACAACCTGCAGGACGATTCACAAGGCATGTTATTTTACAGGTTACAAAGGTTCGAGAAGACTAATGAAATGCTGATCAACTGTAATGCCCTATCAGTTAATCGGTTGAAAACATCTTGGTCGGATTTCAAAAAACACACTGCCCTTCTTTTGGAGATGAAGAAGGACCTTGACCATATATTTAAACGAATACGCATTTTGAAGTCTAAATTAGCCACTCAGTATCCGCAAGGATTTGCCGGTAAGTAACTGATTTTTTTTAAAGATTGCCCTGAGTTAACTTTATTGGAAGCCTTTTAATTTGTTGAGGTAATACATTTTGTTTCAACTGTGATGGCAGCATTTATATTTTAAACATTGTTTGAAACTAAATCCTTAGTAGGATTGCCATAAGTACCGGGATCATTCCGATTTGAGAACTTAAGTTATTAGCGTGGCGAAATGGCTGGAAAACGATCAAAATCCCAAATCAAGGACTATCTGTTAACACTCGAGCCAAAAGAATGCGAGCAGTGCACCCAAAGTCATTATATAACTTATTGTGATAAATGAGTTGGAGGAAAGATAAGTGTCAGCAACAGAGCCAATACTTATGTTTCACCTAGTAAAATACTACCCACCATTTAACCTCAACTAGTAACACAAATAAAAGTCAAAGCCATTTAACGTCAAAGTAATACAATCAAACTAATTTAAGAAACATCGTGACCCAATAGTAGCCTGTAAGTTTTCCGGTGTAAATATAAAAAATATTAGATAGAACATTTTGACATGAAAGGTTCTGCAGAAGAACATTCAATTCTTCATCAACATCAAACTTCATCGGTATAAGTACATATGCTAGTGACATATGTGCGGCCAAATTTTTCCAGTATTTGTTTAGCATTTTGATTGAAAGCAAGTTATTCAACCCAAGTGATTATGTTTTAAGGAATTTCAGAATGAAACTCCTGTTACTGTATCCATTTACCTTAACAGTATGCTTCCTGGCATATGTTCTTCAAAATGGCATACAAACTGCCGCTGATATGTTGTTTGTTATATTTTAAGGTTACAAATATTTATCACTCTACACTGTTAATGTTTCATACATGAAGTCTTTGTTTAAATTAAATAATTTTGATGAAAGAAAAAAATGAAAGCTAAATGACTTAATTGTATGCAAAATGCGTTGTTCTTGCTAGTCTCAGATAATCATAAATTCTGAAATGATAAGTTTGATGAGTATTTTTCTATCACTGGTCATTGCATAAACATGGAGAGATCTTCTCTCCTCTGCATGCAAAGTTGATACAAGAAAGAAATCCATTTGTAATAACTAAATTAAAGATTTTCATACAAGTGCAGCACAGTATAAGAGGTCAGCTACTCAAGAGTCCCACTAAATCATAAGGGATAAAGATAGACCCTTGGACTCGGGCTATTATTAAAAATATAATTGGCACACTAGTACCACTGAAGGTAACTGTCTCCAAAGTGTTAATTTTGAGTTTAATTATTATATGGCAAGCATCCTGGTTTTATAATTCAGTTTATGGCAATCCTATCTGTAATGGTAAGAAAAGATTCTGAATGTGATAAAGATCCTAATTTTGTTTACATGTTCATATTGTTCATATGTTAAATCTATGTTTTATGTCTGGATGTAACCTTTAAGTAATTGTGCCATTTCTCATTTCTTTTAAATCTAAGAAAATGAACTAAGTTTATTTTTTACTTAATTTATTTATAGTTCAGTGTAACTTCTTAAATAATATAGCTTTTTCATCAGATGAAAAAGAGGAATTTAAATAATTTTTTGTGCACAGTCAATATTACTTAAAAGTTATTTATCTACCTTTGGCATAACTAAAGGAGTTGAACTAATGACTTGAATGGGTCTGAATAAGAATATTCACCCCTCAATCTTGTTGCATTTTAGTCATTTATGTAATATTTTATTGACTATATGAGAAAGGTAAACTCGGATAAAATTCTGGGATAAGAACTTTTTAGTATATTCTAATACAGTTTTGATTCTACTAGCTGCAGCCACCAGTGCTGCACTAAAAGAGGACAGTGATGCTGAAGAAGTTGCAGCAGCCTCCAGAGATAAAGAAAAAAACAAAGAGAGTACCATTCTGGTAGAAAAAGATTCCAAGAGTGTACCGAGTGATGATTTAAAACAAACCGATGAAGAACTCGATCCAGATGATGATAGGGAAGATGGAGGAGGGGATGAGGAAGGAGATAACTGTGAAAGAAGGCGGCAAAAGAGGAGTAGTTCTTCAACAGAGAGTGCGAATGGAACTAGTGCGAATGACACATCCCCTTGCACATCTGACACTGGATGATGGCTTGGAAGTAAAGAGTAGGTTATTTTTTATTCATTTTGGATACTGTTCTACTTATCTCCCTGTCATGGCGGTTATTATTTTCTCATAGGAACTATGATTTATGTGGAATGAGAAACTTGACAAAGTCTGAAATGTTGTGTTTCTAGCCCTGAAAGGTTAATTAACCTTTTGGCTACTCACGGGGTTGGAGATTCATTGTTTTGCTTTCCCCTCTCATTTGAGTAGTACTTAAAGAGTGTAGAAGAATGTAATTAGAAAATGTTTCTGTCCACAAAATATTGCTCACTGAGTTGAGTGTTAAATAGTATTTTTATATTTCTTTTTGGGTCTGGTGTGATTGGACCATTATACTTGTGCTGGTGGCCTCTCATCTATTGGAGAAAGTACAGTTACCTAAGATAAGCTCGTCTCTGTGATTGTAGTGTTTCAAGTTGATCGTGAAACTTGAGAATGAAGGACAGAAATGTTTTTGGTGTCTAAATGAATACTTTCATGGCCTCTCACTGTACATATTGGGACTGTGGACCATTTGAGCAGTCTGTGAGCATTGTCAACTAGTCAGGAGTATTTTTATTATTTCTGCAATACTAATATCTATGTATGTATGTACTTGCATCAAAGGGGAAAGGACTATTTATGTGACTTTTACCTCATTAAAATTTGTTGTTCTTTTTCAACTAAAGGACTCTTAGATTATCTAACCACATTATTACGCATAATTCCCACAAATGTTACATAACACTGAGTTTTGCATAATGTTGAGCTTTATTCCTGCTACATTCATATAGTTGATTTTTTTACTATGAAATCAATAATAATTTTTTTGTAGCCTTATATCTGCTGCCTCTTAAATCTAATAACCCCAGTATGAAACTTTTAAAAGTCACAGTGCTGTGCTGAAAGCTTTAATCAGGGTATTTCAGTAGGGGATGACAATAAATAGCATACATTTATCATAAAATAGTCACTCCCATTTTATCTTTGTTGGTAGAATTCTTACTTCCATATACGAGTACATACATTAATGGTATGTACTACTGTCATTATTCTATTTCCACCCCTTCTGTAATGATGGTGAAGTGTATTACCAAGGAGTTAAGAATTTTTCAAGGTCATCATTTATCATTAACAGATGTCCAGTGACCACATAATATGTTTTCAGAAACATTTTTTAAGATATTTAAGAGAAAGTTCCTAGTTCTAAATTTTCTTTACAACCATATGCATTTACATAATATGACTAATGTGTTTTTCTCTCGAGTACACCCAAAGTGAATTTGGTAATTTATAGCAAATGAATTTGCTTTCACAGGAGTCTATTAATATAACCTTGAGATGACTCTCTTTGTTAACTTCTTAAATCCATTATTTTGTGATATAATTAATAGATAGCTGAATCAAATTTAATTTATACAAGAGTGAAAGAACTTCCTTGGCTAAGTGACTCTTTTCCTCTTAACATTCAAAATTATTGCAACATGTCCTAGTTACTTTTGCTGTTTTTGTATGAGATTGATCTTTCACAATATGTGTGAATAAGTTAAATTTATAACTTGATTACTTTCCAGCTGTTGGATACACTTATAATGCATCAAAAACATAATTTGTATATTTATTAACCCATTGTATGCTTATATTATGATTCCAAAATGATGTAACATCACCTAACCATATAACTCTAATGCTTGCCAATTAGAATGCACGTATGGTACATTTGAAAGCTGAAATTGGCTGTATTTGCACATTTGTAGGCCCAATACCTAATAACTCTTTTGAGGTAAAATATTTAATTCATTACAGATAACTTATTGGAGGGTTACTTTAAATTAAAGGTCTACATTTCTCGATTTTACCCTTTTCTCAAGCCATTCTATTCATAAAAAACCTGAAGAACATCCTGATAAATATGCATGTTTTGAGACCCATTCTTACATGTATGATTATCACAAAATTGCAGAGAATAGTATTTAAAAAGGTTTAACTGCATTGTTATTAGAGTCATATTTTGGAGGAGAACTCATATGGAATTTTTAGCTCACTATTATCATCATTGAAACTGATGAAAATATTAGAGACTGTAATGAACCTCGTGAATTACTAACATGTTGATTCTCTATTTTATGAATGGTATTTTTTTCAAGGCATTCACTTACAATAGTGCAAATTTTATTAAATGAAGATTGAGTAACATGAGGATTGTGGCCTAAGATTTGGATGAGCAAATTGAAGCATGTCTGCATTAGCAAATTGTAATTCAAGGTAAGAGGCAAATGCATTATTCCATGGAAAATTAATTTCAAGTGCATATATTATTTAGTTATGTCCATGTTGGGTAAGCAGGTATTTCTTTTCATTTTCATGATAATTTGTGAGGTAAGTAAGCTGCGAGGCATTTATGGAAATATCTAAAAACAGAGTTAGTGAAATTTGTCACTGAAACAAATTTTACCAGATGTAAATATTTTTTGTATAAATATTGTTCATTTGGTTTTATATTTGTTGATAATCTGAAGTACGATGTTCATCCGGAAAGTAGTACCCGTTCATGAAATAAAGACACAAAAGTAAATATTAACAAACATAAAAAATTTTATTTGAAAGAGGATACTTTAAACTACTTCTCAACATAATCTCCAAGCAAATTAAGGCATTTGTCATAACGTGTGACAAGTTTCTGTATTCCTGCTGCATAGTCCTTCGCCGTCAGCTCATTGAGATACAGGGTCACTCCTTCTTTAAGTTCTTCATCGCTGTCAAATCTTTTTCCTGCCAAAAAGTCTTTAAGCTTTGTAAAGAGATGAAAATCTGAAGGGGCCAAGTCCGGGCTATACGGTGGATGGTCGAAAGTTTCCCATTTGAATTGCTGCAAAAGTTTTTGTGTTATCCCAGCTGCATGAGGCCTGGCATTGTCATGAACGAGAATGACACCAGTAGACAATAGACCTCGCCGCCGATTTTGTATTGCCCGCCGTAATTTCTTTAATGTTTCACAATACGCATTGGCATTAATAGTGTCTCCACTATTGACTCCCGGGCCATAAAATCAATAAGCAATACACCTCGTCGATCCCAGAAAATGGTTGCCATGAGTTTCCTGGTGGACAGAACTGTCTTGAATTTTTTTGGTTTGTTTGGTGAATGAGCATGATGCCACTCCATTGACTGTCGTTTACTCTCAGGTGATGCATAACAAACCCATGTTTCGTCACCAGTAATTATGCGAGTCAAGAAAGAGTCTCCTTCATCAGAATAACGTCCCAAAAACGTCAGTGCTGCAGCCATACGCTTGGTTTTGTGCTCATCTGTAAGCATGCGAGGGACCCATCTTGCACAAATTTTTGCATAATGCAGATGGTGTTTAACAATTTCATGAACAATTGTTCGAGAAACATTGGGAAAATGCTCACAGATGTCATCAATTGTGACGCGCCGATCGTTCCTCACGAATTCGTCAACTGAGCTCACCAGTTGGTCTGTAATGACAGACGGTCTCCCCGAACGCTCATCGTCGTGTGTGTTCCCCCTCCCCATGTTGAAGTTGCGACACCACCACCGAACAGACGACTCGTCCATTACATTGTCTCCATACACCTCATTTAATTGGCGATGAATATCACATGGGCGAACGTTTCTTGCATTGAGGAATTTAATCACTGCCCTCACTTCACAACTGGCGGCGTTCTCAATTTTTTTAAACATTGTAAACAATCACAGAAACAACACAGGCAATGCTAGCGTCACGCAACTTGCTCAGAGAAGGCAGACAAGCCACTGAAGCTATCTGACCTCGTCCAGCGGCTACTCGCGTGGTCAGCACTTCATGCGGCACGAACGGGTACTACTTTCCGGATGACCCTCGTATGACATGGGATAATTATTGTTGATCATCAACTTTGCAGAAATTTGATGATGCTGAGGTGGCTTTGGACTGACATGTGACTCAATGTTTTACTGATGTGTTGCAGCGACTGTTTTCTGATGTAAAGTTCAGTCATTGAATAATTACCGCCAATATGCACAGTAAATTACTGTAATGCCTTTTAATGAAATTACGAAACATTTTTTAAGGTTCCAATAGTATTGATTTTTCATTGGCTATCTGAGTGTTGTGTTATTCTGCATTCTCTCCAGAACCTATTGAGTGCTGCATAGCTGTTTTCCTTGATTAATAAATGGGTTAAATTGATGGATAACAATATTTTATAATTCTGCAGTTAACTTTTACCCATTTGACCACTTCTGAAGTCCATCTTGCTGATAAAATTTCAGGAAAATGTTGATATTTATAATTGTATTGAATAATCAAGTGAAATATAAGTGTGACCTGTTTAGGGTGTAAAAGAATTATTTTAATCTCTCTCGAGAGAAAATATTTTAAAAAAACATATGGTGACTGCTTGAAGTGTGTAGAAGGGACATGTAAAAATGAGCAATATAATATTTCATCCACACTTCATGTTATGGGGGATCAATTGGAGGATTATTATCTCAATAGTATGGTGAGAATGTAGTTACTTATTTCAAATCACCAGCTGATATTTTTTGTTAAATGTCACACTGTTGCATAAATGTTTAATAAAGTACATACTTTCTTGAATATTGATACTTTATTGTTTCTGTAGCAGTTGGTGAGTAATTGTCATCAACGAATGCAGTGAAATAGTGGAATATGCATTTATTTTATGAGAGTTGTCACATTCCGGCAACATTACCAAGAAACACATCAAAGTGACAAAAAAATATTGCAATACCTATTTACTAACTGCTTCTTGGAAAAAACTTTTCTGGATAGTGTTGGCAACCCCACCTTTTTGTAATGCTTATCAGGGAGTAATATTTATTTTTAGATTCATATGATATTGTGATGAGATGTGGCAGTCCAGGGGTAGACCATTGACTGCAGGGTCCAGGTTCAATTTCCGGGCATGCCTGTGGGCACCCACAGCTTCACCCGAGCTTGTGATATTTTGGGTACCAGAACTTCCTGGGAAACCATAACCGGCACAGGGAAAGGAGCTAGCCCCCCTACCCTGATGTGTGAATTTCACATGCCATGTAAGGCGTAAGGTGTTGGGTAACTCTTTCAATCTATCAAACTGACATTTGGGTAGATAACTGTGTTCAAGGTTTTAAAATGATATTTTGAGAAAATTCATGGATAAATATGGCAAAGGAATTAGGCCTGTACACATCACATAATATGGAGAGTGTGTCACTTGGATGAGGAGAGCATGGTTTCTGGGATAATAGTTTTTAAGATATCATGTGGATTAACTCTTTAACAAAGTGTCTCATATTCACCTTTTATTCCTTTCCATGCACACTTCTCACATTCCAAGTACCAATACTTTATGTGACATTGTCATGTCTGTGTCATAATCTATACCAACCGTATTGACTTCAACCATCCGCTGATTTTGTTTATCATTTATGAAAGTGTGAAAGGCTACCAGTCTTTGAAGTAACCATCCTGCATGCAGTATTGCTATTTTATTTTAGCATTTGGTAGTCTACCAGCCAAGGTAAGTTTTTGATTGGCTAAGTGGGCATGTTGTACTTCCCTTATCCTTAGCTACATGATTCTATAGACTGAAACACTGTAATAATGAATGAACATATTTTTTTTAGATACAAACACTTTCTACTTCCTTTCATTCCAGCATACATGTCTAATCTCTCATTCCTTACCCCAGTTGTTTCCCTCTATTACAATCATCACTATTTTTTATCATTGCCTTGCAATGTGGTATCATCACCTAACATCCACTTTTCCTACTTTCTGTGAAATTACCCCTACAACCCTATTCTCCTACTATGCCTAGCACTATCATGTTTAGGGTAGGTTTTGGACAGACACAGACTGAACTAGGGTGGCCCTTAGTTATAGGGTATTTTCCGAAAGTCAAAATTTTGCCGCTCCCACCCCCGAATCTTATCCAAATAAACAGACTGTACAAAATTTCACTTGCATTGGACAACTACTAGGCGACCCTCAAATGGCTTGAAGTTGGAACAGTCCTTGAAATAACATGAAAATTGTGAAAATATTATGTTTTTTTAACATAGCTACACTTTTCTTTAAGTCAAGAAAATACCGAAAAATAAATAAAAAAATATGACCTTCTGAGCAAAAATTTCAAAACTTCATGGTCGATGGGGGTCGCCTCGCAGTTATTCAATTGAGTTAAATTTTGGCAAATATCATTTCTTTATTGATTAAAACAAGATAAGCGGATGGGAGCTAAACTTTTAGAAAGTTGAAAAATAAGGGCCTTCCTATCGAACATCACTACATTTGTTCACCGAGTCCAACAAGATACAACCTGATACCCCACACTACATTAAACTGTTATTCAATGCTGCATACTTCCTACCTCCATTTATTCCATCCAACACGCCCATCTCTTTTGTTCCTCTCCCTTAATTACCTAACATACCAAAATGCCCTGCAACCATATCTCCCACCATTCATGAGCCTCCAATTTATGCTGTTCTATTGATTCAATGACCTAGTTTCCATGTGGAAAATCCAAAAGACTTTCAAGATTCATATACCTGCTATAGTGTTTGCCCTCCTATTACTCCTTTATTTTTTCACTTTTCCTTCTTATTTCTCAAAAACCTAATAACCTTTGTTTTAATTAGATTGATTCTTACATAATACATGTATCAATGATTCTCTAATGCACTCAGCAATAATTGTCATCTCTAATATATGTGCATAATTATTATTCTTCTATGTTTACTTAACAGAAGGTGCGGTCCATTCAAGTCAAGTTTGTTAGAGTGAACTAAGATGCCCCCTAGGTGTTCAGTTAGGAATTACACCATGGCTAGTTTGTGCTAATTATTATGCGAGTGAGTGAGGATATGGAAAGTTTACAGAAGAAGGGTGAAATTGGTGCGCTCTACAGCAAGGGTAAGTTATTATCGGGAAGTAAGAAGGCAAGATCTGTGCTAACAGTTAAAGATAAGTGGGGTAAGATAATAGTTGACGCAGAAAAGATCCAAGAGAGATGGAAGGAATATATAGATACACTTTATGGTAGAGAACTTAGGCCTACAAGGTTAGACATAGAAAGGGAACATGACGTAGAAGAAGATAGCTTAGATCCAGGCATACTCAACGAGGAAATAGAAAGGGTATTAAAGGAGATGAATGAAAACAAATAAGGCCGTGGGGGTAGGCAACATTCCTGTGGAACTATTGAAATGTTTAGGAAAATGTGGGAAGGAGACTATATGGATTGATTCGTATTATCTATGACAAAAGAATCTGGCTGGAAGATTTTGTGAGATCAGTGTTAGTTCCTATTCCGAAAAAGGGAAAGGCTACATCATGTAAGGATTACAGAACAATAAGTTGTGTCCATCCAAAAACTTACCTTAACCAGTAGATTACCTAATAATAATTGAAGTAATTTAAATATACAAGGAACGTAGCTACGGTCGTGAATCAATGTAAACAAAAAATACCGTGACCGTAAACTTGAATGGCACCAAATAATAATAAATAAAAATAAATAAATGGAATAAAAATAAATAATAAATTAAATAAATAAATAATAATAATGAAATTTATAATAAAAAGAATAATTTTAAAATTGACTTATTTTTATTTATTATTATTATTTGGTGCCATTCAAGTTTACGGTCCCAGTATTTTTTGTTTACATAATTGAAGTAATTTAGAAATACTTATGGTATGATCATTTATATTAATTGAAGTATGGTTATAATGCTCTCTAGTAGTATATCAGCTATATATTTTAAATTAATAAACAATTCACTGCATCCAATTCAATTTGTTTCTTTTGTTGTCATAAAAAGGTAAAAGCAACCGCAAAACCAAAATTGAAAGTTGCAGATTTCAGGCATTTTATCATCCATAATGATAAATTCTGCATCCTTTTTAATTCTATGATCTGATGATGACATTATAATTGTGAAAAATAAGATAACAGGTGCATTTTTTGGTATTAATTTTAGGTGTAAAGTATATGTGCAAGAGTATGGGATAATGTTTTTTAAAAGCAATTTAAATAAACCTAGGCATTGAAGTCTAGTCAAATGTGGAAATAAAATTCTATCTCAATGGAGAAATCTCATTATCACAGGAATCAATCCAAAGGTTGGCTTTGATAGGTGATGATGTAGTCCACCCTTATTTAGCCCAGATACTAGTGAAATTTGGGCATTCAGGGTAGAGGCATTGGTTCCTTTCCCTACACTGCGATTTGGTTTCCCATGAAGTTCCAGCATTAAAAAAGGTGGACAATTGGCTTGTAAGTCTAAAAGTGGTTGTTCAAAGGTATTTTCTGAGTTTAGTTACTAAATACTGTACATCAGCTTCATATATCCACATCATGCAGGTGGGAAAGGGGTAGGGAAGGCGTGTGTGGTGGGATAAAGAGTATAATGCAGAAGACTGGCATTTGGATCAGAGTAGTTAAATATTGTGCCTGGAATGTGTGGACTCAAGGGCCATAGTTTTAATTTTGTATGCTATAATTATTGATCATCAATAGAAGAATGGATGATAGGACATGATGAACAGAAATTAATGCAGAGGTTAGTCAGTAAACAACAGGGTAGCCTGAATTATGTTATTAAAGTTTTTCAGAATATAGATGGCATTATGCAAATTTGTATATGCTAGAAAAGAAGGAAACTAAACAAATAATATTTGTATACGGGGAATGATACAGATAGTGTTAGGTAGGGCAATGATACAAAGTTGTCCTCTACTGAACTTGTTTTTAACTCATATTCTATAAAATTGAGAATGGTTTGAAAGGGAAATGGAGTTTAGGCAGCTCTCATTGATGATGAAAGTTTTAATTAATCATTCAAGCAAGGAATTTTTATCTTTGTTGGCTACTCCCCAGAATTACTGTGAGAAAAATGAGATGAGGATTATTTTCATAAGAACAAAGTTAGTAGCCTCAAAGCTTGCAAGGTAAAGGAAGGGACCCTGAATGGATTCATGAGGGTCATCTTTAGCGACTGCTAAAGGGTTGATGTAACATAGGAATTCTTGATGGAAGAGTTCTGTTCATGAAGTGAAATGTATCAGTTAAAAAATGATTACCATGAACTGCTTGTATCAACTTCATTCCATCCTGCATTTCTTATTTGTTCTCTCCTGCCTTCAAAAAGAAATTACGGTGAGAAATTCACAGAATATAGGTGCTTTCTATAGGTAGGTATTATAATTGAAAACGACCTTTCCACAAAGTCTACCACTTCCTAAGTTTCACTCGACTGTATGAGCTGCAAAAGATTCATTTTCGTTATGCTGCAGTGAAAATCAATTGATTATCCCTGCTTTCCTGACATTTTGGAGCGCTAGCTGTATTTATTCCTCGCAAGGAAAGCCGAATTAAAATGTTGCAACTCCGGGCGCTATTGTATATTTACCTACGTCCCGTTATCTATTCCGTCACATATGGTGGCTAATTAAGAATATCTACGTTAGATTAAATAAATGGACTGCCTGCTAAAAAATAATACTCTTCAACGTATACTCACAGTAAGGATCAATAAGTATGAACACTATCATTGATGCATGTATGGCAATAAAAGCTTTATAGGAGGTAAGACGGCGGAATCCTATGTTCAAATTTTTCTGGCAGTGTAACATGTGTTACGGCCAGTTGGACTTGAACGTCCACTAGAAGTGTACTGTTGTCTAACGAGTTCTGTTGCATCAAACTTCTGAGTGATTAATCGTTGTGTACATCCCAGAAAAGTGTGCGTCCAGTATTTGAATTACGTCATAAAACTTTTTTCGCGTTAACAACTCACGAAGTCTAATAATTTATGTGAATTAATTTAATTTCCTAGGGCATGTGTAGTGAAAGATGATGAATGACAAACAGATTTGAATATGCTGAATGTGAATTTTTGGTGTGATACAACTGAATTTGTTCAGAGAGTCCTACCTACCTACGTGAAGACATTTAGTTCCAAATTGTTAGTGTTTGATGCGGCTTGGACTATTTTGTCCTGTCAGAAGAGGCCAACATTTATTTTTCTGCAGCAATTTGGTGTATTCCAATGCTTGATCATTTTACGTTTCGATGACCTCTGAACTTGGCACCCAAGGGAAGTTACTGCTCTACCTCAATCGCTTCTTGTAAGTAAATTAATATGGTCCCCGTGTAAAAATTGAATTATATTAAGTGATACATATTGTACTTTATTAGTAATGTCACCCTTAAATACGGTGGTGATCTTCGTGGACTGTAAAGGTATTTGCAGCGCCTATATGGTCCATTATTTAGTTCCATAGTAAACTTTCGATGGCGTGCCTATGGTTGTCTTAACTTCATTTCACATTTTCCAATTTCTCTTGTGTATGGGACATAATTAAACCGTCATGTCTTTAATTAATTTTGCTGCGAACATTTATATTACTCTGTAATAATCCTTAATTAATGAGATGTTATGCGAATGAAACAGAATTTGCTTAAGAGAAACCGGCGCTGTTATTCGAAGTCAGTTGTTTTGTATTTGATTGGTTACCAGTAAAAGACACTGGGGTAATCACTATGTCATTGGAGTATTTGGAAGAATTACTTGCTCTTGATTGGTTAGAATTTCGAGCGCTATTTTCCATCATGCAAACACTGCTAACATAGTGCTTGTACAAAAGGGAATATTACCCCTTTTGTACAAACAGAGGATAAAGATTTAAAAAAATTATCTTCAATAGAATGCAGTATGAAGCAAGAAAGATGTCTTTTTCCAAATGTTCGTTGAAAGGTTTTCCGGGAATTCAGCGTAATTACGTGTTTTTCTTGCCTTGAAGAATGAAGGTTTCCTCCAATGGTGACATCGTGTTGACGCCTGGCGAGAATAGAGGAGAAATCCTACGTGGAAGAGGAAAAACAACCGTCACCGTTTTCATAATATTTTCAATGTAAGTATTATTGAATTTTAATGTTTTATACGCGTCACCTTTCTTGCATTAAATAAATATTATAAAGAGTGCATGTGAGCACTCACACAATGTTAACCCAATTCATTGAGTTATTGTGGATTATATTCAAGAGGCTAGGCAATTATCACTACACTATTATTCATAAATAAGTTGGATCATTATGGATAACACATTTGAATAATATATGTAGGAGTGAATTTGCTTACCAGTAAATGTATATTATGCAGTGATATGTGTAATAAATAACCAATGATTTCTAGGAAAAATTAGTCTCATGTTTCTATGGAGTAGTTTAAATTTGTCGATGATTTGTTTTAATGTTCAACAGGTATTATTATTTATTATTAGGTAATCTACCGGTTAAGGTAGGTTTTTGGATGGACACAACTATCAAATAAACATTTTGTGACTCCCCACCTAGCAAACTAATCTATATCAGGTCCCTCTTCATCTCGGTGTACTTCTTTCCTCCCTTCATCCCGTCCAACATCCCTATCCTGTTCCTACCCTTACCTCGCTTGCCCAACATTCTCCCCTCTATTACCCTCTTCAACATTCCACTACCGCTCAATACGCCTTTCATCCATTTTTCCTACCTCCATAGAATTTCTCTCAACAAACCCCTCTCCTCACCCACCATTTCCAGTACTTCCTCATTTGTTTTCCTTTCGGTCCATTTCACCTTCTCCATTCTTCTCCACACCCACATTTCAAAAGCCTCCAATCTACGTCTATCCTCCTGCTTCAGCGACCACGTTTCCGCGCCGTACATAGCTACGCTCCATATCAGAGTTTTTACGAGTCTTTTCTTAACATCCCTACTCAACGTCCCCGTCATCAACTCCCTCCTCCTTGAGAAAGCCTCCTTGCCTAGCGCAATTCTTCTCCTTACGTCCCTACCACTTTGACCGTATTGGTCCAAAACACTTCCGAGATATGTAAACTGCTCTACCTGCTCTATTCTTTCCCTGCCTATTTTAATATTTAGCTTAGCCTTTTTCTTTCTGGAAAATCGCATAACCTTTGTTTTATTAATATTGATTCTCATCCCATATTTATCGCACTGAACCTCCAATTCACTCAACAATGCTTGCAACCCCTTGGCTGACTGAGCAACTAATGCTTGGTCATCAGCAAACCTAACCGATTTTACGAGTTCCCCTCCGACTTTCATTCCTACCTCCAGTTCTTCCCATGCCTCTTTAATCATTTCCTCTACATATACGTTGAACAGTACCGGTGACAATGGGCAACCCTGCCTTACACCTCTTCCTAACACTGCCCATCCAGACTCTCCGTTCCCCACTCGCACCTGAGAAGTCTGAGACATGTACAGGTTGCGGATCAGTCTCCTGTCCCTCCAATCCATTCCTATTTTCTGCAATACACGCATTAATTTTTCCCAATTCACTCTATCAAACGCTTTTTCGAAATCTACAAAACAGGCAAAAACGTCCTGATTGTATTCTATATTCCTCTCGACTAGTGATCTCATTACTGCAATGGCATCACGCGTTCCTCTTCCTTTCCTGAACCCAAACTGATCATCCCCTAAGTAATCATTTGCCTTACTCTCTATCCTTTTTTTGATGATCCTGAGAATAACTTTAGCTGCGTGGGATATCAAACTTATTGTTCTGTAATCCTCACATGACGAAGCCTTTGCCTTTTTTGGAATAGGAACTAACACCGATCTCACAAAATCTTCCGGCCAGATTCCTTCCTCATAGATACTCAACAGGTATTAGAAGAATCATAATAGCAGAGAGCTATTGCTCCTTTAAGAGGGATTTAATGCATAGACGATAGTGATTTTGAAGTGTTGGCCAATATATCTAGACATGCAATATGTTCATTCGTTTAATCACCGGCTAATCCGGTCCGGACGTAGTCCCGCGTGTCACCCAAGGCATTGTGTCGTTTAAGGATTCCTTATGAATTGAGCCTATGATTTGACGCATCAATTGAAGCACTTCTACACCAAATTATCAATGTTGCAATGACATCCTTTAAAAGGAAATGGTTCCACCATGATAGGAAAGCAGTAAAACGTGGCTAGGACTCAATAGTATACCGTGGTCCGAGTACCACGGCAGTATGCGTACGGAATTGTAAGTAATTACATGCATATTTTAAGCATATTGCGTTTCTGTATTGGACTGCGGAAACCCTTCTCGCATCTAAAATACCATCCCAGCTACACCCGCGTTAGCCAACTTCTTTTTTCATGCAATCTTTGAGAAAGGGACATGATGAAAAAGTTAATAGTGTCACTTAGGCAATAATTGTTTTCATAAGAAGCAAAATAGATCACCTTTGAGGTGATATTTGTGGGCAATACGCATTTTCGAATGCACGGTAACTGTTACAACAGTAGATTTATTTAAAATTGAGGCGAAAACGGCTTTGGTTTTGTGCTTTCGTGAAGTTAATGCCTCACGTTTACCACCGATTATGTATTCGTGCGTCGTAAAAATATGTTCGTGCCCCTTTTAAATTGGAATAATAAAAAAAACGGTGCTGGTCATTTGAAGGGAAAACTTAAGGCATAACTTGAGCAGAAGAATTGAACATCTGCTCATGACGCCACATTCGCAGGTGAACATTCGTAAAATTTTCTTTCGGAGACTTCGGTAATGCGACACCGTTTCATATTCGCACCACGCTGCTGCCCAAAGTTAGCCGAAAAAAGCCCGCCAGGAGATAAGAATATCTTGTAAGCCCAAGAAACAAATTTTCTCTAGACAAGGTGTAGGAACATTTTTATTTTGAAAGGCCACAATAAGGCCGTATTCGAGAAACTTCAGTAGATGCGCAGCACAATGTACAAATCCGAATTCTACCGGGTCTTGGGTGACTATTTCATTTTATGTTTTTTTCTTACTCTTTTGCATTCTAGATATCTTCATTAGATCATAAGATAATAACTTAATGAAAGAATTAAACAAGTAAATACACATAAAAAGAAAAAGCTTCTGCGAAATTTGAATTTATTTATAATGTCGCACTTAATGACCTAAAAGCTTCATTGACGCAGGGTCCTCACCTCTGTTTTGGAGTTAAACTTGATTTAAAATTGCGTGAAGAGAGGTAAAATTCGTTAAAAATATCTTTCCCCAGGGCTTATGTGAATTGTGGACTCTTTATTTTAATCAGGGAAAGCGCAAGAAACTTTATGGCCTGCCTTTTATGTTCATGGTTATGGATAGTTCCCATATAGTATACAATAGAAACAATTACAAACACCCAAGGCCAAATGGAGAAAAACCTACCTCAGCAGAAATCGAACCTGAGACCTCTGCATTGGTAGACGAGGACGTTATCCCGCCACCACCAGGGCAGACAATAGATAGAAGTAGAATGGAAGGATAGGGGACTTATCTGTAACCTGTATTGTCTCAGACTGCTCAGGTGGAAGTGGTGGATGGAGAGTCAGAATGAGCACTATGAGGAAGAGGATTAAGACAGGAGTGTCAATTATCACTCATGCATTTCAATGTACACAAATGTGACTTCTTAGACTGCTCAGGTGTATGCCATGGATATATGCCCAATGTTAGGAAGAGAAGTAAGACAGGTGTCCATTATAATCCCTTCTGTTCTACATATGCTTGGAGGAAATAGTGAAGGAGGCATGTGAAGAACAGGGGATATGAATGAAAGTAGGTGGGGAATTCATAAAATCAGTTGAATTTAAATATGGCCAAGCTTAATTAGCCAGGCAGCTATGGGGTTGCAATCATGGTTGAGCAATAAAAAGTCAATATGATAAATATAGGAAGAGAATCAGTGTAAGCAAAACAAAGATAGGAAATGTCAAGGACAGAAGTTAGAAAACATCAAGCAGGAGATGGAAAGAGGAAATACAGATAAGTTAGGGAGATCATGGAAAGATTACAGAGGTTAATGTAGTTATAGATCGTAATGTACTGTAATAAGTAAAGCCATAGAAGAATGGGTAAAGATTCTGTGCAAAGAAGTGCAGCACACCTTCTCAGGGAAAAGTTGAAACAGTTTAGAGAACAGTGAGACTATTTCAATGAACATAAGGCAGAATTTCAGAAGACATCAATGACATATAGACAATGACAGAATTCTTACTGAAGTTGAAGACCAAGGGAAGGTATGGAAAGAGGAGGGTATGGAAAATAAATCCATACTAGTGTACTAGAAGAGGCTATTGTTAATAATGATGAGAAATAACATTACATCCGCAGGACTGAATTTGACACTGTACTAAAGCGTAAATGGCAAACAAGACACCATAGATCAAGGATACATCCTTTGAATTAATAAAAAATTCAGGAAAAGTAATTCTGATTCAGCTTTCCAACCTTATACATAATATGAATGTGAGATGAAAAATACTTATTGGCTTAATGAGAATGTACTCATCCCTGAAATAACAAAGGAAAAGGCATAAAAACATGAAAAATTCAAAAGCAATTAGTCTCATACCTTGTACCATACATTGGGGATTAGTACCATACATTGGGGATTACGATAAGAAGAATTCACCAAAAAAAAAGGAGAAGAAAGCAGATGAGCATTTAAATTAAGAACATTTTGATTTAGAGGAAGTAAAGGAAGAAAAGAAATTATTCTTGCTGTCAGACTCATCACAAAGAAGAAGATACAGAAAAAACAAATTCCACATTGCATTCATTGATCTAGAGAAGGTCTTTCATATTTTGAACTTGAATATGAAGCGACATACCCAGTAAGAAATTGGAATTAACTACTATGACAGGAGATTCATACAGCTATTATCTAGAAAACAACTGGTAGTGATTAGATGCAAGGAAAGCAATTAAGATACTAAAATAACAACAAGAGAAAGGTCAGGCTGCTTATTAGAGGTAGATATTTACATATAATTTGAGAAGACAATTAACAAGATTAAGGAAGGATAAGAGGTGCTGTATAAATATGGTGGTATACACAGAGAAAAGATAAGTTTGCTGTGATTTGTAGATGGCATTAATATATAAAATCTTCAAATAAGACTAGGGAAAGTCAAACAGCAACAAGTGAAAGAGCTGTTATATTTAAACATCAGGAACACTCTTAACGGAAAAATCAAGTAGGATACAGTAAGCAGAATAGGAATGACAAAGAAGACTTCCTATCGTAGGAAGTATATAGAATGTATCGTAGAATAGTTTGCTGAAGACCATAATTTATGGAAACATACAGTCAAAGAACTATAAATAAAGGTTAAAGACTAAATAATCATGCAAGACGGCAATAGAAAATATATATGTATGGACCAACAAAAGAATCAACGGATTGGAAGGGAATAGAATGCATGTAGTTTGGAGAGCTGAAACAAACCAATCCTCAGATTGAAAGCTCATAATGATAAAGTCAAATTCATAATTTTTCCAGAATGTCTCAATGAGAATATCTAAATTAAATATTTTCTCCCAAACCATTGTAATAATTACCCTAGATTTCCTTCAATAACGCTGTCAGTCTCCTTGAAATTTTTTAGTAGATAGTATAATAGTACACAGATGTAAGCCTGTGATAGTTTGAACAGGAGTAGTCTCTTTGTGTATTTTGAAGATAATACCCAACTTTTAATCCTGACAGTTGATTACGCTAATTAGTTGGTTACTACCAAATAGTACTTTCTTCAACTCTCTGATTGTACCGGTAGAGACTGCTGACCCCACCTCAGTGTAGTTTATCAGCATTCCAGTGTGTTATAATAGCAGGACCACCTTGCTACGGTTGTGGTTTCTTGCCTCGTAAGGTATTAAATCTCCCACCTCTCTTTCCCCTTCTTTCCTCACCATATCACACTTACTTTCCACTTAAACACACCTTGACTACAAAAATACACATTGCGTCAATTCAGCATTTATGTTTATTCTGGCATACCCAAATTTCACTTCTGCTTAATACGGTGAAAATGAGCATGTCTTTATACACTGCTACAGTGGTGCCTTTGAAAAACATATTTTTAAAAACCCCACGCACCACCAACAACCTTTCTTTCAGCAACCACACTGCACAGAAGAAAAGATTTAATGAACCAGTAATGACCAGAGATAAAATAAATTAAAGCAAAATAAAAAGCCAAATACTATCTATTTCAAATACTACGACAGGTGTACATAATACCTTCCCTTTATGATTGCATATATAAGGAGATAGATTAATATACCATTTAAATTATTAAAATAGTTTTAAAAATTCTGTGGAGTGGCTTCTTAGAGTCATATTTTTCCTGAGGCAGATGTTGGTAAAGTAAATGAAATGGTAAACTGGACCATCAGTGAAAAGCATTGGAATGAGATGGGGCTTTCCTTTTTTTAACGTGCACCATATCATAACCTGAGGGAATAGCAGTAGATGGGCCTAAGGAAACCTCCAAAGTAGGGAATTCCAATTAAAACGTAGGTACTCGGTAGAAATAAAAGTTGGCTGGGAGCTGATTAAGCCATATACGTTTATGCATCACAAAGCATGGGACACCACATTTAGGGTTCATTCACAGATGTGTTTTAGTACAATGCATGGTAAATCGAGGGCATTTTAGTCAGTCCATAAGAAAACTTGATTGTTTCAACTATGTCAATAAAGGTGGTACCTTTAATATAGATTATTATCATTCCAATACAAAGGATAGTGGAAATAAAAGCATCAACAGTTTCAGCATGAAACAACAAATAAAAATTCTAAAAACTTATCATTTGAAATATTTAGCTTAAAGAAAGCAAGTCAATAGAAATTATAGTTTCATGTATACAAATTACTGATCACAAGTTTTGAGTTAAAAGCCATCTCCAGTCATTCTTAGCACTTTTTCAAAATCAAAGGAATAATGTATAGCTTTTCATTTAAATATTGCGAAAAGAAATTGTTCATAAAAATTGCTCTTATAATTATGGCTTACCGTTTTGTATGAGAGAAGAATTTGCTCTGATATCACGTTGTTCTTTCGAGTTTCATTCTACTAACTGGTTTCCACTGCGCGACCGATATTATTATTTGAAATCACAGTAAATAAAGCACAGAGTAGTCGAAACAATTGCATTTTATATTACACAAGACCTTACACAATTGCGGACCCTTCGAAAGGGCGCTGTTACTTTTAATGTCAACTTTTTCTCTAAATCACGATGATTGGTGGGCTTCCATCAGAAGACAACGTCCTTAATGATTGGTTCATCTCAAAATAAGGCGCCCCACATATATTTAAATCTAACATTTTGCAGTACATTTTCAAGAAAAATATGATATTTCCAGTTATCTCCTAAACTAATTGAACTATTGATATATCATCTTCCAACTTTACAAATATCTGCGGAAAATCCCAAAATAAGTGAATTTCCTTTGCACTTGGTTTCGGCGGCCGTATTCCAGCACTACATTCATGATACTTAAAATCGTAGCGCTTTCAAGGGAGAATTGCATTCGATAAGTGAGTTGATTTTGATATTGAAAAGTAGTACCTAATTAATTTTCTACCCGATTATTGTCATCTTACGAAAACAATTTGACACATGCCTTCATGTAACCCATAGTCATTTTCAAATCTTCAAATCTGTAATTTTCCGCATTTTTTTGTCAAAAACCTTTGCTATATCAGGTTCTAACAATTATTTGATAAATTCTCAATATTTTTTCAGATTTCCTTCGTCTGATAAAAAAGTTACTTTCCGATAATAAGGACACTTTTTGGTAATCAAGGCTAATGTTTTAGGTCGATGTTTCCCATAATATTTTTCATGATCATACATAATGCCAACTGCTAGCACTTTTCTTAAAGGTATAAATAAAAAAATCCCATTCTCATAATTATTTATTTTGACAATAATCACTAGATTTCCTCAAATTAACCTTCGTAAAACTGATTTGCTCACGGTTATGTGAATTAATAGTCTGAAAACATCAGAATTTGATTATAAAATTTCACTAGTTTATTTAAACTCAGTTACACTTGTATTTTTTCTTATTTATACCGAGTGGTGAAGATTCATTGAATACATGAGTTAGAATATTGCATAGCAGTTTTATTTCTTTAGAGCATTATAAATGTTTGGTACTATCTAGCGTAGTGGTAGCCATCATTGCTCTTGATACACCAACAAAAATATACCATTTCCAAGATTATTCATTAAAAGTTTGCAATGACTTCTGTCTTCTGCTAGAAGAATGCATGCAGTATGGAATTTGTTAAACTCACAGTTTTCATTCAGAATTAGTACAAAGGGCTAATGGAGTACAAAGTATACCTATTCTGAATGAAAACTGTGACATTTAACAAATCCCATAAAAACATATGCATCTTTTAACCACATAATATTGGTGATAAAATTGTTTACTAATCAATAGAAATATAACTTATATTGACATACAAGTGTTACAAATATCCATAATGTATGCATTTAATATTATACATTGGATACCAGATAACATGAAAACAGCAAGAAATGTCACAGAGGCATGGTCTGTTCCAAATTCTATATTTTTCTGTTTATTTAACATGAAATGGTTAACACAAAACAAAGGGTGTCATGGAAATAACTTTTGATTCTCAAATAGTAAAATGACTGATATATTTCTCCGTATACACTGTCTGGTACGACCCCATGCCATTCATTAAAAGGGAATGGTACCTTAGGCATGAAAGCTAGATGCCTTGCCAATAGTACCTACATTACAAGTCCAAGGTACCAGAACATTACTCACTGTGCCTTTGGCAATTATCCAAGATGCTGGTTAACAAGAAGTTAATGGGTCTAATCATCTTGTTTCACGGTATTCAAAACATTTTAACTATCCCTTTTTACCATTTAACTAACTCATCAGTATCATGTTATTCAACTTCCATGCTATCAGAATTCCATCTAAATTGTTTCCAACGTTTTAAGTTAAATATATACAAATTACATGGGATATCATATTTTTCTTTGTCACCTAGAATATATCTGCAATATGAAACCACTAAATAGATATAACTGGAGTATTACCTTTCAATAGTGGCACTTCATATTTTTAATGATGCCCTGATCACATGGCTGCAAAAAAATTGTGGTGCTTAGCAGCAAAAAGATCAATTTTATTGAATCCAGCATTTTCATGTTTGGATATGAAGGGATGATGTTCTCAAAACTTAAATCCATTGTGTGCTTCTGCCATTAAAGGTGCTAGTCCAATACCTTAATCCATCCATAAAATTGCCTCCCACCATTCTAGGCCTTCTATTTGATGTGTACTCCACTATCAATTCATTTACATTTTTTAATCTTTCCTAACTTTAATGCCAAAGGGTCCACTTTTGCCATAAACATAGGATCAGAAGCTGAAGCACTCTGGGTTTGATTAAATCAAATGATCAGGGATGTATCCAAATCCTCATATTTTCTAATACAAAGGTATTTCTGTTCTTATTCAAACCTACTTTTCTCAAACACAGTTGTTTAATTTTTCATCTTTTTTAATAGTCGAGGACAAAGTTGAATTTGGCATTTCCAATTCTTTGCATATGTCAGTTTTAGATATACCATCAGTTTCAACTGTTTGTAGGACCTACATTTTCACTTTAAGTGAAATTACATTTTTCTTATGCAATTTATTAGCAATTTTCAGTTGAGCCTTAACTTTAATGTACATTTACTAGTTAGTCATTATAAAAAACTGTGAAAGGGGAGACATTACTCCAAGATTATTGTAATGTGTGCACAGCACTACTGCTCAGTCTGAGAATCAGAATCAAATTAGTGTTTAAAATTTGGTAATCTAGGGGTCAAGAGGAATTTTTGAAAATCCTAGAGCAAATGGCATGCTTCACTTTCAAACCCCTCTGTTTAGTGAAAGAATATGATCCCAAATTTGTTCATGGCAGCAAAGGATGGTGCCTGTATAGCCCCTTTTCCCAAGGGTGCAAAGGGAAATTCATCACAGTAATCATTAAACTGAGTAAGACATCCCTGGCCTGCAAATGACCATGTTCACACCAACAGTGCAGGGACAGGAATTAAATCTAAATTCAATCATTTATTTTCATTTCAATGTTTATCAAAAGACATAATCCACACAGCTGCATCAATTCAGAGAAGTTCTATCACATGATTTTACACTAAATTGAGGCACACACAGATTTTATTTCATACATTTGAGTAATATGCATAACTATATTTGGGTTCATTTTGTCAGTCAGTGGAGAAGTGTTGGGCAAGTCTTAGAAACTTCACAGGAATAGATTCTTGTTACATTCACAACATTAAAATTGTAATCTAGAGCCAGGGCATTATGACTTTTTGATTAGTAGAAAATTTTCACTTGTAAATTAAAACAGCATTCTAAGGTGGCCTCTCAGGTAAAAATACCGGTGTATTGCTGAGCACTTATTACCCGCACACCACAAGCATAACTTGCAAAGATTTTCCAGAATTCTAAAAGGGAGGAGTAAGGGAGATTAAAAATATGCTTCTATTTGCATGCACTGCAAAAGTTAAAATCACGAATCAAAATCTTTGACAGCCAACTAACCATACCTCAAGACTTCAATGGGAACATCATCTAAACATTTTGATTTCCCTTTCTTCTTCCGATTAAATATATCATTTACCTACTTCTTCCATTGTTATATTCATTATCAAAGCTAAGCTGGCCTGTTGAACTTCTGCATCCTCTCTGAAATTTTCCATATTTTTCATTGTCTTCAAGTAAATACCTTCTACATGGATCTTAAATTTTACTGCCCTTTACCAATCATATGCCATGTTCATAAAGTCCTGCAAACCATATAGAGCAAAACTTTCCCACTTTAAACAGCATAAAGTGAGCCTCCTTTGTTTATCAATATTTAAAATAGCTTGGAACATACCTGTAGCTTTTCACAGAACTCATGATTGGCACTGGCTGCTTTCAGAATATGGAGTGCCAGAATAATTGTTCGCATCCAACACAAAAAGGAACAGAAATTGTGAAGAGACCTCAAGTATAGTATTAAGTGTCATCAGGAAACAAATACACTACACCATGATTGTCAGCAAATTTACTCTGGGGAAATGTGACATACTTGAAAATAAATCACTTGATAAAAATTAATTGAAGTCTTTTGTACATCTTACCCAACCAAAGTCGATTGTATATACAATTTGGAACCTCATTCACCCCAAAATATCACTTCTTTCAAAATATCTTTTATTATTTGTTTTGAGCTGGTCATTTCCCTTTGAAAATTCTTTCAAGGCAACTAACTGGATTAATTTTTGATTGTATTCAACTCATTTAAAAAAATATAATTATGAATGTATTTACTTCTTTTGGCTCATGAGCGGTTGATAATCAACCTACCAGTGTGTGCTTTTAATCAGCCACCTTAATTAATCTGACTACCATGTCTATGAGCTCAAGTTACTGCTTTCAAATAAGATCGATGGTAGCAGAAGGTTTGTACATGCAGAGATGCTTCTAGTTTCCCAGAATATCTGATTAATATGGGCAAATTTGTACATGAACTATGTAAACTGACAGACCACATCTCTTTGATACTTACCTTGAAAATTTGAAGATTTATTTTATTTATTATTAGATTAGAGTGTTCCACACTTCAAAAAATTACAAAAAGATACTTCTCAACACCTAGCAATAGGATTAAATCTGCTTGGAATGCCATTAAGCAGCATTAAAGACTCATACTAAGACACACTTATTCACATATTTATTAATCCTTTTGCAGTTGGAAAAAAAGCAAAGGAAAATGGAAAAAAAAGGAAACAAAATCCATCAAAACTTTGAAAATCAAACCTGTGAATCTGACCCTCTGTTTTACTTCTTCACATTTTCATTAATTCTCAAATAATGAACAGTCATTGAAGTTGAAAAATTTGATTGGGTCTATTAGGAAAACAAAGTATTGACTACTTGCAAAAGTTTTTATTATGAAACTCACTCCACAAATTTATCTACACATTTTTTCTCTTTTTGTGCATAGAACAATCTTTTCACGTTACTTTTTGTCTGTAAGCATACTGGAATTTCAACTAAGCTACTTGCACCTCACATCATTAGGTTTTCCATGGATTAGTGGGATAGGATTGCCCACAGGAAAATCCATGAAGCAACTATGATAAGTAGTGAAAATGGCACACAGCAACATTCAATGCATCATATAATAATATATATAAAATCCATGAAAAATCAACAAATTCAAATCAATCTTAAAATAAACTCAACTGTAGTGTTTACAGCAATGTGGGCAAATGTTAATTGATATTTGAATATCATTCCTCAAAATTGTGGAGATTTTTATGGTGCATCACTATAATCACCATGAGAGTATATAGCACCCATATGATGCCTTTATCACAAAAATGTATTCTACCTCCTTAGCTCCTAAGCATTAAGAGTTAGCATGGTTATCACAGTTATCCTGCTCATAACCATTTGAAATAAGAGACATTCACGCATAAATTATTTTTCCCTCAATGACTTATTGAAAAAGAAAATGATTTCCACTTAACTTTCATCTTGTAAATTTTGAAATTCTATTATATTCAGCAATATTTTGTGCTTTAATTTTTTTCTCAGGGCTGGAGACTTCAATGATTTTAGTTCATGAGCAACTAATTTGCCAAAAACAGAATCTGCATCCTCAGTAGACCTGTCCAACAACTTTTTCACAGCGAAGTCAAGTGTATGATAAAATCCACCACCACGATTCCTCTTCCTCCTGCTTCCCAAATCTATGCTTGTCATCCTATCAACCTCCTGGATGTTTTCCCTAGGCAGATTTTCTCTCTGAACACCCTCTCTCTGCATGGTGCCCATCTGGAGACTTTCTTCCTGGAAATTTCCTCTGAGGACATGCCCTTGATTGAAATTCATCCCAGATCCTTCAATGCTTGAGTTTTCTGAATAAGGGATTTCAGTCACAATATTTTCAACAGCATATTCATCCAGAGTCTCTTCTCCCACAGTTACTGAATGGCAAAAGTCTTCATTCTAGAAATGCATAAGAGCTCAGGGACTAGGTAAAAGTGAAGTACATAAATCATAATATAGATAAGTGTCATTTTGGCCATGAAAGCAACTGCCTCTATGAACCAAACTAAATTACAGTCTTGGTTACTTGAAATTGCAACCTTCTATTGAAAGGCTTGATACTGAAGATTTTTACAAAGGGAGGATGGGTACACAGGTTTAAGAGAAGAAAAGATAGCTATTTTGGAAATAGTGTACGATTGGTGGTATAGAGCAAACAGATCTAAATAGCAATCAAGGGTAATGAATATGGTTGATGGAAAATACTTTGAGGGGATAAGTTTCTTCGAGAACTATGGCACTGTGATAAGTTTTCTGAGCCAACTGAAACCTACCTCTACCCTCTACTTTATAGCTAATAATATTCCCATAACTGTTAAATCAAACACTTATTAAATAAGAGTAATAAATATAAAGGACAATGTACATAACTATACGAAGATTTTCCCATGAATGTTAGTGATGCCATATGGAATATGCTAACTTGTATTATTTAACCTAAAGCATTGTAATTTTCCTGTTATTAGATGCCATGCTTCACACAGAAGCAAATACTATACGTATGGAGTAGTATCAACTGCGCTATAAGTAAGGAATAAACCAGTACAATGAAATATGGTATGAAAAGTACATTAGAGGGGGAAGAGTAAAGAATGTAATGATTAGATTCTTTGGATGGGCAACTTGGTTTAATGATGAACATTGTATTTCAAGTGGATCCCTCTCTATCATCTCATTGCCTAATCATTCCATCTTAAGGAATTCTTACAAAATAATTGATAACTTCAAGAGTTAAAATTTAAAGAGATGTAAAACTCTAAGAATGACGGCGACCCACAGGCAGCACACATTTTTCAACTCTGCTATCAAAATTAGGGAAACAACTAGTGTCTAAAATCTAAGGTGGCTGCCTGAACCTTGAAATAACTGCAGCTAGCTTTTTGGGCAAAGTGGGTTGGTGAAAATAAAATTATGAAGAATTAACCATCGTTATAGTAGCACAGTAGCAAAAAGAATTGTAAGAGGACCCAATGGTTTAAGAGTAAATAAGATTTTTAATCACTTTCTTAATACTGCCCAAGCTCTTCACAGAATTCTATCAAGGGACCATCTCAAATGAAAAATCAATTCTAAAACTTAACACTTAGAAATACACACTGTGAGTTTTAAAATATTGAACAATACTATATTGCCCAGCAGGTAATTTTTACCCAAACATAACTTTTAAAATTCAACACATTTTGTCAGTATTTTTACACAGAGAAACATTTTTTTCATGAATTTTTAATCAATATAATAGATTGTTATATTCAATAAAAAACTGTTACATAAAGCAACGTTTTGTACCAAACAGAAACATGATCATTGAAACAACTTGATGATTGGAGGCTTTTTAAATGCTGATGTGGGAAAGGATATAAAAGGAGAAATGAACAGAAAGGAAAATAAATGAAGCACTAAGAGTAGAGTGGGAAGATGGGTATTATGGATGGCTTATGTGTGTGATTGAGGTATACGTGGGTCACTGTTTCTCAAACACACCCAAGTGACCTAGTCTATATTCCCTATTTCTCTCCTTACTTGTATTTTTCTAATATTTCTTTTTTCTTATCACTTAGTCCCAATTTAGTTTACGGTCTCAGTAATTTTTTGGTGGCATTGAACAGTTCAGACATCCAAATGATAAACCGGGTTATTAAAATCTGGATTCAAGTAACTTATACCCATAATTAAAATAGTCTATGAGAACTGAACTCGGCAAAATTCCAAAAACATATTTACTACAGCAGTATGACCAGTTTCACCAGCATCATTAGGTAAAATTCACAAATTTAATTATGGCCAAAAATTATGATGCATGGGAGAAACCTTTATGGTACCTTAAGGCATTTTTTAAAATTTTACAATGATCTACTACAGTACACATTTTCATTCATTTATTGAAACATGACCATGTATTCAACACTAGATATCGTTATCTGGTACCATTATACAATTATAAAGTTTATAATGTATGCTCGCAGAAGGAGAAAATGCAAGTGTGAGAGGAAGACAAGATTAAGGAGTGGGAGTGATAGAAGGAGAATGGTCATCTTAGAGTGACAGTTATTTGGGGTCTCAATTGCCCACTTTGAACTGGAGAAGAAAGAAGGTTAGTAGAGGGTGAGGGAATGGGAGTAACAAACAGAGGTGCTTAACGGTTGAGTCCTAAGCAACTGCATGTCATTATGTTTTCACTATTCACACAGATTTGAGCAGGTCTTGAAAGCAGAAAAAGATTTTAATTTAAAAATATTCCATGTGTGAGAAGGTCCAGGTTCAAAACCTAGAGGCATCAGATATTTTTCAGTAATAACCTGATCCTTACTTAAGGTGCTTTTTGGAGGGCACTTTGAGTGAGTACACCGTCCTTCGGATGAAACGTTAAACTGCAGACCCCTTGGCACCTTTCGTTAAAGAGTAGTGTAACACGAATGCAAGGTTTTTCTCAACCTTCCACCTTCCCTAATGGTGCAACTGACCTTAGGTGTTGGTCACCTCCCCTAACACTACTGCTACATTTCATGTGAAATTTTCGAACAATACAGAAAAGTAGACAATCTTTGGACTGGTCCAAGACATAAACCAATCACGCACTTTGTTTTATTTAATGTCATTTAGCCACTCAGTTAATGATATGTTGCCACTGTGCTATTCATACCAGTTATTTCAGTAATTTACAATGAAATGATACGTTAATATAACGTCTTCTGCGTTTGTCTGTCCTCCCAGGTTTTCATGTAAAAAGTACTCCAAATAAAATATCCCTGCGGGGTAATAACAGGAAATGCGAAGGCAAGGCCCAAAGTGAGGGAAAAGATGATGGAAGGTGATTGTAGGTGCATGTGAAGGGGCTGCATAATAAATGGCATGTAATGAGAAGAACAAGAGACAAATAGGGATTAAGAATTAGCAAGCCATAGATCCACGTAATTTTTACTGCACAACATCAATGACCTTGACTCACAACTGAGCAAAGGCAGTGAGACCTGAGGCAAGATTTTCCCCTCCATCCGAGGTCAAACTGAACTTCCTGGCACCAGAACCAGTTTTAAAATGCTAGGATAAGCTGCTCACATGAAATACTGCTGATAGACATTATTTGATTTTATTAAGCTGTTTTAATATGCTTACATGTGAAAAAGCATGAAGCATGGCATAATGTCATATTAAAATATTACAATAATCTATCAGAATATTCTTCACTGGATTCTCCAAGAAGACAGCTATAAACCCAATATGTGATATGTATGTGAGAAAAAAAAGACCAGTGAACTCTAAGAAGAATGTAATCATCCCTATACCAAATAAGAAAATGACTTAAAAATAAGAAAACATAATAAAAATCACCCTCCCATGGACTACAACCTTGATGTGGTGGAAGGGCTTGTGCGTTCCAATGACCCCTAGAGCTGTGCTGGCAGGAGTAATAATAATTGTTCCTGGTAGGGTCACCCATGCCAGATAGGTCAAATGTTAGGAGCCAGCCGAAAGATAGTCCACGCAGCATCTGTTCCTCAGTGAGGTGGCTGCAAAGGCGTCTGACCCCAGAGGGGTGGCCATTAAGTGATGGTGTCAACGTTAAAAACTATTGACGAAGGCAACGGGAAACCACCTCAATTATTATTTCCAAGATTTTTTATGATGGACAGTATAGAGAAATTGAGTCCTGGCAGCTGCAGGACTCAGCCCAAAGTGTGTTGTGCCCGGCAGCGGGTGAGGCAAGGCTTCCGAGGTCGTCATCCCACGAAACCCTTGCAGGGAAAAATAACAGCAGCAGGACAGAAGACACAGAAGAAGACGATAGTAGTAGAAGCAATGGATAGAATATTAGTACTAGAGATTAAAGCAGAACTGACAAACTTAGTCATTGTTCAGGTATGCATTCCACCAAGCAACCGTAAGGAGGAAGAAGTCAGTAGGATGTACAATGAGTTAGAGGTTATAATCACTTGTGCTCCTGCAGGGAAACATTTAATAGTGATGGGGGATTGGAATGTGATGGAAGGCGAAGGAAGAGAAGGTGGTGAGGTGGGGGACCAATGGTTAGGCACAAGGGATGAATGCGATGAGAAAGCAATTGAGTTCTGCAGGAGACAGGGGTTAGTCATCACCAACACATGGTTAAGACACCACAAAAGGCATAGGTATACATGGAAAATGCCAGGTGACTCAGAAAGGTATCAGATAGATAATATTATGGTTAGGCAAAGGTTTAGGAACAGTGTGATAAATTTGCAGTTTCCCAGGAGTGGATGCAGACTCTGGCCACAATTTAGCTGTTATGAAATGTAACGTCCGTTTCAAAAAGACAAAAAGGCAGGGGTGACGGATTAGGAAATGGAATGTAGAAGCATTAAATAGATTAACAAGGAAGGAGTATCAGCAGGCTGTTAAGAAAATCATGGATGACGGCAAAGAGCCAGGTACTATCGAACAAAAATGGGATTGTACCAAGAAAGTGATATCGAAATCCGCTGAAGACACTATAGGAATCGTTAACGGGAAAAGGATAAGGAAACCATGGGTAATGGATGAGATAATTGCAAAGATGGAGGAGAGAAGAAGATGGAAGAATGTAAACACAGAGTTAGGCAAATTGAAGTACAAAGAGTTAAACAATAAATTGAGAAGGGCCACAAATAAAGCAAAAGAAGAACGGTGGAAAATGCAATGTGAGGATGTGGAAAGTTTACAGAGGAACGGTGAAATTGGTGCTCTATACAGCAAGGTTAAGTTATTATCGGGAAGTAAGAACGCAAGATATGCGCTAACAGTTAAAGATAAACAGGTTAAGATAATAGTTGGCACAGAAAAGATCCAAGAGAGATGGAAGGAATATTTAGAAACACTGTATGGTAAAGAACTTGAGCCAACAAGGTTAGACATAGAAAAGGAAAATGACGTAGAAAAAGATAGCTTAGGCCCAGGCATAATCAACGATGAAATAGACGGGGAAAAAATGGAGATGAAACCAAATAAGGCCGGGGGGGTAGACAACATTCTTGTGAAATTATTGAAATGTTTAGGAAAATGTGGGAAGACAACTCTATATGGTCTGATTCATACTATCTATGAGGAAGGAATCTGGCAGAAAGATTTTCTGAGATCAGTGTTAGTTCCTATTCCAAAAAGGGTAAAGGCTATGTCATGCGAGGATTACAGAACAATAAGTTTGATATCCCACGCAGCTGAAGTTATTCTCAGGATCGTCAACAAAAGGATAGAGAGTAAGGCAAATGATTACGTAGGGGATGATCAGTTTGGGTTTAGGAAGGGAAGAGGAATGCGTGATTCCATTGCAGTAATGAGATCACTAATCGAGAGGAATATAGAATACAATAAGGACTTTTTTGCCGGCTTCGTAGATTTTGAAAAAGCATTTGACAGAGTGAATTGGGAAAAACTAATGAGTATATTGCAGAAAATAGGAATAGATTGGAGGGACAGGAGACTAATCTGCAACCTGTACATGTCTCAGACTGATCAGGTGAGGGTGGAAAACGGAGAGTCCTGATGGGCAGTGTTAGGCAGGGTTGCCCATTATCACCAGTGCTGTTCAACGGATATGTGGAGGAAATAATTAAATAGGTATGGGAGGAACTGGAGGAAGGAATGAAAGTCAGAGGGGAATTCATAAAATCAGTTAGGTGTGCTGGTGAACAAGCTTTAGTTTGTCAATCAGCCAAGGGGTTGCAAGCATTGCTGAGTAAATTGGAGGTTCAGTGCGATAGATATGGGATGAGAATCAGTATTAATAAAACATCTGTTATGCAATTTTCCAGAAAGAAAAATGCTAAACTAAACATTAAAATAAGAGGGCAAAAAATAAGAGCAGGTAGAACAGATTACGTATCTCTGAAGTATTTTGGACCAACTCGGTGAAAGTAGTAGGGACGTAAGGAGAAGAATTGCACTAGGCAAGGAGGCCTTCACAAGGAGGAGGGAGTTGATGACGGGGACGTTGAGTAGGGAGGTTAAGAAAAGACTCTTAAAAACTCTGATATGGAGCTTAGCTATGTATGGCGCAGAAACGTGGTCGCTGAAGCCAGAGGATAGACGTAGACTGGAGGCTTTTGAAATGTGGGTGTGAAAAAGAATGGAGAAGGTGAAATGGACCGAAAGGAAAACAAATGAGGAAGTACTGGAGATGGAGGGTGAGGAGAGGGGTTTGTTGAGAGAAATCCTATGGAGGCAGGAAAGATGGATGAAAGGCATATTGAGCGGTAGTGGTATGTTAAAGAATGTAATAGAGGGGAGAATGTTAGGCAAACGAGGAATGGGCAGGAACAGGATAGGGATGTTGGACGGGATGAAGGGAGGAAAGGACCCAGAGGTGAAGAGGGACCTAATGTAGATTAGGTTGCTGGATTATGTTTTGTTTGGAATCACAAAATATTTATTTCATAGTTGTGTCCATTCAAAAACCTACCTTAACTGGTAGATTAACTAATAAAAAAAATAAAAATAATTTTTTGTCCATATCAAGCAATATTAAAGCATACATTACATTGGACAATAAAGAGTTTGAAAACTGAAATGAATAGGTAAACAAAAATAATATAAAGAATATATACAAAAATTAGAAATTGTCAGTATCTAGAAACTCCTAACTGGATGGATAGGAAAAGGCTGTAAGGATTTTCTGAGTTTGCTTCTGAAAGCCAATATCTTAGAGTTTCTATTTTGCTCAATTTATTTATTTATTTAATTCAGAATTGCCCAATTTATTTAAGAGGGCTTATCCCATGGGAATGGTCCCATTGCAATTGCAATTAGTAATTACTTATTGTAAAGTAAATAAGGGGTCAGCTTGAAATCTGAGGACCCAGACATAGAAGAAGATAATGGCATGAATAATTTACTGAAAAATGGATAAACAATTGTAAGATCATTTAAGACAGAAATATCTTGGATTCTGAAGATTTAGAGGAACAAGAGAATCTATTCTAACTCTCAAGACTTGTCTTTGGGAAGAGAATCTATATTGAAATGAAAACCGATATAGAACTGACCTGTATTGCACTAGTTGACCTATGGCAAGCTATTGACAAACACAAGTAATGAGAAAATAATCAAGACTAGTTGGCAGCTAAGTCAGAATGAAGGGAACTGAGCCAGGGATGGATGGAAATGGAGAAAAGTAATAGGACAGGATCAATTACAGAAATATGGCAAAACATGCAGACTGGATCTGTAAAAGCCAACATATAGCTATACTTTAAGAGAAGAAAGAAGACCTTGAAAGGGTGATGGCCACTATGGTGAAGGGGATAAATAAGTACAACCTCAAGAAGAACCGGACAAAAAATTATGTTTATGTTCTGCAGTAAAAGCAGGCAAGATAATTTCCAAATAAAACTAGGGAAAGATGCTGAAACAAGTGAAAGTGTTATGCTATTTAGGCAGCAAAATAACCAGAAATGAAAGAACCATGAGGGATAGTGTAAGAATGGCAAAGAATGCTTTCTATGTATCAAAAGAGACAACTACTACAACTACAGCAATTAGAACTAGCATTGAAACAGGGAAGAAATTCGTTAAAACTTACGCATGAAGTCAGAGTATTATTATTTAACCATACACAATATTTGGAAAAGTTCTCATCAAGACAAACTTATTATCAAAAACTTTTTTCAAATCTTTTAGGCTTTCAGCAAGATTGTTACACATATAGACACATTATAACAGCCAATATGTGATCTTGTCCACATTCCTTCTTACAGATGACAAAATAAATACAGTATACCATCAATAAATATTAGATAAATCATTTTGTATTGACTAATTTTGAGCTTTGTGTGCTTAATATCTCACTGAGGAATTGATTTGCAATGAAAAACAACTTGAGTACTTGATACTTTGGCTCTATTTTTAATTTTATAGCAATTACAAAGGAAATGGTCAAGAGTAAAAATTTTCATCAAAGTATTGACACAGGGTATTGATTCAGTTTTGGTTAAACTGCCTCATTCGTGAATTCACAGCTGATAGAATAAACAATGAAATTACGTTTACTTTTGATTTCTATTCTTATTGAGAGGAATATATAAATGCAAAGGTAATTACTGGAACAATGTATCCTCAAAACAAACACTCAGGATGCAAGTATTGAAATAAGCTCAATGACAGAAATTAAGGAAAACTTAATTCATTCATACAAGTTTGAAAATTTTACAGAATTTATGCATCTTCTACATGAACACTTTACCTTCCTTTACCCCCCTTAATTTATTTGTCTTGCTGTCTTCGTGTTATTATTAATACCACCAAAAAACTACCTAATTAATTATTTCAACTATAATCACTTCCTCGTTAATTTCAGTCGCCGTCTTCACACTAACTATCTTCTCGACCTAGTGTTTCCTTCTCATAAGTTATCTCTTTTCATAATCTCAACTATTTCCTCGAATTGAAATTTTTTTAACAATAACCTGCACTTTTCCAAAATACAAGAGGCATTAATAAAAATGGTGCTATTAAAAAATATTATTTGTAAAGTTTCATTACCATGCAGGCAATCCCAATTAAATGGTTGATAAATATTTTCAAAATAAAATAATATTTTAGAAAAATAAAAATTTCTAGCATAACTTGGTGGAAAATCTTCATATTGACATTTCAAAATTAAACAACTTGGCTTTTCCACTTAAAAAATTTTTTAGCCAAGTTGTTTAATTTTCAAATGTAATTTTAGAAAATAAATTCTGCTTGATCATGAAAATTCTCAAATATTTCAAGATATGATTACGGTTTTGTCGGAAATTGAAACCTCTATCGATAAAAAAAATTTCAGCTATGCTTTTATGAGCTGGTTCAAGTCATATGTCAACTTGGTGTCATTAAATTACTAGCCAATGAAGTTATGTAGCTTTCATCGAAAATCTTGATGGCTGGCGTAATTTTTCCTCAAATGCGGTTGAAATGAGATGGAATGACCTTTATTAAGTTGTTCTGTCAGCTACCGAACCACAATATTTTCAGGCAAGTAAAGGGCTGTGGTTAACAACATGGTTATCCACATAGAGAAAATAAAGAGCTGTTGTCGTGTCAATCAGTTGCGACCAAACAAGGTTTTTCTCAATTTTAGACTAATTAATAGACAACTGGTAAATCATAGTGATTTAATTTTTTACTTATTCAGACCATGGACACAATCCTAAAACATTTCGACTAATTTGAGAACAACCATATTATAGCCCTTGCGATTCAAAACAGCATAATTTGGAGATAATTACTCCAACAATTCACCAGTAAAAACAATATACGTTTACAACACATTGGCATATGATTCCCAGCGCCGGTGACTCCTAATACCAATCTATATAGCAATGTATTGACTTATAAAGAAGGCGCGGTTAGACTGCCAACTACTTACCTGGGTGGAATTTTTGAGTCTGACCTCTTCTTTAGCGGTGCAAAAACCACCATTCCTCGCTGGCCTTATTTTACATAGAAAAAGCATTTCGTCAAAGAACCAAACTTTCGTGAACTCGGTTGCCAGAGTGCCATTCATTCGACGCTTCACCTTAGACATGTTATCTTGGAACGCAGAACGCAATGCATTCCATCTTATTCTTACTTCTTCACCTGCAAAGAATATGTTTCTAATTCTCACGCATTATTCAGCGTTATCTAGTTCTCAAGCATAAAATTCAGTCCCCAACAAAGCTTTGTGGTACTCACTTGTTGTTTCGGGTCGTATTTCTGAAAGTTCATCGGCAATGTTACTCATGGCGACCTTACGAGCATACCGATCATGATATTTCTTATCACTGGGGTCATATAGAAACGGCAGCTTCCTTACTTCCCCAATTAATAGGGATATGGCTTCCCTACTCCATTTCCCCATTTTGATGAATTTAGTTTAAAAACAATGAAATAATTGATCAAACGCCAGTGGAGTGAGATGTTCCGCTTTGGGGTAAAATAAAAATTGTTAAATAACTAATGTAGTAAACGTGAAGATTTCCTCGAGCATCCGCTGCTAATTCCTAGCCATGAAGTTGAAATGAACTTGTATTTTCATTCTCAAAATTTTAATACTAAATATGGCCGTGAAATTCATAGGACGCTTGCGCAGCCAAAATTTCAGTTTTTTGCCAAATATTTCATGAATGTTTTTCGGCAGAGTTTAATATTTTTAAAAGAAGCAGATTCGATAACACTTCATAGAATCCACACCTACACTCGCGTCACTGAGACAATGAAAACATCTAATTAACACCAATACGGTTTTGATAGCATTCAGTTAATAAACCAAAACAATGCAGCAGATGTTTGTTCGTAGTGTTTTGTCGTTTTTGTCAACCTGTGAAGGGCGGTCAATATAGAAGACAGAAATGCGAAATGATTACTTAATTTATATAATTATTTATTTTATTATAATTGAACTATTGATATATCATCTTCCATCTTTACAAATATCTGCGGAAAATCCCAAAATAAGTGAATTTCCTTTGCACTTGGTTTCGGCGGCCGTATTCCAGCACTACATTCATGATACTTAAAATCGTAGCGCTTTCATGGGAGAATTGCATTCGATAAGTGAGTTGATTTTGATATTGAAAAGTAGTACCTAATTAATTTTCTACCCGATTATTGTCATCTTACGAAAACAATTTGACACATGCCTTAATGTAACCCATAGTCATTTTCAAACCTTCAAATCTGTAATTTTCCGCATTTTTTTGTCAAAAACCTTTGCTATATCTGTTTATAAAAATTATTTGATAAATTCTCAATATTTTTTCAGATTTCCTTCGTCTGATAAAAAAGTTACTTTCCGATAATAAGGACACTTTTTGGTAATCAAGGCTAATGTTTTAGGTCGATGTTTCCCATAATATTTTTCATGATCATACATAATGCCAACTGCTAGCACTTTTCTTAAAGGTATAAATAAAAAAATCCCATTCTCATAATTATTTATTTTGACAATAATCACTAGATTTCCTCAAATTAACCTTCGTAAAACTGATTTGCTCACGGTTATGTGAATTAATAGTCTGAAAACATCAGAATTTGATTATAAAATTTCACTAGTTTATTTAAACTCAGTTACACTTGTATTTTTTCTTATTTATACCGAGTGGTGAAGATTCATTGAATACATGAGTTAGAATATTGCATAGCAATTTTATTTCTTTAGAGCATTATAAATGTTTGGTACTATCTAGCGTAGTGGTAGCCATCATTGCTCTTGATACACCAACAAAAATATACCATTTCCAAGATTATTCATTAAAAGTTTGCAATGACTTCTGTCTTCTGCTAGAAGAATGCATGCAGTATGGAATTTGTTAAACTCACAGTTTTCATTCAGAATTAGTACAAAGGGCTAATGGAGTACAAAGTATACCTATTCTGAATGAAAACTGTGACATTTAACAAATCCCATAAAAACATATGCATCTTTTAACCACATAATATTGGTGCTAAAATTGTTTACTAATCATTAGAAATATAACTTATATTGACATATAAGTGTTACAGATATCCATAATGTATGCATTTAATATTATACATTGGATACCAGATAACATGAAAACAGCAAGAAATGTCACAGGGGCATGGTCTGTTCCAAATTCTATATTTTTCTGTTTATTTAACATGAAATGGTTAACACAAAACAAAGGGTGTCATGGAAATAACTTTTGATTCTCAAATAGTAAAATGACTGATATATTTCTCCGTATACACTGTCTGGTACGACCCCATGCCATTCATTAAAAGGGAATGGTACCTTAGGCATGAAAACTAGATGCCTTGCCAATAGTACCTACATTACAAGTCCAAGGTACCAGAACATTACTCACTGTGCCTTTGGCAATTATCCAAGATGCTGGTTAACAATGGGTCTAATCATCTTGTTTCACGGTATTCAAAACATTTTAACTATCCCTTTTTACCATTTAACTAACTCATCAGTATCATGTTATTCAACTTCCATGCTATCAGAATTCCATCTAAATTGTTTCCAACGTTTTGAGTTAAATATATACAAATTACATGGGATATCATATTTTTCTTTGTCACCTAGAATATATCTGCAATATGAAACCACTAAATAGATATAACTGGAGTATTACCTTTCAATAGTGGCACTTCATATTTTTAATGATGCCCTGATCACATGGCTGCAAAAAAATTGTGGTGCTTAGCAGCAAAAAGATCAATTTTATTGAATCCAGCATTTTCATGTTTGGATATGAAGGGATGATGTTCTCAAAACTTAAATCCATTGTGTGCTTCTGCCATTAAAGGTGCTAGTCCAATACCTTAATCCATCCATATTATTGCCTCCCACCATTCTAGGCCTTCTATTTGATGTGTATTCCACCATCAATTCATTTACATTTTTTAATCTTTCCTAACTTTAATGCCAAAGGGTCCACTTTTGCCATAAACATAGGATCAGAAGCTGAAGCACTCTGGGTTTGGTTAAACCAAATGATCAGGGATGTATCCAAATCCTCATATTTTCTAATACAAAGGTATTTCTGTTCTTATTCAAACCTACTTTTCTCAAACACAGTTGTTTAATTTTTCATCTTTTTTAATAGTCGAGGACAAAGTTGAATTTGGCATTTCCAATTCTTTGCATATGTCAGTTTTAGATATACCATCAGTTTCAACTGTTTGTAGGACCTACATTTTCACTTTAAGTGAAATTACATTTTTCTTATGCAATTTATTAGCAATTTTCAGTTGAGCCTTAACTTTAATGTACATTTACTAGTTAGTCATTATAAAAAACTGTGAAAGGGGAGACATTACTCCAAGATTATTGTAATGTGTGCACAGCACTACTGCTCAGTCTGAGAATCAGAATCAAATTAGTGTTTAAAATTTGGTAATCTAGGGGTCAAGAGGAATTTTTGAAAATCCTAGAGCAAATGGCATGCTTCACTTTCAAACCCCTCTGTTTAGTGAAAGAATATGATCCCAAATTTGTTCATGGCAGCAAAGGATGGTGCCTGTATAGCCCCTTTTCCCAAGGGTGCAAAGGGAAATTCATCACAGTAATCATTAAACTGAGTAAGACATCCCTGGCCTGCAAATGACCATGTTCACACCAACAGTGCAGGGACAGGAATTAAATCTAAATTCAATCATTTATTTTCATTTCAATGTTTATCAAAATGCACAATCCACGCAGCTGCATCAATTCAGAGAAGTTCTATCACATGATTTTACACTAAATTGAGGCACACACAGATTTTATTTCATACATTTGAGTAATATGCATAACTATATTTGGGCTCATTTTGTCAGTCAGTGGAGAAGTGTTGGACAAGTCTTAGAAACTTCACAGGAATAGATTCTTGTTACATTCACAACATTAAAATTGTAATCTAGAGCCAGGGCATTATGACTTTTTGATTAGTAGAAAATTTTCACTTGTAAATTAAAACAGCATTCTAAGGTGGCCTCTCAGGTAAAAATACCGGTGTATTGCTGAGCACTTATTACCCGCACACCACAAGCATAACTTGCAAAGATTTTCCAGAATTCTAAAAGGGAGGAGTAAGGGAGATTAAAAATATGCTTCTATTTGCATGCACTGCAAAAGTTAAAATCACGAATCAAAATCTTTGACAGCCAACTAACCATACCTCAAGACTTCAATGGGAACATCATCTAAACATTTTGATTTCCCTTTCTTCTTCCGATTAAATATATCATTTACCTACTTCTTCCATTGTTATATTCATTATCAAAGCTAAGCTGGCCTGTTGAACTTCTGCATCCTCTCTGAAATTTTCCATATTTTTCATTGTCTTCAAGTAAATACCTTCTACATGGATCTTAAATTTTACTGCCCTTTACCAATCATATGCCATGTTCATAAAGTCCTGCAAACCATATAGAGCAAAACTTTCCCACTTTAAACAGCATAAAGTGAGCCTCCTTTGTTCATCAATATTTAAAATAGCTTGGAACATACCTGTAGCTTTTCACAGAACTCATGATTGGCACTGGCTGCTTTCAGAATATGGAGTGCCAGAATAATTGTTCGCATCCAACACAAAAAGGAACAGAAATTGTGAAGAGACCTCAAGTATAGTATTAAGTGTCATCAGGAAACAAATACACTACACCATGATTGTCAGCAAATTTACTCTGGGGAAATGTGACATACTTGAAAATAAATCACTTGATAAAAATTAATTGAAGTCTTTTGTACATCTTACCCAACCAAAGTCGATTGTATATACAATTTGGAACCTCAGTCACCCCAAAATATCACTTCTTTCAAAATATCTTTTATTATTTGTTTTGAGCTGGTCATTTCCCTTTGAAAATTCTTTCAAGGCAACTAACTGGATTAATTTTTGATTGTATTCAACTCATTTAAAAAAATATAATTATGAATGTATTTACTTCTTTTGGCTCATGAGCGGTTGATAATCAACCTACCAGTGTGTGCTTTTAATCAGCCACCTTAATTAATCTGACTACCATGTCTATGAGCTCAAGTTACTGCTTTCAAATAAGATCGATGGTAGCAGAAGGTTTGTACATGCAGAGATGCTTCTAGTTTCCCAGAATATCTGATTAATATGGGCAAATTTGTACATGAACTATGTAAACTGACAGACCACATCTCTTTGATACTTACCTTGAAAATTTGAAGATTTATTTTATTTATTATTAGATTAGAGTGTTCCACACTTCAAAAAATTACAAAAAGATACTTCTCAACACCTAGCAATAGGATTAAATCTGCTTGGAATGCCATTAAGCAGCATTAAAGACTCATACTAAGACACACTTATTCACATATTTATTAATCCTTTTGCAGTTGGAAAAAAAGCAAAGGAAAATGGAAAAAAAAAGGAAACAAAATCCATCAAAACTTTGAAAATCAAACCTGTGAATCTGACCCTCTGTTTTACTTCTTCACATTTTCATTAATTCTCAAATAATGAACAGTCATTGAAGTTGAAAAATTTGATTGGGTCTATTAGGAAAACAAAGTATTGACTACTTGCAAAAGTTTTTATTATGAAACTCACTCCACAAATTTATCTACACATTTTTTCTCTTTTTGTGCATAGAACAATCTTTTCACGTTACTTTTTGTCTGTAAGCATACTGGAATTTCAACTAAGCTACTTGCACCTCACATCATTAGGTTTTCCATGGAATAGTGGGATAGGATTGCCCACAGGAAAATCCATGAAGCAACTATGATAAGTAGTGAAAATGGCACACAGCAACATTCAATGCATCATATAATAATATATATAAAATCCATGAAAAATCAACAAATTCAAATCAATCTTAAAATAAACTCAACTGTAGTGTTTACAGCAATGTGGGCAAATGTTAATTGATATTTGAATATCATTCCTCAAAATTGTGGAGATTTTTATGGTGCATCACTATAATCACCATGAGAGTATATAGCACCCATATGATGCCTTTATCACAAAAATGTATTCTACCTCCTTAGCTCCTAAGCATTAAGAGTTAGCATGGTTATCACAGTTATCCTGCTCATAACCATTTGAAATAAGAGACATTCACACATAAATTATTTTTCCCTCAATGACTTATTGAAAAAGAAAATGATTTCCACTTAACTTTCATCTTGTAAATTTTGAAATTCTATTATATTCAGCAATATTTTGTGCTTTAATTTTTTTCTCAGGGCTGGAGACTTCAATGATTTTAGTTCATGAGCAACTAATTTGCCAAAAACAGAATCTGCATCCTCAGTAGACCTGTCCAACAACTTTTTCACAGCGAAGTCAAGTGTATGATAAAATCCACCACCACGATTCCTCTTCCTCCTGCTTCCCAAATCTATGCTTGTCATCCTATCAACCTCCTGGATGTTTTCCCTAGGCAGATTTTCTCTCTGAACACCCTCTCTCTGCATGTTGCCTGGTGCCCATCTGCATGGTGCCCATGGTATTTCAAGTGGATCCCTTTCTATCATCTCATTGCCTAATCATTCCATCTTAAGGAATTCTTACAAAATAATTGATAACTTCAAGAGTTAAAATTTAAAGAGATGTAAAACTCTAAGAATGACGGCGACCCACAGGTAGCACACATTTTTCAACTCTGCAATCAAAATTAGGGAAACAACTAGTGTCTAAAATCTAAGGTGGCTGCCTGAACCTTGAAATAACTGCAGCTAGCTTTTTGGGCAAAGTGGGTTGGTGAAAATAAAATTATGAAGAATTAACCGTCGCTATAGTAGCACAGTAGCAAAAAGAACTGTATGAGGACCCAATGGTTTAAGAGTAAATAGGACTTTTAATCACATTCTTAATACTGCCCAAGCTCTTCATAGAATTCTATCAAGAAACAATCTCAAATGAAAAATCAATTCTAAAACTTAACACTTAGAAATACACACTGTGAGTTTTAAAATATTGAACAATACTATATTGCCCAGCAGGTAATTTTTACCCAAACATAATTTTTAAAATTCAACACATTTTGTCAGTATTTTTACACAGAGAAACATTTTTTTCATGACTTTTTAATCAATATTATAGATTGTTATACTCAATAAAAAACTGTTACATAAAGCAACGTTTTGTACCAAACAGAAACATGATCATTGAAACAACTTGATGATTGGAGGCTTTTTAAATGCTGATGTGGGAAAGGATATAAAAGGAGAAATGAACAGAAAGGAAAATAAATGAAGCACTAAGAGTAGAGTGGGAAGATGGGTATTACTGGGAGAAACCTAAAGGTGGTTGAAAAGTTGGTTGCAAAGTTGCAATTTAGTGTGTTTTGATTGACAATGGGATGTGGAGGAGCATGATAGAGGGAAGAAGATTAGATAAGTGAGGGAGAAAGAGGAAAAGGATAGGCATGCTGGACAAATAAAGGAGGAATGAAGTATGTGGAACTATTGAAGGGTTTATTGAAATGTTGCAGGCCACGTTGTATTCCGTTATGCAAGGCAAATAAATTTATTATTGTTCAGTTTATGGCCAACCAGAACCTGCCTTTAAACAGCACAAGACCAAAAATATCATATTCAGTATATTTCATCCCCCTTAAATAACTCAGGAACTATGGAAAAATACCTCAGCTTCAAGCCCCAAATGACAAATCAGGTTAACTAACTTTTCAATTACATATGTACATGCCATGGATGATTTTGAAGTGCTTAGTTAACAGTTTTCCATTTAAACATACTGAGCATTTAAAATTAAGGTCTACTGATCCAACCCTCTCATTTACTGCAAAACATTTACCACATGTTGGTCTTCAACAATGATTTAATTCACTGAATTATGCACTTTTCATAAGCTGCAGATGGTTCATGGCTGAGAAAATTCAAGAGTTTTTGCCAAAAGCAATCAATAGTCTTCCGAAAAATCTACTCCCCCATTTGTTAACTTGCCTTGCAGTATCACTTTCAACAGCATGAAAATGAGACATACTAGGAGCAACTTAATGATAGCTGTCCCCATGAACATTGTTTTATACAACCAAATTGAAAACAATCATATTGATAAATGACAAATAATTGGTAACAAATTGATTTTCATAAGGCAAAACATCATATTAGTGGGCAGGAATGCGTCATAAGATGCTACAAAACAGTAATGAGTTATGTACTCTTCATTAAATTTACATTTGTCTGACCATTACACTCTTGCAAATCTATTCACCTTGAACAATCAAGATCAACCAGACCAGACTGGTTTATCCCAAAAATGTACATTCTAGGATTAACATTGAGAGATTAAATGATGAATTGAAAAAAAGAAACTTAGGCAAATGTCTTCTCAGCCAACTCATTTGAATTCAGCTTCAATTATTTTGACTTGAAAATCAGCTCTTTGTTTGAATGTGCTATTCCAACTATCAGAGTGAAAGAAAATTATTTGAAGGATAGTAGAGTGCCTTGGCTGCCTGATGATATCATTGCACTCTCAGAAAGAAGAAAATTCAAAGAAAAAGCTACACTATGTAAATTCTCAAATACCTCTGATGTGCATTAGATGATATCAAAATGAAGATAGAGTACAGTCTCCTCATCCCGTAAAATAATAGACCGTACAATGACCATAAGCTATTCACAGACAGTAATAAAAATAAAGAAGTCTGGCATATAACAAACAAGAAAATAAGTAAAAGGGTAGATAGCTAAATTCCTGATGCCTATGATAGTTCTGGTCCAATTGTCACTGATGGAAAGCTGATTGTGAGCAGAATGAATGAATCACTTAAGTTTTAAAAAACAATGGACTTTTTATAACAATAGCATCACAGAAACATTGTATCTATTTCCTTGTGATCATAGAGGTGTTAGCTTGCCTTCAGAATATTTATGAAAAACCTTCTCCATGGATGGAATACCAGGAAAATTTTTGTTGGAATGCAAGGATTACACTATTGAACCCCTAATTTATTTAATAAATGAATCTTTGAAATGTGGAATCGTTCCTGACCAATTGGAAATTAGTATAACTATGCCAGGATTGATGTAGAGTAGGTTACTGGATTGTTTTTTGTTTGGAGTCACAAAATATTGATTTGGTAGTTGTGTCCATCCATAAACCTACCTTAACCGGTAGATTACCTTATAATAATAATATGCCAGTATGTAAAAAAAGTATAAAGGTAAAATAAAATTAAAAAATGTACATAACTAAAGACCAATCTCTCTCTTCTCTCAATTTTCTTAACTATTTGAAATATTTTTTATTTTAGATTAATAGGATTTCTAGATAAATTCTACATAATTTCTGATTCGCAATAGGGTTATCAAGAAGATAGATAAATGAGTGCTTGCTTCGTTCCTGGATTTTACTAATGCCTTCGAACTTGTTGACCACAGCTTCCTTTTGAGAGAAGCTGATAGAGTGTGTGTCAGAGGTATAGCCTTGCCATGACAAAGATGTTACTTATTTGGAAGATCACAAATAGTGCAAATAACATCACAATCTGTAAAATATATTACCATCATCAATTTCACATAAACCATAAATCAGTAATTTCACATAAAAGCCCAATGGCAATGGGAGTCAGAACTAATAACATTACTACACTCATTGAAAACAAATGATAAATAATGTAGTTTCAAACTGAAACTAAATAACCTTAGGATGAAGTGCTATTATTCATTGAATGAATTTGTGAATGACGAGCAGCTGTAGTTCATTGTGTTTTTATCAAATACTTTAATGTATATGTTCTTTTTTGAGAATGTTCTAGGGTTGAAATTGTAGCCATATTTTTTATTTTCCTTTTCTTTATGTTTGATAGCTCCTATACCCACATGTCATGTATAGTAAGTGGAGAACAAAAAATATCATTATTATTAACGTAGTTATACGGAAAACAAATAGGGGTTACATCACCATGACATAGAACAATTTGGAATATCTGATAACATTTAATATTTTGATATATCAGTACAACAATTAGTCAACTTGTCATCTTTGCACATGCCATACTCTCTAATTAAAGAAAAAATTGAATAACAAACCTAATTTGATGGCTAAAAAATTTAAAATAAATGCTACCACACAATATATAGATAGGTATATACATCAAACTATGAATATATATTTGATGTGCATTCATGCATATCTCAATATATATTCTATCCAGAGTAGAGGCAGTACTTGAGAAGCACTGAATTACCAAATTTCAATCAACATGCCTAGTGAAAATTAGCAGGCCATGAGAGTTGACATATATGCCTTCTCACGTATGCTTTCTATCACAGATAGAAACAGATCAAAATTATAATAATGAGTTTGGAGCATAATTTATCTCACAGATTTGACTGCCCAAAATCTTGCCTCCCTAGAATATATAGTATTAAAATTTCATAGATTCATTTGACAGTTCCTCTACGGATTTTGTGTCATGAATAGAATCAAGAGCATTGCTATGAATGTAAAATGCAATTGCACCACCTTGAAAGTTTGAAAATAAAAAGAAATGGCTATACAGCAGTAGTGCCATATTCTGGGATCACAAATGAAAATATTTCTAAGTGTCTTCTTTGGATAGCCAGGGCCAAGTCTTTTGTATTCGTAGTTAGTAAAACATGGGTACATACATGATGCTTCAAATCATGGGCATCATTCCTCTACATGAGCTATTTTGACTTTTACTCATTATAACTTTCTGTTAATATTATCCATAGTATATTAACACTCAAAATAGTATATTAACACATTCATCGTTCATTGACACTCAGTTAATATGAAAAAGTGGCCACTAATCGAAGATTTGTCCCACTAAGTTAAAATTAAATTATCCTAATGTACTAATTTCAGAACTGTGTACCTTTAAGCACCTAACTGCTTTGCATTCAAGCTTAAATGTGTTCAGCATTTTTTCCTCCATTTGTTCCTTCTTTTCCAATTGGTGAAAGTATTTATCTTCAGCCTCCAAATCAGCAATTTCCAACAGTTCTGCATGCTTTGAGCCTTTCTCCATAATTTCCTTCATTTTTTTCAGCACTAAATTTAAGAGATGAAGAGTTCTTGGAAACCTTTTCTATCCTGTTTGGTGACACATTTTGACTAGTTCCAATATCTTCATCTGGATGGGTAAGTTTTTATAGTACATGGAAAGTAAAAAATATTTAGCCAGTTAAGCCATTGAGGCATCCTCTTATACTCTGAAATTTTGGGGCCTTTAAAGGAAAAATATGATATGACTTTGAAAATTGTATCATTGTAGAGTGAATTTAGTAGATGACTCCATTAACATTTACAGTTACGGCATCCCCTGCAGTTTCTGAGAAGATGCAAAAAGATTAAATACAGGACAGCCAATACTAATGGATAATAACCAAGGAAATGGGCATCAGATTATATAACAAATTATCTAAACGTATAAAGGATACTAAAGGAACTACAGCATTCAAACATAAATTTAAAATATATCAACGATGAAACTTGTTCCTTTTTGTTGACAACTATCTGAACAATATTCCTCATCTTTGAGTCCATACTTTAAGTTTATAGAAATGCTCTTAATCTAGTTTTTATTGATGCTCCGTGATTTTTAATGGTTATTTGAGTGAATGTTACATTTAATGTGTGTTTGTGCTTTTTTTCATTTAATTGTTAGTAGCGTATTTTATATTTCAATTGAGCCTACATGCATTTTACTCCTTTTTGATGTGTCTTATATCATGTACATACACCATCCACCTGGTATTTTTATAATACAATCTTGGTAGTTGTAGTTTTGTTGGGGAGGCAACCGACAGCTAAGGTCATTTTCACCATTAGGGATGGACAGGAAAGATAAAGGGTGGAGAGGAACCCGGCATCGGCATTAGCCTACTCTTGTCGAAAGGTACCAAGGGTTCCGCAATTTAACATCCCATCCGACGGATGTTGTACACACTCAAAGTGCTCTCCACGAAGCACCTCAAGTAGGGATTGGGATACCACTGAAAAATATTTGTTGTCTCCAGGATTTGAACCCGGGCCTTCACCGTGGGAAGCCTGTACGTTAGCTTCCACACCATCCCGATCCCCATAATACAATCTTTGGGCAAATAAAATGTATTATTATTATTATTATAAATGGTTAAGAGGGCATTAAAGGAGATGAAAGCAAATAAGGCCGTGGGGGAAGACAACATTCCTGTGGAACTGTTGAAATGTTTAGGAAAATGTGAGAAGAAGACTCTATATGAATTGATTTGTAGTATCTATGAGGAAGGAATCTGACTGGAAGATTTTGTGAAATCAGTGTTAGCTCCTATTCCAAAAAAGGTAAAGGCTACATCATGTGAGGATTACAGAACAATAAATTTAATATCCCACGCAGCTAAAGTTATTCTCAGGATCATCAACAAAAGGATAGAGAATAGGGCAAATGATTACTTAGGGGATGATCAGTTTGGGTTTAGGAAGGAAGAGGTATGCACGATGCCATTGCAGTAATGAGATCACTAATCGAGAGGAATATAGAATACAATCAGGACGTTTTTGCCTGTTTTGTAGATTTCGAGAAAGCGTTTGATAGAGTGAGTTGGGAAAAATTAATGCGTGTATTGCAGAAAATAGGAATGGATTGGAGGGACAGGAGACTGATCCGCAACCTGTACATGTCTCAGACTGCTCAGGTGCGAGTGGGGAACGGAGAGTCCGGATGGGCAGTGTTAGGAAGGTGTCAGGGAGGGTTTAGGAAAAGTTTAAAGAGGCATGGGAGGAATTGGAGGTGGGAATGAAAGTCGGGAGGGGAATTCGTAAAATCGGTTAGGTTCGCTGATGACCAAGCATTAGTTGCTCTGTCAGCCAAGGGGTTGCAAGCATTGCTGATGAATTGGACATCCAGTGCGATAAATATGGGATGAGAATCAATATTAATAAAACAAAGGTTATGCGATTTTCCAGAAAGAAAAAGGCTAAGCTAAATATTAAAATAGGCGGGGAAAAAATAGAGCAGGTAGAACAGTTTACGTATCTCGGAAGTATTTTGGACCAACGCGGTCAAAGTAGTTGGGACGTAAGGAAAAGAATTGCACTAGGCAAGGAGGCTTTCTCAAGGGGGAGGGAGTTGATGACGGGGACGTTGAGTAGGGAGGTAAAGAAAAGACTCTTAAAAACCCTGATAAGGAGCGTAGCTACGTACGGCGCGGAAACGTGGTCATTGAAACAGGAGGATAGACGTAGATTGGAGGCTTTTGAAATGTGGGTGTGGAGAAGAATGGAGAAGGTGAAATGGACCGAAAGGAAAACAAATGAGAAAGTACTGGAGATGGAGGGTGAGGAGAGGGGTTTGTTGAGAGAAATCCTATGGAAGCAGGAAAGATGGATGAAAGGCATATTGAGCAGTAGTGAGATGTTAAAGAAGGTAATTGAGGGGAGAATGTTAGGCAAACGAGGAAAGGGCACGAACAGGATAGGGATGTTGGACGGGATGAAGGGAGGGAAGAAGTACACAGAGATGATGAGGGACCTGATATAGATTAGGTTGCTGGATTGGGTTTTGTTTGGAATCACAAAATATTTATTTCATAGTTGTGTCCATTCAAAAACCTACCTTAACTGGTAGATTAACTAATAAAAAAAATAAAAATAATTTTTTGTCCATATCAAGCAATATTAAAGCATACATTACATTGGACAATAAAGAGTTTGAAAACTGAAATGAATAGGTAAACAAAAATAATATAAAGAATATATACAAAAATTAGAAATTGTCAGTATCTAGAAACTCCTAACTGGATGGATAGGAAAAGGCTGTAAGGATTTTCTGAGTTTGCTTCTGAAAGCCAATATCTTAGAGTTTCTATTTTGCTCAATTTATTTATTTATTTAATTCAGAATTGCCCAATTTATTTAAGAGGGCTTATCCCATGGGAATGGTCCCATTGCAATTGCAATTAGTAATTACTTATTGTAAAGTAAATAAGGGGTCAGCTTGAAATCTGAGGACCCAGACATAGAAGAAGATAATGGCATGAATAATTTACTGAAAAATGGATAAACAATTGTAAGATCATTTAAGACAGAAATATCTTGGATTCTGAAGATTTAGAGGAACAAGAGAATCTATTCTAACTAAGATGTTGGACGGGATGAAGGGAAGGAAGAAGTACACAGAGATGAAGAGGGACCTGATATAGATTACGTTGCTGGATTGGGTTTTGTTTGGAGTTACAAAATATTTATTTGATAGTTGTGTCCATCCAAAAACCTACCTTAACCGGTAGATTACCTAATAAATGGTTATGGTGACAACTAGAATTGAAATGAATTTGCATGCCTAAGAAATAAAAAATATACTCAAATGTAACGTCATGAGAATTAAATTTCTGTTTAATTGAACTTTTGAAAAAAATAATTTGGTACAGGTAATTTTACCACCAAATATAATAATTTATTTGTAAAATGCATTCATATGGGTTCACAGGATTTATTTTAGATTTTTCAACATAGTTGCACTTTTCTTACTATTCATCAATAGGCAGTCTCTTTTGCCAAAAACTTTTTGTTCACCATTCATATGGCAAACAACGAATACCAAGAGTTAGCCCACCTTGAACAGACTGCCTCTTGACCTAATTTTCACAATAGGGTGACCATTGTTATCCTAAATGTGAAGCAGGAATTCCAAAAAAACTCAGAAACACTTTTCACACCATTGTGTTTCATTAGTTTGCATGTGATATTTTGCCTTCCTCTTTTATTTTCCATTTGTTTCTTTCTTTTGACTGAAGGGCTTAATTTTCTACTATTTCCGGTTTTGACTACGCCATTAGGTCATCTAGTGTTTGCATGCTGCAACAGTAACTTTAATGGAGTCATCCGCTAAGCATGCATTACAATGCAAAAATATCAATGTAAAAATCATTTGCCTTGACCGGGATTTTGGAAAGTAAGAGGACGCCTTGATAGCTTAACTGGCTGAAGCACTCAACCGAACAGCAAGCGAATGATTTTTACACTTGGAATTGTTGTATTTTAATGTGAAATATTTTAACATACATAATTTGGAGTAAGGAAACATGCAAACATTAAGAAAAGCACAAAAACCAAGATGAAAAAATTATGTGCAGTAAATTAATATTTGAGCCTATCTAGGTCTATTTACCAAAATCAGAAAAACATCTTCACGAAATAGTTGTATTCATATCCAAAGGCAAGCAGAGAGATTTAAAATTTTTTATTTTGTTAGGCTAAAGAGGTTGCTTTGGGGAAGGATAATCATCCCCTTTAGAAAAATTTTTGAGAAAGCATACTGAGCCCCGAGTACCCCACCTCCAGCTCACCCATGACCATGACTGTGATAACTATGATATCAATGACATACTTGTGAAATAAGATCAATATTAATAACCAATTTTTACTGTGACCCAGAATTCTAAAGCTGTTCACACTTATCCTGATATTTTCTTAATCATTAAAATCTTTTCCGTTTTCCCAACTATTCCAAATTTTTCATAGTATCCACATCTCGAGCCCTTATCTCCTGGCTCCATCAAACATTAAATCAATTAACAGGAAGCATTAATATGAGCAGAAACATTGAGTAACCAACCATTTATGCAGGTTGACCTATGGTGGAGACTACTGAAGGTGAATTACCTACCTTTGCTGTTTTTCTGTTTTTGATTGAAGGAACAGTCTTAAGTCAATGCTCTCACTACCACTTGCACCTCTACCCAACATTGGAGACAAAAATGTTTGAGAAAACTTTGGACTTTGGATAACCTCAGATGGTGTGGCTTCAACTTTCTTAACATGCTTGCCTAATGTTTGCATTATTTGAGATGGTGTGGCTTCAACTTTCTTTTCATACTTGCCCAAGGTTTGCATTATTTGAGATGGTGTGGCTTCACATTTTTTATCCAATTTACTGAGGCTTTCAAGGACACATTTACCCCTTGTGATGGTTTTGGATTTTAAGCTGAAACAAAGGAAAAATAACTATGCATAACATTTTTTATTGGAATCATTTTTTCATCGCATATATTTTATATTAGGTTAGAGCAAGAAATTATTTTTAACTCACACAGATGGGGATGCCATGGCCTGTGATGATGAACTACTGCTGGGACTCTCCATCAATCTGCTCAATCTGTCAGCATCCTTCATTTTATGAGAAAGGCTAAGTCCTTTTGAAACTAATGGTACTTGCTGCTCCATTTCTAGCTTAGGACTATCAAAAAAGTCAGAAAGCTTTTTCAACCTCTGTTGATCTTTTACTTTGTGTTTGCTGTCTTTTTTGGCAGCAATGAAAGACTTTCCACCATAGAAGACCTATAACAAAAAATTGACAGTAGAAAAGGAAGTATTTAGTCATTTTATTTCCATTCAAATTTTGGTGAGTACGCAAATCCTATTGGGCACATACAAGAATGATCGAGAGGTAAGTTATAGGCAAAAAAAGGAATAATTATATATCAATATGTTAAGTTGTTATAATAATATAGCTACAGCATCTATGAGGAAGGAATCCAGCTCGAAGACTTAGTGAGATCAGTGTTAGTTCCTATTCCAAAATAGGTAAAGGCTACACCATGAGAGAGCTACAGATCAATAAGTTTGATTTCCTATTAAAGTTGCTCTCAGGATCATTAACAAAAGGATAGAGCAAGGCAAATGATGGATGGTGGTACTCTCAGATACTTCTTCCTCTTGGTCTCCTGTGACATCTGGAGTTCCCCAGGACAGTGTCCTTGGACCATATCTTTTCAATTTATTCGTTAATGATCTTCATTCCCAGCTCCTTTCCTCCCAGGTCAATACCTTTCTCCATGCTGATGATTGCAAGATTTACACAAGCAAATTAATAATACTTCTGACTGTATTCACCTTCAACTTGCCTCAAATGAAATTTCCCTGCAGTGTGATACCTGGAAGCTTAACTTAAACCATGGAAAATGCAACATCATGATTCTTGCTCTAAAAAATAACTCCCGAAATTCAACTAAACCATTAACTCCCTTAAATAGATTAATGACCATGAAAGACCTAGGCGTTTTGACCGACCAGAAACTAAATTACACTGACCACATTCAGACTGTAAAAAATAAAGTTATGTCCCTCTCAGGCCTTCTTTACTGCTTCACAGAAATTAAAGATACTATAGCACTCCATCTGTACTTCTCAACAATTTTCCTTCCCATAGTATCATATTGCTCCCCATTTTGGTCCACCTCAGCCCCAACTAACCTAAAATCCCTCGATTGTATTTCTCACTTCTTTGCCAAAAACATTGAATCCCACATTTCCGCAATATGTCCTCAAATGCTATTCTGTCTTCTTTATCCATTTCTTGCCCCCAAGTCTGCAGGATTAAAGCCGATTTAAAAATCCTCCACAACACCTTAAACTCGACTAATGACTGCCCTGAACTGCTCTCCCTCTTTGACTTCAGTATACCAACTCGATCCACCTGCACCCACTCCATCTGCCTATTCCTAGGCTATCTCTCACTATGCGCTTACTACTATTTTGCCTCTCCTCCCTTCTAAATTCACTCCCTTACACTGTCGATCCTTTCCATTTATCATGTAACAATTTCAGCACCCAAGCTTTATCCGACCTGTCAACCAATTAAATATTTCCCGTCAAATGCAATACAGTAATAAAAATTACTTTGGAGATGATCAGTTTGCGTTAAGGAAGGGGAGAGATATGCATGATGGCATTGCAGAAATGAGATCACTAATTGAGATGAATAAGGAGTATAATTTTGCATGATGTTTTTTTTTTACTGAAATGAAGTGTAAAACATGTTTTGACAAAGCCATGCATAATTCTATTATTATGGTGAATGAATAAATTACAAATTGAATAGATTTGATAGAACTGATTGACTAGAATTAACACATTTCCTTGTATGATAATCTTGTAGACCAATATTAATATTCAAAGGCATTTTGGATCCTATGCTCATTCCCTCCATTGCTTTTGGGAAAACTTAGCTTTACGTCTCGATATATTAAGTTACTTACCATGATTTACAGTAACCAAAATCTTTTGAAGTGCCAATCACCATAATCTTTTGGGCATTATTGACAGACAGGGTTGCTATAGAGCCAGAATCCCTGTGAAACACCATAACCATAGTATTATTAATAGTTAGAAAATTAAGAAATTTTGAACGAACAAAATAAGTCATTAACAATGGTAGACATTCATAAGCATACCTGTTATTGAAGACGCTTGTGTTAAGGATACCTATTACTGTGCCTATAGGGTTTTTCCAGTGTGCTTTAAATGAACCACTAAATAAAAATAAAGATACTTTTTTTAACCCAATTTTCAAATCACTGAGGGTTAATCCGGAATATTGTGATCCCTGCAAGAACAAAAACATTTCTAAAATCCGATACTCCAAGTTTATACTTGCGAAAACTGGGTAATTTTGACATTTCCTTTTTCCATACCTTTTGAGATTTCTGGACATTAGATTTTTGGACTATCACTCCAATTGTCACCCAATCAGCATCCAAGTCTCCATTGTTTATATGATTTTGAATGAATGACATAGTAACTAACTTCCGCCCAACTAACTTATCTTGCATAGATGTTGAAGAGACGAGAGGGTTTCTGCAAATTGATACAAAATTAATGCAACTCGTTACAAATTCCATAATCTACCAAATCACAGGGAATATCACTGTAAAACATACATTATTCGGATGCCACATATTGGGTCAAACTTCAAGGTGTTGATATCTTTTGTGCCACTGCTAGCAGGCGCAGCAAGTTGGCCCTTCTCCTTCCATGTTTTGCTCCGCCCAGTGAATTCAGCAACAGGCAATAGACGTTCATCTTCATCTTGATGATTCAACATAGATTTGACACACTTCCCGTAATCATTTAGACGCTGTTGCTCGAAGTATTTGTTGTCTTCATCTTCGGACGAATCGGCTTCGCCTGAATGAACAACACTTGATACATCTTTCTTGCTAAAAAGATCCGTAAGTCTGAGGCGACTAGTTTTCTTTTCTTTTGCAGATTCCTGATCTTTTTGTTGTCGAATAGATACACCGCCCGTCTCGGTAATCAAATCAGTTACCTTTACTGGAATAATAAACCAGTGTTTTTACTTTTCCACTTGTATCGTAGAAATTATACTTAAACTTATGTCACTCCCATAAGGTTAAGCTTGGCATACCTTTCACGTCACGGTGCTTTGATTGTGAAACTCACAGTGGCTTAACTGTTAAACGCATATTGTACTTACCATCCGTACTTATGTCCACATCAAAATCATCTTCCAGGAGGTTACCAAGAATTTCCATGTCATTGTCAGAGTCACCGTGATCCTGGGCATTTGATTCTGTCAAGAAAGAATATTAGATCCATCACTTACGAAATAATAATATATTGAGGTAAGATTGCATAATTTTTACTTCATAAAACCATGGAAATTACATAATTCTAACAAATATATGAAAATCCCAAATAAAATGGTCATTGCGGTCAACTTCGTCGAGAATTATTCAATATTCGTGGCAGAAAGCAGTATGCATTACCATGCAGGAGAATTTTTATTTTTTAAACCTTTTTGTAATACCTTGATATTCTTCAGTCATAATTATCTATACGTTTACAGGAAAAAATTCTTTTCTTGAACTTTTCCACAAAAATTCCTCGAATTGCCGCCAGTTGGATCAACTACTAGCACTGCTTAAGTCATTTAGTAATCACATAAAAAAGTCTGCATTTGTTTGATAGACAAAATAAAGAAATGAAAATACTAAAAACGTCAAAATTGAAGTTTATATGATACGTTTAGGAAATAACTGTAGTGTCTCTAATGGCTTTTTGGTGAATGTATTGGTATGTAAATGACTAGCCGAAAAGGCGCGTCTAACAAACTGTCCGTTTTTACAATGCCCCAAAGTGTTTGGCGTATATAAGAAATTAATAATGATGTCATTTAAAGAATACAAAAGAAAAAAATTATGATTAATTAACAATCTTCACAAGAATAATAAGACTTTGTAGATTGAAAAGATTTCACGTTAATATCATTTATATTCTATCAATTCGGTGTAAGTAGTCATCTAAGCTACTGTTACTAATCACATCTTTAGCCTTCATCATCTTGATTTTAACATTGCATATTTATTTATTTTAACATTTTCTTATAAGGTGTAGGAGTGAGTCTCTAATGAGAAGTATATTACTATGCTGATAATAATAAATAAATAAATGCTTTTCTGTTAGGATTAAAATCGTTAGGGCTAAAATTATGATTCATTAATCGTATAATTGAATTAAACAAAATTATCACAGAACATCTGTAAGACTAGATTTTTCTCTTTATTCTCCGATCATTTCGCATTTCTGTCTTCTATATTGACCGTCCTTCACAGGTTGACAAAAACGACAAAACACTACGAACAAACATCTGTTGCATTGGCTTTGTCTTTATGGATTATTAACTGAATGCTACCAAACCGTATTGGTGTTAATGAGATGTTTTCATTGTCTCAGTGACGCGAGTGTAGGCGTGGATTCTATGAAGTGTTATCGAATCTGCTTCTTTTAAAAACATTAAACTCTGCCGAAAAACATTCATGAAATATTTGGCAAAAAACTGAAATTTTGGCTGCGCAAGCGTCCTATGAATTTCACGGCCATGTTTAGTATTAAAATTTTGAGAATGAAAGTACAAGTTCATTTCAACTTCATGGCTAGGAATTAGCAGCGGATACTCGAGGAAATTTTCACGTTTACTGAATTAGTTATTTAATAATTTTTATTTTACCCCGAAGCGGAACATCTCACTCCACTAGCGTTTGATCAATTATTTCATTGTTTTTAAACTAAATTCATCAAAATGGGGAAATGGAGTAGGGAAGCCACATCCGTATTAATTGGGGAAGTAAGGAAGCTGCCGTTTCTATATGACCCCAGTGATAAGAAATATTATGATCGGCATGCTCGTAAGGTGGCTATGAGTAACATTGCCGATGAACTTTCAGAAATACGACCCGGAACTACAAGTGAGTACCACAAAGCTTTATTGGGGACTGAATTTTATGCTTGAGAACTAGATAATGCTGAATAATGCGTGAGAATTGGAAACATATTCTTTGCAGGTGAAGAAGTAACAATAAGATGGAGTGCATTGCGTTCTGCGTTCCAAGGTAACATGTCTAAGGTGAAGCGTCGAATGAATGGCACTCTGGCAACCGAGTTCACGAAAGTTTGGTTCTTTGACGAAATGCTTTTTCTATGTAAAATAAGGCCAGCGAGGAATGGTGGTTTTTGCACCGCTAAAGAAGAGGTCAGACTCAAAAATTCCACCCAGGTAAGTAGTTGGCAGTCTAACCGCGCCTTCTTTATAAGTCAATACATTGCTATATAGATTGGTATTAGGAGTCACCGGCGCTGGGAATCATATGCCAATGTGTTGTAAACGTATATTGTTTTTACTGGTGAATTGTTGGAGTAATTATCTCCAAATTATGCTGTTTTGAATCGCAGGGGCTATAATATGGTTGTTCTCAAATTAGTCGAAATGTTTTAGGATTGTGCCCATGGTCTGAATAAGTAAAAAATTAAATCACTACGATTTACCAGTTGTCTATTAATTAGTCTAAAATTGAGAAAAACCTTGTTTTGTCGCAACTGATTGACACGACGACAGCTCTTTATTTTCTCTGTGTGGATAACCATGTTGTTGCCCACAGCCTTGCTGTGCACTGTAGCACTTGCCTGAAAATATTGTGGTTCGGTAGCTGACAGAACAACTTAATAAAGGTCATTCCATCTCATTTCAACCGCATTTGAGGAAAAATTACGCCAGCCATCAAGATTTTCGATGAAAGCTACATAACTTCATTGGCTAGTAATTTAATGACACCAAGTTGACATATGACTTGAACCAGCTCATAAAAGCATAGCTGAAATTTTTTTTATCGATAGAGGTTTCAATTTCCGACAAAACCGTAATCATATCTTGAAATATTTGAGAATTTTCATGATCAAGCAGAATTTATTTTCTAAAATTACATTTGAAAATTAAACAACTTGGCTAAAAAATTTTTTAAGTGGAAAAGCCAAGTTGTTTAATTTTGAAATGTCAATATGAAGATTTTCCACCAAGTTATGCTAGAAATTTTTATTTTTCTAAAATATTATTTTATTTTGAAAATATTTATCAACCATTTAATTGGGATTGCCTGCATGGTAATGAAAATTTACAAATAATATTTTTTAATAGCACCATTTTTATTAATACCTCTTGCATTTTTGAAAAGGGCAGGCTATTGTTAAAAAAAAATTTCAATTTGAGGAAATAGTTGAGATGATGAAAAGAGATAACTTATGAGAAGGAAACACTAGGTCGAGAAGATAGCTAGTGTTAAGACGGCGACTGAAATTAACGAGGAAGTGATTATAGTTGAAATAATTAATTAGGGAGTTTTTTGGTGGTATTAATAATAACATGAAGTCAGCAAGACAAATAAATTAATGGGGGTAAAGGAAGGTAAAGTGTTCATGTAGAAGGTGCATAAATTCTGTAAAATTTTCAAACTTGTAATAGTAGTTCTAATTGCTGTTAGTAGTTGTCTCTTTTGATACATAGAAAGCATTCTTTGCCATTCTTACACTATCCCTCATGGTTCTTTCATTTCTGGTTATTTTGCTGCCTAAATAGCATAACACTTTCACTTGTTTCAGCATCTTTCCCTAGTTTTATTTGGAAATTATCTTGCCTGCTTTTACTGCAGAACATAAACATAATTTTTTATTCGGTTCTTCTTGAGGTTGTACTTATTTATCCCCTTCACCATAGTGGCCATCACCCTTTCAAGGTCTTCTTTCTTCACTGAAAGTATAGCTATATGTTGGCTTTTACAGATCCAGTCTGCATGTTTTCCCATATTTCTGTAATTGATCCTGTCCTATTACTTTTCTCCATTTCCATTCATCCCTGGCTCAGTTCCCTTCATTCTGACTTAGCTGCCAACTAGTCTTGATTAATTTTTCAAGAAACTGTAACAGTAACTTTAACGGAGTCTCCCGCTATGTGTGCATTATAATGCAACCATTTCAGAGACTAAAAATCATTCGCCTTGACCGGGATTCGAACCCGGATCCCTCGATATTCCTCGGATATCGAGGGATCCGGGTTCGAATCCCGGTCAAGGCGAATGATTTTTACTCTCTGAAATGGTTGCATTATAGTCTTGATTATTTTCTCATTACTTGTGTTTGTCAATAGCTTGCCATAGGTAACTAGTGCAATACAGGTCAGTTCTATATCGGTTTTCATTTCAATATAGATTCTCTTCCCAAAGACAAGTCTTGAGAGGTAGAATAGATTCTCTTGTTCCTCTAAATCTTCAGAATCCAAGATATTTCTGTCTTAAATGATCTTACAATTGTTTATCCATTTTTCATTAAATTATTCATGCCATTATCTTCTTCTATGTCTGGGTCCTCAGATTTCAAGCTGACCCCTTATTTACTTTACAATAAGTAATTACTAATTGCAATTGCAATGGGACCATTCCCATGGGATAAGCCCTCTTAAATAAATTGAGCAATTCTGAATTAAATACATAAATAAATTGAACAAAATTGAAACTCTAAGATATTGGCTTTCAGAAGCAAACTCAGAAAATCCTTACAGCCTTTTCCTATCCATCCAGTTAGGAGTTTCTAGATAGTGACAATTTCTAATTTTTGTATATATTCCTTATATTATTTTGTTTACCTATTCATTTCAGTTTTCAAACTCTTTATTGTCCAATGTAATGCTGTCCAATGTATGCTTTAATATTGCTTGATATGGACAAATAATGATTTTTATTTTTTTATTAGTTAATCTACCAGTTAAGGTAGGTTTTTGGATGGACACAACTATGAAATAAATATTTTGGGACTCCAAACAAAACATAATCCAGCAACCTAATCTACATCAGGTCCCTCTTCACCTCTGGGTCCTTCTTTCCTCCCTTCATCCCGTCCAACATCCCTATCCTGTTCCTGCCCATTCCTTTTTTGCCAAACATTCTCCCCTCTATTACCTTCATTAACATCCCACTACCGCTCAATATGCCTTTCATCCATCTTTCCTGCCTCCATAGGATATCTCTCAACAAACCCCTCTCCTCACCCTCCATCTCCAGTACTTCCTCATTTGTTTTCCTTTCGGTCCATTTCACCTTCTCCATTCTTCTTCACACCCACATTTCAAAAGCCTCCAGTCTACGTCTATCCTCTGGCTTCAGCGACCACGTTTCCGCGTCATACATAGCTAAGCTCCATATCAGAGTTTTTAAGAGTCTTTTCTTAACCTCCCAACTCAACGTCCCTGTCGTCAACTCCCTCCTTGTGAAGGCCTCCTTGCCTAGTGCAATTCTTCTCCTTACGTCCCTGCTACTTTCACCGAGTTGGTCCAAAATACTTCAGAGATACGTAATTTGTTCTACCTGCTCTAATTTTTTGCCCTCTTATTTTAATACTTAGCTTAGCCTTCTTCTTCCTGAAAAATCGCAAAACCTTAGGTTTATTTATGTTAATTCTCATCCCATATCTATCGCACTGGATGTCCAATTCATCAGCAATGCTTGCAACCCCTTGGCTGACTGACAAACTAAAGCTTTTCACCAGCACACCTAACTGATTTTATGAATTCCCCTCTGACTTTCATTCCTTCCTCCAGTTCCTCCCATACCTATTTAATTATTTCCTCCACATATCCGTTGAACAGCACTGGTGATAATGGGCAACCCTGCCTAACACTGCCCATCAGGATCTCCGTTTTCCACCCGCACCTGATCAGTCTGAGACATGTACAGGTTGCGGATTAGTCTCCTGTCCCTCCAATCTATTCCTATTTTCTGCAATATACTCCTTAGTTTTTCTCAATTCACTCTGTCAAATGCTTTTTCAAAATCTACGAAGCCCGCAAATAAGTCCTGATTGTATTCTATATTCCCCTCCATTACTGATCTCATTACTGCAATGGAATCACGCATTCCTCTTCCCTTCCTAAACCCAAACTGATCATCCCCTACGTAATCACTTGCCTTACTCTCTATCCTTTTGTTGATGATCCTGAGAATAACTTTAGCTGCGTGGGATATCAAACTTATTGTTCTGTAATCCTCGCATGACATAGCCTTTACCCTTTTTGGAATAGGAACTAACACTGATCTCAAAAAACTTTCTGCCAGATTCCTTCCTCATAGATAGTATGAATCAGACCATATAGAGTCGTCTTCCCACATTTTCCTAAACATTTCAATAATTTCACAAGAATGTTGTCTACCCCCATGGCCTTATTTGGTTTCATCTCCAGTTATTCCCCATCTATTTCATCGTTGATTATGCCTGGGCCTAAGCTATCTTTTTCTACGTCATTTTCCTTTTATGTGTCTAACCTTGTTGGCTCAAGTTCTTTACCATACAGTGTTTCTAAATATTCCTTCCATCTCTCTTGGATCTTTTCTGTGCCAACTATTATCTTAACCTGTTTATCTTTAACTGTTAGCGCAGATCTTGCCTTCTTACTTCCCGATAATAACTTAACCTTGCTGTATAGAGCACCAATTTCACCGTTTCTCTGTAAACTTTCCACATTCTCACATTGCATTTTCCACCATTCTTCTTTTGCTTTATTTGTGGCCCTTCTCAATTTATTGTTTAACTCTTTGTACTTCATTTTGCCTAACTCTGTGTTTACATTCATCCATTTTTGGAATCATTTCATCTGTGATCCAAAGCTTCCTTGTCCTTTCCCGTTAAGGGTTCCTAAAGTGACTTTTGCGGATTTCGATATCACTTTCATGGTACAATCCCATTTTTGTTCGATAGTACCTGGCTCTTTGCCGTCATCCATGATTTTCTCAACAGCCTGCTGATACTCCTTCCTTGTTAATCTATTTAATGCTTCTACATTCCATTTCCTAATCCGCCACCCCTGCTTTTTTGTCTTTTTGAAACGGACGTTACATTTCATAACAGCTAAATTGTGGCCAGAGTCTGCATCCACTCCTGGGAAACTGCAAATTTATCACACTGTTCCTAAACCTGTGCCTAACCAGAATATTATCTATCTGATACCTTTCTGAGTCACTTGGCATTTTCCATGTATACCTATGCCTTTTGTGGTGTCTAAACCATGTGTTGGTGATGACTAACCCCCGTCTCCTGCAGAACTCAATTGCTTTCTCATCGCATTCATCCCTTGTGCCTAACCATTGGTCCCCCACCTCACCACCTTCTCTTCCTTCGCCTTCCATCACATTCTAATCCCCCATCACTATCAAATGTTTCCCTGCAGGAGCACATGCGATTATAACCTCTAACTCATCGTACATCCTACTGACTTCTTTCTCCTTACGGTTGCTTGGTGGCATGTATACCTGAACAATGACTAAGTTTGTCAGTTCTGCTTTAATCTCTAGTACTAATATTCTATCCGTTGCTTGCTCTATGTTGATTATGCTTCTTCCTACTCCTTTATTTAGTATTGCGGCAACCCCTCATTGTCTCTCGTCCCCGCCGCTGTATACTATTCTATAATTATCACCCCAGTAATCCCCACTATCCTTCCATCTCACCTCGCAGAGGCCTAAAACATCTATATTACCTCTTTCCATCCCTCGCTTAATATTCTCTAATTTGCCTGTCCTCAACATTGTCCTGACATTCCATGTTCCCATTCTAACTATTTTCGTCTTCTTCTTTGTCTTCTATCCTGCTGCTGTTATTTTTCCCTGCAAGGGTTTCGTGGGATGATGACCTCGGAAGCCTAGCCTCACCCGCTGCCGGGCACAACACATGGCCCTTTGGGCCGAGTCCTGTAGTTGCCAGGACTCAATTTCTCTTTTCTGTCCATCATAAAAAATATTGGAAATAATAATTGAGGCGGTTTCCCATTGCCTTCCTCAATAGTGTTTTTAACGGGACACCATCACTTAAAACCGCCCTAATGGGGTCAGACGCCTTTACAGCCACCTCACTGAGGAACAGATGCTGCGTGGACTATCTTTCGGCTGGGTCCTAACATTTGACCTATCTGGCATGGGTGACCCTACCAGGAACAATTATTATTACTCCTGCCAGCACAGCTCTAGGGGTCATTGGAACGCACAAGCCCTTCGACCACGTCAAGGTTGTAGTCCATGGGAGGGTAATTTTTATTATGGTTTCTTATTTTTAAGTCATTTTCTTATTTGGTATAGGGATGATGACATTCTTCTTAGAGTTCACTGGTCTTTTTTTCTCACATCACATATTGGGTTTATTCTGGAGGTCTGGTTTATTGGGGTCTTCTTGGAGAATCCAGTGAAGAATATTCTGATACAATATTGTAATATTTTAATATGAAAATATGCCATGCTTCATGCTTTTTCATATGTAAGCATATTAAAACAGCCTAGTAAAATCAAATAATGTCTATCAGCAGTATTTCATGTGAGCAGCTTATCCTAGCATTTTAAAACTGGTTCTGGTGCCAGGAAGTTCAGTTTGACCTCGGATGGAGGGGAAAATCTTGCCTCAGGTCTCACTGCCTTTGCTCAGTTGTGTGTTAAGTGGTCCATTGAAGTTGTGCAGTAGAAATTACTTGGATCTATGGCTTGCTAAGTCTTAATCCCTATTGGTCTCTTGTTCTTCTCATTACATGCCATTTATTCTGCAGCCCCTTCACATGCATCTACGATCACCTTCCATCATCTTTTCCCTCACTTCGGGCCTTGCCTCCGCATTGCCTGTTATTACCCCACAGGGATATTTTATTTGGAGTACTTTTTACATGAAAACCTGGGAGGACAGACAAATGCAGAAGACGTTATTTTAACGTATCATTTCAATATAAATTACTGAAGTAACTGGTATGAATAACACAGTGGCAACATATCATTAACTGAGTGGCTAAATGACATTAAATAAAACAAAGTGCGTGATTGGTTTATGTCTTGGACCAGTCCAAAGGTTGTCTACTTTTCTGTATTGTTCGAAAATTTCAAATTAAATGTAGCAGTAGTGTTAGGGGAGGTGACCAACACCTAAGTTCAGTTGCACCATTAGGGAGGGCGGAAGGTTGAGAAAAACCCGGCATCCGTGTTACACTACTCTTTAATGAAAGGTGTCAAGGGGTCTGCAGTTTAACGTCTCATCCGACGGACGGTGTACTCACTCAAAGTGCCCTCCAAAAAGCACCTTAAGTAAGGATCAGGTTATTACTGAAAAATATCTGATGCCTCTAGGTTTTGAACCTGGACCTTCTCACACATGGAATATTTTTAAATTAAAATCTTTTTCTGCTTTCAAGACCTGCTCAAATCTGTGTGAATAGTGAAAACATAATGACATGCAGTTGCTTAGGACTCAACCGTTAAGCACCTCTGTTTTTTACTCCCATTCCCTCACCCTCTACTAACCTTCTTTCTTCTCCAGTTCAAAGTGGGCAATTGAGACCCCAAATAACTGTCACTCTAAGATGACCATTCTCCTTCTATCACTCCCACTCCTTAATCTTGTCTTCCTCTCACACTTGCATTTTCCCCTTCTGCGAGCATACATTATAAACTTTATAATTGTATAATGGTACCAGATAACGATATCTAGTGTTGAATACATGGTCATGTTTCAATAAATGAATGAAAATGTGTACTGTAGTAGATCATTGTAAAATTTTAAAAAATGCCTTAAGGTACCATAAAGGTTTCTCCCATGCATCATAATTTTTGGCCATAATTATATTTGTGAATTTTACCTAATGATGCTGGTGAAACTGGTCATACTGCTGTAGTAAATATGTTTTTGGAATTTTGCCAAGTTTAATTCTTTTCAGCATAGACTATTTGAATTATGGGTATAAGTTACTTGAATCCAGATTTTAATAACCCGGTTTATCATTCAGATGTCTGAACTGTTCAATGCCACCCAAAAATTACTGAGACCGTAAACTAAATTGGCACTAAGTGATAAGAAAAAAGGAATATTAAAAAAATACATGTAAGGAGAGAAATAGGGAATATAGACTAGGTCACTTGGGTGTGTTTGAGAAACAGTGACCCACGTATACCTCAATCACACACATAAGCCAAAATAAATAATAAAAATAATAAAACAAACTTACAACCACTCGATCACTAGGGTGTATTAAGAAATGACAGTCACTCTCGTGAATCACATTCAAACACACACACTCAGGGTTTACAAGGATCCCTCCTATGTCAGTGACCCATCAATCACACAAATAAATGAAAATTGTAAAACAATGTAGTGAAACAAACGACTTAAGTAAATACACAGTCACTGAATCACTCGGGTGTATTAGACCTTTGTAAATTTCACACACACTTAGTCCCAATCAAGTTTACGGTCTGGGCATTTTTTGTTTACATTGATTCATGACCGTAGCTATGTTTCTTGTTTATTTCAACTGTTCAATGTCATTTAACACCTCAACTGCATTATTTTGGCCATTGGATGTCTAATCGTGTAAAAAATTTTGTGCCATTAAATTGCATTCTTCTTTTCTTCTTCCATCACTCTATTTCTTGAAATTATGAAGGATAAGACTTGAATGAAATCATTTTTATTTTGATGTTAATCATTTATTTGGATAATGATTTTGAGAAATTTCCCTCCTGTTATTTATTATAATTTTATTGAGTTTTTGGATAAATAGGCATTATAAATGGAGTACATTAATACACCACTTTAATAGTATAAAATTATTTTATTATTCTGAGTTTTATCATTTAAAATATAGTATGTTTATAATAAGCATTCTCTGTATTGAATTAGAAATTTCAGAGAAATCAAGAGGAGTAGGTGATACCAATTACAAAAATGATAAGGAAAGATGATACAGGGGTGTTAGATGCAGGAAGAAAATGAGGTATATCTGTGAAAATTGAGCAGCAGATCGACTGAAGGCATTGTATGAAAACAGCACTTTATTTTAGAAATATAGAGTGAAACTGAAATGCCCTTATAGGTAAAAATGACCAAACCAAATTTTTGAGGTAATATAGAATTAATTAATACTGAGTTATTTAAGGGGGATGAAATTTACTGAATATGATATTTTTGGTCTTGTGCTGTTTAAAGGTAGGTTCTGGTTGGCCATAAACTGAACAATAATAAATTTATTTGCCTTGCATAACGGAATACAACGTGGCCTGCAACATTTCAATAAACCCTTCAATAGTTCCACATACTTCATTCCTCCTTTATTTGTCCAGCATGCCTATCCTTATCTGTGTATTATTTCTTGTCGTGCCTATCCTTCTGTGTGTATTTCTAAGTGTTAAGTTTTAGAATTGATTTTTCATTTGAAATGGTCCCTTGATAGAATTCTGTGAAGAGCTTGGGCAGTATTAAGAATGTGATTAAAAGTCTTATTTACTCTTAAACCATTGGGTCCTCATACAGTTCTTTTTGCTACTGTGCTACTATAACGACGGTTAATTCTTCATAATTTTATTTTCACCATCCCACTTTGCCCAAAAAGCTAGCTGCAGTTATTTCAAGGTTCAGGCAGCCACCTTAGATTTTAGACACTAGTTGTTTCCCTAATTTTGATTGCAGAGTTGAAAAATGTGTGCTACCTGTGGGTCTCTGTCATTCTTAGAGTTTTACATCTCTTTAAATTTTAACTCTTGATGTTATCAATTATTTTGTAAGAATTCCTTAAGATGGAATGATTAGGCAATGAGATGATAGAGAGGGATCCACTTGAAATACCATGTTCATCATTAAACAAAGTTGCCCATCCAAAGCATCTAATCATTATATTCTTTACTCTTCCCCCTCTAATGTACTTTTCATACCATATTTCATTGTACTGGTTTATTCCTTACATATAGTGCAGTTGATACTACTCCATACGTATAGTATTTGCTTCTGTGTGAAGCATGGCATCTAATAACAGGAAAATTACAATGCTTTAGGTTAAATAATACAAGTTAGCATATTCCATATGGCATCACTAACATTCATGGGAAAATCTTCGTATAGTTATGTACATTGCCCTTTATATTTATTACTCTTATTTAATAAGTGTTTGATTTAACAGTTATGGGATTATTATTAGCTATAAAGTAGAGGGTAGAGGTAGGTTTCAGTTGGCTCAGAAAACTTATCACAGTGCCATAGTTCTCGAAGAAACTTATCTCCTCAAAGTATTTTCCATCAACCATATTCATTACCTTGATTGCTATTGAGATCTGTTTGCTCTATACCACCAATCGTACACCATTTCCAAAATAGTTATCTTTTCTTCTCTTAAACCTGTGTACCCATCCACCCTTTGTAAAAATCTTCAGTATCAAGCCTTTCAATAGAAGGTTGCAATTTCAAGTAACCAAGACTGTAATTTAGTTTGGTTCATAGAGGCAGTTGCTTTCATGGCCAAAATGACACTTATCTATATTATGATTTATGTACTTCACTTTTACCTAGTCCCTGAGCTCTTATGCATTTCTAGAATGAAGACTTTTGCCATTCAGTAACTGTGGGAGAAGAGACTCTGGATGAATATGCTGCTGAAAATATTGTGACTGAAATCCCTTATTCAGAAAACTCAAGCATTGAAGGATCTGGGATGAATTTCAATCAAGGGCATGTCCTCAGAGGAAATTTCCAGGAAGAAAGTCTCCAGATGGGCACCATGCAGAGAGAGGGTGTTCAGAGAGAAAATCTGCCTAGGGAAAACATCCAGGAGGTTGATAGGATGACAAGCATAGATTTGGGAAGCAGGAGGAAGAGGAATCATGGTGGTGGATTTTATCATACACTTGACTTCGCTGTGAAAAAGTTGTTGGACAGGTCTACTGAGGATGGAGATTCTGTTTTTGGCAAATTAGTTGCTCATGAACTAAAATCATTGAAGTCTCCAGCCCTGAGAAAAAAATTAAAGCACAAAATATTGCTGAATATAATAGAATTTCAAAATTTACAAGATGAAAGTTAAGTGGAAATCATTTTATTTTTCAATAAGTCATTGAGGGAAAAATAATTTATGTGTGAATGTCTCTTATTTCAAATGGTTATGAGCAGGATAACTGTGATAACCATGCTAACTCTTAATGCTTAGGAGCTAAGGAGGTAGAATACATTTTTGTGATAAAGGCATCATATGGGTGCTATATACTCTCATGGTGATTATAGTGATGCACCATAAAAATCTCCACAATTTTGAGGAATGATATTCAAATATCAATTAACATTTGCCCACATTGCTGTAAACACTACAGTTGAGTTTATTTTAAGATTGATTTGAATTTGTTGATTTTTCATGGATTTTATATATATTATTATATGATGCATTGAATGTTGCTGTGTGCTATTTTCACTGCTTATCATAGTTGCTACATGGATTTTCCTGTGGGCAATCCTATCCCACTAATCCATGGAAAACCTAATGATGTGAGGTGCAAGTAGCTTAGTTGAAATTCCAGTATGCTTACAGACAAAAAGTAACGTGAAAAGATTGTTCTATGCACAAAAAGAGAAAAAATGTGTAGATAAATTTGTGGAGTGAGTTTCATAATAAAAACTTTTGCAAGTAGTCAATACTTTGTTTTCCTAATAGACCCAATCAAAATTTTCAACTTCAATGTCTGTTCATTATTTGAGAATTAATGAAAATGTGAAGAAGTGAAACAGAGGGTCAGATTCACAGGTTTGATTTTCAAAGTTTTGATGGATTTTGTTTCCTTTTTTTTCCATTTTCCTTTGCTTTTTTTCCAACTGCAAAAGGATTAATAAATATGTGAATAAGTGTGTCTTAGTATGAGTCTTTAATGCTGCTTATGGCATTCCAAGCAGATTTAATCCTATTGCTAGTTGTTGAGAAGTATCTTTTTGTAATTTTTTGAAGTGTGGAACACTCTAATCTAATAATAAATAAAATAAATCTTCAAATTTTCAAGGTAAGTATCAAAGAGATGTGGTCTGTCAGTTTACATAGTTCATGTACAAATTTGCCCATATTAATCAGATATTCTGGGAAACTAGAAGCATCTCTGCATGTACAAACCTTCTGCTACCATAGATCTTATTTGAAAGCAGTAACTTGAGCCCATAGACATGGTAGTCAGATTAATTAAGGTGGCTGATTAAAAGCACGCACTGGTAGGTTGATTATCAACCGCTCATGAGCCAAAAGAAGTAAATACATTCATAATTATATTTTTTTAAATGAGTTGAATACAATCAAAAATGAATCCAGTTAGTTGCCTTGAAAGAATTTTCAAAGGGAAATGACCAGCTCAAAACAAATAATAAAAGATATTTTGAAAGAAGTGATATTTTGGGGTGAATGAGGTTCCAAATTGTATATACAATCGACTTTGGTTGGGTAAGACGTACAAAAGACTTCAATTAATTTTTATCAAGTGATTTATTTTCAAGTATGTCACATTTCCCCGGAGTAAATTTGCTGACAATCATGGTGTAGTGTATTTGTTTCCTGATGACACTTAATACTATACTTGAGGTCTCTTCACAATTTCTGTTCCTTTTTGTGTTGGATGCGAACAATTATTCTGGCACTCCATATTCTGAAAGCAGCCAGTGCCAATCATGAGTTCTGTGAAAAGCTACAGGTATGTTCCAAGCTATTTTAAATATTGATGAACAAAGGAGGCTCACTTTATGCTGTTTAAAGTGGGAAAGTTTTGCTCTATATGGTTTGCAGGACTTTATGAACATGGCATATGATTGGTAAAGGGCAGTAAAATTTAAGATCCATGTAGAAGGTATTTACTTGAAGACAATGAAAAATATGGAAAATTTCAGAGAGGATGCAGGAGTTCAACAGGCCAGCTTAGCTTTGATAATGAATATAACAATGGAAGAAGTAGGTAAATGATATATTTAATCGGAAGAAGAAAGGGAAATCAAGAAGTTTAGATGATGTTCCCATTGAAGTCTTGAGGTATGGTTAGTTGGCTGTCAAAGATTTTGATTCGTGATTTTAACTTTTGCAGTGAATGCGAATAGAAGCATATTTTTAATCTCCCGTGCTGCACCCTTTTAGAATTCTGGAAAATCTTTGCAAGCTAAGCTTGTGGTGTGTGGGTAATAAGTGCTCAGCAATACACCGGTATTTTTACCTGAGAGGCCACCTTAGAATGCTGTTTTAATTTACAAGTGAAAATTTTCTACTAATCAAAAAGTCATATTGCCTACATAAATCATTTGATCATCCCTCATATACATGCTAGTCATCAAATGCTGAACCATAATGCGCTGGCTCTAGATTACAATTTTAATGTTGTGAATGTAACAAGAATCTATTCCTGTGAAGTTTCTAAGACTTGTCCAACACTTCTCCACTGACTGACAAAATGAGCCCAAATATAGTTATGCATATTACTCAAATGTATGAAATAAAATCTGTGTGTGCCTCAATTTAGTGTAAAATCATGTGATAGAACTTCTCTGAATTGATGCAGCTGCGTGGATTGTGCATTTTGATAAACATTGAAATGAAAATAAATGATTGAATTTAGATTTAATTCCTGTCCCTGCACTGTTGGTGTGAACATGGTCATTTGCAGGCCAGGGATGTCTTACTCAGTTTAATGATTACTGTGATGAATTTCCCTTTGCACCCTTGGGAAAAGGGGCTATACAGGCACCATCCTTTGCTGCCATGAACAAATTTGGGATCATAATCCTTCACTAAACAGAGGGGTTTGAAAGTGAAGCATGCCATTTGCTCTAGGATTTTCAAAAATTCCTCTTGACCCCTAGATTACCAAATTTTAAACACTAATTTGATTCTGATTCTCAGACTGAGCAGTAGTGCTGTGCACACATTACAATAATCTTGGAGTAATGTCTCCCCTTTCACAGTTTTTTATAATGACTAACTAGTAAATGTACATTAAAGTTAAGGCTCAACTGAAAATTGCTAATAAATTGCATAAGAAAAATGTAATTTCACTTAAAGTGAAAATGTAGGTCCTACAAACAGTTGAAACTGATGGTATATCTAAAACTGACATATGCAAAGAATTGGAAATGCCAAATTCAACTTTGTCCTCGACTATTAAAAAAGATGAAAAATTAAACAACTGTGTTTGAGAAAAGTAGGTTTGAATAAGAACAGAAATACCTTTGTATTAGAAAATATGAGGATTTGGATACATCCCTGATCATTTGGTTTAACCAAACCCAGAGTGCTTCAGCTTCTGATCCTATGTTTATGGCAAAAGTGGACCCTTTGGCATTAAAGTTAGGAAAGATTAAAAAATGTAAATGAATTGATGGTGGAATACACATCAAATAGAAGGCCTAGAATGGTGGGAGGCAATAATATGGATGGATTTAGGTATTGGACTAGCACCTTTAATGGCAGAAGCACACAATGGATTTAAGTTTTGAGAACATCATCCCTTCACATCCAAACATGAAAATGCTGGATTCAATAAAAATGATCTTTTTGCTGCTAAGCACCACAATTTTTTTCCAGCCATGTGATCGGGGTATCATTAAAAATATGAAGTGCCACTATTGAAAGGTAATACTCCAGTTATATCTATTTAGTGGTTTCATATTGCAGATATATTCTAGGTGACAAAGAAAAATATGATATCCCATGTAATTTGTATATATTTAACTCAAAACGTTGGAAACAATTTAGATGGAATTCTGATAGCATGGAAGTTGAATAACATGATACTGATGAGTTAGTTAAATGGTAAAAAGGGATAGTTAAAATGTTTTGAATACCGTGAAACAAGATGATTAGACCCATTGTTAACCAGCATCTTGGATAATTGCCAAAGGCACAGTGAGTAATGTTCTGGTACCTTGGACTTGTAATGTAGGTACTATTGGCAAGGCATCTAGTTTTCATGCCTAAGGTACCATTCCCTTTTAATGAATGGCATGGGGTCGTACCAGACAGTGTATACGGAGAAATATATCAGTCATTTTACTATTTGAGAATCAAAAGTTATTTCCATGACACCCTTTGTTTTGTGTTAACCATTTCATGTTAAATAAACAGAAAAATATAGAATTTGGAACAGACCATGCCCCTGTGACATTTCTTGCTGTTTTCATGTTATCTGGTATCCAATGTATAATATTAAATGCATACATTATGGATATCTGTAACACTTATATGTCAATGTAAGTTATATTTCTAATGATTAGTAAACAATTTTAGCACCAATATTATGTGGTTAAAAGATGCATATGTTTTTATGGGATTTGTTAAATGTCACAGTTTTCTTTCAGAATAGGTATACTTTGTACTCCATTAGCCCTTTGTACTAATTCTGAATGAAAACTGTGAGTTTAACAAATTCAATATTGCATGCATTCTTCTAGCAGAAGACAGAAGTCATTGCAAACTTTTAATGAATAATCTTGGAAATGGTATATTTTTGTTGGTGTATCAAGAGCAATGATGGCTACCACTACGCTAGATAGTACCAAACATTTATAATGCTCTAAAGAAATAAAACTGCTATGCAATATTCTAACTTATGTATTCAATGAATCTTCACCACTCGGTATAAATAAGAAAAAATACAAGTTAACTGAGTTTAAATAAACTAGTGAAAATTTATAATCAAATTCTGATATTTTCAGACTATTAATTCACATAACCGTGAACAAATCAGTTTTACGAAGGTTAATTTGAGGAAATCTAGTGATTATTGTCAAAATAAATAATTATGAGAATGGGATTTTTTTATTTATACCTTTAAGAAAAGTGCTAGCAGTTGGCATTATGTATGATCATGAAATATATTTTGGGAAACATCGACCTAAAACATTAGCCTTGATTACCAAAAAGTGTCCTTATTATCGGAAAGTAACTTTTTTATCAGACGAAGGAAATCTGAAAAAATATTGAGAATTTATCAAATAATTTTTATAAACAGATATAGCAAAGGTTTTTGACAAAAAAATGCGGAAAATTACAGATTTGAAGGTTTGAAAATGACTATGGGTTACATGAAGGCATGTGTCAAATTGTTTTCGTAAGATGACAATAATCGGGTAGAAAATTAATTAGGTACTACTTTTCAATATCAAAATCAACTCACTTATCGAATGCAATTCTCCCATGAAAGCGCTACGATTTTAAGTATCATGAATGTAGTGCTGGAATACGGCCGCCGAAACCAAGTGCAAAGGAAATTCACTTATTTTGGGATTTTCCGCAGATATTTGTAAAGTTGGAAGATGATATATCAATAGTTCAATTAGTTTAGGAGATAACTGGAAATATCATATTTTTCTTGAAAATGTACTGCAAAATGTTAGATTTAAATATATGTGGGGCGCCTTATTTTGAGATGAACCAATCATTAAGAACGTTGTCTTCTGATGGAAGCCCACCAATCATCGTGATTTAGAGAAAAAGTTGACATTAAAAGTAACAGCGCCCTTTCGAAGGGTCCGCAATTGTGTAAGGTCTTGTGTAATATAAAATGCAATTGTTTCGACTACTCTGTGCTTTATTTACTGTGATTTCAAATAATAATATCGGTCGCGCAGTGGAAACCAGTTAGTCGAATGAAACTCGAAAGAACCACGCGATATCAGAGCGAATTCTTCTCTCATACAAAACGGTAAGCCATAATTATAAGAGCAATTTTTATGAACAATTTCTTTTCGCAATATTTAAATGAAAAGCTATACATTATTCCTTTGATTTTGAAAAAGTGCTAAGAATGACTGGAGATGGCTTTTAACTCAAAACTTGTGATCAGTAATTGGTATACATGAAACTATAATTTCTATTGACTTGCTTTCTTTAAGCTAAATATTTCAAATGATAAGTTTTTAGAATTTTTATTTGTTGTTTCATGCTGAAACTGTTGATGCTTTTATTTCCACTATCCTTTGTATTGGAATGATAATAATCTATATTAAAGGTATCACCTTTATTGACATAGTTGAAACAATCAAGTTTTCTTATGGACTGACTAAAATGCCCTCGATTTACCATGCATTGTACTAAAACACATCTGTGAATGAACCCTAAATGTGGTGTCCCATGCTTTGTGATGCATAAACGTATATGGCTTAATCAGCTCCCAGCCAACTTTTATTTCTACCGAGTACCTACGTTTTAATTGGAATTCCCTACTTTGGAGGTTTCCTTAGGCCCATCTACTGCTATTCCCTCAGGTTATGATATGGTGCACGTTAAAAAAAGGAAAGCCCCGTCTCATTCCAATGCTTCTCACTGATGGTCCAGTTTAACATTTCATTTACTTTACCAGCATCTGCCTCAGGAAAAATATGACTTGAAGAAGCCACTCCACAGAATTTTTAAAACCATTTTAATAATTTAAATGGTATATTAATCTATCTCCTTATATATGCAATCATAAAGGGAAGGTATTATGTACACCTGTCGTAGTATTTGAAATAGATAGTATTTGGCTTTTTATTTTGCTTTAATTTATTTTATCTCTGGTCATTACTGGTTCATTAAATCTTTTCTTCTGTGCAGTGTGGTTGCTGAAAGAAAGGTTGTTGGTGGTGCGTGGGGTTTTTAAAAATATGTTTTTCAAAGGCACCACTGTAGCAGTGTATAAAGACATGCTCATTTTCACCGTATTAAGCAGAAGTGAAATTTGGGTATGCCAGAATAAACATAAATGCTGAATTGACGCAATGTGTATTTTTGTAGTCAAGGTGTGTTTATGTGGAAAGTAAGTGTGATATGGTGAGGAAAGAAGGGGAAAGAGAGGTGGGAGATTTAATACGTTACGTGGCAAGAAACCACAACCGTAGCAAGGTGGTCCTGCTATTATAACACACTGGAATGCTGATAAACTACACTGAGGTGGGGTCAGCAGTATCTACCGGTACAATCAGAGAGTTGAAGAAAGTACTATTTGGTAGTAACCAACTAATTAGCGTAATCAACTGTCAGGATTAAAAGTTGGGTATTATCTTCAAAATACACAAAGAGACTACTCCTGTTCAAACTATCACAGGCTTACATCTGTGTACTATTATACTATCTACAAAAAAATTTCAAGGAGACTGACAGCGTTATTGAAGGAAATCTAGGGTAATTATTACAATGGTTTGGGAGAAAATATTTAATTTAGATATTCTCATTGAGACATTCTGGAAAAATTATGAATTTGACTTTATCATTATGAGCTTTCAATCTGAGGATTGGTTTGTTTCAGCTCTCCAAACTACATGCATTCTATTCCCTTCCAATCCGTTGATTCTTTTGTTGGTCCATGCATATATATTTTCTATTGCCGTCTTGCATGATTATTTAGTCTTTAACCTTTATTTATAGTTCTTTGACTGTATGTTTCCATAAATTATGGTCTTCAGCAAACTATTCTACGATACATTCTATATACTTCCTACGATAGGAAGTCTTCTTTGTCATTCCTATTCTGCTTACTGTATCCTACTTGATTTTTCCGTTAAGAGTGTTCCTGATGTTTAAATATAACAGCTCTTTCACTTGTTGCTGTTTGACTTTCCCTAGTCTTATTTGAAGATTTTATATATTAATGCCATCTACAAATCACAGCAAACTTATCTTTTCTCTGTGTATACCACCATATTTATACAGCACCTCTTATCCTTCCTTAATCTTGTTAATTGTCTTCTCAAATTATATGTAAATATCTAGCTCTAATAAGCAGCCTGACCTTTCTCTTGTTGTTATTTTAGTATCTTAATTGCTTTCCTTGCATCTAATCACTACCAGTTGTTTTCTAGATAATAGCTGTATGAATCTCCTGTCATACTAGTTAATTCCAATTTCTTACTGGGTATGTCGCTTCATATTCAAGTTCAAAATATGAAAGACCTTCTCTAGATCAATGAATGCAATGTGGAATTTGTTTTTTCTGTATCTTCTTCTTTGTGATGAGTCTGACAGCAAGAATAATTTCTTTTCTTCCTTTACTTCCTCTAAATCAAAATGTTCTTAATTTAAATGCTCATCTGCTTTCTTCTCCTTTTTTTTTGGTGAGTTCTTCTTATCGTAATCCCCAATGTATGGTACTAATCCCCAATGTATGGTACAAGGTATGAGACTAATTGCTTTTGAATTTTTCATGTTTTTATGCCTTTTCCTTTGTTATTTCAGGGATGAGTACATTCTCATTAAGCCAATAAGTATTTTTCATCTCACATTCATATTATGTATAAGGTTGGAAAGCTGAATCAGAATTACTTTTCCTGAATTTTTTATTAATTCAAAGGATGTATCCTTGATCTATGGTGTCTTGTTTGCCATTTACGCTTTAGTACAGTGTCAAATTCAGTCCTGCGGATGTAATGTTATTTCTCATCATTATTAACAATAGCCTCTTCTAGTACACTAGTATGGATTTATTTTCCATACCCTCCTCTTTCCATACCTTCCCTTGGTCTTCAACTTCAGTAAGAATTCTGTCATTGTCTATATGTCATTGATGTCTTCTGAAATTCTGCCTTATGTTCATTGAAATAGTCTCACTGTTCTCTAAACTGTTTCAACTTTTCCCTGAGAAGGTGTGCTGCACTTCTTTGCACAGAATCTTTACCCATTCTTCTATGGCTTTACTTATTACAGTACATTACGATCTATAACTACATTAACCTCTGTAATCTTTCCATGATCTCCCTAACTTATCTGTATTTCCTCTTTCCATCTCCTGCTTGATGTTTTCTAACTTCTGTCCTTGACATTTCCTATCTTTGTTTTGCTTACACTGATTCTCTTCCTATATTTATCATATTGACTTTTTATTGCTCAACCATGATTGCAACCCCATAGCTGCCTGGCTAATTAAGCTTGGCCATATTTAAATTCAACTGATTTTATGAATTCCCCACCTACTTTCATTCATATCCCCTGTTCTTCACATGCCTCCTTCACTATTTCCTCCAAGCATATGTAGAACAGAAGGGATTATAATGGACACCTGTCTTACTTCTCTTCCTAACATTGGGCATATATCCATGGCATACACCTGAGCAGTCTAAGAAGTCACATTTGTGTACATTGAAATGCATGAGTGATAATTGACACTCCTGTCTTAATCCTCTTCCTCATAGTGCTCATTCTGACTCTCCATCCACCACTTCCACCTGAGCAGTCTGAGACAATACAGGTTACAGATAAGTCCCCTATCCTTCCATTCTACTTCTATCTATTGTCTGCCCTGGTGGTGGCGGGATAACGTCCTCGTCTACCAATGCAGAGGTCTCAGGTTCGATTTCTGCTGAGGTAGGTTTTTCTCCATTTGGCCTTGGGTGTTTGTAATTGTTTCTATTGTATACTATATGGGAACTATCCATAACCATGAACATAAAAGGCAGGCCATAAAGTTTCTTGCGCTTTCCCTGATTAAAATAAAGAGTCCACAATTCACATAAGCCCTGGGGAAAGATATTTTTAACGAATTTTACCTCTCTTCACGCAATTTTAAATCAAGTTTAACTCCAAAACAGAGGTGAGGACCCTGCGTCAATGAAGCTTTTAGGTCATTAAGTGCGACATTATAAATAAATTCAAATTTCGCAGAAGCTTTTTCTTTTTATGTGTATTTACTTGTTTAATTCTTTCATTAAGTTATTATCTTATGATCTAATGAAGATATCTAGAATGCAAAAGAGTAAGAAAAAAACATAAAATGAAATAGTCACCCAAGACCCGGTAGAATTCGGATTTGTACATTGTGCTGCGCATCTACTGAAGTTTCTCGAATACGGCCTTATTGTGGCCTTTCAAAATAAAAATGTTCCTACACCTTGTCTAGAGAAAATTTGTTTCTTGGGCTTACAAGATATTCTTATCTCCTGGCGGGCTTTTTTCGGCTAACTTTGGGCAGCAGCGTGGTGCGAATATGAAACGGTGTCGCATTACCGAAGTCTCCGAAAGAAAATTTTACGAATGTTCACCTGCGAATGTGGCGTCATGAGCAGATGTTCAATTCTTCTGCTCAAGTTATGCCTTAAGTTTTCCCTTCAAATGACCAGCACCGTTTTTTTTATTATTCCAATTTAAAAGGGGCACGAACATATTTTTACGACGCACGAATACATAATCGGTGGTAAACGTGAGGCATTAACTTCACGAAAGCACAAAACCAAAGCCGTTTTCGCCTCAATTTTAAATAAATCTACTGTTGTAACAGTTACCGTGCATTCGAAAATGCGTATTGCCCACAAATATCACCTCAAAGGTGATCTATTTTGCTTCTTATGAAAACAATTATTGCCTAAGTGACACTATTAACTTTTTCATCATGTCCCTTTCTCAAAGATTGCATGAAAAAAGAAGTTGGCTAACGCGGGTGTAGCTGGGATGGTATTTTAGATGCGAGAAGGGTTTCCGCAGTCCAATACAGAAACGCAATATGCTTAAAATATACATGTAATTACTTACAATTCCGTACGCATACTGCCGCTGTGCATTTTGATCTCTCTGGCTTTATTTTTTTTTATTTTGACCGTACGTAAACGAAAGCGCCTTTTTGATTCCTTTCAGGTCTGTCTTTTCAAAGAGAATCTTTTGCTCGGACGGTCCTAGGGCTTCTCCGTTTCATCTTTCTAAGGGAGGGAGTGTTTCCGTTATTTTCACCTAAGGTGGTGATAGAACCTCTGGTTATTTAATACGTGCATACTGTGCAATCGCCACGTGCACATTGAATATGTAAATTATATGTTCACAGTTTACTTATTGCAGTGAACATGAATTTGCACAAAGTAGAGCCTGAGAAAATTGCATTCACATTATTATTCATGCTATCCTTCAAATGTTGCAACATTATTGGTGCTTTTACAAAGTAAGTCTATTTTATTCCCTTCATTGAGTTGTCACTAAGACTTTTGCCCTTTAAATCAGTGTAATATTTCTCTAGGGAACTCACCGAAACTGCTCTTAGATTCTCTAAAAAGTAAGATGGGATGGGGAAAAGTAAGAAGCAAGATTCAGACCTGTTAATTCAAATTTGATTGTTTCTCTTTCTCATGTTTCAAATACGTCATCTCCGAAAACGAAACACAACCCCTGTTCTATATACTTTAACATCTTTTATTTGAACTACTTTCTGTATTAATTGGTAGCCTTTAACCATAAAAATAAAAGGGCATATTTAGCTGCGAAGCATTGATTTGATGTTAAGTTTCTTGATAAAATTGAATATCCGATTACCATAAAATATTTCGCCAAGTTATAATAATTATAAGTCGCGTTTACGCCTATAACAGAAAAAGGATGATGATATCTTTGAAACATGCCTCTGGAAAGGTATTATATCGAAGGTCTTTTCCATGTTCATCATTCCCAGTGTACGAGTATGCAAATGCCTGTCTAAATTTTTTTAGGCTAAAGCTATTCTATTTGATTCTCTTCTGTATAAGGTACTATTGTTGCGTGTTTCTTAAGTAAATAGAGCACTGAAAATAATATATATCTACAACAATTACAGGGTTTAAGAAAGTAAAGTATCACATGAAACCTACTTACCTCACTCATGGCAAACCAGCATAATGGAAATGGAGTGAATGAATGCCATAAAAATGGGAGGGTCTTAAAATTTGTTGCATGAGCCAATACACTTGCGGAATATAGTATACATATTTTATTTCCTCGGATAGTTATGCCTTTGTTTTAAATAAGGGGTGTTGAAATTTTCGTCGTCACCAAACTAAACTGAAACCCCACCTTTGTGATACAATGACTATTAATAATCCGTCCGGATACTTTCCACTAAATGCGGAAATCGGTGTAATTGTTCTGCATAAATATTTTGGTCCCCAATTTCCGTTATGAAACCGCCACTTCTTAATCTTAGTTTTTGCCTGTGAAGTAGTGGCACCACAGTGTCCGCTTGGCTTGCTAGTCGTTTCCCACGCAGAGATGCCTCTCATCTTTCCTTATCCCTGTTTACTTTGAATCGGTCCATAGGCTTGCATTCCGATACACGCTGGTCTAAAGATCGGATTGGACTTGGATTTCGAGTGGGATAAAAAAGTGTCCTCTTGTTTTCTCCAAGTTTCTATTCGTCAAGCGGACGTCCAAAGCGTCCTTAAGGGGGTTCCCTTTCCATCTCGACCTTTCCCCGATTGTTTTCGGCCTTTTGTTTGCTTGATTGCCTTCTCCCTCCGGTGTTATCCGCGGCCTTCCCCTCTCTTCATTTCCTCTTTCACTTTCCCAGATTATCCTGTCGCATCTGGACTCGGCGACCCTCTCCCCTCCCTTTCCGAAGAGCCGCCCTCCGAACCATCTCCTCTTACGCATTCTGTGCCTCTCCCGACCGAGCTCCTCCACCCTCTCTCTCCCACTCTCTCAGCCAGTGCCATCTTCCCTTCGTTCCCCTCACCCCCTCCCTCTGCCCCTTCTTTCAAGTTCCGATCTCGGCCAGTGCAGTATCATTTTTGACCTCCTCTCTGCTCTTTCCTTTCTCGCACCTGCCTTTCTGTTTACATTGCTCCTCTCTGGTGGTCTTCTCCCGTCTCTATCTTCCTCCTCGCCCTTTAGTGGTCCTTAAAAGTCAGGGCTCGCTTCTCGTAGCCCTCCAAGAAGCTTTTTCCTCGGATCGGTCCGAGTGGATGGATGGTTGGAAATTTAGTCTGAAATTATTGTCCTACCCTTTCTTTTTCTTTTGTTTTGGGGTCTTAATCGCCAATCCCTTTTTCTCGCCGCATAAGAGGCTAAATTTTGTGTGCATTCCCAAGCAGTACAGCAAGGTGTATTACCGGAGACCAAATCGCGCGAATGAAGTTTCCTGTCTTCCCAAAAATTTAAGCCTTGAGATGATTTGTGTACTTTTCAGTTGCGATTCAGTTTCTGCAAGCGCAACGCATCTGAGCGGATCGCGCTACAGAGGTGTTGATGCCTCATATAAAAATGGTTTGAGGATTCTTGAGGTCATTTATAGAGTATTGTTCATTCCACAACTTATTAGGATCGGTGATCAGTCTCCGGATCTCAAGAAAATCTTGCTCAATAGACTACAGCGCCTGGGTTTTAGATTGCATCTTTATTCCCTCCCTTTTTACCCATCTATTCTCAGGATGTAATAAAGGGCAATCCACCCAAAGGTCGGTTTGATTCTCTCTTTTTGTTTCTCCTCAGGAGACTATTTTTTACCCCTAGCACGTGTGTATTTTTTTTGCAAAATATTTGTTACTGTCACTCCAATACCACCGTTAGATAAAAATATTGTATTTCTTTTGAAACGCTTTCCGAAAATATGAAAAACCAAGTATGATTCTGGAATAAAGCGAGAATATTAAAAACCAACTTCTGCTTTGATAACTTTACTTCTAATTTCAATAATTTTACAGAATCTGTCATTTCCCAACAAAACTTCCTCGAAATGCTTGCTTAGAACTTACCTTTTGAGTCACAGGAAATACGAGTAAGAAGCTTTATTATTGATGAAACAGAACATTTCATTTCTTGCTCTTTGACAGAAAATAGAAATGTACATACTATATCTACATATAATATTAAAAAATATATATATATAAATATATATATATATATATATGCTAACAAATATGTATATATACATACATACGTATATATATATATATATTTTTTTTTTACCTGCGGGTCGCGGTGGTCTAGTGGGTAGAGCGTTGGACTACTGACCGAAGGGTTGATTTTTCGAGTACCAGGTCTTCCTGGGAAACCATAACCGGCACAGGGAAAGGAACTGGCCCCCCTACCCTGATGTGTGAATATTCACACGCCGTCGGGCTTGGTACATGGGTGAGCTCTACCATCACCTACTAAACCGACCTTCCGGTTGATTACTGTGTTTATGGTTTTTTTATATATTACCTAGTATTTAATATTTTGTTTTGGGACCCCTAAGGTGTCTCCCACGTAAATCATCTAATGCATAGGAAGATGATTACCCATTCTTAGCTTCCTCTCTCTGTTATTTATCTGTATGGTTCCCACCCCCCTTTAAGAATGGTCCATATAAGTAAAATAAATTAAATAAGTAAACGTATAAAATATATGTAACGCAACAGTTTTCATTATTCCTTTGTTGTAAGATTGTTTCCCGTCCCCATCCGCCTCTCTTGCAGCCTTTCACGAACATAGAAATGCAATAACACACTAACCCAGAAAAATGCTCCTTGTTCGCAGCAGGCACAGTATTTCACATTTGGATAATTTCGAAATTTTGCAGGAGGGACAAAAACCAGCAAAAAGCTGTCAGATTCAGGGCGCGAGGCGTAATGTTAAAACGCAACACGTAATGCGTATTCCTCTCTCTCTCTCCCTTTCATTCTCTTTCTCCCCCCCTCTGCTCCTTGCTCACTCAATCTCACTGCTGCTTTCTCTCCTGAAGCCTTCTCCCCCCCTCCGCCTCCACCGCTCACCCCTTCCCCACTCTCACCCGACTGTCACCTCCCCTCCCTCCTATACTCCGCACCGTGTTCCTTCATCCTTTCCGAAATTAGAATCTGCCAAGTGCAGAAAAGATAGAGAGAGGGAGAGAAGGGGGAGGGAGAAAGAGAGAGAGAGAGAAGGGGGAGGGAGAAAGAGAGAGAGAGAGAGAGAGAGAGAAGGGGGAGGGAGAAAGAGAGAGAGAGAGAGAGAGGAAGACAAGGGAGTGAGGGAGGTGGGACCGGTTTCAGTTAAAAGTTGAAATTCAAACTTAAAAGTCACGCAGTCGACTGAATGAGAGTGGGTACAATTGTTTCTTACATTTAACCTGCAATTCGATTGCCTGGTCCAAAACAGGGAATTAACCTTTGCTTTCCTTAAAGAAGATCTCGTGTTGCTCTTATCGGACGAATTACGTGTATTTATGAAAAATACAGCTCTCCAATGGGAACGGATATCAAGAGCATGACTTTCATATTAACTATGGCTCTATAAATTTTTATCTGAACTATTGATGAAAAATATCGTTTATAACTAATCTGACTCTACACTTTGTTGGTAATTATAAATGAAATATCTGTACTCAGTTGCTATGTCTGAAAACCCATTGATTCAAACGGATCCATCAATACCTTTCCTAACGCAGTGGATTGTTTTGAGGTATTTCAAAAATACATGGGTATTTTTCCTATTTTTTTCGTCCTATAAGATACTTGGGTTTGGGGAAACAATATATATATATATATGTATATATAAGAAATATTTATTTAACTCATGCAACATTTAATATTTTCACCAAGATTGAAAGAACATTGGTGTGCAGCAAATTTTGCAACGAGGGTATCAATTTTATCCATACAATTTGGCTTAAAATCAACATTTGCTATGGCAATAAATCAATCAATAATATGTCCAATGATATTCAAAAACGTCCATGCTACTGATTTTTCTTCGGAAGGGAATGTTTAAAATATGTCGGTTTTTGTCTTCCTGTAACCCTCATCATATTGAGTTACCCTGTACAAAGAGCAGATGTTTTGAAAAGGATGGTTTTTTCTGTAATAATTTTAGGAAAATTTTCTTTGGAAAAACTATAGATTTTAGTTGTTTCGGACTCGTCTCAACTATTTTTCCAATGATGCCTATCTTTCTGCGCATGTCATGGCATTTTTCCAGTAGGATAGCTCAAAAACAGATCATCTAAGAATATACCCAAAATGGTCAATCGGAAGGTTTTTTGACAGATGAGATTGGAGCACGCCTAATACTATGTCAAACGCAGTGTGAGATTAACATATCGTTGAAGGGCTATTTCTTACTCAGTGCCACATGTAGTTTTTCAGAAAGTACAGCAGCGTACCCAAACGGCTGCCAAGCCCACAATATATCAGAATAAGTAATAAAGCTTTGCATTAAAGAAATCTTCTAGGAACAGAAGAATTTAAATTTTTGCCAAAATGAATCCACTGGAATTGAATCTTTCTTGGAGAGACGTAAACGAAATTTAACTGCTTTATTTTTCTCCTTAGAATACCATAATTTGGGAAAAAATCAGTACCAAAATACGTTATAAATTATCCTTGGAACTAATGGAAGTTTATTGATTCTTTCGAAATGTTTACGAGTATTCCCCTTATCAGGTTTCATATGGAGCTTTTTTTACAACGAATATTATGAGTCATAGGTATTCATGTAGATGAACATATGAAAAAAATTATGAAAATGATAGAGGCGAAAGATGAATGCGAGGACACAGGCAATGTGAACGAACTTAGTAAAAGGGAATGAGTCCCTTGTGATGACGTTTTTAGTTTTGGTTCCCTTTTTTTACTGGTCTACCCCAAAAGGACCACCGCGTGGAGGGTATGCACCTGCAAAGATTTGTCTTTCAAACGAGAAGATAAGCGCAGATTGAAGAATTTTGATAAGGGATTGTTGCACGGAAAGGCAAAAAAGCGAAGAAAGGATTTACACAGTATGGAAAGAAAGAGGTTTGTTGTGAGAAATACGAGGAAGGTAGCAGTAGTGGATGTAGGTGATAATGAGAGCCAGTGGTGTTGAAGAGAGTGGTTGAGGGGGAAATTTTGGGTAAATAAGGTAACTGGAGGAAATGAACATGTATTTGGGCCTTGTGATGGAGGTGGAATGAAAGTGAAAAATAATTTACCTTATTGTTGGTTGTTACATTGTTTATGCGGTGCTTAGGAGGGGGTTGTGGTGTTTAATGTCGTGCGACTTAGAAATTAGCAGTGCTTAGTTCCTGGGTCCATTACAATTACCCTGATCGGTGGGCTATTACGCCCTCAAAGCTCCATAATAAGGCATATTTTAAGATTTTTTTAAGTGATCTACCGGTTAAGGTAGGTTTTTGGATGGACACAACTATCAAATAAACATTTTGTAACTCCAAACAAAACCCAATCCAGCAACCTAATCTACATCAGGTCCCTCTTCATCTCTGTGTACTTCCTTCCTCCCTTCATCCCGTCCAACATCCCTATCCTGTTCCTGCCCTTTCCTCGCTTGCCCAACATTCTCCCCTCTATTACCGTCTTCAACATCTTACCACCGCTCAATACGCCTTTCATCCATTTTTCCTGCCTCCATAGGATTTCTCTCAACAAACCCCTCTCCTCACCCACCATATCTATTACTTCCTCATTTGTTTTCCTTTCGGTCCATTTCACCTTCTCCATTCTTCTCCACACCCACATTTCAAAAGCCTCCAGTCTGCGTCTATCCTCCTGCTTCAGTGACCACGTTTCCGTGCCATTCAAGACTATGCCCCATACCAAAGTTTTTACGTGTCTTTTCTTAAGCTCCCTACTCAACGTCCCCGTCACCAACTCCCTCCTCTTTGAGAAAGCCTCCTTGCCTAGCGCAATTCTTCTCCTTACGTCCCTACCACTTTGACCGTATTGGTCCAAAACACTTCCGAGATATGTAAACTGCTCTACCTCCTCTATTTTTCCCCGCCTATTTTAATATTTAGCTTACTTAGCCTTTTTCTTTTCTTTATTGTACCCGTTCGTGAAATAAAGACACAAAAGTAAATATTAACAAACATAAAAAATTTTATTTGAAAGAGGATACTTTAAACTACTTCTCAACATAATCTCCAAGCAAATTAAGGCATTTGTCATAACGTGTGACAAGTGTCTGTATTCCTGCTGCATAGTCCTTCGCCGCCAGCTCATTGAGGTACAGGGTCACTCCTTCTTTAAGTTCTTCATCGCTGTCAAATCTTTTTCCTGCCAAAAAGTCTTTAAGCTTTGTAAAGAGATGAAAATCTGAAGGGGCCAAGTCCGGGCTATACGGTGGATGGTCGAAAGTTTCCCATTTGAATTGCTGCAAAAGTTTTTATGTTATCCCAGCTGCATGAGGCCTGGCATTGTCATGAACGAGAATGACACCAGTAGACAATAGACCTCGCAAATTTTTGCATAATGCAGATGGTGTTTAACAATTTCATGAACAATTGTTCGAGAAACATTGGGAAAATGCTCACAGATGTCATCAATTGTGACGCGCCGATCGTTCCTCACGAATTCGTCAACTGAGCTCACCAGTTGGTCTGTAATGACAGACGGTCTCCCCGAACGCTCATCGTCGTGTGTGTTCCCCCTCCCCATGTTGAAGTTGCGACACCACCGCCGAACAGACGACTCGTCCATTACATTGTCTCCATACACCCCCTTTAATTGGCGATGAATATCACATGGGCGAACGTTTCTTGCATTGAGGAATTTAATCACTGCCCTCACTTCACAACTGGCGGCGTTCTCAATTTTTTTAAACATTGTAAACAATCACAGAAACAACACAGGCAATGCTAGCGTCACGCAACTTGGCTCAGAGAAGGCAGACAAGCCACTGAAGCTATCTGACCTCGTCCAGCGGCTACTCGCGTCGTCAGCACTTCATGCGGCACGAACGGGTACTACTTTCCGGATGACCCTCGTATTTGTAGTTTAGGAAAACCTAAGAATGCTATTTTTAATCGTTGAATATTATAAATGCATGTTTTCGCCCCCATTGGTACGTATTCTGGAAATGAGGCAAAAATGTCTTCATCCACAATGGAATTATTTTTATGGCCTTCCCATATGGACTGACATATAAAAAGATTAGGCCATATGTTCCTCTATCATATGCATTTTAAACAATACTGCTTATCTGGAGTTCATTGGATCCATGACAAATTAGAGAGGTTCCATCCCCCTCCTATTTAGGTGAACGTTTAGATATCGATCGCAGTGCTACTTTAGATACATGAAATTGAGTTCATATTTAAATTTCGCATGAGGTTTCATTTTTGCGGACCAAAAGTTTGATTTGAATCAAAATCACACGTACGAGGTGACGGTTGCGGGTCACATACGAGGTGACGAAATAACGTGGGTTAATGATTCTTGATCAATTTTTTCGCTAATGGTTTTATTTGGGTTAATTTGTGAGGCAAAAGCGAAGAAGTAAGCGTTGCATTGATGCCTATTGCATTGTTCACTCCATTTTTCAACTGGCGAGAATTTCGAAAATTCTCCAACGCTCTCTTTGGAGCAAAAAAATACATCACCAAGCAGCAAAATCTAGGTGTGCGCAATAAAAATGTGTGGAAACACTAAATGTGCTTTCTGTATGCTTTCATAGTGAACATTTCTAGTCGTCCACTTTTCTCGTTAAACTTTACGCCACGAGCGTTTATCTTTAGCACCGTCACATTTCCTGTGACTGCCAGTCCCACGGTATGATCAGAAACAGCCAGGGTTACTGTGAATGTGTTTGATGAATCAAATAAGAAGCTGGTGCTCGTATAATACGTTGTATGGGAGTTCTTCTGCGGTGGGGATAACTCGACTAAAATTTCAGAAGAGTGCTTCCTTAACTTGGAAATCATACGTTGTTGAGATATAGACCGAAGTTGAATACCCGTGTACTCGTAAATGCAATTTTCGAAAAATTAGGTTTTCAGTGATTTTTTGCAGGGATTATTTTATTCATCATTACTAAAGTGATCATTTTCAATGAGACTGCTTCTTCAGCTGTCTTGTCTCGACGTCATTCCATCATCTTGAGCAAAGATATACTCGTATCGGTGGTCCACCGCCATCTTCTTAATGGACTGAATGATTAATGACAAAGGCTAGTTGAGGCGCGTGACAATGCGATCCTTTAATCAATCTGGGGCGATCGTCGTAACTGTTTTTCCGTTCGGCGCCACCTGTCCCCGCCGAAACCTCAGGGAAGGGAGGGAATTCCCCCTTCCTCCCTCTGTGACCCGCGGGGCGAATTAATTCGGGTTCGACTCCCTTGCCTCCGGCTTTGGGGAAACTATAGAGTGGTGGGGATGGGGGAAGTAGGATGTGGGTTCGCGCGGGAACGGGACGAAACGGGGAGGGAGCGAGTGGGGGATGGAGAGGGGCCAACAGGGTTGGTTCGAGAGGGTTGCATGCGGATGCGGTGGGGTGAGGAGCGAATGAGTGTATGGGAGGGGACGGGAATTGGTGCGCGGGGTGTGGAGGGAGTGCCGGCGGCGGCTGCGTGGGGAGTCCCGCCACGCCTCCCCTCTCCTCCGCTTCCTTCGCCACGACCTCCCCTCCGCCGCTTCCCATCTCAGCCAGTCGCGTAGGTTCGGGAGTAGCGAAAGGGTCAAACGAAATAATCTCTCTTCGCGGCGAAGTTGATTCCGAGAGATCGGCGATATTTCATCCCGAGTTTCTCCGGTGATTCCGTTCGAGGAGAATAATTTTTGTTGTATTTGTCTCTTCCCTCTCAATCCGGGTGATTGATTCCTCGTCTGTCTTTCTTGTTTTGTTTTAGCCCTCGCCAATTTTAGCCCGTGTCAGTCACAATTCGGAGGGGTCATTATACGTGTTTTGTGCGTACGAGGGGGAGGGATCGTCTTCATTTTGAGTGTACCCCCGAACCATTCTTCCCCCCTTCTTAGTTCGCGTGCATTCCGTCGCCAACGTTAAGCATTTCCTCAAATCCCCGCCCTGTTAAGTGTTTCGTGATTTAGTTTCTTTTTCTCCTTTTTCTCCCTTCTTCGTTGCCGGAGTGGGGAGGGAGGAGGGTACGTATCGTCATTTCTTTTTTATTTTCTTTAGGGGAGATCCAAATCGCTTCTCGTTGGACGTCGTGGAAACGTGTCTCGTGGTTGTCAAGAAAATTGGAGATACGGAGAGTTACCCTCTCGAAGAGAGCTAACCAAGGAGTGAGTGGTTGTGGAGAAAGAGGATATCCTTAAGATAAAAAAAAAGTTACATGAGAGAGGGGAGATAGGTTTAAAGGAGTGAAGGATCATGTTAACAATATTATTTTTTTAATTTTTGCCACGGATCGAGTCTTTAGTTTAGAGAAAAAATCATTACGGGGAGTTTTTTTATATTTTTGTTTCGTCCGCCCGTATCCGGGATCGAAGAGGAAGTTTTTGCGGACTGTTTTCAGTGCAAGGAAAAAGGAGTTCTTCCTTGTGACATTCACCCTCCAACCCCGCTACGCTTTTTATCTCTCATCTAGTGCTTCTACCTCAGCCTTGGATTTTTAACCCATGGAAAGGTGAAGTGTTCGTCGTTTTTCTTTTCCTATTAAGTTACTACTTTCTGAAAATTGAAACTCACATCTTCTCCGTATCTCTTCTTCCACTTATCTCTTTAGAGATTAACAGAAGGAGAAAGTAACGCTAATTAACCCGATAAATTCTGGAACAAGATTTTTTAAGAGCTGCCGGTTAATATTAGTAGTTGAACGGAGAGTTTTAATACGAATGTACAATATCAACTTTTATTCGAGAAGAAAGAATGTGGAGGGAGGGAGAGAGAGAGAGAGAGGAAGTTTGAACGGTGTTTCAATTTTAAGCATTTGATTTTCAAAGTGTACGTCTTTATAAAGCCGTCGAATAATGAGCTGCGATATCAGTAAAGGAATAAAGATTCCCTCTCAGGAGTTTAACCAATGTACGTGTTTTATCATTACGACCGTTACTGTCTGCTTCTCCCACTCGCCCTCTTGATTCACGAATAAAAGGGTGAGAGATGTAAAGTGGAGAGGCGGGAGGGGAAAAATAAAACTTAAGGGAAAGAGGTGTGCATGTATGTGTGTATGTATTGGAAAAATGCAAGGCACCAGTCGCTAGCCTAGGCCAACCAAAACTACTTCTCCAATAAAAACATTAATGGAAGGACTTATATAACTCACTTTCAAGAAAAGGAGTTTGAAGTGTTTTTGGCACGGGGCATAGCTAATATATGGGTTAATTTTCAATTTAACGAAGTAATAGTCTCCATCATGCTTTTATTTACCACGAGGTTATATCGACCGTGAATTCTACGTATCTGATGAATGATTTTGACTTGTGTTTGCCTAATAATGTATAGTCCAACTTTAATGATCTTTACTGCATTTTACTTAGCAGTGGATGATTTTTTTAGAAATGATCCAAAAGCTTTTACTCATAATTTACATTTACCCTTTACAGTCTATACGCCCTAAAATTATCTCGCATCCTGAATAATTAAAATGATTTCCCTACGGGCGCTTTTAATTGAAAATGTGCATTTTAGTTAATTTATTGATGTGGCAAATTACTCGATGTTGTATATTTCCTTATTGAGAATTTTTCAAACTGCATTACTTTTTTAATATAATGCGTCTCATGCTAATATGACTTCCGTTACCGTTCTCTTTGCCGGTGTTAATTATACGAATTAAGCAAGCTTCCGTTTTGCTGGGAAAGGTAGATGGACCAAATTACGGTATTGCATCAAGCGGAAATTATTCTATTATTATTATACTATAGGAAAATCTCAGCATATGAATTTCATATTACAAAAAAGAGGGAAGTGAAGTTTGAAATCAATCGTAAATAGCTGAGTGAACACTTAATACGGATGGGAAATGGTGGCTATTCGTCCAGATACCATTTTTTGCGAGTCCACCTCAGGGTTTCACCTCACAATTCCATCATCGTGTCCACTTTGCTGGAACAGGGAATGGTTAAAATAATTAAGTTACAAAATCTGATAAAGAACACCTTCGAATTCATTGACCTTATTACGAAATTCTGTCACTGCCATTCATTAAATGGAAGGAGCTTAGTTATGGAATACATTGCTCGCTTTATTTTTAAAAGCTGGCCTCACCTAAGCTGGAAAAGATTTGTCTTTTCAGCAGATATATGATGAACGTCGTGTAGTAAATTTTTAAACAAAAGTTATCTGCATTATTTTCATAGCCAATCAAAAGTTTACAGTTTCCAAAAATTAAAATTATTTTCTCACAAACTTTAACGAGGGAGGTAAATCAATTTATCGGGTACGCCACTTAATTCACTTCATCTCTTGTCTTCTTTAACACACATTTTATTTTTCGATTTTTCCCGCGGCTCCCCCCCCCCATTAGTTATTCTTCCATAGACATTCATGTTTGTGGTTCTAGTTTTTAACTCAGTCACTGAAACCGATCATGTCCTACATTATTCTAACAATAAATTCTGACGGTATGCTTCGAATGAGGCAGATATTAAACAAAAATATTCTTGTTTGCACTTTTGTTAGTGATTGGAAATTTTGCTTTAAACATGTTGTATGAAAGTAAAGAGAAATTCTATTTGCAACTTGGTGGGGCTTATCTTGGCCATATTGACGGAAAAATCGTGTTGAAGTAGAATCTCCATTAACAGGAAAATCAACTAAATGTAATCGGATACTCACCTTTTTGTCTAACAGTAACAATCTCCAGACACTTTTTACCACCAATTGACTACTGAAATACAGCCGAAAAGATAGTACAGAAGGAAACCATAGAAGCTTTAAAAATTGATTTTAACTCAATGGAACCATATTCCGTTTAAAAAAATTATATTAAATTAGGTAAAGATAATCAGCTTAAGTTATTTAAAAAATCCGGAATTGATTAGAAATATCATTTTTTACTCTGTTGTGGTAATCGATACCTGTGTATAGTGTGATAATAAAAATGTAACAATTGTTGGTAAAGAAAACGACACCACTGGATGAAAAACGTTACTGTTTATATTTAGATATAATTCCGAAAAACTGACTCCCGCGTCCTGAATAGAAGTAAAATATAGACATGGTCTACGTTAGAAGTACCAAAAATGAACAAATAGAACAAAATACTTTAGTTGTATGCTCCATTTCTATTCTTGTTTCCTGTATGAGGTACGGACTGTTAAACACTGAATCATTATGAATCATTTATAGGAGCACGTAGCATTGGCTTGTTTGATCATCACAATTCCTATGTGAACTATATAGCCAATATAGCTACTAACATTAATTATTATATTTATTGATTTTATGCCCATAATACTTATAATCTTTATTTTTGGTTCTTGATGTTTGTATTTACTTGCACTGAAAATTATTTTAGTGATGGATTGGAAAGTTGGAATTGACTTAATCGATTATCTAACCATTGCTAAAGCATATTAAAGATATACTATGAGATGTTTTGTACTCTAACATTGCGAATCGAAAAATGATAAAAAAACATTTCAAAGGTACGTGTAATTTCACTTTAGATATTTACAGAATAATTGTCACTCATGCTAGAAACACACACTTAAGTAACCCCGTCCTAGTCTGGCAAAAGGGCGACGCTTATTTTATTTTCTAAAATACCGCAATTGGAGTAAATACTTGGTGGATTTCAGAATATTTCCTCAAAATGGTGTGAATCTCTCAGTATTTGTTCTTTCTAGTGGCTCAATTACCATTTTGTGTCGATATTGCTCTAGATTTGGAGAGAGCAATATAGGGAGGTCCTTTATTTTTAACAGATTGCACTCCTCTGTCTCATGTTATCGTTAGTCATATTTCGGTAAAAGAGAGGTGAACGTATTACCTAAAAATAAATGTAAAATTCTAATCATTTGCGTTACTCAAAATTCGCCATGAGTAGCATAATTGGATTCTTTTAAGTTTAGAAAATTGAAATTTTGAGGCATTTTCGTAATTAAATGTAACGACTGAAAGTTCCAAGAGGCTGAATTTTGGAGGTATTGGTTGGCTTATCATTTCTTGGGGGATCAACGTCTTTTACCCCGTAACGAGGGATCTGGAAAGAATTGAATGTTTTTTTACAAATGGGATTTAATTTCAATATCTGAAATCCATTGTAATTATAACTAATGAGTTAAGATTCTTGTGGATATAGATTTAATTAAGTGTAAGGGCAATGTTATCTAAATTTCATTACTTCTATTTAACTTTAATTTCTTCCCTCAGTGAATTGAAAAGCACCTACTAACGTATTATTGTGTCTCAGTATTTTTTCTCTAAATTCAGCCATAAATTTGAGAGACATTGTGCTTTACTTCTCCAGCACTTTCCCTACTCTTAACAGCAATTAACTCCCTAATGGGATATAGCAGGGATAGTTACGTGAACATACCACAGATATCGTAAAGTCAATTTGATATTACTAATAGAGAAAAAATGCTCAATGATGTGATTTAAAAGTTTCGGAATTCATGGGATCAAATGGAAATTATTTCATTTACGTGTAATTTTATTTTACAACTTAATTTATTCGTAAAACCTTCCTACTTTTATTTCACCATTAAGGATTTTCGAAAGATGCAATAGTTTAAAAGTACTCGTATAATCTCTAATCGGCATTTGTAAACGCTTGCCTATTAAGTATCTGAAAACTTTTCGAACGGTTTGATATTAGTGTAAAGGTTGAATTTTTAAAGATTTTGTAGAAAATGCCCTATTATTCTGGTTTAAAAATTGTGGAAACGGTTAAAAAAATATTATTTAGTTTAGTAAATTACATGTGTATATTTTTCAGCCATGGACAATCATTGTTGACTGCGAGAGGTGAATTCAGCAGAGGAGGAGTTGGGTTGGTAAGTTAGCGTTATAGAGGGGCAATATTCGCCATCACGTGTGTAAGGAGTTTGGAAAGGCGCCACGGGACGAATCAGGAGTATGTTCTGTTGTTACACTAAACAACTTGGTTGCTGGAATATGTGCGACACAGAGGAAACTAATTTTGCGGGATGCTCTCTGTTCGTTTTCTGCGGATGTTTTCTTTTTAATTCCTCCCACACCATGACTGAGAGGAAGCGGGGTTGGCTACCTTGTCGTGCGGAAGATAGAGCACGGAGCAGTGAATATTCAGGGAGGGGATTAGGTTATTTTTTACAAAGAGGTTATTTTTTAATTTCTCGCGGGATCAGGATTCGCGATGGGTCTGTGGGGTGGCGATTTGGATGGGTGTGGGTGTGAGGTGGAGGAAGAATCGCGTGTGTGTGCGACTGCTCCAGGTTGGATGATTTTTGACGGATGGTTGTTTTTGAATTTACTCCCTGTCTCTTGAGAGATGATAATACTTCCTTTTCTTGCCTCCGAAATGATATTTTTCCTGACAGTAGGTCCATTGGTCATCTTTTCCCTTCATTATGCATTATTCACTAAGAGACATTCAATACGTTGGTATGTTGTCAGCATGACGTGTGAAATACATTTTGCATGGAGATTATGAGATGAATTTACTAGTTTGCAGTCAACTCCCTTTCCTTCTTCTCTCTGTGAAAACAATAGTTTCTATATAATGAAAAAGAGAACGTAAATAGTTGCTATTGATGATGATCTATTTAGAAAGTATATATTATTATTATTATGTTTATTGGTATTCTATCATTTAAGGTAGATTTCTGGTCAGCACGAACTGATCGGCGATGCAACGATAAGTTTCTTTACTTCACGTGACAAAACAACATATATTTATTTGTTTACATCAACAGTTGGGTTAAAAAAAATAAAACTGGTATCCGGGCAATCTGAAAAAGAATTTCGTCGAATGTACGTATATGGCAACTGAGAACACCAGGTTTCTATTTAATCCGTCCACTATTCTGCCTCGTGTTTACCCATCTGTAGTGAGAGCGTTTGAATTTGTCTCACGATGGCTGAGGCGATCTAGCTCTGGCAAATATCAAATTAAGCCATTAGGCTTTAGGTCTGCTTGTTCGCGGCTTGATTTGAATCCGTGATCTTATCAGATTAGCAGCAGCAATTAGTAGTTTCTACAGTTAAGACCATTTAGCGACCTAAACAAGTTTCAATGAAGACGATTATTTCGCTGCTTAGCATCGCCAATTGAGTCAAATTTGAACCCGTGGATTTAGAATCATCGCTTATTACCTTGCAAGTCATAGAAACTAGGTCACTCATTCGTCGTATCTTAGATCAAGTTTTAGGTATTCATATGGATTACTTTCATATTAAAATGTATCGTATGCGTATATTCTAGTGGTGAGCTCTATCCAAACTCTTACTTGCATTTTGTTTTAAACGGCGTTAATATTTTAATGTATTTCTTATTATTTCTTATTAACTTATCGTAAATCATATGCACTTATATGCAATGCTAAGCATAGCATTGATGTTTATTGGCATTTCGTAATTATCAGTGCTATGCAGGTGACCTGTTTTTTTAACAATTAAAGGCAAAAGTTACATAATAAGATCAATTCCATGTATCACATTCATTATTATTACTTCGAACCATTGTTTTTTAATCTTTTACAATATATTAATAGGTGGGTTTGGGATAATAGACACTTGGGCTAAATTCACCATCTTATAAAATTTAAACATATGACCCTAAGTACCATGTGAATAGGGAAAGCTGAATGTATTGAAAGATTGATTTATGGAACGAAGAGCATTTGGGCAGTTTTTTCTGATTGATTACCTTCAAAGTGAAATACCTTTCATTAAATACGACAGTAATTATTGTACAGACAAAATTAGTGCGAAATACATTTAAATGATGAAATAAATATATTCGAAGTTAATTGTTAAAGTTAGACAATGCTTTGAAACTACCGAGGTGAAAAAATGTTTCATATTTTTGGATTTTGAGCGTAGTACTTTGGAATGGTTTAAATGTATTGACGCGCCGTGGATTATTTCCTAGTCCTTTCGAGTATTCACAGCTATCCTCTATGATTGCAAAGAATTATCGCGGATTAATTATCAGTTTCAACCGAAAATATGATGAGTGAAATTAAATTCACATACTGTTATCAATTGAATGAAAATACATGAACGGAGGGCATATCTACGAAAAGCCGAATGTTTTGAATGAGAATACGAGGAAACTTTAGAAAAGGAAATTTTTTGTAAATCATCAACATTCTAATGATGTTATCAAAAATGTTGATTTGGTAAATTTGAAATGATATTTCATGTTTTTCATTCCGCGCTTAATTACTTCAATTATTTTGGACTTATGCAATATTTTTGCAGAGAAGGCTGTATTGAAAAATACGCGTAATGGTGGAAAAGTTGTTGGAACGAATTTTTTTACTTGCGTAATTTTCCTTACTGGAGCCAGAGGAGGAAAATAACGAGATTTTAATTTCATACTGAAATTTATAACTGCTCGGAAATAATTACGTTTTGTTTCTATAGACCAATTAGTGAAAATATATACTAAACATTGTGTTCACTCCTTTGGAAATAAGCTGCAATCGGCATGGTTAGTATTTCGATCTAAACCTCTATGATGAATCTCCTGTTCTATAATTCCATGCAATAACATGTACTTGTTTCTCTGCAAGCCATACGAGGGTATGTAGCAGGAAGTATTTGCCCAATAGCCATTAAAGTAATTTGTCAGTGGTAATTAACACCATCCGCGAAGTTCTAGTTGTACGTTATTTTTCCCTATGTTGTCCACAAATCACGTGAGGAAAATTGGTTATAAATAGACATATTGAAAACCATAAGCTACGTAATGAAGTTAATTTTTCACCTTTTTCATTGTGACACTATTCTCTGAATTTCTTTCTGAAACTGTAAATATAGCCAATAAACATATGTAATAAATATATTTTTCACCTTGGAAAAATGAATGATTGCTTACTCGTTATATACCTGGCTCGGTATTACTTTGATTATTACTCTCGGTACCTATTTTAGTACCTGTCTTCTGTATGACAGTAGATATTTCTATGGGACTCGAGAAATGTTGCCAGCAACAAGTTCGGCGGTGAAAACTTTTTCTTGTGTCCGAGAAGGTAAACTTAAAGCAAAGATAAACTCTTTTTTGAGGAATTAGGTAGACAAATGTTTCCAGGAAAATCGTTTGTCACAACAGCACTTTGGTTTTACTTTTTCCGCCAAAGTATCTTTTCGATATCAAAAAAGGTGCTCAATCCCCTATCAGGAACGAGATGGAGCAATTACCTTTCTGCACAACTCACCGCCATAGATTCATACTCATGAGCAAGCCCATGGTGACCTTAGCTCTTCACAGCTTCGACGAAACTGTTAAATGCACCACCTTGGCACTTAAATATAGTTAAGTCAATGGCTTTTCATTTGTATTTTATCGATAAATTGTCACCATACTTTCTAAAGATTTTCATCTGATGTCGATTTCAAGTTAAAAGCCATATTTGTATTTCAGTACCAGAGGAAAATATTTTGGAAGGACGGACGAAATTCTATTGACTTCCAACTGGATTTTCCACGACCAAAAATAACAGTGTATCCTTAAACGCTATTTGATGCAGTCATATGCATAGCATAACAATTTTATTGGAACTTCGTCCACTGTATTATACTCGTATGACCGGATAGTTTGGATTCTGTTATATCATTTTTCTGTTGGATAGTATGGCGTAATGTTGTAAAGTGATCGGAGATTGATGTGTTAAATTCCTGTCTGGGAAAACATTAATAGCTTTAGTGCTGTTCATGTCGTAGTAATGTGAAAATGGAAGGATGTAAAAATTACCCATGTGCGATTGCGAATTTACGACGAATGTTTCAAAATTGGAAATAAATATTCGGTGCTACAAAACATCGAGACTGGTCGGCTCAATAACTTCATGATGACAAACATACAATCGTCAACAATGAACGCATTGGTTATTAACAGTAAACTGAAATGGTAAACTTGCTAGCCTGTGGCTATGATTTCATAAATTAATTATCGTACTTTTTTGTGTTGTTCCGCGATGTGCAATTATGAGAATTGAAAAATATCTTGGATGCAGTTTCAGAGCTCCTTTATCTTGCATTGAATGACCACGAAAAAGTTCGATTTTCTGCTGGGACGTAAAATATGACGGTAAACAAGGCATAATTTATAAATGGGTTGATATAACATTGCTTGGTTTCTATCCATCATTATTGATGAACGTATAACCGGACTAATTGCTACTTCGGTGATTGAGAAACCCGTTACGAGTTAGCGAGGCTATTAATTAAGGAATTATTTTGTGATTTAGTGCCGCAAACCGTCGAAATGTTATGGCAGCGCTGTCCAATAGTCGTCTAAAAATTAAACGCTAAGCTTGCGCTTCTGCAAAACGCCTAATGAAATAACTTCCGACACCGAAAGCGACATTTCTCTAATGTAGATGTCCCATTACGAGATAGATTTAACTCGCACTTTCATTTACAGAGCTACTGTCGTCATAAAAAAAACTTGCCAATGTTCCGTTTGGCTGCTTTTGGAATGGGCACCGAATGGGAAGGAACGCCTCAAACATATTACTCATGAAAATTGAATGATAAATAAACTTATCGGTATTCCCTCATGCGAATGAACAAATTTAACCTTTTTGGAATGCTCAAATAAAAGTAAACCACAGTACTTTTATCCATTAGTGATGAAATTACGAGAGCTAAAATATTCAATTCCACTTCAATCAAGTTTTTGGTACACGCCATACATGGCAAATTAGGATAATACCCGTGTTTTCGTTACTTTTGTTCATGAGGCCTCGTTTCAACTTACGGCACCTGATACCTTCGAACAACGTTTTTTGCGATGGTCTAGTTTGTTCAGACAATGTGTTATGTATCCATCACTAATATAAAGTTTGTTTATAATTAAAACCTATTTAATTTCCCACTATATTTTGCTCACGATTTGAGGCTTAACTTAATATTTATTGGTCACGCATGCAAAATAAGTTGAGTTTCGCTGTTGATAACAGTGTTATAAAAAGCTATTGTTTGGGACATCAATCATTATTATCAGATTTTAATGGGAATGTACGAATGCACATCGGTGGATGAAAGGTAGAGACTAAAACGTAAAATGGATAAGCTCTTAGCCGTATACTTTCATCACACTTATGCAATATAGAATAGTATGCAAGGAGGTGACCCATTTAGTTTCGGCGGTGGGTGGCCTCTACTCAGGTTTACAATTCACCCTCTTCTCTTATAGGTTTAAGATACATTGAATTTGATGTTAGGATATTGGTTGTATGGTTTAGTTTGTGTTCCCTCTCCGAGATAATCATATACCGGTAGATATTCTCGCCGAGGGCGGTATATTTAAATTCTTTGGATATATTTTGACGTGCAGTTTTTAAAATATAATGAAGCGTAACAGTGTTGTAAAAATCTTGTCTTTTCCCGCATTTACGAGGGTCATCCGGAAAGTATGATGAGATTTGACAGCGATGAAGAACTTAAAGAAGGAGTGACCCTGTATCTCAATGAGCTGGCGGCGAAGGACTATGCAGCAGGAATACAGAAACTTGTCACACGTTATGACAAATGCCTTAATTTGCTTGGAGATTATGTTGAGAAGTAGTTTAAAGTATCCTCTTTCAAATAAAATTTTTTATGTTTGTTAATATTTACTTTTGTGTCTTTATTTCACGAACGGGTACTACTTTCCGGATGACCCTCGTACTTTTTCTCCTAAATTATTTGAACTTTTTTATTATGTGAATTTATATCATATGAATACATTTTTCAGCAGTCACCGCTAGAACATGTTGTGTTAAATTTTATTATACTTCGAAATATAATTCTATTAACAAAGGAAGAGTACTAAAGTAAGTGTGTGTTGCGGGAATGATTTCGCAATTCTAATGTACAATGGCGTGAATTATAAAACTAAACAGTTTATTACCTGAATTTTATCATGTGAAATTCAAATAAATTCAAGAAATATTGTTAAGCCAGTTGGGGTTTGGTTATTGGGAGTTTGGCGTTGTGTAACTACCTAATTGATTTGCAAGAATCGCCGAACAATGAATGACTTTTTGAAACCCTGGCCGCAGGAAAGCGATTCTCATACGATACCAAGTCCACGATACTGTATCCACTACATTTAAAATATGCCGTTCATTTTTCTGTTATGAAATCTAATGCAGCCGAGGAATCTCGTCCATACGAACGACCAAATGGAATGGACTAAAAGCAGTTTCGGTGACGAAATTAGGCTGTATTTTTTCCTTTCGTGCTCAACTTATATTTTTTCCCTCTCCAAAACTCTCATGCCTTGCACGAGTAGATCAGCGCGCCGTGGGAGTTGGAATATTTCTCGTTAGTCCTAACGATCGGTAGGGATGGGAACGAGCATTCCATGGGTTGTGCAAGGGGAGGAAGTGATTGGATTGCAATGCTCCCATATCGGAATCCCCGCGGTCTGAAATCATGCCAGCGCAGTGCTGCGGAAGAGGATTGGTGGGTTAGTAGGGTGGGAAGGGCAGAGAGGGTCAAGGGAGAGAGTAAGCACCATTGGGATGGGGCGTTGGCGGGGCACACGGAGGGAGAGAGAGGATTAGAAATTGGAGCGGGGGGTTGTTGCACGAAATGGAAGGGAAACGCTTCGGGGGTCCTGGATAAGAGCTGGTTGGGGGGGAGGGGAATGGAAGAGGAGGATCGCTGGAGCGAATAAGGACGGCACTAGGGGTGCGCTTCTAGTCTTAAGCGTGCATGCGTGTGTACCCCAGTTTTCTTGAGCAGACCCCTCCCATCAAACATTCTCCCTACGCATAAGAAAGTTTACGTCTTTGCGTTTTAGTCCCTTCGCGCGATTGCGTACAGCGCTCTCTTTCTCCGCAGAGCGTCTGGGATCCTATATCTAGGGGCACATTTAAGATATTTTTACAGTCGAAAGATCCACCACCCATTTACCTTACTATCCATAACCAAACTCCCTCCCCGCTACCCCCTGCTTTTACCCTCTTGCTGTGTAAATGTTTATTTGTGGTGGTTTGTATGACGACGGGAGTATTTTTTATTCGCGTGATGGGATTTGGTGCGAGAAACGCATTAATTGGATTGTTCGGAATATAAGTTAGTTCTCTTTCCACTTTATTCCCATGGCGAATAAAAAAAATATTAGCGTGCATTCAGCGTTAGCTTGAAGTACGTGGTGATAGAAAAAAGAAACAGCGAGTTATGTGGCAAAACGGGTTATTTGCAGTTTTGTTATTCCTCGGTGTTGCACAAGGGATGCATTATTTGTATACGGATTCACAAAAATGCCGTACGTATATCGAGGATGGAGGGATGAATGGGGAGAGGACCTGTTAGCTATTTCTCATTTTTTTTTGGAAACAAGGAATGTTTATTTTTAACGACTGAAATTTAGTTGGAGTTATGCATGAGGGATTGGACGATATTCTCTAGATTCTTTCCGCGCACAAACTCTCCGTCAGTTTATTAAATTTTAACTCGGGTGAAATGCGAAACTTTCACATTTATAAGAAAAAAATGAAGTAAAAAAATATTGTATCAATTTCAAGCATAAACGAATTAAAATAAACAATTTCGCCAATACCCTTAAGTAAAACGCTTCCCAAAGGCGAACTATGTTGTTTCAAAGAAAACTCGTTTCGTTCGTTGACAAGACCATTTGTTTCCATGTGTTCACAGATTAAATTTGCCAAATTAAGTTTTTCACGCGTTAAATTAGGATATAGTTCAAGTCAATTAAAATTTTTATTCCTCACGTGGTTAATTAAATGTGGAATTGATATTCTTGCAATAATGAAGCTAGCATGAGCGTTGCGCACTGCCAGCTGCTGTAGTCATGATTACCCGATGGTCGTGGCTTCGAGTCTTTTCTTATCATGAATGTCATATGGGTTTGAATTAGACTGCTACTTAGTTTAGGTAGTAAGTTATAATTTTAACGATGAAATATATAAAAAATGAACTATATTACTTAAATAAAGCAAAGGTTATGCTATTTTCCAAAAAGAAAAAGGCTAGGCTAAACATTAAAATAGGAGGGGAAAGGATAGAGCAGATAGAACAGTTTGCGTATCTCGGAAGTGTTTTGGACCAACACGGTCAAAGTAGTAGGGACGTAAGGAGAAGAATTGCGCTAGGTAAGGAGGCTTTCTCAAGGAGGAGGGAGTTGATGACGGGGACATTGAGTAGAGAGGTTAAGATAAGACTCGTAAAAACTCTGATATGGGGCGTATGTACGGTCCGGAAACGTGGTCGCTGAAGGAGGAGGATAGACGTAGATTGGAGGCTTTTGAAATGTGGGCGTGGAGAAGAATGGATAAGGTGAAATGGACTGAAAGGAAAATAAATGAGGAAGTCCTAGGGATGGTGGGTGAGGAGAGGGGTTTGTTGAGACATATCCTATAGAGACAGAAAATATGGATGAAAGGCGTATTGAGCGTTAGTGGAATGTTGAAGAAGGTAATAGAGGGGAGAATGTTAGGCGAACGAGGAAAGGACAATAATAGGATAGGGATGTTGGACGGGATGAAGGGAGGAAAGAAGTACACAGAAATGAAGAGGGACCTGATGTAGAGTAGGTAGCTGGATTGGGTTTTGTTTGGAGTTACAATATATTTATTTGATAGTTGTGTCCATCCAAAAACCTATCTTAACCGGTAGATTACCTAATAATAATAATGACCTAAATATATATAATCGGTCAATAGAAATGCATTATCACAATTTTATGCCCTTAGAATTGTTTTTGCGAGCAAATAGTGGGAAATTATATTGTTTCAGGAGGTGTGCTTTTTAATCTTTTCCCATGCGTCATTTTCGCGACTGGGATATTGCAGATTTCATGAATACGGCCCGTATTTCATTTAGCAGAAGTTTCTTTGGTCTACGTCGGATGAAAAGTGGAGGTACGGATTCCAGTTTCCTTGTGGATTGCCTTTCTGTGTCATCTACCGAGAACTATTTTGCCGGGTTTCGATGGAATACTTCTCCCTCCCTTTCCGTGAAAAGATTGCATAAACATATTAAGCGTTTCGGCATCCATTTCGGATCGATTCGTGGAACAAGCGCGTTCCCACATCCACGCCATACACAGCCGCACTTTACGGTCGCCTTTTCGAGACGCATTCCTTCCCTTCTCCCCATCGTTCCTCCCATTCTAAAAACCCTTCGCCACCGGACTCCTCCTCCTCCATGCCCTCGCGTACCCACCCGTGCCGCCCACACCCTTCCCTGCCGGACCTCCGAACATTCCGTAATATATTTTCGATACTGACGAGGCGAGAGGGTTACCTCTTCCCTTTTCTCATCCCCTCTCTTCCCCTCATCCATTCTTTCTCTCTCTTTCAAACCTTCCCCTCTCACTCTTTCCCACCCTTTCTACCCCCACGCACCCACACACCAGCGGGCCCACACAACGCTCCGATTTATGGCGTGGCCTTGTGCTGGAAGCCATTGATTAGAACGGCAAGGGGGGGGGGTAGCGAACGGGAAACGGGGAGGAAGAGGAAAGTGAGGCTCGAACGTGCCCGTCGCTCGAAATCAATATATGACGAATAACACCTGCCATTTCCACTCCACCTTTCCACTCTTTCTCTCCTTTCCCTGAGCCAGTCCCCCACCCTTTCTCTCCCCATCCCAAATGCCGCCTTTTCTCCCAATGCTTCTCTCTCTGCCCGTCCTCCTGCTCCGTTGTCCTTTCTCATTGGCTCATCCCTGATTATAATTTTAATGACAAGCAGCATTTTTTTCAACCTTTTTTGGAAAGCGTTCATCTGAAAACTATCTGGGGTGACTTGTTCATAGTATAGCAATGGTGTGCTTGGGGTTGGAATGAAGTCTTAACGATGGAGATACTCTTATTACACTGGAGAACATACTTCTGTGAAACTTGAAAATAGTGGCGGGTGTAGCTTATTAGCTGGGCAAAAATTATGTAACTTGATGAAGTATAATTTAAAGTTAATTTTTTCTGTCATAGACTTGAAATTTATTTATCGCCGATACATTAATCTACTTGTTAAGGTTAAGTTTCTCGATTAAAAATCTATCGTAAATGATTGTATCATTTACACCAAATAATTATGGTATGTGCCCCTCAGATTGCCTACATTTCATGCTTGAGTCCGTAATGGATTTGGTTATGTCATTTACACGAAAGCATTAATTTGCAGCCAGCCTCAGTAGCGGCGAAATGACGCATTTGTCTATTGCTCTATAGGTCACGGGTTCTATTGTACCCCATGTGGGGCTTCTTTCACCTAGAGCTTTGTGTAATGTGGTTGCAAAATGCCTGCCCTGCATTTGTGATGGTGGACGAACTTGAAAATGAGTGTGAATCTAACTTTGCCCTTAGCGATTTGATACAATTATTAATTAATATTATCTCATCATATTTAATTCTGAGAACTTATTAAATAGGCATAAAGCAATATTTGGGTTAGTTTTTTTTCTGAGTTTCCCCCTAAGGAAAAGGGAAACTTTTCTCTCCTGGCAAAAGATATTCACGGAAAATTTTAAATAACGAATCAGATTATATCTGTGTATTTTTTTATAAGGAGAAATTTATCTCCGTCGTTATTTTGTCTTTCCAACATTTCGAGTATCAACTTTAAGAATATTGAGAAGAAACATCTCGGAATGGAATTTAATCACCACACAGAAACGAAAAGAAACTTTGCAGGCCGAGATAAATATGTAGTTTTTATACAAAAACTCAGACGACTGGTTGATTTTTAACGAGATGACGAAAGTTATTGTTTTGTGGAACTATAAATTTATTAAAATTTCATTAATGAATTTATGGAGGCTACCTGATTTTATATTCTTATAAATATAAATATTCAGGCCCTGATCTCAAGATAGAAATTTTTCCGATTGTTAAATATGACCTTTAGATTTTGCGTTAGGCATAAAGTGTTGGAATAAATTTAGTTCCGAAGAAAACGTATTTACAGAAATTTGTGAACATTTGGACATAATTACTGCAAAAAGAGTAGATATCAGGACTGTAGTAAGCTATTTCTTGCGTACCCTGTGATAAATCGTGTGCGTTTAACGTAAAGTCTGATTGCACTGAATTATTCTATCATTTCACTCGGATACGGATTGAATACAGCAAAAATTTTTAAGCGCGCCAAATTAAAGTACAGGCAGGAATAATGCTAAAAGATCCGCCAATTTCTTGATTTGGACGTGGTGTCTCGGCTTGAGAAGTAATCATTAAAGGAATTTCAGCTGTCTGAAGGATTAAATTCCCACTGCGTTTTGTGCGCGTAGTGGAGCAGATCATCCCTAAAACTTGGTGGAAATCTATGGGAGTTAAAAAAAAAATATTTGAATCGAATCTTTTAAAATGTGGGTGGCCTACGCTGAGTGAATTTTGACTACCTCTGTTATGCCCCGAAATGACGCACGTGAGGTGACCCCATTCCGTTCGATGTCCATTTTATGTCCAAAAATCGGCGCCCGAATCCCGGCTGAAGAGTCGTGCTCCTGCACGTGTCATTGCGGAGGCCTTTATCGCGTGCTTATTTTAACGTCATTTGCCATTTTGTGTGGGCTGGACGCATTAGTGTTGCACTGTCCCCCCACTTTCTTCAGCACAGTGACACTTATTAGGAAGGTAAACTATTGAAAGCGTTCTGTCCTCATTTGCAAATATCATTCAAATTTCATACATTACCATTTATCATGTTTTTGCGTGATTTTGTATGAATGAAAAATGTATTCATACTTGTACATTTGCTCGTAATTATTAAAATTAACTAGCAAAAATCCGTATAATTCGTGTTAGGATCTAGATTATTCATATGTTCATTCTTACATCTGCGCATGTAATTCAAGTCTTGTTTTTTTCCGTTTCGTAGAGTAAAGTTGAGTTGGGAAATCTACTAGGAATAAGCGGAGGAAATTACTTGCTGTTCCTGCCCTTGGCATTATCTGCCAGCAGATTGGCATTATTTACTGTCTAAGAGAGAAAGGGTACCTTGTCTTGCTATCCATCTTATATTGTTTCAAAAGATTTACAGTTTTAAGTTGAACAGAGGACAAATATAATGGTTTGTGGTGACATGGGAAATTTACAACAACTTTAAAAAAGAAGAAAAATTAGAAGTTTTTTATTTACGAATCTGAAGCGACTGTAAATAAAGAAGCAAAAATTATGCATATGAAATAGCGGTGTGTGGCAGGCAATGATAGTGATAGAGAAATGAGGACAACTTGACGATGAAATGGTTAAGATACTGACGATTTGTACTACGAGGTAAAGAAGACGTATGTGAAATATCCGTGAAGTTTGCAACATTGTTTTTAGTTTATGTTATGTAACTCATCACTCCTTATCTATTGTGAATATAATTAATTTCTTCATTTCAATTTAATTAACTTAATAAATTGTACCCTATGTAAAAATGATTGTAACAATATACGAGGGTGTTTTACTGCGTGGGTTTTTACTAGGTGAGCAATGCCACGCTTTCCGTAGTTTTTTCCGCAAACCTCAAACCTCAGTCTTTGTTTAGACTTTCCTAATTTTATTGTTCTCTTTCTTCCCTGTCATTTACTTTGAATATATGTGTACGTGTAGGTGTATCCGTAATTTATATAGGTGTATGGATGCATACACACATATATATATATATACATATATATATATATATACATATATATTCATTCAAACAGAAATAGGTATAAGGAAAGGGGATAGGAAAACACATAATAGGCGAAGACAGGACATGTGGGGAAGGCGGTTTTTGAGCAGATCACGAAAGTAAAAATATTTCCCTATCCGGGATTTGAACCACGGACCTTCCACTTTCCGGGCGGATGCTCTACCAGTTGAGCTAATAGGGAAACCTGATTTACCTTGAGATCTGCGATCTTATAAAGCGCCAAAGTGCTCCGATACATATTGCCCGAGAGATGGCGTTATGGAGCTGTTTCACCCACCAAAGGAGAAATGGACGGGACACAAGAAGGGGAAAGGATAGTAGAAAGGCATTCATACGATCTTATAAAGGATAGGAACGGTGCGTTTCATGGCACGCACAGCCAGAAGAAGAGACGAGCCACATTGGCCAAACACATATTCAAACTTGAAAATCCCGCCATACGGCGCACAAATATTCATTCAAACAGAAATAGGTATAAGGAAAGGGGATAGGAAAACACATAATAGGCGAAGACAGGACATGTGGGGAAGGCGGTTTTTGAGCAGATCACGAAAGTAAAAATATTTCCCTATCCGGGATTTGAACCACGGACCTTCCACTTTCCGGGCGGATGCTCTACCAGTTGAGCTAATAGGGAAACCTGATTTACCTTGAGATCTGCGATCTTATAAAGCGCCAAAGTGCTCCGATACATATTGCCCGAGAGATGGCGTTATGGAGCTGTTTCACCCACCAAAGGAGAAATGGACGGGACACAAGAAGGGGAAAGGATAGTAGAAAGGCATTCATACGATCTTATAAAGGATAGGAACGGTGCGTTTCATGGCACGCATAGCCAGAAGAAGAGACGAGCCACATTGGCCAAACACATATTCAAACTTGAAAATCCCGCCATACGGCGCACAAATATTCATTCAAACAGAAATAGGTATAAGGAAAGGGGATAGGAAAACACATAATAGGCGAAGACAGGACATGTGGGGAAGGCGGTTTTTGAGCAGATCACGAAAGTAAAAATATTTCCCTATCCGGGATTTGAACCACGGACCTTCCACTTTCCGGGCGGATGCTCTACCAGTTGAGCTAATAGGGAAACCTGATTTACCTTGAGATCTGCGATCTTATAAAGCGCCAAAGTGCTCCGATACATATTGCCCGAGAGATGGCGTTATGGAGCTGTTTCACCCACCAAAGGAGAAATGGACGGGACACAAGAAGGGGAAAGGATAGTAGAAAGGCATTCATACGATCTTATAAAGGATAGGAACGGTGCGTTTCATGGCACGCATAGCCAGAAGAAGAGACGAGCCACATTGGCCAAACACATATTCAAACTTGAAAATCCCGCCATACGGCGCACAAATATTCATTCAAACAGAAATAGGTATAAGGAAAGGGGATAGGAAAACACATAATAGGCGAAGACAGGACATGTGGGGAAGGCGGTTTTTGAGCAGATCACGAAAGTAAAAATATTTCCCTATCCGGGATTTGAACCACGGACCTTCCACTTTCCGGGCGGATGCTCTACCAGTTGAGCTAATAGGGAAACCTGATTTACCTTGAGATCTGCGATCTTATAAAGCGCCAAAGTGCTCCGATACATATTGCCCGAGAGATGGCGTTATGGAGCTGTTTCACCCACCAAAGGAGAAATGGACGGGACACAAGAAGGGGAAAGGATAGTAGAAAGGCATTCATACGATCTTATAAAGGATAGGAACGGTGCGTTTCATGGCACGCATAGCCAGAAGAAGAGACGAGCCACATTGGCCAAACACATATTCAAACTTGAAAATCCCGCCATACGGCGCACAAATATTCATTCAAACAGAAATAGGTATAAGGAAAGGGGATAGGAAAACACATAATAGGCGAAGACAGGACATGTGGGGAAGGCGGTTTTTGAGCAGATCACGAAAGTAAAAATATTTCCCTATCCGGGATTTGAACCACGGACCTTCCACTTTCCGGGCGGATGCTCTACCAGTTGAGCTAATAGGGAAACCTGATTTACCTTGAGATCTGCGATCTTATAAAGCGCCAAAGTGCTCCGATACATATTGCCCGAGAGATGGCGTTATGGAGCTGTTTCACCCACCAAAGGAGAAATGGACGGGACACAAGAAGGGGAAAGGATAGTAGAAAGGCATTCATACGATCTTATAAAGGATAGGAACGGTGCGTTTCATGGCACGCATAGCCAGAAGAAGAGACGAGCCACATTGGCCAAACACATATTCAAACTTGAAAATCCCGCCATACGGCGCACAAATATTCATTCAAACAGAAATAGGTATAAGGAAAGGGGATAGGAAAACACATAATAGGCGAAGACAGGACATGTGGGGAAGGCGGTTTTTGAGCAGATCACGAAAGTAAAAATATTTCCCTATCCGGGATTTGAACCACGGACCTTCCACTTTCCGGGCGGATGCTCTACCAGTTGAGCTAATAGGGAAACCTGATTTACCTTGAGATCTGCGATCTTATAAAGCGCCAAAGTGCTCCGATACATATTGCCCGAGAGATGGCGTTATGGAGCTGTTTCACCCACCAAAGGAGAAATGGACGGGACACAAGAAGGGGAAAGGATAGTAGAAAGGCATTCATACGATCTTATAAAGGATAGGAACGGTGCGTTTCATGGCACGCATAGCCAGAAGAAGAGACGAGCCACATTGGCCAAACACATATTCAAACTTGAAAATCCCGCCATACGGCGCACAAATATTCATTCAAACAGAAATAGGTATAAGGAAAGGGGATAGGAAAACACATAATAGGCGAAGACAGGACATGTGGGGAAGGCGGTTTTTGAGCAGATCACGAAAGTAAAAATATTTCCCTATCCGGGATTTGAACCACGGACCTTCCACTTTCCGGGCGGATGCTCTACCAGTTGAGCTAATAGGGAAACCTGATTTACCTTGAGATCTGCGATCTTATAAAGCGCCAAAGTGCTCCGATACATATTGCCCGAGAGATGGCGTTATGGAGCTGTTTCACCCACCAAAGGAGAAATGGACGGGACACAAGAAGGGGAAAGGATAGTAGAAAGGCATTCATACGATCTTATAAAGGATAGGAACGGTGCGTTTCATGGCACGCATAGCCAGAAGAAGAGACGAGCCACATTGGCCAAACACATATTCAAACTTGAAAATCCCGCCATACGGCGCACAAATATTCATTCAAACAGAAATAGGTATAAGGAAAGGGGATAGGAAAACACATAATAGGCGAAGACAGGACATGTGGGGAAGGCGGTTTTTGAGCAGATCACGAAAGTAAAAATATTTCCCTATCCGGGATTTGAACCACGGACCTTCCACTTTCCGGGCGGATGCTCTACCAGTTGAGCTAATAGGGAAACCTGATTTACCTTGAGATCTGCGATCTTATAAAGCGCCAAAGTGCTCCGATACATATTGCCCGAGAGATGGCGTTATGGAGCTGTTTCACCCACCAAAGGAGAAATGGACGGGACACAAGAAGGGGAAAGGATAGTAGAAAGGCATTCATACGATCTTATAAAGGATAGGAACGGTGCGTTTCATGGCACGCATAGCCAGAAGAAGAGACGAGCCACATTGGCCAAACACATATTCAAACTTGAAAATCCCGCCATACGGCGCACAAATATTCATTCAAACAGAAATAGGTATAAGGAAAGGGGATAGGAAAACACATAATAGGCGAAGACAGGACATGTGGGGAAGGCGGTTTTTGAGCAGATCACGAAAGTAAAAATATTTCCCTATCCGGGATTTGAACCACGGACCTTCCACTTTCCGGGCGGATGCTCTACCAGTTGAGCTAATAGGGAAACCTGATTTACCTTGAGATCTGCGATCTTATAAAGCGCCAAAGTGCTCCGATACATATTGCCCGAGAGATGGCGTTATGGAGCTGTTTCACCCACCAAAGGAGAAATGGACGGGACACAAGAAGGGGAAAGGATAGTAGAAAGGCATTCATACGATCTTATAAAGGATAGGAACGGTGCGTTTCATGGCACGCATAGCCAGAAGAAGAGACGAGCCACATTGGCCAAACACTGGTACAATCATTGGTAAATCAGGTTTCCCTATTAGCTCAACTGGTAGAGCATCCGCCCGGAAAGTGGAAGGTCCGTGGTTCAAATCCCGGATAGGGAAATATTTTTACTTTCGTGATCTGCTCAAAAACCGCCTTCCCCACATGTCCTGTCTTCGCCTATTATGTGTTTTCCTATCCCCTTTCCTTATACCTATTTCTGTTTGAATGAATATTTGTGCGCCGTATGGCGGGATTTTCAAGTTTGAATATGTGTTTGGCCAATGTGGCTCGTCTCTTCTTCTGGCTATGCGTGCCATGAAACGCACCGTTCCTATCCTTTATAAGATCGTATGAATGCCTTTCTACTATCCTTTCCCCTTCTTGTGTCCCGTCCATTTCTCCTTTGGTGGGTGAAACAGCTCCATAACGCCATCTCTCGGGCAATATGTATCGGAGCACTTTGGCGCTTTATAAGATCGCAGATCTCAAGGTAAATCAGGTTTCCCTATTAGCTCAACTGGTAGAGCATCCGCCCGGAAAGTGGAAGGTCCGTGGTTCAAATCCCGGATAGGGAAATATTTTTACTTTCGTGATCTGCTCAAAAACCGCCTTCCCCACATGTCCTGTCTTCGCCTATTATGTGTTTTCCTATCCCCTTTCCTTATACCTATTTCTGTTTGAATGAATATTTGTGCGCCGTATGGCGGGATTTTCAAGTTTGAATATGTGTTTGGCCAATGTGGCTCGTCTCTTCTTCTGGCTATGCGTGCCATGAAACGCACCGTTCCTATCCTTTATAAGATCGTATGAATGCCTTTCTACTATCCTTTCCCCTTCTTGTGTCCCGTCCATTTCTCCTTTGGTGGGTGAAACAGCTCCATAACGCCATCTCTCGGGCAATATGTATCGGAGCACTTTGGCGCTTTATAAGATCGCAGATCTCAAGGTAAATCAGGTTTCCCTATTAGCTCAACTGGTAGAGCATCCGCCCGGAAAGTGGAAGGTCCGTGGTTCAAATCCCGGATAGGGAAATATTTTTACTTTCGTGATCTGCTCAAAAACCGCCTTCCCCACATGTCCTGTCTTCGCCTATTATGTGTTTTCCTATCCCCTTTCCTTATACCTATTTCTGTTTGAATGAATATTTGTGCGCCGTATGGCGGGATTTTCAAGTTTGAATATATATACATATATATATATACATATATATATATATATATATAGTCACTTTCTTGGAAAAGCCACGAACGTGCCCAATAAAATTCACTAAATAGTCATGGCAAACACAGAAACTAAAACATGTAAAAGAGGGACTCACTAGTTCTCGAATTTTCGGTGGTGCAACCACCTTTCTCAAGAGGAATTAGGAACAGAACTGTGTTTCTGTGTTTGCTATGACTATTTAGTGAATTTTATATATATATATATAGTATATGTTTAGGTGATAACTTATTTATGCACCTATGAAGGTAGTTATCATATAACTAGATATGATATCCTTGTTATCACCATCAAATTTACTCCAGTTAATGTCATACCTATTACGTAACGGTTTGCATTAAATTCTAAAATATTGAAAATAATATCTGCATGAAACTTGATATGAATTTGATGAATTGAATCGGAATTTGTTTTTTAGGCGAACTACATGTTTAACAGGATTTAATTTATAATTTTTCTCAATGTTTTTAATAAAATGTTATCTTACCAAATTTTATTATACCTGTATATCGGTAAAAATGACATTTATGAGATATATATAAATGTTTTCCTAATTTAGCCGATATCCTTACTAAGGATTTTAAATGTTGTAGTGGTAAAATAGATTTTACGACGGATATGATGATCTGTAAGTGGCCAAAGAAATTAATTTTATAATGCTTTCCTTAATTAATTTGAATGCGAGACCGACTGGGGACCTACTGGTTTAACCCTTCGGCCTACGGCAAAAGCGGAAGGGGAAAAAGGGAGGAAGCCGTTGAAGGTGATTAATGAGATGCAGAAAGCGACCAGTGGGCCGTGAGCAATCTTGATCTGTGATGTGCCCGTCACCAACCGGTTGAATAAAGAGGGAATTTCGCTTAGACGGATTCAATTGAGAACCAAAAGTTAAGGCAAAAATTTAAAAAAATTAAGACGATTCCCCCATCCACTCACGAGATCCCCCATATATAATGAACTTCATCAACTGATGGGCGTTTTAAGGGACCCATTTTGAAGCTCTTAGGTACTATCGCAGTGATCAGCATCTAATCACTCATTAACTAAAAAATCCCAAACAAACGATAATAATTGATTAAGTGGAGGTATTACTCGCAATAAAAAAGTATTTTTACCGTACTTCGTTAATAGCTGACTTTGTGAACACCGTTATTTGAAAAATGGAATGGAAAGCCAGTACTGTAAAAACCAAGGCTCTTCAGATTTGGTGAATCTCCAAGTTGCCATGCAGGTGAATTATTTTTTTCTCGAATTTTTCGCAGCAGTGTTATTGAGAAACGTGCATTTTTGTAGAATTTGCGTGATTTAGTGAAAAATTTGGTGTGAGAAATAGTTTAATAAGTTTGCACCAAAATACTTATCTTATTGGAATTGATTCGGACAAGTGATTTGTGGTTGTGACGTGGACGTGCATTTGTGTGGCAGAAAGGAGATATTGGGAAATAGTGTCTAATATTTAGTGGAAAAGTTTTCCGGTCACTACATCGGTGCTCTAGTTTACGTGTGAAATTTGTGCCGCAATTCGCGCGTTCTTCTCCCTCGTGTCAGTCTTCGGAGGGGTGAGTCGTGATCCGGCACGCGCTTTCTCCCATCTGCGTGCCTGTCTCCCACCTCATGCATCCCCCTTCCTCGGTCCTCTCATCTGGTGGCGGTCTCTCAGACTGAATCCCCGGAGCGAATATGTTGCGCCGGAAATGCGAGTCCCGGGTAGCGATCGGCGTCCCCCAACCTCAGACGCCGCCATCTTCCTCATCGCCCTTCTCCTCTTGCCCCTTCCCATGCCCCTGCCGTCGGCCGCCAGGGCCCTCTCGCCTGCGACCCGTTCCTCTCCCACTCCTTCGCCGACCCCGCCTTCGCCCCCCGCGGTCCCTCCGCACTCCCGGAAGGCCGCCCTCATCGGCCTGCACCAGACGCACTCGCAGCACACCGTGCCCGCGCACGGCACGAGACAGTCCCCGAGGGTCGTGCAGACCCAGAGTGGGGCGCTCAGGGGGATTGTCCTCGAGCTGAGGGGCCTGGGTGTGAGGGCCGGTCTCCTGTCATCATCCCGTGGCCACTCTCAGCAAGGCGGTCTGCAGGTACCCCCACTGGAGGCAGTGGAGGCCTTCTGGGGTGTTCGATATGGGGCACCGCCCGTAGGGGAATTGAGGTTTGCTCCACCGCAGCCGGCGGGGAAGTGGGAGGGTGTGAAGGTGGCCGACCGGTTCGCTCCAGTGTGCCCACAGGTAACTGGGAAACAAATTCAGCCTTTTGTGGGTTGAACGTGCCCTTAGCGGGTTGTTATCGCTACCTTCCCCGGGGTAGATAAATGGCAGCGGAGTAAGTTATAGGTTTTCTTTTATTTTCCAAAATGTTTGAACTCACTCTTTAGGGTCATAAATTAGGCTTAATTACCCGCATGCACCATGAAAAATTTGAATCTCCACGAATTCTGCAGAGGTTCAAATAGATAATATGGTGCTTACAACTGACCACTTAATTTCTCTTTCTGAAGCTGTGTTTCTTAACCTTCAGCTCTCTTAAATGTAGGCTACTTGTTTCCATTTCTTGCGAATGCTGCGATATACAGTGGCCTTTAAGGTTTTTATGGAGCATTACAAATTCTTGAACATAGAAATGTTGTATGAATGCCTAGAAAATTTAGAAATTATAGATTAAATAATAGAACTTCATAAATTTTACAACTTGGAATGAATTGGAAGGTTTTTTAAATGCAATGAAACTTTAAAAATAAAGAAACTATTTTGAAGTTGTTATTTCAAATTACATTTACTTAAGTATTCTAAAATAAAGAATTCTTGACTACCTTCAATGTATAACTTTGAAAAACATATTTAAAATAATTATTTACCCAGGGTATATTTGCTGTCCACTAGTAAAATAAAAAAAATCGATTGCGGTATAGTCAATTTATCCTCCGGCTCAAATGTATTGTTCATGAATTTTTATAAGTAAAAGAAAACAATTTTTCCTTTTAGTACATTTCGTTAAAGAATGTGATAAGTAAAAGAATGTTTAAGAATTTGGTAAGTAAGAGGAAGCAATGTTTCAGTTAATGGAAATAGTAAGCAAGGATACTTATTTTGTTTCATAGAAATTCGAATGAAAATGTGAAATTAGAAGAATTTATGAAGAAAAGTAACCAGTTTTTTTTAATGCAATTCTCAGTGATAAAGCATTTTGGAAAACATCAAGCATTTTTGGTTGCGTTGCTTGGTCTATTAGACATATTTTAGTCACATAGGAGGTCAATACGTTGGACATTTTAGTTTTTTTACTCCAATCATATACTATTAATTGTACTTATTATATCACTCAATTTTTGTCCAAAATTTTTGACCTCCACTCTCGTCTTCAATATTTTTATAATTATATTCATAAGTTTCCGAAACTCCTTCCACAGAAGTTTCCCGTGGATTTCTCCAACCGCACTGCGGCGCTCGCTGTCATGCCCCGGGGTCGTTATCTGAGACTTCGAAGGACACTGCCGTTGCTAACAAACCAGAGCGAAGACTGTCTCTTCCTCAACCTCTACGTACCCGGAGGAGGTGAGTTCCTGGATTGTAAAGTTAAGAAGTTATTATGTTGTAGTGAGTGACCTCATGAATGGACTTTTCCATAACTTCAGTTCAGAGGAAAGTTTGAGAGAGCCGTCTGAAAGGTTTTGTATGGATATACTAATCAGGTTAGCTCATGGAATAGTGTGTACAGGTTAGAGAATTAATATTCATAAATGATAATATCGAAGTTATCAGGAAATTAGTTCGCACTTAACGTACTTTTTCTCCGTCGAATAATTGAGGTTCTACTAGACCTACTCATTTTTTTCCAAAAAACTTTGCAGGAAAGGGAGAGAAATTTGGTTGAACACTTGCGTGTGTATCCTATTTTGAGTAACGCCAAATGAAAGTTTTTGAATTAGGTTAGATTCGTTTAAGTCTCTGGAGTGATATAGTAAATTTTATATAAGGAATTCCAAAAAAATATGGAGATGGTGAAAAATGCCATTGGATGTCGACATGGAAAAAGAAAATGAATGTGTTTTCAGTTAAGTTATTGCCATAGGGAAATATATCGGATTCTGTTTATTTTTTAATCACACATTATCCACACACAGATGATATCCTATATGATATTAACTTATTTAAAAAAGTTATTTTTTGACTGAAAAATATATTTTGGTGAAGTGGCATTTAAACTAAAATTTATGGGTGATGTGATAAAGAAATTTCACATGTATAATTTATAGTGTATATATCAACACGAGACTAATTACATGCTGTTAGTTTTAAGAATACTTCTTTCGGAACACATGATATATAAGTGTCTCATTTCATATTTACACCCATGAATGGTGAGTAAAACAGTTTAAGCAAGCAAAGATTAAATAGTGTCAATTCGGAAGGGCAGAGTGACTCCATTTACTACATTATCATTTGTTACAGGTGATGTGAAGCAGCTTGTGTTAATTACTTCATGATCGTCACCTTGTGCATCACTATTTTGAATAAGTAAATCAATTGAATTAGTTAATCACAGATCAAAATCCCATAATTATATTTTGACTTTTTCCTATCTATTATTTTTTAATAGTTTCGCAATGGTGTTTCACCCGATAAGAATAGAGTAACATTTGTTTTGGAATAGTTTTTCATCCATTTAACTTTAATATGAAACATTGAGGTTTCTTCTTTACGGTTAACCAGTGCTTTAAGCAAGAGAATAGAGTTCTAGCCTACCACCATTTTTGTTTCTACACTGTCTATTATTTCCATGTCGGATAAAATTAAGTATCCTGGACGTTATACTATTTTATTATAATCAAAGTGTAATCTTTGCCTATACACAAGGATATTAATATAGAATCGTAAATCTCCATCATCTCTGCTGTAAACCTTAGGTTAAGCGAGCTTATGGAATGTATTCCGTGTAGTTTTACCTACTGAAAATTTACCCGTATTATCATAGACGAGTAATTCTATGGGCGCATATATTTTTGTTTCATTTCGTCTCGTTACTCATGGCCCGAGGCAGTTTGGAACTTGCTACTTCGGATTTTGTTGGTATCCAGCAAGTTCTTTTCATGTCCGGTTGAATGTCTCGGAAAAAGAAAACTTCGTGTCTCTTAAAAAATCGTGCCTTCAGCACTTCAAAGAGTTGTTCGATCCTATTGGGATCCACGGATAACAGGTTAGATATGATATTCCTTCCGATGGCTTTTGGTTTGTGGTTTCAGTTGAGTCCAACATAACTTCAGGAGTTTCAGGACGATGAAAGTTTCTGTTAGAAAGTTCGTATTGAGGAGAAATATTCATAAAAGTCGTGGAGAGAATGCTACAATTAAGGGTTTTTTTCAAGGAGCGTATTTTTAAATCCGGAGCCATGATTTTTTCTACGTTTTTAAAAGAAACACGTTAAGAAAAAATGGACAATCAATAATGCCATTAAGGTGAGAAATTCCAAAATCGAACTGTGTTCCTTACGGTTGTTAATAAGAACATAATCCCAGCATTAGGATTTCGATTAGATGGATTTCGAAGTGTTATTATATGACTATACACCATTTAATGTTTCATCGGATGGAAGCGTTATGTATATTATTAGCATTTCCTCCTATCAAATGGATATAACCTTAGAGATAGTTAAGCACTAAAGTTGCTGTTATAAATTGTAACGCCGTGGCTCACTCCCACTTCTTACCAAGTAAATCATTCAAATTTCATGTAGTATGTATACCTCTAAATACAAAACCAATGTATTGACTATTTTGTGTATAAATCTAACGATGGAGTTGCCTTTTGTAAGTATTGTTTTAATGTAAATATTCACTGCCAACGAAGATAAGTTGTGGGTGTTAACTTTGATTGAATAACATCGACTGATTTTGCTTGCCTTAACAATAATGAAATCGGAGTAATACGTATAATTTTTTAAAGTTTAATATTTTCGGATCCTTGTTTGAATTTACATTGCCAATGTATTTTCTAAATTATAAAACATTGAAAGATGTCAAAAATAGCGTCACGTGATTCCGTATCTGATGTCCTTTTGCAATGCTTACAGGATTAAAAAACTGAATACTTAAGCCACGAAATCAGCAGAAAGGAGATTAACGCTAGTGAGCTTATCTGTACCAGGCCAAGCGGGAATAAAACACAGGATTAACTGCTTTGATTCGTTTATCACTACCTATATCATAGAGGTATGACAGCTAAAAGCGAAAGATTTCGAGACTTTTCGAAAGCTTATGCTCTGCTTTAAGGCAACTTATAGGCCATGCAGAGGATCGAGCGATATCCAACTCGTATTTTTTCTGGGAAACACGTTAAATGAGAGCAGAGCGGTAAAGTGTAGGAATTGTTTCTATTGGTAGGCACGTTCTAAATATCATATCTGCTTTTTGTAAATTATTTGCAATTTATATTTATGTAATTTTCTTCATGAAAACCGAAATGAGTTATTAAAAACTATATTTTTGTGAGTAGGGTGATTTTAGAAATACTTAGAATCATTTGAGGGTATTCATTTAATGCTCATTTATTCATTAAAAAAGAAAAATGTTTCTTGCAGTCATCCACCGTGAACTAAAATTGTCTAAATATTTATTAATTCTTGGTGGTTCAACTTATTCTTACTCAAAATTGATATTTTAGGAAAAATGTGCATATATTCGCAATTGCAAATTTGATTGCTTATTTGAAGATGAAAATGTGGAATAATTTCCCATTTTACGCATGAAGATGAAGTAAAAATTCCTGAGCAAATATGTGAAGATAAATTAAGGCGAGACTATACTGCGAGAGCAAATTCTTGTTCACCGTTGCAAGGATTCTGCGAAAACTTTTTAGAGTCGGTAGCTGAATATAAATTTCTTTTACATCCTCAAGGTATCCGAGAGTGAGATAGAATCAATTCCTTATAGTCAACTGTATTAATCAAGCCAAATGCTTGAAGTGCTGCGAAGCAGGGTGTTTCTGAAGTCACCGGAAATCGTATCCGAAACCTCCGGTCACTGCCCACAAACGCTACTGATATTAAACTATCTCACCACTGTACTGTAAATTCGAAATGTTTTGATTGTAGTTTGAATAAGGTGTTCCAAATGTGAATAGAAAAAGAATATAGGGAATTGTAATGTATAAATCTAATATTTCACAAAAGTACACATGTTAGACTATGGTTGATAAAAATGGGCATCGAAAGTGTTGATAACGTTTGCTTGACGGCCGAATGTCTTCATCTCGTTAAAATTCGCCGACTTCCGACCACGACATGTAGTAAGGGTTGCCAATACAGCAATGTAGAATGTGTCAGATTTATAGATGCCAGATTTATTATAGAAATCATAGAGTATAATGAATGGAACTTTATTCGTAAACATAAATGTGAAGGGATTCAATTCACTAATGATCACACTTCAAATGATTTCTCCTCTAATTTATTATTAAACCAATTTGTCTCGAAATGCATAAAAAATGCCTTATACAAATTCCATATATGATTATGCCTTTTTGTGTCTTGACATAGTGACAGTTAAAAATTTTTCAATGGTCTAAAAGCGTTTACAGGGAAGAACACGTGTTATACGTATGTACATCATTCGCTAATTATTTCCAACTGTTAATTTCTCGTAGTATATCGGGTTAGCAAATTCATGCTCTGATCAACGTAATATTACTACTAATGATAGTAGTAGTATTGTTGGGGAGGCGACCGACAGCTCAGGTCATTTGCGCCATTAGGGATGGATGGGAAAGGATGAAGGGTGGAGAGAAACCCGGCATTAGCCTGCTCTTAACGAAAGTCCGCAGGGGTCCGCAGCTTAACGCCCCATCCGACGGACGGCGTACTTACTCAAAGTGCCCTCCACAAAGCACCTCAAGTAGGGATCGGGATACTACTGAAAAATATCTGTCGCCGCCGGGATTCGAACCCGGGATTCCCTCTCGGTGGGAAGCCCGTACGTTAGCTACTGCACCATCCCGATCCCCCTACTAATGGTTGCCAATATAAACGTCACCATTATATTTCAACACAATTTAATCGTTGAGAGTATTCTCGGTCGCAAAAATATCACTTCTCGTCCTAAATCCCTATATGGTGATAATCGACTCGATTGTTATTTTTTCACATTCATAAACTTTTACTATATAAAGGAAATATATGCCTTTCCATCTAATGACAGGAAAATGTCTTCTTAGAACTCCTTCTGATGAAAATAATTAATTAAATAAAGTAAAAAGATTATTTCGGAATTTTACACTCGTTTACTGATATTTCATAAACTCAATTACCCATTTATTATTTTTATATGATTACGCCATCTTGCTGGTGGTGACATTTCATTCAGCGAGTCGCGATGTTCCTTTGAAACCGTTTCATGTCAACTAAAGTGTCAACGGAAAAATATTTTTCAATCGTTGTTGAGATTTATTCCGCCTAATTTGAAAAAAACCTATCCCATTTACTCATACATGCTGTCATATATAAAATTTATAACAGTTGTTCTCTGTATTTTTACAATTTACGACTCGGTTATTCCGAATTGGTAATATTGCAGGCCAAAGCATGAGTCCAGACGTCGTCATTGTGGTAACCGTCGTCGTTATTGGGATAATAGGCAGCCACTTGTGCCATTAGTCCGTGCACTCGGGGATAATTGGAACAGAAGTGAAGTGGGCTGTTATATAGGTAGGGAATTGGAGATTGATTGAAGGGCTGCAAGAGAAATCTAGTATTGGTATTGATCAACACACGGTAAAAAGTTTCCAGGGGTTCAGGATCCCCCTCTTCCCAGCCGTCAGACTGGAGTGTGCTCGGTGAACCACACGGGATCCAAGTGCGGGCCGAAATTCCACTGAAAAATCTGCCAGAGACGTCGTTTAAACCGTACACCAGCTCTGAGAAGCCAGTATACTAGTCGACGCTGTGACACGTACGTCCGATCCTTTCGTCAAAATATTATGGTGGATATATAGGTGGTATATTTGTAAATCCCATCAAAGGCATATCAGAGGTTCGTTGGGCTCTAAGAGAGCTGAAACCACGCCGTGTGGACGTGGGGCAGTCCTATTTGGTGCCAGGAGGACTTTTTGCTGCAGACCAAGCGGAGGGGCAAGTGAATGGGCATTAATGCAAAACCAATGTTTGACACTCATCGTCGTAGGGTTGACTGTGTGGAGGTGTGGCCGAATGGGAGGCGAGAGCGGGACGATGAGTGTTTTTCGCCGCTCAGTGTTTGATGCTGTGTCCGACAAGCAAAGGCCCGCTCGTAAAGTTGTCTTTACTGGCGCTCGCAGTCATGTGGACAAAACGGGTGTATGCCGGCGTCATTCAGAGCCATAATTTGTCTGGAAATGATTTGAATTCGTTAAGGTTGAATTTGCGTTCTAAATCTATAAAAAAACGTGTCAATCAAGGCTGATGTTTCCTCTTCGTTTTCCACTTAGCGAGCAAGCCCTCACACTTCACTCCAATCGATGAAACATTTAGCAATGATTGAAGCCAAACGAATGATAATTATGGAGCTTTTGATGAGAAACACGATTAAACGTGAAATAAACGAATTATCTTTTTCACGGGAGATAGCCTATCTCTTGTAAGGAATAATTTTGACTTTCATAGTTAAAGATTAAATTTTATAGCAATATGCGATATGTCCATTACTACTGCTACGTGTAGAAGAATATTTTCCTTGCAGTTATATTTTCGAAGGGTACTTTCAATTCCGGTTAAATGGTGAAACTTTTCTAAACCAGAGAACATTTCGAAGAAGTTTCTTTTTTTGAATCCTTGTGACTTTTCTTATTTCCACCACGGTTTTCTGTATTGCAGTAGGTGTAAGTACTAATTTATAACATAAAATTTACTTGTGGTTCTCTCTTTTGAATTGTTGAAATCTCGGCCTCATGCATCAATCCAATGTTTGAAAAACTGAGCATTTAACATTCATTGAATCGATCAGACTGCCTGGAAACACTAATTTTCCTTAATATTTTTGACAAATGGCAAAAAAAAGGATTCATTATTTTATCTAAATGGGAGTAATATAGTAAAATCACTAAATATAAAAAGTAGATTCTGTTAATACCGAACAAAAACACCTAGTTTTTCACACATGTCAATATTGACCGCCTACTATTTTGACCTTGAAATTGATAAGGTGTTGTCACTTCGATCATGTTACATTAAATATTATGGAGCCAAGTAACTAGGTGTTTATTAATTTATCATCGCTATCACTTATCATCGATCTGATGGCTGTCCCGTATCACGCTTAGCTTGCAAAGATTTTCCAGAATTCTAAAAGGGAGCAATAGGGAGATTAAAAATATGCTTCTATTTGCATTCACTGCAAAAGTTAAAATCACGAATCAAAATCTTTGACAGCCAACTAACCATACCTCAAGACTTCAATGGGAACATCATCTAAACTTCTTGATTTCCCTTTCTTCTTCCGATTAAATATATCATTTACCTACTTCTTCCATTGTTATATTCATTATCAAAGCTAAGCTGGCCTGTTGAACTTCTGCATCCTCTCTGAAATTTTCCATATTTTTCATTGTCTTCAAGTAAATACCTTCTACATGGATCTTAAATTTTACTGCCCTTTACCAATCATATGCCATGTTCATAAAGTCCTGCAAACCATATAGAGCAAAACTTTCCCACTTTAAACAGCATAAAGTGAGCCTCCTTTGTTCATCAATATTTAAAATAGCTTGGAACATACCTGTAGCTTTTCACAGAACTCATGATTGGCACTGGCTGCTTTCAGAATATGGAGTGCCAGAATAATTGTTCGCATCCAACACAAAAAGGAACAGAAATTGTGAAGAGACCTCAAGTATAGTATTAAGTGTCATCAGGAAACAAATACACTACACCATGATTGTCAGCAAATTTACTCTGGGGAAATGTGACATACTTGAAAATAAATCACTTGATAAAAATTAATTGAAGTCTTTTGTATGTCTTACCCAACCAAAGTGGATTGTATATACAATTTGGAACCTCATTCACCCCAAAATATCACTTCTTTCAAAATATCTTTTATTATTTGTTTTGAGCTGGACATTTCCCTTTGAAAATTCTTTCAAGGCAACTAACTGGATTAATTTTTGATTGTATTCAACTCATTTTAAAATATAATTATGAATGTATTTACTTCTTTTGGCTCATGAGCGGTTGATAATCAACCTACCAGTGTGTGCTTTTAATCAGCCACCTTAATTAATCTGACTACCATGTCTATGAGCTCAAGTTACTGCTTTCAAATAAGATCTATGGTAGCAGAAGGTTTGTACATGCAGAGATGCTTCTAGTTTCCCAGAATATCTGATTAATATGGGCAAATTTGTACATGAACTATGTAAACTGACAGACCACATCTCTTTGATACTTACCTTGAAAATTTGAAGATTTATTTTATTTATTATTAGATTAGAGTGTTCCACACTTCAAAAAATTACAAAAAGATTCTTCTCAACATCTAGCAATAGGATTAAATCTGCTTGGAATGCCATTAAGCAGCATTAAAGACTCATACTAAGACACACTTATTCACATATTTATTAATCCTTTTGCAGTTGGAAAAAAAGCAAAGGAAAATGGAAAAAAACAGGAAACAAAATCCATCAAAACTTTGAAAATCAAACCTGTGAATCTGACCCTCTGTTTTACTGCTTCACATTTTCATTAATTCTCAAATAATGAACAGACATTGAAGTTGAAAAATTTGATTGGGTCTATTAGGAAAACAAAGTATTGACTACTTGCAAAAGTTTTTATTATGAAACTCGCTTTACAAATTTATCTACACATTTTTTCTCTTTTTGTGCATAGAACAATCTTTTCACGTTACTTTTTGTCTGTAAGCATACTGGAATTTCAACTAAGCTACTTGCACCTCACATCATTAGGTTTTCCATGGATTAGTGGGATAGGATTGCCCACAGGAAAATCCATGTAGCAACTATGATAAGCAGTGAAAATAGCACACAGCAACATTCAATGCATCATATAATAATATATATAAAATCCATGAAAAATCAACAAATTCAAATCAATCTTAAAATAAACTCAACTGTAGTGTTTACAGCAATGTGGGCAAATGTTAATTGATATTTGAATATCATTCCTCAAAATTGTGGAGATTTTTATGGTGCATCACTATAATCACCATGAGAGTATATAGCACCCATATGATGCCTTTATCACAAAAATGTATTCTACCTCCTTAGCTCCTAAGCATTAAGAGTTAGCATGGTTATCACAGTTATCCTGCTCATAACCATTTGAAATAAGAGACATTCACACATAAATTATTTTTCCCTCAATGACTTATTGAAAAAGAAAATGATTTCCACTTAACTTTCATCTTGTAGATTTTGAAATTGTATTATATTCAGCAATATTTTGTGCTTTAATTTTTTTCTCAGGGCTGGAGACTTCAATGATTTTAGTTCATGAGCAACTAATTTGCCAAAAACAGAATCTGCATCCTCAGTAGACCTGTCCAACAACTTTTTCACAGCGAAGTCAAGTGTGTGATAAAATCCACCACCATGATTCCTCTTCCTCCTGCTTCCCAAATCTATGCTTGTCATCCTATCAACCTCCTGGATGTTTTCCCTTGGCAGATTTTCTCTCTGAACACCCTCTCTCTGCATGGTGCCCATCTGGAGACTTTCTTCCTGGAAATTTCCTCTGAGGACATGCCCTTGATTGAAATTCATCCCAGATCCTTCAATGCTTGAGTTTTCTGAATAAGGGATTTCAGTCACAATATTTTCAGCAGCATATTCATCCAGAGTCTCTTCTCTCACAGTTACTGAATGGCAAAAGTCTTCATTCTAGAAATGCATAAGAGCTCAGGGACTAGGTAAAAGTGAAGTACATAAATCATAATATAGATAAGTGTCATTTTGGCCATGAAAGCAACTGCCTCTATGAACCAAACTAAATTACAATCTTGGTTACTTGAAATTGCAACCTTCTATTGAATGGCTTGATACTGAAGATTTTTACAAAGGGAGGATGGGTACACAGGTTTAAGAGAAGAAAAGATAACTATTTTGGAAATGGTGTACGATTGGTGGTATAGAGCAAACAGATCTCAATAGCAATCAAGGTAATGAATATGGTTGATGGAAAATACTTTGACGAGATAAGTTTCTTCGAGAACTATGGCACTGTGATAAGTTTTCTGAGCCAACTGAAACCTACCTCTACCCTCTACTTTATAGCTAATAATATTCCCATAACTGTTAAATCAAACACTTATTAAATAAGAGTAATAAATATAAAGGACAATGTACATAACTATACGAAGATTTTCCCATGAATGTTAGTGATGCCATATGGAATATGCTAACTTGTATTATTTAACCTAAAGCATTGTAATTTTCCTGTTATTAGATGCCATGCTTCAGACAGAAGCAAATACTATACGTATGGAGTAGTATCAACTGCACTATAAGTAAGGAATAAACCAGTACAATGAAATATGGTATGAAAAGTACATTAGAGGGGGAAGAGTAAAGAATGTAATGATTAGATGCTTTGGATGGGCAACTTTGTTTAATGATGAACATTGTATTTCAAGTGGATCCCTCTCTATCATCTCATTGCCTAATCATTCCATCTTAAGGAATTCTTACAAAATAATTGATAACTTCAAGAGTTAAAAATTTAAAGAGATGTAAAACTCTAAGAATGTTGGCGACCCACAGGCAGCACACATTTTTCAACTCTGCAATCAAAATTAGGGAAACAACTAGTGTCTAAAATCTAAGGTGGCTGCCTGAACCTTGAAATAACTGCAGCTAGCTTTTTGGGCAAAGTGGGTTGGTGAAAATAAAATTATGAAGAATTAACCGTCGCTATAGTAGCACAGTAGCAAAAAGAATTGTAAGAGGACCCAATGGTTTAAGAGTAAATAGGGCTTTTAATCACATTCTTAATACTGCCCAAGCTCTTCACAGAATTCTATCAAGGGACCATCTCAAATGAAAAATCAATTCTAAAACTTAACACTTAGAAATACACACTGTGAGTTTTAAAATATTGAACAATACTATATTGCCCAGCTGGTAATTTTTACCCAAACATAACTTTTAAAATTCAACACATTTTGTCAGTATTTTTACACAGAGAAACATTTTTTTCATGAATTTTTAATCAATATAATAGATTGTTATATTCAATAAAAAACTGTTACATAAAGCAACGTTTTGTACCAAACAGAAACATGATCATTGAAACAACTTGATGATTGGAGGCTTTTTAAATGCTGATGTGGGGAAGGATATAAAAGGAGAAATGAACAGAAAGGAAAATAAATGAAGCACTAAGAGTAGAGTGGGAAGATGGGTATTACTGGGAGAAACCTAAAGGTGGTTGAAAAGTTGGTTGCAAAGTTGCAATTTAGTGTGTTTTGATTGACAATGGGATGTGGAGGAGCATGATAGAGGGAAGAAGATTAGATAAGTGAGGGAGAAAGAGGAAAAGGATAGGCATGCTGGACAAATAAAGGAGGAATGAAGTATGTGGAACTATTAAAGGGTTTATTGAAATGTTGTAGGCCACGTTGTATTCCGTTATGCAAGGCAAATAAATTTATTATTGTTCAGTTTATGGCCAACCAGAACCTACCTTTAAACAGCACAAGACCAAAAATATCATATTCAGTAAATTTCATCCCCCTTAAATAACTCAGTATTAATTAATTCTATATTACCTCAAAAATTTGGTTTGGTCATTTTGACCCATATGGGCATTTCAGTTTCACTCTATACTACCTTGATCAAAAAGTTCCCGGAATTTATTCAGAAAATTAAAAATACAAGTTTATTCATCTAAATCTATATTGTCCCCTTCAAAGTAATCCCCATCGACTGCAACACACTTATGCCAGCGCTTGATCCAATCCTCGAAACATTTTTTATATTCGGTTTTCGGTATGTCTATCAGTGCTTCCTGCGATTTTTCCATTACTTCCTCTCGGCTGCTAAAACGCGTTCCCCGTAATGGTTTTTTAACTCGATTGAACAGAAAGAAGTCACAGGGAGCCAAATCAGGTGAATTCGGTGGCTGTTGGATGGTATTTGTTGCATTTTTCGTCAAAAAATTACGAATAATGATAGCACTGTGCGACGGTGCTAACATCATGGTGCAAAATCCATGAGTTTTCTGCCCACATTTCTGGTCTCTTTCGGCGAATTGCTTCACGCAAACGTCTCATAACGCCCAAATAATACTCTTTGTTTACTGTCTGGCCTTCTGGCAAAAATTCATGATGAACTACACCGTTGTAATCCATGAAAACCGTCAGCATTGCCTTCTTTTTTGACTGAAAACGACGTGGTTTTTTTGGTCTCGGCTCATTTGGTGAACACCATTCACTTGCCTGATGTCTGGATTGCGTGTCGTACTCATAAACCCACGTCTCGTCTCCAGTAATGATCCTTTTGATGAATGTGGGATCGGATTCAGCCTCGCAAATCATGTCTTTTGCGACGTCAACACGGTCTCTTTTTTGCATGAAATTGAGGTCTTTTGGCACCAACTTTGCTGCTACACGACGGAAACCCAAATCATTAACCACAATGTCTTGGGCGGATCCATAGGCAATGTTCAAGTCCTCCGCTATTTCTCTGATGGTTAATTTGCGGTTATTGACCAACATTTCTTTTACACTATCAATTTTTTCACCGACTTTCGATGTCGATGGTCTGCCACTGCGTTCATCATCTTCGATTGACACACGACCACTTCTGAACCACTCGTGCCACTGGTAAACGACGATTTTTTTTAGAGAATCGTTGCCGAAACAATTTTCCAACATTTCCAACGTCCGTGCGCCACTAAATCCGTTTTTTACGCAAAATTTAATACAAGTTCGTTGTTGCAAATTTAAATCCATTTCTGCAATTGTAAAAAATCGCCAACACACACAGAGATAGATGTACTCTTGGCTACGTAACTTTTGCAAATGTCAAGTTATGACACTAAGATTTAAAGGGAATATCAACAACAGATGTACCAATTTAACAAAAAAAACAGAACTCAAATCGGAACGATGGGAGCGCCACACGGTGGTTATTCCGGGAACTTTTTGTTCAAGGTAGTATTTCTAAAATAAAGTGCTGTTTTCATACAATGCCTTCAGTGGATCTGCTACTCAATTTTCACAGATATCCCTCATTTTCTTCCTGCATCTAACACCCCTGTATCATCTTTCCATATCATTTTTGTAATTGGTATCACCTACTCCTCTTGATTTCTCTGAAATTTCTAATTTAATACAGAGAATACTTATTATAAACATATTTCAAATGATAAAACTCAGAATAATAAAATAATTTTATACTATTAAAGTGGTGTATTAATGTAGTCCCCTTATAATGCTTATTTATACAAAAACTCAATAAAATTATAATAAATAACAGGAGGGAAATTTCTCAAAATCATTATCCAAATAAATGATCAACATCAAAATAAAAATGATTTCATTCAAGTCTTATCCTTCATAATTTCAAGAAATAGAGTGATGGAAGAAGAAAAGAAGAATGCAATTTAGTGGCACAAAATTTTTTACACGATTAGACATCCAATGGCCAAAATAATGCAGTTGAGGTGTTAAATGACATTGAACAGTTGAAATAAACAAGAAACATAGCTACGGTCATGAATCAATGTAAACAAAAAATGCCCAGACCGTAAACTTGATTGGGACTAAGTGTGTGTGAAATTCACAAAGGTCTAATACACCCGAGTGATTCAGTGACTGTGTATTTACTTAAGTCGTTTGTTTCACTACATTCTTTTACAATTTTCACTTATTTGTGTGATTGATGGGTCACTGACATAGGAGGGATCCTTGTAAACCCCGAGTGTGTGTGTTTGAATGTGATTCACAAGAGTGACTGTCATTTCTTAATACACCCTAGTGATCGAGTGGTTGTAAGTTTGTTTTATTATTTTTATTATTTATTTTGGCTTATGTGTGTGATTGAGGTATACGTGGGTCACTGTTTCTCAAACACACCCAAGTGACCTAGTCTATATTCCCTATTTCTCTCCTTACTTGTATTTTTTTAATATTCCTTTTTTCTTATCACTTAGTGCCAATTTAGTTTACGGTCTCAGTAATTTTTTGGTGGCATTCAACAGTTCAGACATCTGAATGATAAACCGGGTTATTAAAATCTGGATTCAAGTAACTTATACCCATAATTCAAATAGTCTATGCTGAAAAGAACTAAACTTGGCAAAATTCCAAAAACATATTTACTACAGCAGTATGACCAGTTTCACCAGCATCATTAGGTAAAATTCACAAATATAATTATGGCCAAAAATTATGATGCATGGGAGAAACCTTTATGGTACCTTAAGGCATTTTTTAAAATTTTACAATGATCTACTACAGTACACATTTTCATTCATTTATTGAAACATGACCATGTATTCAACGCTAGATATCGTTATCTGGTACCATTATACAATTCTAAAGTTTATAATGTATGCTCGCAGAAGGAGAAAATGCAAGTGTGAGAGGAAGACAAGATTAAGGAGTGGGAGTGATAGAAGGAGAATGGTCATCTTAGAGTGACAGTTATTTGGGGTCTCAATTGCCCACTTTGAACTGGAGAAGAAAGAAGGTTAGTAGAGGGTGAGGGAATGGGAGTAACAAACAGAGGTGCTCAACGGTTGAGTCCTAAGCAACTGCATGTCATTATGTTTTCACTATTCACACAGATTTGAGCAGGTCTTGAAAGCAGAAAAAGATTTTAATTTAAAAATATTCCATGTGTGAGAAGGTCCAGGTTCAAAACCTAGAGGCATCAGATATTTTTCAGTAATAACCTGATCCTTACTTAAGGTGCTTTTTGGAGGACACTTTGAGTGAGTACACCGTCCGTCGGATGAGACGTTAAACTGCAGACCCCTTGACACCTTTCGTTAAAGAGTAGTGTAACACGGATGCCGGGTTTTTCTCAACCTTCCGCCCTCCCTAATGGTGCAACTGACCTTAGGTGTTGGTCACCTCCCCTAACACTACTGTTACTTTTAATTTGAAATTTTCGAACAATACAGAAAAGTAGACAACCTTTGGACTGGTCCAAGACATAAACCAATCACGCACTTTGTTTTATTTAATGTCATTTAGCCACTCAGTTAATGATATGTTGCCACTGTGTTATTCATACCAGTTACTTCAGTAATTTATATTGAAATGATACGTTAAAATAACGTCTTCTGCATTTGTCTGTCCTCCCAGGTTTTCATGTAAAAAGTACTCCAAATAAAATATCCCTGTGGGGTAATAACAGGCAATGCGGAGGCAAGGCCCGAAGTGAGGGAAAAGATGATGGAAGGTGATCGTAGATGCATGTGAAGGGGCTGCAGAATAAATGGCATGTAATGAGAAGAACAAGAGACCAATAGGGATTAAGACTTAGCAAGCCATAGATCCAAGTAATTTCTACTGCACAACTTCAATGGACCACTTAACTCACAACTGAGCAAAGGCAGTGAGACCTGAGGCAAGATTTTCCCCTCCATCCGAGGTCAAACTGAACTTCCTGGCACCAGAACCAGTTTTAAAATGCTAGGATAAGCTGCTCACATGAAATACTGCTGATAGACATTATTTGATTTTATTAGGCTGTTTTAATATGCTTACATATGAAAAAGCATGAAGCATGGCATATTTTCATATTAAAATATTACAATATTGTATCAGAATATTCTTCACTGGATTCTCCAAGAAGACCCCAATAAACCAGACCTCCAGAATAAACCCAATATGTGATGTGAGAAAAAAAGACCAGTGAACTCTAAGAAGAATGTAATCATCCCTATACCAAATAAGAAAATGACTTAAAAATAAGAAACCATAATAAAAATTACCCTCCCATGGACTACAACCTTGACGTGGTCGAAGGGCTTGTGCGTTCCAATGACCCCTACAGCTGTGCTGGCAGGAGTAATAATAATTGTTCCTGGTAGGGTCACCCATGCCAGATAGGTCAAATGTTAGGAGCCAGCCGAAAGATAGTCCACGCAGCATCTGTTCCTCAGTGAGGTGGCTGCAAAGGCGTCTGACCCCATTAGGGCGGTTTTAAGTGATGGTGTCCCGTTAAAAACACTATTGAGGAAGGCAATGGGAAACCACCTCAATTATTATTTCCAAGATTTTTTATGATGGACAGAAAAGAGAAATTGAGTCCTGGCAACTACAGGACTCGGCCCAAAGGGCCGTGTGTTGTGCCCGGCAGTGGGTGAGACTAGGCTTCCGAGGTCATCATCCCACGAAACCCTTGCAGGGAAAAATAACAGCAGCAGGATAGAAGACAAAGAAGAAGACGAAAATAGTTAGAATGGGAACATGGAATGTCAGGACAATGTTGAGGACAGGCAAATTAGAGAATATTAAGCGAGGGATGGAAAGAGGTAATATAGATGTTTTAGGCCTCTGCGAGGTGAGATGGAAGGATAGCGGGGATTACTGGGGTGATAATTATAGAATAGTATACAGCGGCGGGGACGAGAGACAATGAGGGGTTGCCGCAATACTAAATAAAGGAGTAGGAAGAAGCATAACAACATAGAGCAAGCAACGGATAGAATATTAGTACTAGAGATTAAAGCAGAACTGACAAACTTAGTCATTGTTCAGGTATACATACCACCAAGCAACCGTAAGGAGAAAGAAGTCAGTAGGATGTACGATGAGTTAGAGGTTATAATCGCGTGTGCTCCTGCAGGGAAACATTTGATAGTGATGGGGGATTAGAATGTGATGGAAGGCGAAGGAAAAGAAGGTGGTGAGGTGGGGGACCAATGGTTAGGCACAAGGGATGAATGCGATGAGAAAGCAATTGAGTTCTGCAGGAGACGGGGGTTAGTCATCACCAACACATGGTTTAGACACCACAAAAGGCATAGGTATACATGGAAAATGCCAGGTGACTCAGAAAGGTATCAGATAGATAATATTCTGGTTAGGCACAGGTTTAGGAACAGTGTGATAAATTTGCAGTTTCCCAGGAGTGGATGCAGACTCTGGCCACAATTTAGCTGTTATGAAATGTAACGTCCGTTTCAAAAAGACAAAAAGGCAGGGGTGGCGGATTAGGAAATGGAATGTAGAAGCATTAAATAGATTAACAAGGAAGGAGTATCAGCAGGCTGTTGAGAAAATCATGGATGACGGCAAAGAGCCAGGTACTATCGAACAAAAATGGGATTGTACCATGAAAGTGATATCGAAATCCACAAAAGTCACTTTAGGAACCCTTAACGGGAAAGGACAAGGAAACCTTGGATCACAGATGAAATGATTCCAAAAATGGATGAATGTAAACACAGAGTTAGGCAAAATGAAGTACAAAGAGTTAAACAATAAATTGAGAAGGGCCACAAATAAAGCAAAAGAAGAATGGTGGAAAATGCAATGTGAGAATGTGGAAAGTTTGCAGAGAAACGGTGAAAATGGTGCTCTATACAGCAAGGTTAAGTTATTATCGGGAAGTAAGAAGGCATGATCTGCACTAACAGTTAAAGATAAACAGGTTAAGATAATAGTTGGCACAGAAAAGATCTAAGAGAGATGGAAGGAATATTTAGAAACACTGTATGGTAAAGAACTTGAGCCAACAAGGTTAGACATATAAAAGGAAAATGACGTAGAAAAAGATAGCTTAGGCCCAGGCATAATCAACGATGAAATAGATGGGGAATAACTGGCGATGAAACCAAATAAGGCCATGGGGGTAGACAACATTCTTGTGAATTTATTGAAATGTTTAGGAAAATGTGGGAAGACGACTCTATATGGTCTGATTCATACTATCTATGAGGAAGGAATCTGGCAGAAAGATTTTCTGAGATCAGTGTTAGTTCCTATTCCAAAAAGGGTAAAGGCTATGTCATGCGAGGATTACAGAACAATAAGTTTGATATCCCACGCAGCTAAAGTTATTCTCAGGATCATCAACAAAAGGATAGAGAGTAAGGCAAGTGATTACGTACGGGATGATCAGTTTGGGTTTAGGAAGGGAAGAGGAATGCGTGATTCCATTGCAGTAATGAGATCAGTAATCGAGGGGAATATAGAATACAATCAGGACTTATTTGCGGGCTTCGTAGATTTTGAAAAAGCATTTGACAGAGTGAATTGAGAAAAACTAAGGAGTATATTGCAGAAAATAGGAATAGATTGGAGGGACAGGAGACTAATCCGCAACCTGTACATGTCTCAGACTGATCAGGTGCGGGTGGAAAACGGAGATCCTGATGGGCAGTGTTAGGCAGGGTTGCCCATTATCACCAGTGCTGTTCAACGGATATGTGGATGAAATAATTAAATAGGTATGGGAGGAACTGGAGGAAGGAATGAAAGTCGGAGGGGAATTCATAAAATCAGTTAGGTGTGCTGGTGAACAAGCTTTAGTTTGTCAGTCAGCCAAGGGGTTGCAAGCATTGCTGATGAATTGGGCATCCAGTGCGATAGATATGGGATGAGAATTAATATAAATAAACCTAAGGTTTTGCGATTTTTCAGGAAGAAGAAGGCTAAGCTAAGTATTAAAATAAGAGGGCAAAAAATTAGAGCAGGTAGAACAAATTACGTATCTCTGAAGTATTTTGGACCAACTCGGTGAAAGTAGCAGGGACGTAAGGAGAAGAATTGCACTAGGCAAGGAGGCCTTCACAAGGAGGAGGGAGTTGACGACAGGGACGTTCAGTTGGGAGGTTAAGAAAAGACTCTTAAAAACTCTGATATGGAGCTTAGCTATGTATGACGCGGAAACGTGGTCGCTGAAGCCAGAGGATAGACGTAGACTGGAGGCTTTTGAAATGTGGGTGTGAAGAAGAATGGAGAAGGTGAAATGGACCGAAAGGAAAACAAATGAGGAAGTACTGGAGATGGAGGGTGAGGAGAGGGGTTTGTTGAGAGATATCCTATGGAGGCAGGAAAGATGGATGAAAGGCATATTGAGCGGTAGTGGGATGTTAATGAAGGTAATAGAGGGGAGAATGTTAGGCAAAAAAGGAATGGGCAGGAACAGGATAGGGATGTTGGACGGGATGAAGGGAGGAAAGAAGGACCCAGAGGTGAAGAGGGACCTAATGTAGATTAGGTTGCTGGATTATGTTTTGTTTGGAATCACAAAATATTTATTTCATAGTTGTGTCCATCCAAAAACCTACCTTAACTGGTAGATTAACTAATAAAAAAATAAAAATCATTATTTGTCCATATCAAGCAATATTAAAGCATACATTACATTGGACAATAAAGAGTTTGAAAACTGAAATGAATAGGTAAACAAAATAATATAAGGAATATATACAAAAATTAGAAATTGTCACTATCTAGAAACTCCTAACTGGATGGATAGGAAAAGGCTGTAAGGATTTTCTGAGTTTGCTTCTGAAAGCCAATATCTTAGAGTTTCAATTTTGCTCAATTTATTTATTTATTTAATTCAGAATTGCCCAATTTATTTAAGAGGGCTTATCCCATGGGAATGGTCCCATTGCAATTGCAATTAGTAATTACTTATTGTAAAGTAAATAAGGGGTCAGCTTGAAATCTGAGGACCCAGACATAGAAGAAGATAATGGCATGAATAATTTACTGAAAAATGGATAAACAATTGTAAGATCATTTAAGACAGAAATATCTTGGATTCTGAAGATTTAGAGGAACAAGAGAATCTATTCTAACTCTCAAGACTTGTCTTTGGGAAGAGAATCTATATTGAAATGAAAACCGATATAGAACTGACCTGTATTGCACTAGTTGACTTATGGCAAGCTATTGACAAACACAAGTAATGAGAAAATAATCAAGACTAGTTGGCAGCTAAGTCAGAATGAAGGGAACTGAGCCAGGGATGGATGGAAATGGAGAAAAGTAATAGGACAGGATCAATTACAGAAATATGGCAAAACATGCAGACTGGATCTGTAAAAGCCAACATATAGCTATACTTTCAGAGAAGAAAGAAGACCTTGAAAGGGTGATGGCCACTATGGTGAAGGGGATAAATAAGTACACCCTCAAGAAGAACCGGACAAAAAATTATGTTTATGTTCTGCAGTAAAAGCAGGCAAGATAATTTCCAAATAAAACTAGGGAAAGATGCTGAAACAAGTGAAAGTGTTATGCTATTTAGGCAGCAAAATAACCAGAAATGAAAGAACCATGAGGGATAGTGTAAGAATGGCAAAGAATGCTTTCTATGTATCAAAAGAGACAACTACTACAACTACAGCAATTAGAACTAGCATTGAAACAGGGAAGAAATTCATTTAAACTTATGCATGAAGTCAGAGTATTATTATTTAACCATTCACAATATTTGTTTAAGTTCTCATCAAGACAAACTTATTATCAAAAACTTTTGTCAAATCTTTTAGGCTTTCAGCAAGATTGTTACACATATAGACATATTATAACAGCCAATATGTGATCTTGTCCACATTCCTTCTTACAGATGACAAAATAAATACATTATACCAACAATAAATATTACATAAATCATTTTGTATTGACTAATTTTGAGCTTCGTATGCTTAATATCTCACTGAGGAATTGATTTGCAATGAAAAACAACTTGAGTACTTGATACTTTGGCTCTATTGTTAATTTTACAGCAATTACAAAGGAAATGGTCAAGAGTAAAAATTTTCATCAAAGTATTGACACAGGGTATTGACTCAGTTTTGGTTAAAATGCCTCATTCTTGAATTCACAGCTTATAGAATAAACAATGAAATTACGTTTACTTTTGATTTCTATTCTTATTGAGAGGAATATATAAATGCAAAGGTAATTTGTGGAACAATGTATCCTCAAACAAACACTCAGGATGCAAGTATTGAAATAAGCTCAATGACAGAAATTAAGGAAAACTTAATTCATTCATACAAGTTTGAAAATTTTACAGAATTTATGCACCTTCTACATGAACACTTTACCTTCCTTTACCCCCATTAATTTATTTGTCTTGCTGTCTTCATGTTATTATTAATACCACCAAAAAACTACCTAATTAATTATTTCAACTATAATCACTTCCTCGTTAATTTCAGTCGCCGTCTTCACACTAGCTATCTTCTCGACCTAGTGTTTCCTTCTCATAAGTTATCTCTTTTCATCATCTCAACTATTTCCTCGAATTGAAATTTTTTTTAACAATAGCCTACCCTTTTCAAAAATGCAAGAGGTATTAATAAAAATGGTGCTATTAAAAAATATTATTTGTAAATTTTCATTACCATGCAGGCAATCCCAATTAAATGGTTGATAAATATTTTAAAAATAAAATAATATTTTAGAAAAATAAAAATTTCTGGCATAACTTGGTGGAAAATCTTCATATTGACATTTCAAAATTAAACAACTTGGCTTTTCCACTTAAAATTTTTTTTAGCCAAGTTGTTTAATTTTCAAATGTAATTTTAGAAAATAAATTCTGCTTGATCATGAAAATTCTCAAATATTTCAAGATATGATTACGGTTTTGTCGGAAATTGAAACCTCTATCGATAAAAAAATTTTCAGCTATGCTTTTATGAGCTGGTTCAAGTCATATGTCAACTTGGTGTCATTAAATTACTAGCCAATAAAGTTATGTAGCTTTCATCGAAAATCTTGATGGCTGGCGTTATTTTTCCTCAAATGCGGTTGAAATGAGATGGAATGACCTTTATTAAGTTGTTCTGTCAGCTACCGAACCACAATATTTTCAGGCAAGTGCTACAGTGCACAGCAAGGCTGTGGGCAACAACATGGTTATCCACACAGAGAAAATAAAGAGCTGTCGTCGTGTCAATCAGTTGCGACAAAACAAGGTTTTTCTCAATTTTAGACTAATTAATAGACAACTGGTAAATCGTAGTGATTTAATTTTTTACTTATTCAGACCATGGGCACAATCCTAAAACATTTCGACTAATTTGAGAACAACCATATTATAGCCCCTGCGATTCAAAACAGCATAATTTGGAGATAATTACTCCAACAATTCACCAGTAAAAACAAAATACGTTTACAACACATTGGCATATGATTCCCAGCGCCGGTGACTCCTAATACCAATCTATATAGCAATGTATTGACTTATAAAGAAGACGCGGTTAGACTGCCAACTACTTACCTGGGTGGAATTTTTGAGTCTGACCTCTTCTTTAGCGGTGCAAAAACCACCATTCTTCGCTGGCTTTATTTTACATAGAAAAAGCATTTCGTCAAAGAACCAAACCTTCGTGAACTCGGTTGCCAGAGTGCCATTCATTCGACGCTTCACCTTAGACATGTTACCTTGGAACGCAGAACGCAATGCATTCCATCTTATTCTTACTTCTTCACCTGCAAAGAATATGTTTCTAATTCTCACGCATTATTCAGCATTATCTAGTTCTCAAGCATAAAATTCAGTCCCCAACAAAGCTTTGTGGTACTCACTTGTAGTTCCAGGTCGTATTTCTGAAACTTCATCGGCAATGTTTCTCATAGCGACCTTACGAGCATGCCGATCATAATATTTCTTATCACTGGGGTCATATAGAAACGGCAGCTTCCTTACTTCCCCAATTAATAGGGATGTGGCTTCCCTACTCCATTTCGCCATTTTGATGAATTTAGTTTAAAAACAATGAAATAATTGATCAAACGCCAGTGGAGTGAGATGTTCCGCTTCGGGGTAAAATAAAAATTATTAAATAACTAATGTAATAAATGCGAAGATTTCCTCGAGCATCCGCAGCTAATTCCTAGCCATGAAGTTGAAATGAACTTGTATTTTCATTCTCAAAATTTTAATACTAAATATGGCCGTGAAATTCATAGGACGCTTGCGCAGCCAAAATTTCAGTTTTTTGCCAAATATTTCATGAATGTTTTTCGGCAGAGTTTAATGTTTTTAAAAGAAGCAGATTCGATAACACTTCATCGAATCCACGCCTACACTCGCGTCACTGAGACAATGAAAACATCTCATTAACACCAATACGGTTTGGTAGCATTCAGTTAATAATCCATAAAGACAAAGCCAATGCAGCAGATGTTTGTTCGTAGTGTTTTGTCGTTTTTGTCAACCTGTGAAGGGCGGTCAATATAGAAGACAGAAATGCGAAATGATCGGAGAATAAAGAGAAAAATCTAGTCTTACAGATGTTCTGTGACAATTTTGTTTAATTCAATTATACGATTAATGAATCATAATTTTAGCCCTAACGATTTTAATCCTAATAGAAAAGCATTTATTTATTTATTATTATCAGCATAGTAATATACTTCTCATTAAAGACTCACTCCTACACCTTATAAGAAAATGTAAAAATAAATAAATATGCAATATTAAAATCAAGATGATGAAGGCTAAAGATGTGATTAGTAACAGTAGCTTAGATGACTACTTACACCCAATTGATAGCAAATAAATGATATTAACGTGAAATCTTCTCAATCTACAAAGTCTTATTATTCTTGTGAAGATTGTTAATTAATCATAATTTTTTTCTTTTGTATTCTTTAAATGACATCATTATTAATTTCTTATATACGCCAAGCACTTTTGGGCATTATTCTCCTGCATGGTAATGCATACTGCTTTCTGCCACGAATATTGAATAATTCTCGACGAAGTTGACCGCAATGACTATTTTATTTGGGATTTTCATATATTTGTTAGAATTATGTAATTTCCATGGTTTTATAAAGTAAAAATTATGCAATCCTACCTCAATATATTATTATTTCGTAAGTGATGGATCTAATATTCTTTCTTGACAGAATCAAATGCCCAGGATCACGGTGACTCTGACAATGACATGGAAATTCTTGGTAACCTCCTGGAAGATGATTTTGATGTGGACATAAGTACGGATGGTAAGTACAATATGCGATTAACAGTTAAGCCACTGTGAGTTTCACAATCAAAGCACCGTGACGTGAAAGGTATGCCAAGCTTGACCTTATGGGAGTGACATAAGATTAAGTATAATTTCTACGATACAAGTGGAAAAGTAAAAACACTGGTTTATTATTCCAGTAAAGGTAACTGATTTGATTACCGAGACGGGCGGTGTATCTATTCGACAACAAAAAGATCAGGAATCTGCAAAAGAAAAGAAAACTAGTCGCCTCAGACTTACGGATCTTTTTAGCAAGAAAGATGTATCAAGTGTTGTTCATTCAGGCGAAACCGATTCGTCCGAAGATGAAGACAAAAAAAACTTCGAGCAACAGCGTCTAAATGATTACGGTAAGTGTGTCAAATCTATGTTGAACCATCAAGATGAAGATGAACGTCTATTGCCTGTTGCTGAATTCACTGGGCGGAGCAAAACATGGAAGGAGAAGGGCCCACTTGCTGCGCCTGCTAGCAGTAGCACAAAAGATATCAACACCTTGAAGTTTGACCCAATATGTGGCATCCGAATAATGTATGTTTTACAGTGATATTCCCTGTGATTTGGTAGATTATGGAATTTGTAACGAGTTGCATTAATTTTGTATCAATTTGCAGAAACCCTCTCGTCTCTTCAACATCTATGCAAGATAAGTTAGTTGGGCGGAAGTTAGTTACTATGTCATTCATTCAAAATCATAGAAACAATGGAGACTTGGATGCTGATTGGGTGACAATTGGAGTGATAGTTCAAAAATCTTATGTCCAGAAATCTCAAAAGGTATGGAAAAAGGAAATGTCAAAATTACCCAGTTTTCGCAAGTATAAACTTGGAGTATCGCATTTTAGAAATGTTTTTGTTCTTGCAGCGATCACAATATTCCGTATTAACCCTCAGTGATTTGAAAATTGGGTTAAAAAAAGTATCTTTATTTTTATTTAGTGGTTCATTTAAAGCACACTGGAAAAACCCTATAGGCACAGTAATAGGTATCCTTAACCCAAGCGTCCTCAATAACAGGTATGCTTATGAATGTCTACCATTGTTAATGACTTATTTTGTTCGTTCAAAATTTCTTAATTTTCTAACTATTAATAATACTATGGTTATGGTGTTTTACAGGGATTCTGGTTCTATAGCAACCCTGTCTGTCAATAATGCCCAAAAGATTATGGTGATTGGCACTTCAAAAGATTTTGGTTACTGTAAATCATGGTAAGTAACTTAATATATCGAGACGTAAAGCTAAATTTTCCCAAAAGCAATGGAGGGAATGAGCATAGGATCCAAAATGCCTTTGAATATTAATGTTGGTCTACAAGATTATCATACAAGGAAATGTGTTAATTCTAGTCAAATAGTTCTATCAAATCTATTCAATCAATTCTAGAAAATCATTAAAATTGTATTCAATAGTGAAACCCTATTAACAGTATCAATTCTTTTTAGGATAGTCATAACTTAAAATCAGTTACCATTCCTTTATTTAATTAACAAAGCAGCCAAAAATGACACAATGGCTTTTATATTGGCTGGCATATAATACACACTAAGAAAAAGCAATAAACAATAATGAAAAGATAACAAATAATGTCAAGAATAGATATAAGATGGCAGGAGAGTACATATGCAACCAGAGAGAGTTTTAAATTTTAACCAATTTTGAATGTGTGTAAATGGGCTTTTACATATTTAGTGTCAATATTATACTTAAACCTGTTCAAAACCTTTACTTTTGGCTCAGTCCAACGTTATATTCTTTCTTTAGCTTCCTTAAATATCCTCCCTTTCCATCAAATTTCCACAGCTGTTAGTTTGCTAGAAAATCCATCTTTTTTATGACTGCTTTATTTTGCAGCCAGCAAATATTTAGATATTTATTGATGGGAATAACCCTTTTATGAAAGAGAGCTAAAAACAGATTAGTTCCAAAATTATAAAAAAATATTTACATATGGGTTCAAATTAAATAAAGATACATACTCATTATTGAGAATTAAAATATAGTTAAGCATTTAGGAAGAGTCTTGATTTGTAATGCAGGAAAGACATTTTCAGATGTGTACATGCTTAGTTAGGTGGCTATCGTGCTGGCTTCACACCCAGAGGGCCAGTGGGTTCAAATCCTAGTGGTGTCAAATATTTTTCAGTGGTATCTCGATCCCTTCTTCAGGTGCTTTGTGGAGGGCACTTTGAGTGAGTATGCCATCTGTCAGATGGGACGTTAAGCTGTGGACACCTTGGCACCTTTTGTTAAGAGCAGGCTAATGCTGATGCTGGGTTTCTCTCTTTATCCTTTCCTGTCCATCCCTTATAGCGCAAATGACCTTAGCTGTCGGTCGTCTCCCCTAAATACTACTACTATGAATATGGAGTTTGTGGTAAGGGGGCCAAACAGTTGAGCAGTATTCACAGAATGACCTAACTAATGAGATGAACAGAACTTTAAATGGCCCTATATGATTAAAGTTATTACAAAGCTAACAGTTTCAGGCTTAACTTTGTGGAATTCCTTCATGGTTAGGGTGAAAGAAAGAGAAAAGAAAACTTTGCACTTCCACACACTTTTAATATAACACGACCATGGTTTCGTTTCTCTTTCTTTCACCCTGACCAAAGTTATTACAGTCTCAGAAGATAAATCCAAGTGATTTGTATGCTTTAGATTAAACATGAAAGTTTATGGAATGTCAAGTGTGAATCAAATATAACTCCTTGTTCTTTTATATTTGTTAATCGGACCATAGGATAATTGCATAGTCTGTATTAAAATGCTGTGGACTCCTTTGCCAGCTGAATGTACAGAATAGCATATTTTTAAATTGAATGTTAGGTAGTTATACTCACACCAGGTTTTAAGCCTTTAAAGGCAGTTTTTCGGAGTTAGGTGGCCATCAATGATGATGTGCAGCATCAAAACCATGGTCGTGTGAAGTATAAAATCTTTATGTAGAAGTGCAAAGTTTCTTTTTCTACTCTCATAATCATTTAAATGTCTCTTTGGGAAGAAGATTAATAGATTGAGGTCCAGGAAGCAAGAAAGACTATAAAACAGGCATGCCCCATCCCATTTGTTGTTTTTAAAATATTATCTGAGTGTTGATGAATATTTTGTATCGGATAGTGTTCAGTCATCCACAAATCACATCGAATCAGTGAAGGGATATCTGAGGATCCCTACTATATCTTTGGCCAAAAACTCAAGAAAATCCTGTTTATGAACTTGGGCCAGAAAATGTTAGATCCAAGGATCCAGGTCCTCTAAATTCATATCTGGATTATTGCTGATTGAATCGCTGTACTCCCAAATTGATGACCTATTAGAGCTTAGATGACTTGTCAAGAGTGCATTTTCTCATCTTAAAAAGTCATTAAATAAGTCAAACTTAGACAACAGGAAAGTAGCTGAGGAAAATATTTCTGAAGGAATATGTATTTTATTGTAATTGCATGCCAAATAATTTCACACAATATGTTTTCATTTTCTCTGCCACTTTTTTAGCTCTTTACAACAGAGTTAATTCATTTTTTGAGAATTATGATGGTTTAAAACTTGTATATGGCCTTTTAGTGTAAATAATACCTTGTTTTGAATATAACCACCACAGCAACTTATTTTTTATCATTTCAAGGAAAAAGAATGGAGAGAAATGTACTTCATTTGTCAACATTGGTGACTGTGAGTACTGTGTGTACCATGTGCAGACAGAGTACAGGAAATATTCTCAAAGATCCGAACTTCAATCTCCAACTGGGGGGAATCTTCAGGCCTTGAAGAACAAGATTCTGGGGAAAAATGAGGTAAATGCTCTTTGCTAGCAACCGCATTATTGAAGTCAAATATTAGGACATTATGAGTGACAATTACTAAAATTTACTTTAATTTGATATTGTTTTTCCTGTTAATTATATCATGTAGGTACATATTAATCACATCAGTACATGTGATTGTTCCATTAATGTACTTCGAGTAGTAATTTAGTTATCACCTGAGTAAAAATAATTTCCCTGTTATAGCTATTTCTTTAATAACTTTTAAAAGCCAGTGATATGGAGCATTGTAAAATTCTGCACCTTATTCCTATTTAAACAGCCACACATTGGTGCTTGTATATGACACATGTACTAAATTTTTTTATATACTGTTACCTTGATTACAGATAGACACCTGCCCCTGACAGTAGGGTAGGAATGAGAGATATTTTTCATTTTTTTTAATTGTGCACATTATTTTTACTAATATTCATTCTTTATTTTTGTTATTATTTACATTTTGAATTTATTAATTTCTTGATTTCAACTACAGCAGAATCATGATTTAAATATGTGATTTTATGGAAATTTTGATTTTACTCAAGTGACTGGGCAGCCTCAGCATATTTTGTGCATTTTAACTGAATTTTTAATTGAAATTATGTAAATTTGATATAATAATTTTGCATGAAGCCATTTTTGTCTCAGGAGGAAGGAAAACTCATTTTTAAGGAAGGAAACAACCTGTATCAACAAAAAGAGACGTTTCAGGCGTGATATGGTGGAATATCGTGATTAATTAAAAATTGGCAATTTTCCACAAAATGAAATGTTATTAGTACAACCGGTTTCAATGTAAGTACATCATCTTCTGGTAACAGTCATTTCTCATTGTCTGCTATATATGCTGAAAAGCAAGTAAGGGGAGGGAAGTGGAAAATGGGGGAAAGAGGGAGGAGAGGTGGAACGTGGGCCACGTGGGTGACATATGAAAGGGGGAGGAGGAAGGGGTGGGGGAGGGGAAACAACACAGTCTAGCAAAACCTCGTGGCTGGATGGAGGGGGTGTCTCATTGAGGGTGACCCTCGGTGCAGCACCAAGCTCCTAGGGCCGTGGAGAAAGGGGATGAGACCGGGGTTTCTTCCATCATTGACTGTTACCAGAAGATGATGTAGTTACATTGAAACCGGTCGTATTAATAAAATTTTATTTTGTGGAAAACTGCCAATTTTTAATTAACCTGTATCAATTTTGGTGAAGTTTTCTCAGGTCTTCAACCGGGTCAGGGGTTCCATGATGACTGACGTTTCGATGCTCGACTCGTGCATCGTCCTCATCATCCTTGAGGACAATGCACAAGTCGAGCATCGAAACGTCGGTCATCATGGAACCCCTGACCCGGTTGAAGACCCGAGAAAACTTCACCAAGCTCATACGCTGGGAAAGCACCAGATCTTACTTAACCTGTATCAAATTTCCGAAAGAATTATGTTCAAAATCAGGGTGTTTTTTATTTTTTGTTTTTATGTAATTGTTAACTTTGTTTCCTATAACAGTCCTTTAAGTGGCTGTTTTGTAACATAATAATTTTGGGTAAATCTTGTGACTTATCATTGACTCTGCTTTACATAAAAATTTTAGTAAGTTGATTATATCCTTCCTCTTAATGCATCTCTTAACTCCACCTGGAATTTATTCCTACAGTGTGTAATGCTCTTTATTAATGTTTAACATTCATTTAGTTGATTAGCATCATCCATCATTATTTCATATTTCACCTTTTTCCAATTCCAAGTATCTTGCAGCATACCCAAATGACAAAATGTTATTGGCAAATAGCTTTTGTAGGGTGCATTCAGTGTTTACTTATCTGGTCAATAATTGTATTTCTAGTGATTGGTTTATTCGTTATCAATTTACCATATATTAAGTGTCCCTATTTATCCTTATTATTCAAAATGGATCTGTTTAGTAATACCCTCAAGCTTTTGCTACTGACGGTGAAGAAATTATATAAACAGTGTATCCTCAATTAAATTTGAATTGATAAATATGCCAGCTTCTGAATCTTGTTCTACAATGCAGGTTATGTAGTGATTTTTATGTGGAGTTGCAATAAATATTCTTTAGGATTAGAGCTAGGCTGGATATCTGCTTTCTGTAACTCCTACTACTGCTGTTACTCTTGACTGTTTTGCAGCTCTTACTCAGCTTTACCCATTGCACCTGAATATAATGTTTATTGTAATACCTAACGAGGCAGAGTTCTTTTTTCATCCTATTCAATACTTTCAGTCTGAGAATATAGATCTCATCTCTCCTCAAGCTTCTGAAATGTGCTATTTGCTGGGCAGCCAAAAATAACCATAGAAATCTTTGGTTAAGCAGATTACTTTAAGATTATATAAAATTAAAGGAAAACATAAGCACGGTTATAAATGGGACTTTAAATACAGCATTTGATTAAGTGGCTAAAGGATTAAGGGGAAGAGGTTCTTGATGAACAACTCTCTGGGCAGTCGTCAACCAACAAAACCCATGACAATGTGGCTTGTGCATGACAAATTGTTGGACTCAGACCACCGATTGAGTATCAAAATGGTTGCCAATGAAGTGAACTTGTTGTCTACTGTTGTGTTTCACATTGTTACTGAAGATTTAGCGATGAGGAATGTGTTACACCAAGGTCATGACCTAAGTATTGTCAGGCAACCAAAAGACCAACCAAGCAGAAATTTCAAGTGGACTTCTGTAGCATACTGAGAATAAACCTGATTATTTGGACAATGTCATCACTTATGATGAAACCTTGGTTTTTTAATACTACCCAGAAACAAAACGCAAAAGCTCTGGGTGGCACTCCAACCAGTTCCCCGATGCTCATTGTCTTTTTCGACAGTAAAGGAGGGGTCCATAAGAAGTTTGTTCCTCCAGGACAGACAATTAACGCTGCCTACTCCGTGGATGTGCTGGAAAGACTCTTGAAAAGGGTCATCAGGATGAGAAAAGATGTCTCTGTTACCTGGCAACTCTTATTACGACAACGTGCCTTATTACGACAACGTGCCTTATTACGACAACGTGCCTCAACACACTATGAGTTCTTTGCCAAACATCAGGTGCCAATGCTGCCCCAACCCCCTATTGTGCTTATACTACCCCAGTAGACTTCTTTTTGTTCTCTCAGGTTAAAGCAGCCCTGAAACGAACCCGTTTTTCATACGTAGAAGATATCCAATCAGCCCTGATTAAGACCTTGTGAGATATCCCCAAAGATGCCTTCCAGGGATTGTACCGGTCATGGCAGATTCTCTGGAAAATATTTGTATAGGCCCAAGCACAGTGCTTTGAAACATTTTAACTGTTTATGAAAATCTGTTCAATAAATTACTTAAAAAATAATTGTATTAATTTAGGAATACACCCTTTATACTCATTAGTTTTCCCAATTCACTCTATCAAATGTCTTTTTGAAATCTATGAAAGAAGAAAATATGTCCTAATTATACTCTTTATTCATCTCAATTAGTGATCTCATTTCTGCAATGCCATCATGCATATCTCTCCCCTTCCTAAACGCAAACTGATCATCTCCAAAGTAATTTTTATTACTGTATTGCATTTGACGGGAAATATTTAATTGGTTGACAGGTCGGATAAAGCTTGGGTGCTGAAATTGTTACATGATAAATGGAAAGGATCGACAGTGTGAGGGAGTGAATTTAGAAGGGAGGAGAGGCAAAATAGTAGTAAGCGCATAGTGAGAGATAGCCTAGGAATAGGCAGATGGAGTGGGTGCAGGTGGATCGAGTTGGTATACTGAAGTTAAAGAGGGAGAGCAGTTCAGGGCAGTCATTAGTCGAGTTTAAGGTGTTGTGGAGGAGTTTTAAATCGGCTTTAATCCTGCAGACTTGGGGGCAAGGAATGGATAAAGAAGACAGAATAGCATTTGAGGACATATTGCGGAAATGTGGGATTCAATGTTTTTGGCAAAGAAGTGAGAGATACAATCGAGGGATTTTAGGTTAGTTGGGGCTGAGGTGGACCAAAATGGGGAGCAATATGATACTATGGGAAGGACAATTGTTGAGAAGTACAGATGGAGTGCTATAGTATCTTTAATTTCTGTGAAACAGTAAAGAAGGCCTGAGAGGGACATAACTTTATTTTTTACAGTCTGAATGTGGTCAGTGTAATTTAGTTTATGGTCGCTCAAAACGCCTAGGTCTTTCATGGTCATTAATCTATTTAAGGGAGTTAATGGTTTAGTTGAATTTCGGGAGTTATTTTTTAGAGCAAGAATCATGATGTTGCGTTTTCCATGGTTTAAGTTAAGCTTCCAGGTATCACACTGCAGGGAAATTTCATTTGAGGCAAGTTGAAGGTGAATACAGTCGGAAGTATTATTAATTTGCTTGTGTAAATCTTGCAATCATCAGCATGGAGAAAGGTATTGACCTGGGAGGAAAGGAGCTGGGAATGAAGATCATTAACGAATAAATTGAAAAGATATGGTCCAAGGACACTGTCCTGGGGAACTCCAGATGTCACAGGAGACCAAGAGGAAGAAGTATCTGAGAGTACCACCATCCATCATTTGCCTTGCTCTATCCTTTTGTTAATGATCCTGAGAGCAACTTTAATAGGAAATCAAACTTATTGATCTGTAGCTCTCTCATGGTGTAGCCTTTACCTATTTTGGAATAGGAACTAACACTGATCTCACTAAGTCTTCGAGCTGGATTCCTTCCTCATAGATGCTGTAGCTATATTATTATAACAACTTAACATATTGATGTATAATTATTCCTTTTTTTTGCCTATAACTTACCTCTCGATCATTCTTGTATGTGCCCAATAGGATTTGCGTACTCACCAAAATTTGAATGGAAATAAAATGACTAAATACTTCCTTTTCTACTGTCAATTTTTTGTTATAGGTCTTCTATGGTGGAAAGTCTTTCATTGCTGCCAAAAAAGACAGCAAACACAAAGTAAAAGATCAACAGAGGTTGAAAAAGCTTTCTGACTTTTTTGATAGTCCTAAGCTAGAAATGGAGCAGCAAGTACCATTAGTTTCAAAAGGACTTAGCCTTTCTCATAAAATGAAGGATGCTGACAGATTGAGCAGATTGATGGAGAGTCCCAGCAGTAGTTCATCATCACAGGCCATGGCATCCCCATCTGTGTGAGTTAAAAATAATTTCTTGCTCTAACCTAATATAAAATATATGCGATGAAAAAATGATTCCAATAAAAAATGTTATGCATAGTTATTTTTCCTTTGTTTCAGCTTAAAATCCAAAACCATCACAAGGGGTAAATGTGTCCTTGAAAGCCTCGGTAAATTGGATAAAAAATGTGAAGCCACACCATCTCAAATAATGCAAACCTTGGGCAAGTATGAAAAGAAAGTTGAAGCCACACCATCTCAAATAATGCAAACATTAGGCAAGCATGTTAAGAAAGTTGAAGCCACACCATCTGAGGTTATCCAAAGTCCAAAGTTTTCTCAAACATTTTTGTCTCCAATGTTGGGTAGAGGTGCAAGTGGTAGTGAGAGCATTGACTTAAGACTGTTCCTTCAATCAAAAACAGAAAAACAGCAAAGGTAGGTAATTCACCTTCAGTAGTCTCCACCATAGGTCAACCTGCATAAATGGTTGGTTACTCAATTTTTCTTCTCATATTAATGCTTCCTGTTAATTGATTTAATGTTTGATGGAGCCAGGAGATAAGGGCTCGAGATGTGGATACTATGAAAAATTTGGAATAGTTGGGAAAACGGAAAAGATTTTAATGATTAAGAAAATATCAGGATAAGTGTGAACAGCTTTAGAATTCTGGGTCACAGTAAAAATTGGTTATTAATATTGATCTTATTTCACAAGTATGTCATTGATATCATAGTTATCACAGTCATGGTCATGGGTGAGCTGGAGGTGGGGTACTCGGGGCTCAGTATGCTTTCTCAAAAATTTTTCTAAAGGGGATGATTATCCTTCCCCAAAGCAATCTCTTTAGCCTAACAAAATAAAAAATTTTAAATCTCTCTGCTTGCCTTTGGATATGAATACAACTATTTCGTGAAGATGTTTTTCTGATTTTGGTAAATAGACCTAGATAGGCTCAAATATTAATTTACTGCACATAATTTTTTCATCTTGGTTTTTGTGCTTTTCTTAATGTTTGCATGTTTCCTTACTCCAAATTATGTACGAGGGTCATCCGGAAAGTAGTACCCGTTCGTGAAATAAAGACACAAAAGTAAATATTAACAAACATAAAAAATTTTATTTGAAAGAGGATACTTTAAACTACTTCTCAACATAATCTCCAAGCAAATTAAGGCATTTGTCATAACGTGTGACAAGTTTCTGTATTCCTGCTGCATAGTCCTTCGCCGCCAGCTCATTGAGATACAGGGTCACTCCTTCTTTAAGTTCTTCATCGCTGTCAAATCTTTTTCCTGCCAAAAAGTCTTTAAGCTTTGTAAAGAGATGAAAATCTGAAGGGGCCAAGTCCGGGCTATAGGGTGGATGGTCGAAAGTTTCCCATTTGAATTGCTGCAAAAGTTTTTGTGTTATCCCAGCTGCATGAGGCCTGGCATTGTCATGAACGAGAATGACACCAGTAGACAATAGACCACGCCGCCGATTTTGTATTGCCCGCCGTAATTTCTTTAATGTTTCACAATACGCATTGGCATTAATAGTGTCTCCACGGGCCATAAAATCAATAAGCAATACACCTCGTCGATCCCAGAAAATGGTTGCCATGAGTTTCCTGGTGGACAGAACTGTCTTGAATTTTTTTGGTTTGTTTGGTGAATGAGCATGATGCCACTCCATTGACTGTCGTTTACTCTCAGGTGATGCATAACAAACCCATGTTTCGTCACCAGTAATTATGCGAGTCAAGAAAGAGTCTCCTTCATCAGAATAACGTCCCAAAAACGTCAGTGCTGCAGCCATACGCTTGGTTTTGTGCTCATCTGTAAGCATGCGAGGGACCCATCTTGCACAAATTTTTGCATAATGCAGATGGTGTTTAACAATTTCATGAACAATTGTTCGAGAAACATTGGGAAAATGCTCACAGATGTCATCAATTGTGACGCGCCGATCGTTCCTCACGAATTCGTCAACTGAGCTCACCAGTTGGTCTGTAATGACAGACGGTCTCCCCGAACGCTCATCGTCGTGTGTGTTCCCCCTCCCCATGTTGAAGTTGCGACACCACCGCCGAACAGACGACTCGTCCATTACATTGTCTCCATACACCCCCTTTAATTGGCGATGAATATCACATGGGCGAACGTTTCTTGCATTGAGGAATTTAATCACTGCCCTCACTTCACAACTGGCGGCGTTCTCAATTTTTTTAAACATTGTAAACAATCACAGAAACAACACAGGCAATGCTAGCGTCACGCAACTTGGCTCAGAGAAGGCAGACAAGCCACTGAAGCTATCTGACCTCGTCCAGCGGCTACTCGCGTCGTCAGCACTTCATGCGGCACGAACGGGTACTACTTTCCGGATGACCCTCGTATGTTAAAATATTTCACATTAAAATACAACAATTCCAAATGTAAAAATCATTCGCTTGTTGTTCGGTTGAGTGCTTCAGCCAGTTAAGCTATCAAGGCGTCCTCTTACTTTCCAAAATCCCGGTCAAGGCAAATGATTTTTACATTGATATTTTTGCATTGTAATGCCTGCTTAGCGGATGACTCCGTTAAAGTTACTGTTGCAGCATCTCCCACAGTTTAAGTAGGTCTGTTACACAGCAGTCAAAATCTATGTCAGTACACAAATCAAAAGCTATACTAAAGCCATATGAGATTAAACTATTTTGAACAAAAATTAAAACGCCACCACATTTTAATTTTATCTACAGCATGAGGTAGCAGTATTAAAACCATTGTTATTCGCACTCAAAATTTTATCAGGATGATTTACGCATTATAATGTAAAATACAAATTAAGAAGCTTGCCTATCCTCATGGTACAATTAGTTTAAGTTGAATCGCAATTTTACTCAGGCAGGCTGGCCAAACTTTTGGTAAATCAGATTTATTGAGATTCATCCTCACCTAAATTTTCATCATTAAGATGTAGTAATCTGTCTGATTCATAATGGGTAGACTGCAGGAAGATGTGTTTTTCTACACACAGTCTCCACTGCTGTAAAAATATATTAAAGAGGTAATAAAATTTGCTGCCTAGTCTAAATCTGATGCATAAAATTTCTGCCAGATATTTTTCTAATTATATTTTCAAAAGTGAAACCATGCTATAAGTTGAAATGCCTAAGATTTGAATTTACTACATTCATGTATGACTGACTGTATTCAATAATATTTCCTTAAGCCGTAAAGGTTTTTTTTTTACATCACTTCAAAGGGGAAAAAACAAAAATGAGGGGAATATTGAGATTTGTGTGGTGATTTATGGGTTCACATTTTCATCGGTGTTTTCCCAGATAGGTTCACAAGGAAATTAATCCTATTGCAAGGGACTGTATTTGGGAATTTACAAATACACTCTGGTTACCCCAAGGTTGTTTACTGGGAGGTTTTCCCTTGCCAGTGACCAGCTCTGGGTTACCTTGACCACTTACATGTTAACTAGGAAGAGACAGAATAGGTGTGTGGAGAAATTAATTCAGATGCCAGGGGCCTACTTTGGGGGAATAATACAGGCTCACTCTCACTAACTCAAGTATTACAGAAAAGCAATACCCACACTCAGGAATGTGAAGTAGACAAAACACTAGATGACCTAATGGCGTAGTCAAAACCGAAAATAGTAGAAAATTAAGCCCTTCAGTCAAAAGAAAGAAACAAATGGAAAATAAAAGAGGAAGGCAAAATATCACATGCAAACTAATGAAACACAATGGTGTGAAAAGTGTTTCTGAGTTTTTTTTGGAATTCCTGCTTCACATTTAGGATAACAATGGTCACCCTATTGTGAAAATTAGGTCAAGCGGCAGTCTGTTCAAGGTGGGCTAACTCTTGGTATTCGTTGTTTGCCATATGAATGGTGAACAAAAAGTTTTTGGCAAAAGAGACTGCCTATTGATGAATAGTAAGAAAAGTGCAACTATGTTGAAAAATCTAAAATAAATCCTGTGAACCCATATGAATGCATTTCGCAAATAAATTATTATATTTGGTGGTAAAATTACCTGTACCAAATTATTTTTTTCAAAAGTTCAATTAAACAGAAATTAAATTCTCATGACGTTACATTTGAGTATATTTTTTATTTCTTAGGCATGCAAATTCATTTCAATTCTAGTTGTCACCATAACCATTTATTAGGTAATCTACCGGTTAAGGTAGGTTTTTGGATGGACACAACTATCAAATAAATATTTTTTTAACTCCAAACAAAACCCAATCCAGCAACTTAATCTATATCAGGTCCCTCTTCATCTCTGTGTACTTCTTCCCTCCCTTCATCCCGTCCAACATCCCTATCCTGTTCGTGCCCTTTCCTCGTTTGCCTAACATTCTCCCCTCAATTACCTTCTTTAACATCTCACTACTGCTCAATATGCCTTTCATCCGTCTTTCCTGCTTCCATAGGATTTCTCTCAACAGACCTCTCTCCTCACCCTCCATCTCCAGTACTTCCTCATTTGTTTTCCTTTCGGTCCATTTCACCTTCTCCATTCTTCTCCACACCCACATTTCAAAAGCCTCCAATCTACGTCTATCCTCCTGCTTCAATGACCACGTTTCCGCGCCGTACGTAGCTACGCTCCTTATCAGGGTTTTTAAGAGTCTTTTCTTTACCTCCCTACTCAACGTCCCCGTCATCAACTCCCCCCCCCTTGAGAAAACCTCCTTGCCTAGTGCAATTCTTCTCCTTACGTCCCTACTACTTTGACCGCGTTGGTCCAAAATACTTCCGAGATACGTAAACTGTTCTACCTGCTGTATTTTTTCCCCTCCTATTTTAATGTTTAGCTTAGCCTTCTTCTTCCTGGAAAATCGCAAAACCTTAGTTTTATTTATATTAATTCTCATCCCATATCTATCGCACTGGATGTCCAATTCATCAGCAATGCTTGCAACCCCTTGGCTGACAGAGCAACTAATGCTTGGTCATCAGCGAACCTAACCGATTTTACGAATTCCCCTTCCGACTTTCATTCCCACCTCCAATTCCTCCCATGCCTCTTTAAACTTTTCCTCCACATATATGTTGAACAGCACCAGTGACAATGGGCAACCCTGCCTGACACCTTCCTAACACTGCCCATCCGGACTCTCCGTTCCCCACTCGCACCTGAGCAGTCTGAGGCATGTACAGGTTGCGGATCAGTCTCCTGTCCCTCCAATCCATTCCTATTTTCTGCAATACACGCATTAATTTTTCCCAACTCACTCTATCAAATGCTTTCTCAAAATCTACAAAACAGGCAAAAACGTCCTGATTGTATTCTATATTCCTCTCGATTAGTGATCACATTACTGCAATGGCATCGTGCATACCTCTTCCTTCCTAAACCCAAACTGATCATCCCCTAAGTAATCATTTGCCCTATTCTCTATCCTTTTGTTGATGATCCTGAGAATAACTTTAGCTGCGTGGGATATTAAATTTATTGTTCTGTAATCCTCACATGATGTAGCCTTTACCTTTTTTGGAATAGGAGCTAACACTGATTTCACAAAATCTTCCAGTCAGATTCCTTCCTCATAGATACTACAAATCAATTCATATAGAGTCTTCTTCTCACATTTTCCTAAACATTTCAACAGTTCCACAGGAATGTTGTCTACCCCCACGGCCTTATTTGCTTTCATCTCCTTTAATGCCCTCTTAACCATTTATAATAATAATAATAATACATTTTATTTGCCCAAAGATTGTATTATGGGGATTGGGATGGTGTGGAAGCTAAGGTACAGGCTTCCCACAGTGAAGGCCCGGGTTCAAATCCTGGAGACAACAAATATTTTTCAGTGGTATCCCAATCCCTACTTGAGGTGCTTCGTGGAGAGCACTTTGAGTGTGTACAACATCCGTCGGATGGGATGTTAAATTGCGGAACCCTTGGCACCTTTCGACAAGAGTAGGCTAATGCCGATGCCGGGTTCCTCTCCACCCTTTATCTTTCCTGTCCATCCCTAATGGTGAAAATGACCTTAGCTGTCAGTTGCCTCCCCAACAAAACTACAACTACCAAGATTGTATTATAAAAATACCAGGTGGATGGTGTATATACATGATATAAGGCACATCAAAAAGGAGTAAAATGTATATAGGCTCAATTGAAATACAAAATACGCTACTAACAATTACATTAAAAAAAGCACAAACACACGTTAAATGTAACATTCACTCAAATAACCATTAAAAATCACGGAGCATTAATATAAACTAGATTAAGAGCATTTCTATAAACTGAAAGTATGGACTCAAAGATCAGGAATATTGTTCAGATTGTTGTCAACCAAAGGGAACACGTTTCATTGTTGATATATTTTTAATTTATGTTTGAATGCTGTAGTTCCTTTAGTATCCTTTATACTTTTAGATAATTTGTTATATAATCTGATACCCATTTCCTTGAGCTCTAAAATGCTTTAGTTCTAATATTGCCATGATAGACATTGGACCTTTCTCTGGTGTAATGATGATGATAGTTAGAGTTAAGGGAATAATTGAAGATGATGTTTTTCATTTGTAGAATTAAAAACATAGTATAAATTCATGGGAGTGTTAGCTGATTTAATTCCTCGAATATAGGCCTTGATGGTGCATTATGAGGTTTCCCAGTTATTGTTCTGATGGGTTTCTTTTTTCTTCTGCTATCTGAAATAGAGAATAATAGGTTTAGATTCAAATTTTAAAATTAAAAAAATAATTCCTACTTAATATTTCTTTTAAACAAGGTCAATGTGGTAGTGCTTACAATAAAAGTGTTTATTTTATTTTAGCTTCAAGCACTGCAATGGATTAAAAAAAATGGTCCATTACAAAAGAAAAATCCAAATTCAGTAAAAAAGGAAGTCAAATCAGTTGGGGCAAGCAAGAGGAGTAGGGATGCAGAAGAAGAAGGTAAGATATTTTTTTGTGTTTGAATGTCTGAAACAAATTTGCACTTTTCCATGGAAAAGTATATATTTGTTTTTCTCATAATGATGAACTTCCACTACATCTCACCTGAATCTGTTGAAGATATACTGTCTAAAACCTTTTTGTGTTTTAATAAGAAACCTTTGGTTACTTTAATAAGAAATTATAAAGTTTGAATTATCAACAAATATTATGAAATTAATGCTTGATCATTTTTGTTTATTGATGTTTGGTCATTAATTAGTAACAAAAATAAGATAGGTCTAAATATGGAGCCCTGCAGATCTCTATGCTTATAGGATAGCTATCTGATGTATATTTTAGAGATTTTGATGTTATTTGCACTATTTGTAATCTTCCAAATAAGTTACATCTGAGTCATCGTACGGCTATACCTCTGACACACACAATCATTTTTACTCAAAAGGAGGGTGTGGTCAATGAGATCAAAAGCATGAGTAAAATCTACAAGCAAAGCAAGGACTAAATTCCGGTTATCTAAGGAATGGCTTATTGAATTGAAAACACTCATGAGTGCTAACTCCATAGATTTGCCTTTTCAATAACCCCACTACAAATTGGAGATAATTTTGAATTTATGGAGACAATTTAATATTCTAAAATAAAAAAATCAGCTCAAATAGTTTAGCAAATTGATAAAAAAGAGAGCTTCGTCTATAGTTGTTCATTTCAGTTTTTCACCATTATCTTTGTATGCTGGTACAATTTTACTAATTTTTAATTGGTCAGGAAATATTCCACATTTCAAGGATTCATGTATTAAATAAGTTACAGGTGGGGATTTAAATAGTCCTTGCATTCTAAAAAAAATATTCCAGGTATTCCATCTATCACCGGAGTTAGTGTTTTTTTTTTCAAAATCTTCTGAAGGCAGACTAACACCTCTTTATGTACACAGGGTTATAGATACAATGTTTTAATGCTATTTTCATGAGCAGTTGACTGTTTTGTAATATTTACATGAGTTTCTGTAAAACTTGAAAAAAGATTCATTTATTCTATTTGCAGTCAGTTTGGCATTAGTGATAATAGTACCAGAACTATCTTACACCCCAGGTACACAGGGTTATAGATACAATGTTTTAATGCTATTTTCATGAGCAGTTGACTGTTTTGTAATATTTACATGAGTTTCTGTAAAACTTGAAAAAAGATTCATTTATTCTATTTGCAGTCAGTTTGGCATTAGTGATAATAGTACCAGAACTATCTTACACCCCAGGAATTGATCTATCTACCCTTTTGTTACTTGTTTTGTTTATTACATGCTGTGCCTCTTTATTTTGATTACTGGCTATGAGTAGCTATGGTCATTGTACAATCTATTATTTTCCCAATAAGGAGACTATACTCTCTCTTCATTTTGAGATAGAGAAAATATTTCTGTGATGCTATTGTTATAAAAATTCCATTATTTTTGTATGGAATATGTCCCTGGTTTTTTGAAAACTTGAAAGTGATTCATTCATTCAGCTCACAATTGGCTTTCCATCAGTGACAATTGGACCAGAACTATCGTAGGCATCAGTAATTTAGCTATCTACCCTTTTACTTATTATCTTGTTTGTTGTATGCCATACTTCTTTATTTTTATTACTGGCTATGAGTAGCTATGGTCATTGTACAATCTATTATTTTTCCCAATAAGGAGACTATACTCTCTCTTCATTTTGAGATAATCTGACCCCACATCAGGGGTATTTGACAATTTAGATTATCTAGCTTTAAAAGTTGGAATGAAAAATTCAAATAAATAGCAGAATTCTGCCCAATTCTCTTTTCAATGCATTATTAAAATTCTCAATATTGTGCCTAGAATAAACCTGTCTGGTTGATCAAGACTGTCCAAGGTTATTGTAGTTGCCAGAATATAATGGTCAGACAGTCTTAGGTCATACACATATGAAACACATTTTAAGGAATCGTAATTTGTATGTGTTTTGGATGTACTCGTCATTCTAGTAGAGCTGTGATTTTAGAACAGAGTCTAAAAGAAAATCACAATTAAAGTCACCAGTTAAATTTTTGAATTGTAAAAATTTACAGTCCGAGAGGTGCCTCTGTTCATTTTGCTTTTCTGATTATGAGATCCAGTTAAAATTATTAATAAGGCTCTAGTTTCATCCTCGCGTCAGGGCATCTGTTGTGAATTTGTGTTGACTGTTATAACCAATTGTTAATCACTGCAAATCTTTCTTTATTTAAGCCCTTATTTTTGCTAGTTTGCTATTATGTAATGGCTGACACTTTTCTTGAATGATTTAGGAATTCTTTTCCCATGTTTCCTTCTTTTGGGAATTTTATTTTAAAAGGAATTGATACAATTAGTATTCAATATAGTATTGGCTGTCCTGTATTTAATCTTTTTGCATCTTCTCAGAAACTGCAGGGGATGCCGTAACTGTAAATGTTAATGGAGTCATCTACTAAATTCACTCTACAATGATACAATTTTCAAAGTCATATCATATTGTTCCTTTAAAGCCCCCAAAATTTCAGAGTATAAGAGGATGCCTCAATGACTTAACTGGCTAAATATTTTTTACTTTCCATGTACTATAAAGACTTACCCATCCAGATGAAGATATTGGAACTAGTCAAAATGTGTCACCAAACAGGATAGAAAAGGATTCCAAGAACTCTTCATCTCTTAAATTTAGTGCTGAAAAAATGAAGGAAATTATGGAGAAAGGCTCAAAGCATGCAGAACTGTTGGAAATTGCTGATTTGGAGGCTGAAGATAAATACTTTCACCAATTGGAAAAGAAGGAACAAATGGAGGAAAAAATGCTGAACACATTTAAGCTTGAATGCAAAGCAGTTAGGTGCTTAAAGGTACACAGTTCTGAAATTAGTACATTAGGATAATTTAATTTTAACTTAGTGGGACAAATCTTCGATTAGTGGCCACTTTTTCATATTAACTGAGTGTCAATGAACGATGAATGTGTTAATATACTATTTTGAGTGTTAATATACTATGGATAATATTAACAGAAAGTTATAATGAGTAAAAGTCAAAATAGCTCATGTAGAGGAATGATGCCCATGATTTGAAGCATCATGTATGTACCCATGTTTTACTAACTACGAATACAAAAGACTTGGCCCTGGCTATCCAAAGAAGACACTTAGAAATATTTTCATTTGTGATCCCAGAATATGGCAATACTGCTGTATAGCCATTTCTTTTTATTTTCAAACTTTCAAGGTGGTGCAATTGCATTTTACATTCATAGCAATGCTCTTGATTCTATTCATGACACAAAATCCGTAGAGGAACTGTCAAATGAATCTATGAAATTTTAATACTATATATTCTAGGGAGGCAAGATTTTGGGCAGTCAAATCTGTGAGATAAATTATGCTCCAAACTCATTATTATAATTTTGATCTGTTTCTATCTGTGATAGAAAACATACGTGAGAAGGCATATATGTCAACTCTCATGGCCTGCTAATTTTCACTAGGCATGTTGATTGAAATTTGGTAATTCAGTGCTTCTCAAGTACTGCCTCTACTCTGGAGAGAATATATATTGAGATATGCATGAATGCACATCAAATATATATTCATGGTTTGATGTATGTACCTATCTATATATTGTGTGGTAGCATTTATTTTAAATTTTTTAGCCATCAAATTAGGTTTGTTATTCAATTTTTTCTTTAATTAGAGAGTATGGCATGTACAAAGATGACAAGTTGACTAATTGTTGTACTGATATATCAAAATATTAAATGTTATCAGATATTCCAAATTGTTCTATGTCATGGTGATGTAACCCCTATTTGTTTTCCGTATAACTACGTTAATAATAATGATATTTTTGTTCTCCACTTACTATACATGACATGTGGGTATAGGAGCTATCAAACACAAAGAAAAGGAAAATAAAAAATATGGCTACAATTTCAACCCTAAAACATTCTTAAAAAAGAACATATACATTAAAGTATTTGATAAAAACACAATGAACTACAGCTGCTCGTCATTCACAAATTCATTCAATGAATAATAGCACTTCATCCTAAGGTTATTTAGTTTCAGTTTGAAACTACATTATTTATCATTTGTTTTCAATGAGTGTAGTAATGTTATTAGTTCTGACTCCCATTGCCATTGGGCTTTTATGTGAAATTACTGATTTATGGTTTATGTGAAATTGGTGATGGTAATATATTTTACAGATTGTGATGTTATTTGCACTATTTGTGATCTTCCAAATAAGTAACATCTTTGTCATGGCAAGGCTATACCTCTGACACACACTCTATCCGCTTTTCTCAAAAGGAAGGTGTGGTCGACAAGTTCGAAGGCATTAGTAAAATCCAGGAACGAAGCAAGCACTCATTTATCTATCTTCTTGATAACCCTATTGCGAATCAGAAATTATGTAGAATTTATCTAGAAATCCTATTAATCTAAAATAAAAAATATTTCAAATAGTTAAGCAAATTGAGAGAAGAGAGAGATTGGTCTTTAGTTATGTACATTTTTTAATTTTATTTTACCTTTATACTTTTTTTACATACTGGCATATCATTATTATAAGGTAATCTACCGGTTAAGGTAGGTTTATGGATGGACACAACTACCAAATCAATATTTTGTGACTCCAAACAAAAGACAATCCAGTAACCTACTCTACATCAATCCTGGCATAGTTATACTAATTTCCAATTGGTCAGGAACGATTCCACATTTCAAAGATTCATTTATTAAATAAATTAGGGGTTCAATAGTGTAATCCTTGCATTCCAACAAAAATTTTCCTGGTATTCCATCCATGGAGAAGGTTTTTCATAAATATTCTGAAGGCAAGCTAACACCTCTATGATCACAAGGAAATAGATACAATGTTTCTGTGATGCTATTGTTATAAAAAGTCCATTGTTTTTTAAAACTTAAGTGATTCATTCATTCTGCTCACAATCAGCTTTCCATCAGTGACAATTGGACCAGAACTATCATAGGCATCAGGAATTTAGCTATCTACCCTTTTACTTATTTTCTTGTTTGTTATATGCCAGACTTCTTTATTTTTATTACTGTCTATGAATAGCTTATGGTCATTGTACGGTCTATTATTTTACGGGATGAGGAGACTGTACTCTATCTTCATTTTGATATCATCTAATGCACATCAGAGGTATTTGAGAATTTACATAGTGTAGCTTTTTCTTTGAATTTTCTTCTTTCTGAGAGTGCAATGATATCATCAGGCAGCCAAGGCACTCTACTATCCTTCAAATAATTTTCTTTCACTCTGATAGTTGGAATAGCACATTCAAACAAAGAGCTGATTTTCAAGTCAAAATAATTGAAGCTGAATTCAAATGAGTTGGCTGAGAAGACATTTGCCTAAGTTTCTTTTTTTCAATTCATCATTTAATCTCTCAATGTTAATCCTAGAATACACATTTTTGGGGATAAACCAGTCTGGTCTGGTTGATCTTGATTGTTCAAGGTGAATAGATTTGCAAGAGTGTAATGGTCAGACAAATGTAAATTTAATGAAGAGTACATAATTCATTACTGTTTTGTAGCATCTTATGATGCATTCCTGCCCACTAATATGATGTTTTGCCTTATGAAAATCAATTTGTTACCAATTATTTGTCATTTATCAATATGAATGTTTTCAATTTGGTTGTATAAAACAATGTTCATGGGGACAGCTATCATTAAGTTGCTCCTAGTATGTCTCATTTTCATGCTGTTGAAAGTACTGCAAGGCAAGTTAACAAATGGGGGAGTAGATTTTTCGGAAGACTATTGATTGCTTTTGGCAAAAACTCTTGAATTGTCTCAGCCATGAACAATCTGCAGCTTATGAAAAGTGCATAATTCAGTGAATTAAAATCATTGTTGAAGACCAACATGTGGTAAATGTTTTGCAGTAAATGAGAGGGTTGGAACAGTAGACCTTAATTTTAAATGCTCAGTATGTTTAAATGGAAAACTGTTAACTAAGCACTTCAAAGTCATCCATGGCATGTACATATGTAATTGAAAAGTTAGTTAACCTGATTCGTCATTTGGGGCTCGAAGCTGAAGTATTTTTCCATAAGGAGTGAAAAGAAATGTATATAGCAGCACCTGAAGTTGACATAATAAGTTGAAACACTGGCTGTATAATAATAGGTTTTGAGAATGGACTTTAAAGGTTTTTGTCTTTACTTATAGCTAATCTAAGTAGCTACCCCTTAATGTCAAATACCTTTAGTGGTTTGTCTGCGGTGTGTGACATTTTGTAATGCTGTCATTGTTATTGTTGTTTCTGTGAGTGTTTATTTATATTTAAGAAAACTAAAAATTCCACCACAAAGAGTAGTAATCAGATTTCTCAATGTTAGAAATGTACAGCTATGTAATATTCGCTGTCAATTAGTGAGATTTATGAGTGCAATTTTATTGATGAGTTTTCTTGTTTGGTTCTGGTGCCAAAACTACAACTTGAAGAGAGCAAATGCCCATGATGACAAGCTTCCTACATTCTATGAGTAATACATATGAAATAAATACTGAAAAAGATGGAATAGTATTAATAGAAACTTAAGAGATGGCATCCTGACAAACATAGTTGTTGAGAGAAAATTGAATAGCATGAGTAATGTAGGAAGATCCTAGATGAGATACACGGAGTTACTAATTAAGGCTCAGAGCAAAGAATTATTTATATTTGAAGAGGTTAATGTAAGAAGTGAGTAAGAGTTGCATCAAATCAATCATAGTATTGAAACACTTGTAATTAATGAGTGTTCATTGCTTTGGCTAAATATTAATTACTAATTAAATACTAATATGATTCATCTGTGTTGCCAAGACATCAAAACTCCTGTATTTATATGTAAATTATCAGTTTTCGCTGTTTTATTCAGTCTATGAAGCACATCTATCTATTTCTATCTAACCCTATCTCTCCTAGCATAATGTCTCTAGTTGAATGTATGTGACAAAGAGTATTTTTCTTGCTGCTAGTCAGTTTATCAATATTTTAAAGTTATTTCTATGTATTTGATAATTAATACTTATATGCCTTAATAGTTGGTTATGTGTGTTGGTATCTCTCTTTTTCATAAACCCTTACTTCTTTCAGTGCAAATATTTGGTATTTTCTGCATCTGACTATTGCAAAGCACAAGGCCATGCCACAAAGGTTGTGAATGCAATAAAACGCTTTTTCAAATGCCATGACTGTGGGAACAGGACAGTGAGTCTTGATTTGTTTCCAGTGAAGCCTTGCAACAATTGTGGTGGTGCACATTGGGAGAGAGCGCCAATGATGAGAGTAAGAGAAATAATTTAAACCATCTTTTTCCATCTGTTTAAGTCTAAGAGTAATGTTTTATTTGTGTGTGAGTAAATTCCTTTTTTTGTGATTTGATTGTAAGGCTTTATCAATTATTCATTTTATAAAACGCTATTCTTTCATGTGTATAAAATGCTCGCACAGAAATAATTTATTTTATTATTTTTAGGAAAAGAAAGGCCCTATTCTTCCATCGGAAGTGCTGTCGATTAGAGGCTTGGAAGAAAAATATGTTGGTGCCATTCAAGCTGGTGGTAATTTGAATCTTCTAATTCCTGAGTGATATTTTTAAAATATTAAATGCATTTTTATCAAATTGGCATGAAATCATAAATCTCAATTTGACTTTGTAAACATTTTATCAGTCCAAATTGTGTTAACTGTTCTGTGAATATTTTAACATATTATACATTTGTGTAACATAGTGACTTTGGTTAAATGTGTCTTGATTAATTTTTCAAGCATGGAATTCTTTATGTATATTTTTCATACGTTTTTATAAAAAAATATGAATCACACCTGTGAAGAATAGATGTTTGTCATTTAATTGTCATCACTTTCATTCTAAGGTTCATGTGAAAAAAAATCATTCTTTCTTTACTTTAAACTACTGATTTCTCTCATTTAGCACAGATGATTCTGAATGATTTCTTCAAAATATCATACTTGGGTAAGAATATTCCCATAAGAGAGACCATCTAATAACTGCTCAGTTATTATTGTGACTTGGTTCTCTGTTAAGAAGTTGAATGCAAACACAACAGTTTCAGGTTTAACTTTGTGGAATTTCTTCATGATGAATGTAAAAAAGAAACTTGGCAATCCATGTAAAGCAAAGCTTTATGTGGAAGTGTAAGTTTATTTTTTATCCTCATCGAGTTGAATGTAATTTACTGCTTAGTAATCACCAAAGACCAGTTCAAATGGGGTGATTCAACCAGGCCTAAAGTGTTTGGAAAGATGCTCGAAGAATCCTCTGTTCCTACCAAGTACTGTCATTCTTACCTCACTATATAGATGTTATGCTTATAGATGTAGCTGCCATTATTGCTGCTGTTATTATGCTGCCAAAACAAGGCATAATTAGAGAAATTCTGTTGCAGTGGATGGAGGTAGGCCATCATAAGATATACCCATAAATCAAGATTAGTCTTACTAAATTACCTCAAAGAAAACATTGGCATATGCCAAGTCAGCTTTCTCCAGAGTCTCTTAGAGTACTCAGATATGGAGATTTTTATTGTAAGTTCACGTATAGGGATTTAAGAAAATGAGTAAATAGTCAAATGTATTAAAAATGAATGATGCTGGGGATTGGGGTGGTGTGATGGCAAATGTACTGGCTTTCCACCATGAGGGCTCAGATTCGAATGTTGAAGGTGGCAGATTTTTTCAGTGGTATCCCTATCCATACTTGAGGTGCTTTGTGGAGAGCACTTCAAGAGAGTATGGTGTCCATCGGATGGGATGTTAAAATCCCTGTGGACCCCTTGGTGCCTTTCCGGAAGAGTAGACTAATGCCAATGTGGGTTTCTCTCCATCCTTTCTCCTTTCCCATCCATCCCTAATGGTGCAAATGACCTCAGCTGTCAGGTGCCTCCCCTAAATCTACTGCTAAGAATGATGCTTAAGAATTCTCAATAAATTTTATATATATTTTCTAAAATTTACATTTTTGTTACATGCCTTGGGAAAGGTTGAAATAAAAATTTTATATTTGCACTTTAGCACTTTTGTAGCAGAAAGGTCAACAGCCAATTGCAATATCATAGTCCTTTAGAGCAAAAGGTGACTAAAGGCACTTCATTCTAAAATTGTGCTTTACCTCTGTGAAGGTTGAATCAGGTGAGTCTGCTGCAATTATTTACAAAATCAGGCATAGTATTGTACTAAAATTTTAATGTTGTTTAAAATGCACTAATCACCAACCACAATAGATTTTAAAACAATACCGTGCTTATGCAAACATATTGTTCAAAAAGATCATGTGAAACAAAAGAGCGTCTATAGTGAAGGATTTTCATATAGTGTATTTATATAAATAAATTTGTGTGTATGTCTGAATATCAAACGTGTGATAGTGATGGGGGATTGGACTGTGACGGTAGGCGAAGGAAGAGATGGTGATTAGGTGGGGGACTATGGGTTATGCACGAGGAATGAACGCGGGGAGAAAGCAATTGAGGGGGATCGGGATGGTGAGGTGGCTAACGTTTGGGCTTCCCACCGAGAGGGCCCGGGTTCGAATCCCGGCGGTGACAGATATTTTTCAGTGGTATCCTGATCCCTACTTGAGGTGCTTTGTGGAGGGCACTTTGAGTGAGTTCGCCGTTCGTCGGATGGGACGTTAAGCTGCGGACCCCTTGGCGCCTTTCGTTAAGAGCAGGCTAATGCCGATGCCGGGTTTCTCTCCGACCTTCATCCTTTCCCATCCATCCCTAATGGTGCAAATGACCTGAGCTGTCGGTCGCCTCCCCAACAATACTACTACTACTAGCAATTGAGTTCTGCAGGAGACAGGGATTAATCATCACCAACACATGGTTTAGACACCACAAAAGGCATAGGTATACATGGAAAATTCCAGGTGGCTCAGAAAGGTACCAGTTAGATTATATTATGGTTAGGCACAGGTTTAGGAAGAGTGTGATAAATTCGCACAGTTTCCCAGGAGCGGATGCGGACTCTGACCACAATTTAGTTGTTATGAAATTTAACGTCCGTTTCAAAAAGATAAGGCAAGGGTGGTGGGTTAGGAAATGGAATGTAGAAGCATTAAATGGATTAACGAGGAAGGAATATCAGCGTGCTGTGGAAAAAATGAAGGATGACGGTAAAGAGCCGAGTACTATCGAAGAAAAATGGGGTTGTACCAAGAAAGTGATATCGAAAGCCGCAAAAGACACTATAGGAACCGTTAATGGGAAAGGACAAGGAAACCTTGGATCACGGATGAAATGATTCCAAAAATAGATGAATGTAAACACCGAGTTAAGCAAAATGAAGTACAAAGAGTTAAACAATAAATTGAGAGGGGCCAAAATGGAAAATGCAATGGGAGGATATGGAAAGTTTACAAAGGAAGGGTGAAATTGGTGCACTGTACAGCAAGGTTAAGTTATTATCGGGAAGTAAGAAGGTAAGATATGTGCTAACAGTTAAAGATAAGTGGGGTAAGTTAATAGTTGACACAGATGTATGGTAAAGAACTTGGGCCAACAAGGTTAGGTATAGAAAAGGAATATGGGAGGAAGACTATTTGGACTTATTCGTAGTATCTATGAGGAAAGAGTCTGCCCGGAAGACTGTGTAAGATCTTTTGAGTCGGAGCGGTGTCCATCCTAGTGTCTCTAACATTTCTGTCACACTATCTGTCCTGTTATGTCTTCCTAGAGCGTACCTAGCTGCCTTTCTCTGTACTTTCTCAAGCTTATTTATATGCACCTTTACCATAGGGTCCCATACTGTTGTTGCGTACTCCATTATTGGTCTTACAACTGAAGTGTATGCTAATTCTTTAGTGGATTTGTTGCTCCCCGTAAGGTTCCTCATGACCCAGTGTAGAGTTTTAAAAGCCTTACCTGCCACCTTATCTATATGATGTCCCCATTCTAAGTTAGCTGTGAGATAGACACCTAAATATTTACATTTCTCAACTCTTACTAGATTTTCACCTAGCAAGTTATAATCTCTATTTTCCCTTCTCCTTTTCCTACTAAATGTTATTAGTTTACACTTTTTTGTGTTTACACCCATCTTATTATTACTAATAATAAGATGGGTGTAATTAGTAATCCATTCCGATACTCTGTTTAGATCATCCTGTAATATATCACTATCCCTGTTGTCTTTTATTTTTCTATATATTATACAGTCATCTGCAAAGAGACGAATGTTACATTCTGCTTCCTTACCTATGTCATTGATATAGGATAGAAACAGTATCGGGCCCAGTACACTACCTTGGGGGACGCTCATCGTCACTATTGATTCTTGAGAATATTCTTCTCCTACCCTGACCCTTTGGGTTCTCTCCCTGAGAAACTCTTTTAACCAGGACTTAACTCTTTTGGGTCAATGTTCATCTGTCCTACTTTATTTAGTAACAGATCATGTGGGACCGTGTCAAAAGTTTTTTTAAAGTCAATTACAACTGCATCTATTTCTCCTCCATCATCTATTACCTCAGCTATATCTTGGCATAGGCCTAGTAATTGTGTTTCGCAGGAATAACCTTCCCTAAACCCATGTTGGTACCTAACCAACCAGTTATTTTTTTCCCAATAGTTGCGCATGTATCTAACTATTATTTTTTCGACTAATTTACAGACTACTGAGGTCAGACTTATAGGTCTGTAATTCTCAACCTTCGTTTTATCGCCTCCTTTAAAGATTGGTATAACACTTGCTTTTTTCCAGTCTGAAGGTAATTTACTGTTGTTAATGGTGGCATAGAAAAGTGATCTAATGTATGGAACTATAGCCTCTGCTCCAAATTTTAAAGCATCGATTGATACATTATCAGGCCCAACTGATTTATTTTTTCTTTGATGGCGTATTAGTCTAGAGATTTCTATATCAGTGACCTTTATATACTCTGCATCGTTCGAAACGCAGTTCGTTAACATCCTGTTGTCCTTGTTAATGAGCCCGTCCACCTTACTGTTTTCGTTACTTTCCTTATAGGGTCTAGAATACCACTTATTTAGTTCTTCCGCTTTTCCCAGATCATCTAAAATCCTAGTTCCGTCTTCTTTCACAATCATGACTATGTCTTCCCGGTTCTCCTTTTTCCTTCTTAAAAATTTGTGGAATTTGTTTGTATTTTTCTTATCTAATATATTAACTAAAAACTTTTCTTGGGCTTTACGTTTTTCAAAATTTAAATCCATAATCAACTTTTTATATTTAATCAAGTTTTGGGAGGTTGTATTCCTACGTTTATATGATATCCTTACTTTCCTTTTTAATCTTCGTATTGATCCATTATAATATTCTGGGTCACTATTGTGGTTTATCATTTTTTTAGGGACAAAGTTCTCCGATCCCTCATGTAAAATACTTTTAAATGAATTCCATATTTGGTTCAAATTCGAACCTTGCCCTGCCCACATTGGAAAATTTTCAGTCAACATAGTTTTGAACCCATTCGCGTCCCCCTTTTTATAAAGCCACACATACTTTTTTGCGAATCTCTTTGGGTTTGGTGGTGACCACTTTAGATCCATTGATAGTGCAGAGTGATCGCTCAGCCCGGGTATAATCTCGGTGGCAACATCTCCGTTATTGGGCCTTAAAAGAAAAAACGTCAAGGACATTTCTTCCTCTAGTGGGTTTATTTACTAACTGTGTGAAACCTTCTTCATGGATTATTCTATTTGCAGCTGACTGGGCCCTCCCGCTCCCCGTCCCTTTACCGCCCCAGTCCACCCCCGGTAGGTTTAGGTCCCCCGCTATTAGGGTCCAACTGCCTGGTTTTTCCGAGCATAAATCCGCCAGGGCCTCAAGAGTGCTCAGGTCTTCATCTGGTTTCCTATATACTCCAATTATATTGAGTGCTCTGCTATTTTCCGGATTAAGAATATTTACACTTAGGATTTCAGTCTTCTTTCGCCACTACCAAGTTACTCGAAAACCCCGTCTTAATACAGATGAAAACACCCCCTCCTCTGTCATTTCTATCCCTTCTGTGCACAGTAAACCCCTCTGGAAAAATTTCACTTGAATATATATCTTCATTCAACCAAGATTCAGTACCTACAACACAATCTGGCTTACATTCCTCGAGTAATGTGTGAAATTCATGCTTTTTATTCCTGATGCTACGACAGTTAACCTGAAGAATCTTTAAGCCCTTACCTTTGTTAGATCTGTTATGTGGATACTCCAGCACCAATTTCTCTTTGCTGCACTCGAACTCCCCTAGACCGCCTTTAGCATTTTCCACCCTCCTGAGTCTCCATGGAACATTTTCTGGAGCCTCTGTAGACTTATCCTCGTTTGTAATTTCATTTGACGACGAGGCAACACCACTCGATCCTGACACTAGTTTTCCTTCTTATTCAAGAACACATTTATGACATTACACATTAACTCGCTTAATTTGTTGCTACCTCTCCTATTTAGATGCAGTCCATCCCATCCTAAGTCCATATCACTTATCCAACAGTTCGGATCTACGAAGTATAATCCTTTTTTTTGGCAAACCCAGTCCAGACCCTCGTTAATATACATAATTTTTCCCCATTTAACATCCCTCCTTTTTATTACACCACTCACTATTATCTTTGCTGTTCCAAATTTTTTCTTTGCAGCGGTACACAAGTCCCAAAATAGGCCCACTATATTATCAGCCGATTTCGATTTTATATCGTTCGTCCCAATGTGCAACAACACCACGTCCTCGTTTCTCGCTTCGCTTAACCGCTCAATATGTCTCTCTAATTCTTCAATCCTCATTCCAGGAAAGCACTCCACCAATGCACCACCTTTTCTACTTTCCTCTCCTGCGAAACGGATCATGGAATCACCCACAACCCTTACATATCCGTCTAAAGCTTTAGGTCTGTCTTTCGAGAAATTTTTAATAACGTCTTCCCCCTTGTGGGTCGTGTTGTTTGAGCACACTTCCGTTCGGTCACTAATATTTTTGCCTCTCTCCTTCCGAGCCTCGTTCACTCCATTCCTCTGGTTTGCAGGCCTTTCCGGACCCCCGATGGGAGTTGTTTCCCTGGGTTTCTCCGTTCTCACCCAATCTTCCCCCCCGTGGCGGGGTGCTACCTGGTTTCTCTTCCCCTCCGTTACTGCCCCATTCTTCCTGGAATCTGGCCACCATGTGACGTTACTCGAGGGCTTCCCTTCCTGAATAATCTGCTCGGAGGTCGCTCCAAATCCCCTACATTCCATCCTTATGTTCGTGAATGTCGCTTCGGCGTCGGCCAACGTTAATGGTTTGCGTATTATCTTCTTTTTCGACGGAAGATTTGTTCAGTTGGCAATTTTTACTTACAATCGACTTAAGAGTAGATAGTTCGTCTCTTAGGTTTGCGTTTTCTCTCCTTAGTTGGTCAATCACCATCGAAGCTGTTGAAAGCTCCTCTTCCAGTTTTGCTATTTGCATTTCCTTCTCATTCATCTTCTGCGCGCCGCTTTTCGATTCGCAGCCAGCGCAATTCCATCCCTCCTTCACACAATCTTCCATGCTGAATCCAGAACATCTGAAGTGGAACCAATCGCCGCATTCTCCACATTGGGCCCCGTTCCTCAGCTTTCTGTTGCATACCGAGCACTTGACCACCACTGTATCGGCCACATGGCCCCTCTCGCCGGTCATTTTACCGAACCCCTCAGCCCTTCACTCGGACAACCCCACAACCGGACACTCCAGCGACACGTCCTTCTCCTCTGACGGACTGCTGATGACTGATTATGCCTCTCCCTAATACCGTCCATCTGGACTCTCCGTCCCCCAGCAGTCTGAGATATACTACCTTGATCAAAAACTTCCCGGAATTTATTCAGAAAATTAAAAATACAAGTTTATTCATCTAAATCTATATTGTCCCCTTCAAAGTAATCCCCATCGACTGCAACACACTTATGCCAGCGCTTGATCCAATCCTCGAAACATTTTTTATATTCGGTTTTCAGTATGTCCATCAGTGCTTCCTGCGATTTTTCCATTACTTCCTCTCGGCTGCTAAAACGCGTTCCCCGTAATGGTTTTTTACTCGATTGAACAGAAAGAAGTCACAGGGAGCCAAATCAGGTGAATTCGGTGGCTGTTGGATGGTATTTGTTGCATTTTTCGTCAAAAAATTACGAATAATGATAGCACTGTGCTACGGTCTCGACGCACTGTGCGACGATTTCTGGTCTCTTTCGGCGAATTGCTTCACGCAAACGTCTCATAACGCCCAAATAATACTCTTTGTTTACTGTCTGGCCTTTTGGCAAAAATTCATGATGCACTACACCGTTGTAATCCATGAAAACCGTCAGCATTGCCTTCTTTTTTGACTGAAAAGGAGGTGGTTTTTTTGGTCTCGGCTCATTTGGTGAACGCCATTCACTTGCCTGTCTGGATTGCGTGTCGTACTCATAAACCCACGTCTCGTCTCCAGTAATGATCCTTTTGATGAATGTGGGATCAGATTCAGCCTCGCAAATCATGTCTTTTGCGACGTCAACACGGTCTCTTTTTTGCATGAAATTGAGGTCTTTTGGCACCAACTTTGCTGCTACACGACGGAAACCCAAATCATTAACCACAATGTCTTGGGCGGATCCATAGGCAATGTTCAAGTCCTCCGCTATTTCTCTGATGGTTAATTTGCGGTTATTGACCAACATTTCTTTTACTTTATCAATGTTTTCACCGACTTTCGATGTCGATGGTCTGCCACTGCGTTCATCATCTTCGATTGACTCACGACCACTTCTGAACCGCTCGTGCCACTCCGTTTCCGTGACCGTTTTTTTTTAGAGAATCGTTGCCGAAACACTTTTCCAACATTTCCAACGTCCGTGCGCCACTAAATCCGTTTTTTACGCAAAATTTAATACAAGTTCGTTGTTGCAAATTTAAATCCATTTCTGCAATTGTAAAAAATCGCCAACACACACAGAGATAGATGTACTCTTGGCTACGTAACTTTTGCAAATGTCAAGTTATGACACTAAGATTTAAAGGGAATATCAACAACAGATGTACCAATTTAACAAAAAAACAGAACTCAAATCGGAACGATGGGAGCGCCACACGGTGGTTATTCCGGGAACTTTTTGTTCAAGGTAGTATGCAGGTTGTAGATTAGCCTCCTATCCCTCCAATCTATTCCTATTTTCTGCTGTATATTCATTAGTTTTTCCCAATTCACTCTCTCAAATGCTTTTTCAAAGTGTACGAAACTGGCAAATAAATCCTGATTGTATTCTACATTTCTCTCAATTAGTGATCTCATTACTGCAGTGGCATCACGCGTACCTCTCCCCTTCCTAAACCAATACAGATAATCCCCTAAGTAATCATTTTCCCTGTTCTCTATCCTTTTTTGATGATCCTGAGAACATCTTTAGCCGAGTGGGATATATATAATATATACATAATCTACGATATTATATGGATATAGAAAAAAAGATAGAAATACACAGGTCAATAGGGTAAGGCAGAAGTATTAGAACCTGCTTCCTTAACTATTCCCTTGAGCCTTGTGTTTGTCTTTTATGTGTTTTTATCATTTTCCCTTTACCTGTATCATAAATGTAAAAACATTTTGGTGTTTGAATGTGTATGCAGAAATTTCATTGCTTCACCTAAAACATTGCACCAGATTGAATGATTTTCAAGGTGTATCAAATTTTGGTATCCTTTACTTGGAAAAAATAAAGAAGTTTTAGAAGAAATCATTTTGCCGTTTGCGATACAAGGCGTCCTGAAACGACACATTTCTATTATGCCCATGATAATCAGATCGAAATTTTTTAATTAATATTGTCAGTTTTAATACTAGGCGTACTGAACGAGGTTTCTATGTTTTTTATTTGATTGAAAATGGAAAATGATGGAAATGGTGATTTAACCCAGATATAAAAAAAGTGGAGATGCCGGGGATGGAACCCGGGACCTTTCACATGCAAAGCGAACGGATTATTTTGAATGTGTTAATAGTTGAATTGGTGGAATAATAATGTTGACTAAAACAAGAAGCGTTTGGTGAAAAACCATAGTAAGTGCTACTTAGGTGTTAGTTTTTGCGTCATTATTGATGCAAAGATTCTCAGTTACATATTTTCCCTGCTCGGATACTTCTTCCCTGAAAATACGAATTTAATGATGCTTATGGTTGGTAAACCATTGCCTAAGGGAATGAGATTTTTAATGTGCAACGCTTCCACTTCAGCTGTACCGTGTATTAAGGTGAAATAATTGTTTTTGTTTCTATGAGATGGCGGCTCTGTTATCCCTAATGAGTAATATTAGATTGTTGCTATTTGAAAGGTGGTCGTTCAAAGACGAAATTGTTGGCTGCAATGTGTTTATTCTTTAATACTGGCCATGTTACAAAAAATACAAATTTTTATGAAGGTTTGATACCACTCCATGATATATAATACGCGCATCTATTCAAATCAACTGACTTAGCCAGACAAAATTAATTATACAGAAATTCGCATTTCATTATGCATCCAATACAATACTATCCAAAACCACTAGGGATAGCTGTAATAATTTTCTGCCTCCATTTGATAAATTATTATTAATTTGATAGAGAAACAACAGCCATGGTACAATGAATAACCATACATTCCCGCCGTGCCCAAAAAACTTATTATTAAAGGAGTGCTTTGAGTTGTTAGAAAACTGATTTTATTAGCTTATGAAGATATAATTGAAACTCTTTAAGTGCACTGAATTTCGACTTCATTTTTCACCTATCATACACGTAATATAAATTCTTTTCCTTCACTTATGGACTTTTAAATTTCAAGGCATTAATTGTGCTTTTAACATTGACCAGCTACACAGCGTTGGTGACCCAAAGCATCAACTTAACTTAAAGAATAATGATCGATAGGGGGCACAAAGTTGCCATCCGTTGAATTTTTGTGTGTGCGGTACAGAATTCTCTGAGAAAAATCATGAAAGTATAACTGTCATTTTTGATACCTTTCTCCACCAAACTGCAACTAAAACCCAAGCGTGGAAAAATGTCACCCAAACAAGTGTATCTACCATGAACTGAAGTGACTACCATGGTCGTCGGTGTGGTCTTGACTATGAGCCCGAGTACTAGGAAGTATATGCAGTTCATTGACTCACCAGGTAACAGAAATGAATCATAGGAAAATAATACAATGGAACTGATGGTTTTTTAGTATTATCATAAGCTTTTGTTCATTTATCCATTTGCACATCCAAATATGAAAGCCATCGAACAAATTTAATAGATTATGTGTTCTGTTCTTCCAGATTCTTCACTAATTTCTTCAAGTATTTAAGTATTGATTTATTTTCATCCACTACATCTTGCAATGGCTGAAGAACGCTTGAAATTAATTGTATGTTTTGTGTTTCATCTAGAGCAAATGGACAGTAGACATCTCTTCTCTGTCTTCCATCCTTTTTTAGTTGGCGATAGAATAGAAAGAGTTTTAGATTAGTAAAACATATATTACATGCATCTGTGGTTCCAAAATTCATTTATGTAAGAGTGTACCAGAAATAATGACTGAAAGAAAATATAACTATTTATTTAGTAAATTATTTTTTTAATTAATATTTTAGAGTTTACACCAAAATGCACAGAAATGAAGCTGCTTGTGCTCTAGTAACACTGAATATGTTAGCTTGTGATGATTATTTTTATTCTAAAATTTGTAGTGAGTAATATAAAGAAGTCAAATAATGAATTACAGTCATTATTTACTGTAATCCCCTACGGCTTTAGTTCTTCTTCATTAAAATTATTATATATTTAAATACATTAAATGATAGTATTATAATAAAAATGCTCTCTTATGTATCACCCCTCCAACAGATTAGTTATTGAAATCCTAAGTGATGGTATTAATACTTTTTCATCATTCATGAATCCTGGTTAGATTGTCTTTTGGTTTCCAGTGGCCCTGTGGCCATTACCAGTATGCTTATCAAAGTATTAGTGTAGAGTTTGGTGTGGAGACTGGTACACTAGCATTCCCTAGAGACTAGCTTCGATTTAAAGTTGTTTCGTCATGGATTTTCCAGTATTTTCTATCTCCTGTTTTGATTTAAGGTGGGGAGTACTTTATAAACCATACATATCTTCTTTGTGATGGAGCCTTAAATTATGGAATTTGTGGTGCTTTGGAAAGTCAGTGCAATAGGTATAGGCTGCGAATAAATGCAAATTAAATGAAGGTTTTGCAATTTTCCTGAAAGTGGAGGTAAGTTTATCATTGTATGTTATGTATCAGTTATCAAACAGAGAAAAACACTTGCAATTTTCCACTTTTTAGATTCTTTAATACCGACTGGTATTGGTGTACTACACCATTTTAGGGTAGAACAAAATTAGTTGGTATTAAAGAATCTTAAATGTGGAAATTTGTGTTTTTCTATGGTTATGTTAGTATGGAACAATTCCACCAAATCACACTTGAATCTCTATCAAAATAGGAGTTCATAGACTTGAGGAAGTGGAACAGTTTACCTTTCTCAGCAGTGTTCTGAACCAAAATGGTCAAAGTAGTGGGGACATACTTGTAAGGCAAGGAATTGCTTTAGGCAAAGAAGCTTTCACCAGTAGGGTATGGATGGCAGCCGTTGAATAAGGATGTTAAGAAAATATGCTAAAATTTTGATGTGGAGTGTGAATTTGTATGGTGCAAAAACATGGATCTTGAAGAAAGAAGATAGGCATAGAATGGAGGCTTTTGAGATGTGGATCCAGAGAAGGATGGCAAAAGGTACATAATGATGATAATGGAAAACAAACAAAGAAGTTCTAGGCATTGTTGGGGAGGTTAGAGGATTGTTGGGAGAAATCCAAAGGAGGTAGGTAAAATGAATGCAGAGCATTTTAATTTGGCATGGAATATTGAATACTTTGATAGAGGAAATAGTGTTAGGTAGCAGGGTAAGAATAGGAAAAAGAAGGGTATGTTGAACAGAATCAAGGGAGGTAAAAAGTATTTGAATTTGAAAAACAGTTTATGGCACTTTGGAATGTCAGGTGATGTATTGCTGGACAAAGCTAAGAAATGTACTGATGCTCAATGTATCAATCCAAAACCTACCATAAAGAGTAGACTACAAATTAACAATTAATCCCTTGTTTAGGTGCTTAGAAGTGGTTAATTCTTTAGTGGGTTTAATGGAAGGGAGTATTTTTCAGGAGATTATTGTCCAATATTGCTTCTTTATGGTAATAATTGGTTAACTTTGATTGTATTATCTCAACATTCAGATGAGTGGGTACTTTGTAAAAATGGCAGAAAACATTGACATGGATGTTTCGTCTAAAAAATAAATTCTATGTGTATTGTAGCACTGTGATTTCTTTCCAAAGTTCTATCCCTCTAACAGAAGAAATAAATACATGTATGCATAGAAGGAGGGTTTAGAACATATTATTTGCATACTTTCTTATGAAAATGACCCTCGCAATGAACTGCAGCTAAAGACTTAATATTTAAGAGATAGAATATTTAAAAAGGATTTCACTCAATAGAGCCATCCACAGTTAAATAACTAGCATGATACATGCCTTTATAATCTACATTAAAATGTAGTGATTAATTCTTGAAAAGTGATCTTACCTTGTCATTAGTATCTTGAGCAACATTTTCAGCAAAATGTGTTCCTGTAAGCAATGATGAGAACATATATTTAGCTCTTCATTGAATGTAAATAATATTAAGTTACATTATATATATATATTCTGACATCTCAGATATGATGGCAGCATTGAATTTCTTTAGAGACTAAGGGGTTCAGTCTGGCATCTTATGAAATTCCCCCTTTCAACTCAGGAAATCCTTACATTAAAAAATCTGTTAAAATTTGAAACCCCTCCTTTACTAGAAATTTAACATAATTACAAATATTTTTCATAAAATGTGTTGAAAATAAATAAAAAAGTAATAAGAGCTATTTACATCTGCATTTACTTCTTGAAAGGCAACTCAATTTCGCACGCCTATTTGGGTAAAAATATCAGTGATGCCATCCTCAAATGCCAGGTAGTAATGCTGGTGAAGATAGCCTACTATGGTTCTGAGTGTTGTAAAGGTAATTTTTCATTCTCTTTATGCTAGGAAAGGCTTCTTCTGTAGAAGAACCTGATATGTATGGGAACAGTCGGAAGTCATTGTGCACTTTAATTACTTCAGTGTAAATTATACACAAATATTTACAGGGAACATAAATATTGGTTGAATTCAAATAAATTACTCTTCCTCATGGCAGATTTAGAGTAGGCAACCAAAGGTTCATTTCTATTGTACTAATGACTGTGTTGTCTATATCAGAAAACCTCATGGCTTTCTTCTAAGTTTAGTAGTGATTAGTACTCAATTGTTCAAGAAAAGATATGTCAACATGCTGACTTTTTTTAGTTTAAAGGCTCAACAAATTTAGCATTGTATTATTGCTATCTAATTCAAGATATTTTGCCCAATAACATACGCTATTTCATTAAATAAACATCTAAAGTATGTTTATCTTCCTATCATCCTGGAGCTGGTTGCTGAAAATAGAACTCATCCATGTTCTCCCAGACCTTATGAGATTCTTATCATAGCTTTTGGATATTATCTTTAAAGTGTGTCCTTAATTTCTCCTTTGGTGGATGAAACAGCTCCCTAATGCCTTCTCTTAGCCAAAGAATCAGGGCACTTGGTTGAATAAACTACCTGCAGATTTCAGTGTAAATTACGTTTCCTCGATAGCGCAAGTGGTTAGAGCATCAGCCCGGCAAGTCCACAGATCCATGATCTGCTTGATTCCAGCTTCCCCAACTCTCATGTGTTTGTCCTTTATATAAATGTGGTAATCTAACGGATAAGGTAGGTTTTTGGATGGACACAACTACCATATAAACATTTTGTGACTCCTAACAAAACATAATCCAGCAACCTACTCTACATCAAGTTCCTCTTCATCTCTGTGTACTTCCTTCCTCTCTTCATCTTGTACAACATCCACATCCTGTTCCTGCCTTTTCCTCATTAACGTAACGTGCAGTCCTCTATTAGTCTCCAACATCCCACTGCCGATTAATATGCCTTTCATCCATTTTTCCTACCTCCATAGCATTTCTCTCGACAAACCCCTCACGTCACCCACCATACTTAGTACTGCCTCATTTGTTTTCCATTCAGTCCATTTCACTCTTTCCATTCTTCTCCACGACCACATTTCAAAAGCCTTCAATCTACATCTATCCTTCTGCTTCAGCAACCACGTTTCTGTGCCATACATAGCTACGCTCCATATCAAAGTTTTTACGAGTCTTTTCTTAACCTCCCTACTCAACGTCCCCCTCATCAACTCCCTCCTCCTTGAGAAAGCCTCCTTGCCTTGTGCAATTCTTCTCCTTACATCCGTACTACTTTGACCGTGTAGGTCCAAAACACAAGATGCGTAAACTGTTCTACCTGCTCTAGTTTTTTCCCTCCTATTTCAATGTTTAGCTTAGCCTTTTTATTTCTGGAAAATCGCATAACATTTGTTTTATTACTAATGATTATCATCCCATATCTGTCGCACTGAATTTCCAATTCACTCAGCAATGCTTGCAACCCCTTGGCTGAATGAGCAACTAATGCTTGGTCGTCAGCAAACCTAACCGATTTTACGAATTCCCCTCCGACTTTCATTCCTACCTCCAGTTCTTCCCATGCCTCTTTAATCATTTCCTTCACATATACGTTGAACAGTACCGGTGACAATGGGCAACCCTGCCTTACACCTCTTCCTAACACTGCCCATCCGGACTCTCCGTTCCCCACTCGCACCTGAGCAGTCTGAGACATGTACAGGTTGCGGATCAGTCTCCTGTCCCTCCAATCCATTCCTATTTTCTGCAATACACGCATTAATTTTTCCCAATTCACTCTATCAAACGCTTTTTCGAAATCTACAAAACAAGCAAAAACATCCTGATTGTATTCTATATTCCTCTCGACTAGTGATCTCATTACTGCAATGGCATCATGCATTCCTCTTCCTTTCCTGAACCCAAACTGATCATCCCCTAAGTAATCATTTGCCTTACTCTCTATCCTTTTGTTGATGATCCTGAGAATAACTTTAGCTGCGTGGGATATCAAACTTATTGTTCTGTAATCCTCACACGACATAGCCTTTACCTTTTTTGGAATAGGAACTAACACTGATCTCAGAAAATCTTTCTGCCAGATTCCTTCCTCATAGGTAGTATGAATCAGACCATATCGACTCTTCCTCCCAAATTTTCTTAGACCTTACAGTAGTTCTGCAGGGATATTCTCTAGCCCCACAGTCTTATTTGATTTGATCTCCCTTGATTCCCTTTCTATCTCACTGTCGAGTATGCCTGGACTGAAACCTTCGTCATCTACATCATGTTCCTTTTCTATGTCTAACCGTGTTGGCCTAATTTCTTTACCATACAGAGCTTCTGTATATTTCTTCCATCTCTCGTGGATCTTTTCTGTGTCAACTATTATCTTACCCCGTTTGTCTTTAACTGTTAGCACAGGTCTTCCCTTCTTACTTCCCAATAATAACTTAACCTTGCTGTATAGCGCACCAATTTCACTGTTCCTCTGTAAACTTTCTATATCCTTGCATTGCATTTTTCACCATTTTTCTTTTGCTTTATTTGTGGCCTGCCTCAATTTATTGTTTAACTCTTTGTACTTCATTTTGCCTAACTCTGTGTTTACATTCTTCTAATTTCTTCTCTCATCCATCTTTGCAATCATCTCATCAGTGACCCATGGTTTCCTTATCCTTTTCCCGTTAACGGTTCCTATAATTTCCAAGTGGCACCGAAAACAAATAGTAAATCTGCAGATAAACACAGTAATCAACCCGAAGTTTGGTCTGGTAGGTGATGGTAGAGTTCATCCAGGTTAAGACTGATGGCATGTGAAATTCACACATCAGGGTAGGGGGCCCAGTTCCTTTCCCTGTGCCCATAATGGTTTCCCAGGAAGATCTGGTACCCGAAAAAATCGCATAGCTTGGGGGGAGCTGCAGATGTTCAGAGTGACTTTCCCGGGAACCGAACTCGGACCCTCTGGTCAGTAGTCCAACACTCTACCCCTGGACTACCACGACCTGATATATACATATATATAATCATGGTACTTCTGTTTCTTCTGAAGAAGACAGAGCTAAATTCCGTCGAAGTTATTAAGAATCAATGTTTGAGTGTTCATTTTATGTGTTCTTATATTGTTTTTTGCTGTCCTAGTTTTTATATATATGTGTATATATATATATATTTTTTTCCTTATAAATATTTTGAATAAAATTACCTTTACCTGGGAACACCATTGATGCATAAGATTTTGTTTAGTACCTTGGTACTTTCTAAATATGTATGATATAGTGGTGAACAGATTGACTGTGTGTAGAGTAATTCCTGATAAACAATCTCAAATTTAAGGCCAGCAAGCACATTTGTTAAACAATATGTTTTATTGCCACAGATGTATATGAAGGATAGCATTAGGAAAATGCCACATAAGTATTCACGGTACCTAATAGGTGAAAATTGTGCCACCTGTTTCTACATTATCGATTTCCTAAATTTTCTGAAGATAACATTTTGAATTAAAAGTTTTCCCTTCAACCAGTTCATTACCAATTTAGATAAACCTAATGACATGCCAGATAAATCTTTGACGATACAATTCTTACCTAATAAGAGCGCTGAAAGTATCAAAGCTGCAGCATACATCTTCATCCTTGCGGATTTTTGTCAGCTGAGGGGAATAAAGTATTAGTTTCAATACTGCTCAACCAGAACCAGTTATTAACAAACAATAAAATGTGTAGAAGTGAGACATAAGAGGGTTGAGAAGATTTTTGGCAGAAGAGTTTATCATGGCAAATGGATTGCATGCATGTGAATACTACTTCATGGTCATTGAATGGTTCAGTGGCTGGAATGCTGAACTTCGATGAATGTGACTGTTCAGCCTACTCCATTTCATGAAGATCAACACTCTTATTTTTTTTTTCAGTACTTCACAGTATGGTGAAATAAATATATAATATATAAATATTAATATATAAATATTAATATAATATATTTAAATAGGATTTTCCATACCTAAGGTGCAAACAATCAAATTGCTAATGTTAATCTTACAACTTCTGCATATGTGTTTTTCCATGGGACTATTTGCCATAAAATCGACTGTACAACTACTACTTATTTATTACATTGAGGATTAGTCTGAGTTGCAAGAAGATTATGAAAATTAATTTCAAGAAAAGGGTACTTGTCAAATTATCATGAAGTAGGAAATAATTTAGGTACTATGCTTGAAGATTGGTTAAATAATTAATGGACATATTTGGGAATTTAAAGGAAGAATTTCAGTTAGGATGCATATCAAGCTAAGAATTGAATTAGTATAGTATTGTTGCATGAAATGAGAGAAGTTACATTCAGGATTCTCAGCGCTCACTAAAATAGGCGGACGAAGTGAAAAGCAAGGGAATAAAAGAATGTAGTGAATTCTTTAAGCAAACTAAAAATTTTACATATTTTGTTCCCTGTTTGTTTTTATACTACCCAAGTTCACTTCATAGATACCAGCCAATGTTGTACTTCTTCTGCATTTATTTACACCTTTGCTTTTGTAGACACCATTGCATCATTGGTTACACATATTAAGGGATAAATTACAAACTATTGTCCTATAGGGCCATGGAGCACATATGTTGCATTATGTTAGTGAGCTTACTTATAGGAAATGAGACATTTGGACTCATGTGAACCTTAAAGAGGTATTTTTGGACTATTAATAATTATTTTTCAACTTTATTTCTCTATGTTCAAATTACTTCCTGAGAGAAAATAACTTTTATAATATGCATTATCTGCATAGGCTATCTTGTGTGTGGTTAGGTATACATCCATTCCAGAGATTAATAAGTGTTAATACTCCCAGGGTTATTACCAGTTAATGGCTGCGGTAGAACAGCAAGTGACTGAATCTGTTCTCATTCTGGCATGGCTTGTCTGTTCATGAGATTTAGCAAAGATGGTTATTTTACTGAATCGAGTGTCGGATGAATACAGTCTTACAAGTGACAGCAGTCAAAAAATGGATTACTTCCACTTATGAAGAGGTGTTGAAGAACCATATACAATTCCTTACATGATATTCCTTTGTTGGTATCATATGTATATTCATAACATTCTCCTAATTGTGGCAATATTAGAACACTTTTGCATCCCCATCGTACGAAACTGCTGTGTACCAAGTGCTGTGGTTAATCCTAATTATTCTACTTTTTCGAATTCTCAAAATTAGTCGTGCAAGCTGTTTCCAATTATTATTATTGGTATTCTGCTGGTTAAGGTTCATTTTGGATGGACAAAGCCTATACACCTGTGCAGCAATACACTTAACTGTCTCTCCTAACCAAAAAAATAACCTGGTATCTGGCGCTACTGTACAGCAGGCCTCTTCAATTCTGCATAATTCTTTCCTCCCTTCATTCCATCCGATATGCCTATCCTATTCCTTCCCGTTCCTTGTTTGCTTAATGCTTCCAAAACTACCAGTCTTCAGCATTCCATTCCCAAATATAACAGTTTCAGGTTTAACTTGTGGAATTCCTTCATGATGAAGGTAAAAAAGAAACTTTTATGCCATGTTACACAGGGTGTTCAATATCCCAATGTCACCACACAACAAACAAGGGGAACTCCGTATTATAAAAAAATTGCTGTGAACAAAGGTTGCAGGAAAATAATGATTGATAACATGTACAACAGGAAAAAACACAGCCCAGAAATCTATATACCACAAATCTAAACTTGACAAGCACCAATGGGGAAGAATTCCATTTCTAGGCCACATTTCACTCAGGATACAACAAATACTCTCCAAGAACAAAATCAAGACGGTGTTTTACAACACACAAACTTTAAAAAACGTATTGGGTTCACACAAAGACAAAATTGACATAATGCAACAAAGTGAGGTTTATAAACTCAATTGTGCATCCTGCATTGCCATTTACATTGGACAGATGGGGAGGACATTTGATATTAGGATTAAAGAACACAGATCATGCTTCACAAAGAAAAACAACAAATTCCAATTCACCGAACACCTCTTGGAAAAAAATTATACCAGTAACTTTACAGCAGACATTCTTCACACAGAAATGAAAGGACGCAGGTTGAATGCTTAAGAGGAGTTGGAAATTTGGCAATCCTTTCAGTCTGACAGTTTAGAGGTGGTCAATGAAACAATTTATCTCTCCCGTTTTCCCCCCTAAAATTCCTAAAAGGCTCCAACAATTTTCCGCACCGACCCCTGCCCCACCAAGGCAGTAATGGCCATCAACCGTGCCTTAACAAAGACCAAACCATTGTAGACAAACACCTCACTAATTAAATGTAGAACACAATATGTTTTTTTTCTGCTGCTATTTCTAAGAATGGTGGAGTTCTACATTGTGTTCTTCATTTAATGAACATAAACTTGCACAAATTTGAGCGGGAAACCTTCCAATACATACCCTCCCCTTCCCCTAGCCCACTAATAGGTTGCTGCAACTGCACTCAACTTATCCCCTCTCACTTACTCCCCCTACCTTCCTCTCCTCTTAGAGCCAGGCTGTATAAATTGAAAAAGTTTTTATGTGTATCACCTGATGATGATGTGCAGCATCAAAGCCATGGTCGAGAAAAAATATTAAATCTTTATGTTAAAGTACAAAGTTTCTTTTTTACCCTTATCATGCCATTCCCAATCAAAATAATCTGTATCCATCTTTCCTGCTTCCTTTGGATTTCTCTCAATGGTCCTCTCTCCTCCCCATCATGCCTAATACTTCGTTGTTTATTTTCCTTTCAGTCATCTTCAATTTTTCCATTTTTTTTACACCCACATTTCAATAGCCTCCAACCTACAGCTATCATTTTTGCTTCAATGGCCATGTTTCCGCACTATACAGAACCATATTCCATATTAAATTTTTAACGAGCCATTTCTATAACTCCTTACTCAAGTCCTTGTCATTAGTTCCCTCCAGCTTATGAAAGCTTCTTTGCCTATCACAATTCTTCTTTTTATGTCCCTACTGCTTTGGCAATTTTGATCCAGAACAGTTGCAAGATAGGTAAATTTTCATGCTGCTCTATTTTAGGAAGTCTTATTTTCATTTAACTTATCTATCCTCTTTAAGGAAAACTGCATAAACCATACATGTTGCACTCGCTTTTCAATACACTCAGCAATGTTTGCAAACTCTTGGCTGACTGGCAAACTAAAGCTTGATCATCAGAAAACCAAACTGATTTTATGGATTCCTTACCGATTTTCATCCCAACCTCCAGTTCTTCCCATGCCTCTACTAAAACTGCACATCCAGACTCTCCATCCACCACTCACACCTTAGTAGTCTGTGACAAGTATAGGTAGCGGATAGGTGTCCTATCCCTCCAATTAACTCATATTTTCTGCAATATTATTATTAGGCAATCTACCGGTTACGGTAGGGTTTTGGATGGACACAACTATCAAATAAATATTTTGTAACTCCAAACAAAACCCAATCCAGCAACCTACTCTACATCAGGTCCCTCTTCATCTATGTGTACTTCTTTCCTCCCTTCATCCCGTCCAACATCCCTATCCTGTTCCTGCCCTTTCCTCGTTTGCCTAACAGTCTCCCCAGTATTATCTTCTTCAACCTTCCACTACCGCTCAATACGCCTTTCATCCATTTTTCCTGCCTCCATAGGATTTCTCCCAACAAACCCCTCTCCTCACCCACCATCCCTAGCACTTCCTCATTTGTTTTCCTTTCGGTTCATTTCACCTTCTCCATTCTTCTCCACACCCACATTTCAAAAGCCTCCAATCTACGTCTATCGTGCTGCTTCAGCGACCACGTTTCCGCGCCGTACAAAGCTACGCTCCATATCAAAGTTTTTACGAGTCTATTCTTAACCTCTCTACCCAACGTCCCCCTCATCAACTCCCTCCTCCTCGAGAAAGCCTCCTTGCCTGGTGCAATTCTTCTCCTTACATCCCTACTACTTTGACCGTGTAAGTCCAAAGCATGATACACGTAAACTGCTCTACCTGCTCTATTCTTTCCCCTCCTATGTTTAGCTTAGTCTTTTTTTCTTAAAAATCGAATGAAAATTCAAGTTCTCTAACATACAGTGTTTCTATATACTATATTCCTTCCATATCTCTCTGATTTTTCCTGGTTCAACTATTATCTGACCCCACTTATCTTTAACTGTTAGCACAGATCTTGCCTTCTTACTTCCCGATAATAACTTAACCTTTCTGTATAGCGCACCAATTTCACCCTTTCTCTGCAAACTTTCCATATCCTCCCATTGCGTCTTCCACCATGCTTCTTTTGCTTTATTTGTTACCCGTCTCAATTTATTAGTTTGCTCTTTCTAGTTTCCTTAATTAAGCAAAATTGATAGAGAATAAAATAACATAAATGATATGTTTGGAAAATAATTACTGAAAGTGAGGTTTGCTTGAATAAAAATTTCGAAGTGTCTGTGGTTAATGTTGATATTCGGCAAATTTGAAGGGATTGACTAACCTTTTGTTGTTCCTCTTGTGTTGAGTCTTGTTCGAAACCGTGGCCCAGAAAAGCATTTAGTGGATTTCGCGTTATCCGCTTGCTTTTAAATGGAATCCCGGGGCCTTTTCCCTTTCAATTCTCCTAATCGCCTGGTTTATCATGTGCATTTTCGGCGGCGTCAGTGATATGATGAAACCAGTTCCTTCACTCCCGTCGGTAATAATGTTTGGAAATATGTCAATAGGCTATTTAAAAGGAAAATCCTAGCGTGGGCTGATGCTCATTGGTAGGGATCTTCCCAGGGAGACAAACCAATCCACTCCACGCAGAGAAACCTCAATTTTTTTAAAATAATGATTTTGGTGATTATTTAATTTCCTTTTCCCTAAACTTCCATAATTTTCCTGGTATATTCCACGCCCACGAGAGATTTAGAGAGAAATAAAAGCTAATTCACTCCACGCACTAGGTTGAAGGATATAAAAGTGGGTGATGGAAGAAAGTGGATAGAAAAGCGGTCGCATATCACGTGCCTTCATTGGCATAAATACAGATTTCGCCGCGCGCCTGGTTGTTATCCGCCAAAGGTAGGTCGTGTGACAAATTTCTTCCTTACTTCATTAATTTAATGTGGTCACTAAATATTAATTTAGTTTTTGCTTTATGATGGTGTGCATCTTCATATCTGAGACGGCTTCCAGTTGGGGAAATTGTACTGCCTAGACTATTTTATTTCTAATGCATTGGATACGCCATTACAGAATATTTATTTTTCCAAATCGTCAAAAGACATTGAACTCATCAGTATAGGGCTATTTACTTAGACACAAAGGAAAAATATGGTAAATTGGAAAATAAGCAAAAATACTAGGGGGGTAATTAATAATATTACAGATACTGATTGCTCAAGGTTCACATTTTGAGTTCGCCATTTAATAACTCATCCACACTGTTATACAATTTGTTTGATAACAATTTACGGACTTTGGTTTAAAAGTAGTGTGGGAAATAATAGATTTAACTTTTTCTGGAAGCGTATTGTAAATATATTTTATTTAGTTCATTTTAAAAGTTAGGAGTACATTGGAAGGATCCCTGTACCAAACCCAGATTGCTCGGTGCACGTGATGGATGGAAAGTTGGGATTGGCATCGTCAGGAAGACAACACGGTCCATCATCATCCGTGCTTTTCAGCGTGTATGTGGAGGAAATGATAAAAGAGGCATGGAAAGAGCTGTATATGGGAATAAAAGTGGGCGGGGCATTCATAAAATCAGATTTTCGGATGATCAAGTTTCAATTAGCCAGTCAGTAAAATGGGTTATAATTAAATTAAGCGCATAAGACAATCATTTAACTAGGTACGTGTTGAGAATGAACGTAAAAATGAAAGAGAATTTAAAAAAAGGAAATCTAATTTAAACTTTGAAATAGAAGGGTTAAACTTGGAAGTGTCTTTGATTAAGATAGTGAAAGTAGTCGGGAAACTTAAATTATTTACATAGATTTTATTTGTGTTATTAATAGATCAGTTATTATATCTGCCTCAGTCATATGTATAAAGTAAAACAGATACTCCATCCCCATACGTTTAAAATTTCGTAAGGATAAGCCCCATATACGTTCAAATGTACTAATTACAACATTGTAGATTTGGTTTCCAAAATCGCCATTTGGCGCCTCGCGTAAGCATGAATGGGGATCATTCGAAAGTGATGTAAGCGTTGGTAAAATCTAGAGATTATATTCTTCCGAAATGGATGCTTTATTTTGAAATTTTATAATGTGGTTATTCTCTCTCTTCACAAATTTATAACTTCTTGAATTTCTATTCTAACACATGGGTCAATTCGTGGATGAGATTAGGTCAGAAAATGAAGAAATAACACGGACAATCAAATTTCTAGACATTAGGTAGTATTTTTTTACCTAGGTATACTTCATCATCAACTGTGGAATTTAATTAACCGCAGTAAATGTTGATTAAGAATACTAATTAGCTTTCATTCATTTTCGCAGCGACTCATTCGGGGTTCAAATATTTAATGCCATTCCTTAATGCAATGGGAAGCAGAAGGGATTCCCCACACAAGACCCATCAGAATGTTATGCAGGCCACATGGGCATTTACACTACTAGATTGGCTGGGTGTGCTTCTATATCTACCAATAAAATTTAATCTCACTTGCTCTATATTCACTGTCCTTACCCCAATTCCTGATAAGTAATACGGTCACTCCACGTTGACTCACCGTCTCTACCATAAATTACTGTTTAACTATCGCTCCAGTTATCCCTGCAGTTCCTTCATCTTACCTCACACAGAATTAACATGGCTAAATTTTCTTCCCTTATTTCCTCGGTTTTGCAAGGATTTCGAACGTAAACGACCAAAAAAATCTAGCTTCCCCTCTGGCGGGTTGTATTCTCGATCCATATTTGTTGGGCTGGCACTGAAGAGACTCTTTCATCTGGTTCTTACCCTTCGACCTATCAATATGGATGACCCTATCAGGAGCAGTTATCATTGCATCTGCCAGTATAGCTCTAAGGTTCAATGGAATATACAAACCGTGCCGCTCTACTTCTCTCCCATCTCAGTGTCAGATCTTCCTCCAAGTCAAGGAAGGGACCATGTGTCCCTTCCTTAACTTGGAGATCTGTAATCTTAACTTGGTGATCTGTAATAAGAAGATCTGTATCCATGAAGATAGTCCATGGAAGGGATTTATTTCATATTATTATTGGTATTCTACCGTTTAAGGTAGATTGTGTATGGATCCAGCCAGGAAAACTATAAATTTGACCTCGGATATTACTCATAGGTGTTTTCTTGGTCCACAATTCTATCTACTCCTCCCAGCCAATGGGTGCGAAGGTGTATGGATTTATTTTCCCAGAAGTTATTGACTGTAAATTTTTGCAAATTAAATGGGAGACCTCACTCTGACTCCAATGACGAATTTTGTTGTGATCGCTATAAACAACAGTCATGCCTCACAGTCCGACATACTGCTTACGAGTATATCTTGGAAACTGTGAAACACAATTTCAATGAACGCAAAGTAAATATCGACACCATTTGGAAGAGCAGTGGTGAAATTTTCACTGAGGATAGAAACAAAGCCAAAAGATGGAGAGAGTGTTTGAAAAATGTTTATCGTGGAAAAGAAATGCACGCAAAAAAACTAGAGGAAGAGGATGCTGTCGACGATGATGAGAAACTAGACTATCAATAGGTCGGAATTAAACGCTGCAGTAAGGGACTTGCGAATTAAGAGCGAAAAAGACACCAAGGATCGATTATATATATCATCGGAACTAATAAAAAAATCAGGAAATGAGAAGCTTACACAGCTACATAACCTAATATGCGATATATTTATGAGAAATTCCGATTGACTTTAAAAAGAATGAATCCACTCTATACTAAAAAGAAAAGACAGGAAAATGTGAAAACTTCAAACAGCAGCCTGGCGACCCATGAATAGAAGATTGTAGCAATAGTAATATACCAAAGAATGGAGAAGAAAGCGAAGATATTTAAATGAGGAACAATTTGGATTTAGAAGTGGAGAAACAAGATAAGCTATTCTCGCCCTCAGACTAATCGTAAAGAAGAAAGCACAAAAAGATCAATCGACATGTATCAGTCCTTGATCTGGAGTAAGCCGTAGACAATGTGGCTTGGAATGAGATGCTGCTTATCCTAAAGAAAATTGTAACGAAATACAACAACAGGAGATTGATTTACGATCTACATACGATATAAAGAGAGTAGACAGCAGTGATTACGTATACAGGGCGGCCTGTATGCGGCAAGGGAAGAGTTAAATAAAGAATGAGTAAGCCAGGGTTGTTAATTATTGCCATTGACCATTTATTGCCATTCTTGTATTTAATGCGTGTATTGAAAATACAATGACCAAGATCAAGGAAAAGATAAGAGGTGATTTAAGAATCCAAGTAATAAGATTTATACGATTTGAAGACGAGATGCCTATACTTGCAGAGAAGAAAGTAGGTATTTCAAGGACACTATCCAATTTGGAGAAGGTGATGAAAAATTACAACCTTAAGAGAAAAAAATTAAAACTAAGGCAATAGTCTACAGTTTAAGTAGGTAAGATAATCTCAAAGTAGGAATAGGGAAAGGCACATGAAAAAAGTGGAAGGATTCAAATATTTGGGTGGCATGAACACCAGTGGCGGAGGAGGCAAGAGGGATATAGTAAGCTGATTAGGCGTAGCTGTCTTTCTATCAGAAAATGCCAGTACAGCTACAGATCACAAAGGAAACTAGCAGAAGTATTCGTTAGGTGTTATATATAGAGCCTACTTTTCTAAGGACGCGAGATTTGGACGATAAGAGCAGTAGAGAAAAGAAAATAGGAGGCGATGGAAATGTGGTGCTATAGAAGTGTTGAAAATAGAATGGCAGAGTAACAAATTAAGTAGTAATTCAAGGATTAGGTTAGGAGGGAAATCAATGGAGGATCCTTAGAAGAAGAAGAGATAATTAATTTGACATTTTTGAACTAAAAAAATCCTTTTCCGGAAATACGTGTACCTCTTTGCCTGGCAGTTCAGCAAGCAAGAGGGTAACATATATTTTGACTGGGACTATGAGCATATTTATGCACCCTATCACTCCCCACCACACACCCTTTATGTCTTGGTACCGAATCTGTGAGCAGTATCTAGCGAATAACATTTTACTGTTGCATAATGTTTTCAAATATGGTGTTACCACATTAATTTTGTGGAAGGTATTTACTTTGCCCGGAAGTCATCTCTTCTCCCTCGTCTCGCTCAGAAACCCAAGTTAGTCAGACGTTGTCTCGGAATAAGGGAGCCGAGGACAGCGGGAAGGGGAGATGTGAAAGTTGAGTAGGATCGATCCCTCCATTGTTACGCGTAATACTTTAAAAAAAAAATTCGTTGGCACTTTTTCCACGCCCGTTTCTCCGGTCCACGTGACACTATGGCAATGTGTTTAACTCAGTCTACATATCATCAGTCTACATATCGAACTCGTCATTAAAAATCTGGTGTTTTACGAATATAGGTAGCAATGATGGTGAGATTTGAGAGAGACGAGAGAGCTGAACTTGCATAGAAAGTTGCTCAGGGTCTTACTTAATGTTTGACGGCAGGGTTAGTGGCTCCCTTAAGTTATTCCGTAGATGACCTATAAACTAAAATCATCATATAACGTATCAATTCAAATTTCGAGGTTCAAAATGTTGCCTTAGTAGGTCACGCGCTACGGCCGAAATTTCAATCCACCGAAGTGAAAAACAACCCCCATGGTCTTATCTCTTCAACATATTTTTCGATGTGAAGGCTGCAAAGATAAAGCACAGTTCAGTAAATTCCTAAGCCATGGGATCGAGTACCACCCATTTAGTCGGTAATAGCTTGGTGCTGTCCAGATTTACTATTGGCCCTGCTTTGCCCCATACTAGTCCATAGTTTCACAAAAGCTGAGCCGAGACCAAATTCATATACCCGCGGAAACAACTAAATAACGGTATGCAGTTGTCTCTCATTATGGCGGAGAGTACACCGGAAAGTGATTTGGGCAGTATCGAATGTTTTCAAAATTATACGGCACCTGAGGTGTTTATTCAGGGTTTAGCTGGGATAGTTAATCAACAGGATGTAGAAGCAATGATAAGAGCACAAAAACAAATGTAATAATAATTACATAAATGGAAGTGGTATTAACAACCGGCAGGACGTTTCACAAGGAATGTTTTTTTACAGGTTACAAAGGTTCGAGAAGACTAATGAAATGCTGATCAACTGTAATGCCCTATCAGTTAATCGGTTGAAAACATCTTGGTCGGATTTCAAAAAACACACTGCCCTTCTTTTGGAGATGAAGAAGGACCTTGATCATATATTTAAACGAATACGCATTTTGAAGTCTAAATTAGCCACTCAGTATCCGCAAGGATTTGCCGGTAAGTAACTGTTTTTTTTTTAAAGATTACCCTGAGTTAACTTTATTGGAAGCCTTTTAATTTGTTGAGGTAATACATTTTGTTGCAACTGTGATGGCAGCATTTATATTTTAAACATTGTTTGAAACTAAATCCTTAATAGGATTGCCATAAGTACCGGGATCATTCCGATTTGAGAACTTAAGTTATTAGCGTGGCGAAATGGCCGGAAAACGATCAAAATCCCAAATCAAGGACTATTTGTTAACACTCGAGCCAAAAGAATGCGAGCAGTGCATCCAAAGCCATTATATAACTTATTGTGATAAATGAGTTGGAGGAAAGAAAAGTGTCAGCAACAGAGCCAATACTTATGTTTCACCTAGTAAAATACTACCCACCATTTAACCTCAACTAGTAACACAAATAAAAGTCAAAGCCATTTAACGTGAAAGTAATACAATCAAACTAATTTAAGAAACATCGTGACCCAATTGTAGCCTGTAAGTTTTCCGGTGTAAATATAAAAAATATTAGATAGAACATTTTGATATGAAAGGTTCTGCAGAAGAACATTCAATTCTTCATCAACATCAAACTTCATCGTTATAAGTACATATGCTAGTGACATGTGCGGCCAAATTTTTCCAGTATTTGTTTAGTATTTTGTTTGAAAGCAAGTTATTCAACCCAAGTGATTATGTTTTAAGGAATTTCAGAATGAAACTCCTGTTACTGTATCCATTTACCTTAACAGTATGCTTCCTGGCATATGTTCTTCAAAATGGCATAAAAACTGCCGCTGATATGTTGTTTGTTATATTTTAAGGTTACAAATATTTATCACTCTACACTGTTAATGTTTCATACATGAAAGAGTATTGTGAATTTTTAAATATGTCATGTAAATGTGTTACAAATGATGCAAAGAAATATTGGCTTTTTTATTTACAGATATTGAGACAGTTATTGTGATGTATAAGTCACTAATAAAATTTTATTTCTCTTAATGGGTGAAGTCTTTGTTTAAATTAAATAATTTTGATAAAAGAAAAAAATGAAAGCTAAATGACTTAATTGTATACAAAATGTGTTGTTCTTGCTAGTCTCAGAGAATCATAAATTCTGAAATGATAATTTTGATGAGTATTTTTCTATCACTGGTTATTGCATAAACATGGAGAGATCTTCTCTCCTCTGCATGCAAAGTAGACACAAGAAAGAAATCCATTTGTAATAACTACATTAAAGATTTTCATACAAGTGCAGCACAGTATAAGAGGTCAGCTACTCAAGAGTCCCACTAAATCATAAGGGATAAAGATAGACCCTTGGACTCGGGCTATTATGAAAAATATAATTGGCACTCTAGTACCACTGAAGGTAACTGTCTCCAAAGTGTTAATTTTGAGTTTAATTCTTATATCGCAAGCATCCTGGTTTTTATAATTCAGTTTATGGTAATCCTATCTGTAATGGTAAGAAAAGATTCTGAATGTGATAAAGATCCTAATTTTGTTTACATGTTCAAATTGTTCATATGTTAAATCTATGTTTTATGTCTGGATGTAACCTTTAAGTAATTGTGCCATTTCTTTTAAATCTAAGAAAATGAAATAAGTTTATTTTTTACTTAATTTATTTATAGTTCAGTGTAACTTCTTAAATAATATCGCTTTTTCATCAGATGAAAAAGAGGAATATAAATAATTTTTTGTGCACAGTCAATATTACTTAAAAGTTATTTATCTACCTTTGGCATAACTAAAGGAGTTGAACTAATGACTTGAATGGGTCTGAATAAGAATATTCACCCCTCAATCTTGTTGCATTTTAGTCATTTATGTAATATTTTATTGACTATATGAGAAAGGTAAACTCGGATAAAATTCTGGGATAAGAACTTTTTAGTATATTCTAATACAGTTTTGATTCTACTAGCTGCAGCCACCAGTGCTGCACTAAAAGAGGACAGTGATGCTGAAGAAGTTGCAGCAGCCTCCAGAGATAAAGAAAAAAACAAAGAGAGTACCATTCTGGTAGAAAAAGATTCCAAGAGTGTACCGAGTGATGATTTAAAACAAACCGATGAAGAACTCGATCCAGATGATGATAGGGAAGATGGAGGAGGGGATGAGGAAGGAGATAACTGTGAAAGAAGGCGGCAAAAGAGGAGTAGTTCTTCAACAGAGAGTGCGAATGGAACTAGTGCGAATGACACATCCCCTTGCACATCTGACACTGGATGATGGCTTGGAAGTAAAGAGTAGGTTATTTTTTATTCATTTTGGATTCTGTTCTACTTATCTCCCTGTCATGGCGGTTATTATTTTCTCATAGGAACTATGATTTATGTGGAATGAGAAACTTGACAAAGTCTGAAATGTTGTGTTTCTAGCCCTGAAAGGTTAATTAACCTTTTGACTACTCACGGGGTTTGAGATTCATTGTTTTGTTTTCCCCTCTCATTTGAGTAGTACTTAAAGAGTGTAGAAGAATGTAATTAGAAAATGTTTCTGTCCACAAAATATTGCTCACTGAGTTGAGTGTTAAATAGTATTTTTATATTTCTTTTTGGGTCTGGTGTGATTGGACCATTATACTTGTGCTAGTGGTCCCTCATCTATTGGAGAAAATACAGTTACCTAAGATAAGCTCGTCTCTGTGATTGTAGTGTTTCAAGTTGATCGTAAAACTTGAGAATGAAGGACAGAAATGTTTTTGGTGTCTAAATGAATACTTTCATGGCCTCTCACTGTACATATTGGGACTGTGGACCATTTGAGCAGTCTGTGAGCATTGTCAACTAGTCAGGAGTATTTTTATTATTTCTGCAATACTAATATCTATGTATGTATGTACTTGCATCAAAGGGGAAAGAACTATTTATGTGACTTTTACCTCATTAAAATTTGTTGTTCTTTTTCAACTAAAGGACTCTTAGATTATCTAACCACATTATTACGCATAATTCCCACAAATGTTACATAACACTGAGTTTTGCATAATGTTGAGCTTTATTCCTGCTACATTCATATAGTTGATTTTTTTACTATGAAATCAATAATAATTTTTTTGTAGCCTTATATCTGCTGCCTCTTAAATCTAATAACCCCAGTATGAAACTTTTAAAAGTCACAGTGCTGTGCTGAAAGCTTTAATCAGGGTATTTCAGTAGGGGATGACAATAAATAGCATACATTTATCATAAAATAGTCACTCCCATTTTATCTTTGTTGGTAGAATTCTTACTTCCATATACGAGTACATACATTAATGGCATGTACTACTGTCATTATTCTATTTCCACCCCTTCTGTAATGATGGTGAAGTGTATTACCAAGGAGTTAAGAATTTTTCAAGGTCATCATGTATGTATCATTAACAGATGTCCAGTGACCACATAATATGTTTTCAGAAACATTTTTTAAGATATTTAAGGGAAAGTTCCTAGTTCTAAATTTTCTTTACAACCATATGCATTTACATAATATGACTAATGTGTTTTTCTCTCGAGTACACCCAAAGTGAATTTGGTAATTTATAGCAAATGAATTTGCTTTCACAGGAGTCTATTAATATAACCTTGAGATGACTCTCTTTGTTAACTTCTTAAATCCATTATTTTGTGATATAATTAATAGATAGCTGAATCAAATTTAATTTATACAAGAGTGAAAGAACTTCCTTGGCTAAGTGACTCTTTTCCTCTTAACATTCAAAATTATTGCAACATGTCCTAGTTACTTTTGCTGTTTTTGTATGAGATTGATCTTTCACAATATGTGTGAATAAGTTAAATTTATAACTTGATTACTTTCCAGCTGTTGGATACACTTATAATGCATCAAAAACATAATTTGTATATTTATTAACCCATTGTATGCTTATATTATGATTCCAAAATGATGTAACATCACCTAACCATATAACTCTAATGCTTGCCAATTAGAATGCACGTATGGTACATTTGAAAGCTGAAATTGGCTGTATTTGCACATTTGTAGGCCCAATACCTAATAACTCTTTTGAGGTAAAATATTTAATTCATTACAGATAACTTATTGGAGGGTTACTTTAAATTAAAGTTCTACATTTCTCGATTTTACCCTTTTCTCAAGCCATTCTATTCATAAAAACCTGAAGAACATCCTGATAAATATGCATGTTTTGAGACCCATTCTTACATGTATGATTATCACAAAATTGCAGAGAATAGTATTTAAAAAGGTTTAACTGCATTGTTATTAGAGTCATATTTTGGAGGAGAACTCATATGGAATTTTTAGCTCACTATTATCATCATTTAAACTGATGAAAATATTAGAGACTGTAATGAACCTCGTGAATTACTAACATGTTGATTCTCTATTTTATGAATGGTATTTTTTTCAAGGCATTCACTTACAATAGTGCAAATTTTATTAAATGAAGATTGAGTAACATGAGGATTGTGGCCTAAGATTTGGATGAGCAAATTGAAGCATGTCTGCATTAGCAAATTGTAATTCAAGGTAAGAGGCAAATGCATTATTCCATGGAAAATTAATTTCAAGTGCATATATTATTTAGTTATTTCCATGTTGGGTAAGCAGGTATTTCTTTTCATTTTCATAATAATTTGCGAGGTAAGTAAGCTGCGAGGCATTTATGGAAATATCTAAAAACAGAGTTAGTGAAATTTGTCACTGAAACAAATTTTACCAGATGTAAATATTTTTTGTATAAATATTGTTCATTTGGTTTTATGTTTGTTGATAATCTGAAGTATGACATGGGATAATTATTGTTGATCATCAACTTTGCAGAAATTTGATGATGCTGAGGTGGTTTTGGACTGACATGTGACTCAATGTTTTACTGATGTGTTGCAGCGACTGTTTTCTGATGTAAAGTTCAGTCATTGAATAATTACCGCCAATATGCACAATAAATTACTGTAATGCCTTTTAATGAAATTACGAAACATTTTTTAAGGTTCCAATAGTATTGATTTTTCATTGGCTATCTGAGTGTTGTGTTATTCTGCATTCTCTCCAGAACCTATTGAGTGCTGCATAGCTGTTTTCCTTGATTAATAAATGGGTTAAATTGATGGATAACAATATTTTATAATTCTGCAGTTAACTTTTACCCATTTGACCACTTCTGAAGTCCATCTTGCAGATAAAATTTCAGGAAAATGTTGATATTTATAATTGTATTGAATAAGCAAGTGAAATATAAGTGTGACCTGTTTAGGGTGTAAAAGAATTATTTTAATCTCTCTCGAGAGAAAATATTTAAAAAAAACATATGGTGACTGCTTGAAGTGTGTAGAAGGGACATGTAAAAATGAGCAATATAATATTTCATCCACACTTCATGTTATGGGGGATCAATTGGAGGATTATTATCTCAATAGTATGGTGAGAATGTAGTTACTTATTTCAAATCACCAGCTGATATTTTTTGTTAAATGTCACACTGTTGCATAAATGTTTAATAAAGTACATACTTTCTTGAATATTGATACTTTATTGTTTCTGTAGCAGTTGGTGAGTAATTGTCATCAACGAATGCAGTGAAATAGTGGAATATGCATTTATTTTATGAGAGTTGTCACATTCCGGCAACATTACCAAGAAACACATCAAAGTGACAAAAAAATATTGCAATACCTATTTACTAACTGCTTCTTGGAAAAAACTTTTCTGGATAGTGTTGGCAACCCCACCTTTTTGTAATGCTTATCAGGGAGTAATATTTATTTTTAGATTCATATGATATTGTGATGAGATGTGGCAGTCCAGGGGTAGAGCATTGACTGCAGGGTCCAGGTTCAATTTCCGGGCATGCCTGTGGGCACCCACAGCTTCACCCGAGCTTGTGATATTTCGGGTACCAGAACTTCCTGGGAAACCATAACCGGCACAAGGAAAGGAGCTAGCCCCCCTACCCTGATGTGTGAATTTCACATGCCATGTAAGGCTTAGTGTTGGGTTAACTCTATCAATCTATCAAACTGACATTTGGGTAGATAACTGTGTTCAAGGTTTTAAAATGATATTTTGAGAAAATTCATGGATAAATATGGCAAAGGAATTAGGCCTGTACACATCACATAATATGGAGAGTGTGTCACTTGGATGAGGAGAGCATGGTTTCTGGGATAATAGTTTTTAAGATATCATGTGGATTAACTCTTTAACAAAGTGTCTCATATTCACCTTTTATTCCTTTCCATGCACACTTCTCACATTCCAAGTACCAATACTTTATGTGACATTGTCATGTCTGTGTCATAATCTATACCAACCGTATTGACTTCAACCATCCGCTGATTTTGTTTATCATTTATGAAAGTGTGAAAGGCTACCAGTCTTTGAAGTAACCATCCTGCATGCAGTATTGCTATTTTATTTTAGCATTTGGTAGTCTACCAGCCAAGGTAAGTTTTTGATTGGCTAATTGGGCATGTTGTACTTCCCTTATCGTTAGCTACATGATTCTATGGACTGAAACACTGTAATAATGAATGAACATATTTTTTTTAGATACAAACACTTTCTACTTCCTTTCATTCCAGCATACATATCTAATCTCTCATTCCTTACCCCAGTTGTTTCCCTCTATTATAATCATCACTATTTTTTATCATTGCCTTGCAATGTGGTATGCCTTGCAATGTGGTATCATTGCCTTATATCCACTTTTCCTACTTTCTGTGAAATTACCCCTACAACCCTATTCTCCTACTATGCCTAGCACTATCATGTTTAGGGTAGGTTTTGGACAGACACAGACTGAACTAGGGTGGCCCTTAGCTATAGGGTACTTTCCGAAAGTCAAAATTTTGCTGCTCCCACCCCCGAATCTTATCCCAATAAACAAATAAACAGACTGTACAAAATTTCATTTGCATTGGACAACTACTAGGCGACCCTCAAATGGCTTGAAGTTGGAACAGTCCTTGAAATAACATGAAAATTGTGAAAATATTATGTTTTTTAACATAGCTACACTTTTCTTTAAGTCAAGAATATACCGAAAAATAAATAAAAAAAATATGACCTTCTGAGCAAAAATTTCAAAACTTCATGGTCGATGGGGGTCGCCTCGCAGCTATTCAATTGAGTTAAATTTTGGCAAATATCATTTCTTTATTGATTAAAACAAAATAAGCGGGTGGGAGCTAAACTTTTAGAAAGTTGAAAAATAAGGGACTTCCTATCGAACATCACTACATTTGTTCACCGAGTCCAACAAGATACACCCTGATACCCCACACTACATTAAACTGTTTTTCAATGCTGCATACTTCCTACCTCCATTCATTCCATCCAGCATGCCCATCTCTTTTGTTCCTCTCCCTTGATTACCTGACATTCCAAAATGCCCTGCAACCACATCTCCCACCATTCATAAGCCTCCAATTTATGCTGTTCTATTGATTTAATGACCTAGTTTCCATGTGGCAAATCCAAAAGACTTTCAAGATTCATATACCTGCTATAGTGTTTGCCCTCCTATTACTCCTTTATTTTTTCACTTTTCCTTCTTATTTCTCAAAAACCTAATAACCTTTGTTTTAATTAGATTGATTCTTACATAATACATGTATCAATGATTCTCTAATGCACTCAGCAATAATTGTCATCTCTAATATATGTGCATAATTATTATTCTTCTATGTTTACTTAACAGTAGGTGCGGTCCATTCAAGTCAAGTTTGTTAGAGTGAACTAAGATGCCCCCTAGATGTTCAGTTAGGAATTACACCATGGCTAGTTTGTGCTAATTATTATGCGAGTGAGTGAGGATATGGAAAGTTTACAGAGGAAGGGTGAAATTGGTGCGCTCTACAGCAAGGGTAAGTTATTATCGGGAAGTAAGAAGGCAAGATCTGTGCTAACAGTTAAAGATAAGTGGGGTAAGATAATAGTTGACGCAGAAAAGATCCAAGAGAGATGGAAGGAATATATAGATACACTTTATGGTAGAGAACTTAGGCCTACAAGGTTAGACATAGAAAGGGAACATGACGTAGAAGAAGATAGCTTAGATCCAGGCATACTCGACGAGGAAATAGAAAGGGTATTAAAGGAGATGAATGAAAGCAAATAAGGCCGTGGGGGTAGGCAACATTCCTGTGGAACTATTGAAATGTTTAGAAAAATGTGGGAAGGAGACTATATGGATTGATTCGTATTATCTATGAAAAAAGAATCTGGCTGGAAGATTTTGTGAGATCAGTGTTAGTTCCTATTCCGAAAAAGGTAAAGGCTACATCATGTAAGGATTACAGAACAATAAGTTGTGTCCATCCAAAAACTTACCTTAACCAGTAGATTACCTAATAATAATTGAAGTAATTTAAATATACAAGGAACATAGCTACGGTCGTGAATCAATGTAAACAAAAAATACCGGGACCGTAAACTTGAATGGCACCAAATAATAATAAATAAAAATAAATAAATGGAATAAAAATAAATAATAAATTAAATAAATAATAATAATGAAATTTATAATAAAAAGAATAATTTTAAAATTGACTTATTTTTATTTATTATTATTATTTGGTGCCATTCAAGTTTACGGTCCCAGTATTTTTTGTTTACATAATTGAAGTAATTTAGAAATACTTATGGTATGATCATTTATATTAATTGAAGTATGGTTATAATGCTCTCTAGTAGTATATCAGCTATATATTTTAAATTAATAAACAATTCACTGCATCCAATTCAATTTGTTTCTTTTGTTGTCATAAAAAGGTAAAAGCAACCGCAAAACCAAAATTGAAAGTTGCAGATTTCAGGCATTTTATCATCCATAATGATAAATTCTGCATCCTTTTTAATTCTATGATCTGATGATGACATTATAATTGTGAAAAATAAGATAACAGGTGCATTTTTTGGTATTAATTTTAGGTGTAAAGTATATGTGCAAGAGTATGGGATAATGTTTTTTAAAAGCAATTTAAATAAACCTAGGCATTGAAGTCTAGTCAAATGTGGAAATAAAATTCTATCTCAATGGAGAAATCTCATTATCACAGGAATCAATCCAAAGGTTGGCTTTGATAGGTGATGATGTAGTCCACCCTTATTTAGCCCAGATACTAGTGAAATTTGGGCATTCAGGGTAGAGGCATTGGTTCCTTTCCCTACACTGCGATTTGGTTTCCCATGAAGTTCCAGCATTAAAAAAGGTGGACAATTGGCTTGTAAGTCTAAAAGTGGTTGTTCAAAGGTATTTTCTGAGTTTAGTTACTAAATACTGTACATCAGCTTCATATATCCACATCATGCAGGTGGGAAAGGGGTAGGGAAGGCGTGTGTGGTGGGATAAAGAGTATAATGCAGAAGACTGGCATTTGGATCAGAGTAGTTAAATATTGTGCCTGGAATGTGTGGACTCAAGGGCCATAGTTTTAATTTTGTATGCTATAATTATTGATCATCAATAGAAGAATGGATGATAGGACATGATGAACAGAAATTAATGCAGAGGTTAGTCAGTAAACAACAGGGTAGCCTGAATTATGTTATTAAAGTTTTTCAAAATATAGATGGCATTATGCAAATTTGTATATGCTAGAAAAGAAGGAAACTAAACAAATAATATTTGTATACGGGAAATGATACAGATAGTGTTAGGTAGGGCAATGATACAAAGTTGTCCTCTACTGAACTTGTTTTTAACTCATATTCTATAAAATTGAGAATGGTTTGAAAGGGAAATGGAGTTTAGGCAGCTCTCATTGATGATGAAAGTTTTAATTAATCATTCAAGCAAGGAATTTTTATCTTTGTTGGCTACTCCCCAGAATTACTGTGAGAAAAATGAGATGAGGATTATTTTCATAAGAACAAAGTTAGTAGCCTCAAAGCTTACAAGGTAAAGGAAGGGACCCTGAATGGATTCATGAGGGTCATCTTTAGCGACTGCTAAAGGGTTGATGTAACATAGGAATTCTTGATGGAAGAGTTCTGTTCATGAAGTGAAATGTATCAGTTAAAAAATGATCACCATGAACTGCTTGTATCAACTTCATTCCATCCTGCATTTCTTATTTGTTCTCTCCTGCCTTCAAAAAGAAATTACGGTGAGAAATTCACAGAATATAGGTGCTTTCTATAGGTAGGTATTATAATTGAAAACGACCTTTCCACAAAGTCTGCCACTTCCTAAGTTTCCCTCGACTATATGAGCTGCAAAAGATTCATTTTCGTTTTGCTGCAGTGAAAATCAATTGAGTTATCCCTGCTTTCCTGACATTTTGGAGCGCTAGCTGTATTTATTCCTCGCAAGGAAAGCCGAATTAAAATGTTGCAACTCCGGGCGCTATTGTATATTTACCTACGTCCCGTTATCTATTCCGTCACATATGCTCGCTAATTAAGAATATCTACGCTAGATTAAATAAATGGACTGCCTGCTAAAAAATAATACTTTTCAACGTATACTCACAGTAAGGATCAATAAGTATGAACACTATCATTGATGCATGTATGGCAATAAAAGCTTTATAGGAGGTAAGACGGCGGAATCCTATGTTCAAATTTTTCTGGCAGTGTAACATGTGTTACGGCCAGTTGGACTTGAACGTCCACTAGAAGTGTACTGTTGTCTAACGAGTTCTGTTGCATCAAACTTCTGAGTGATTAATCGTTGTGTACATCCCAGAAAAGTGTGCGTCCAGTATTTGAATTACGTCATAAAACATTTTTCGCGTTAACAACTCACGAAGTCTAATAATTTATGTGAATTAATTTAATTTCCTAGGGCATGTGTAGTGAAAGATGATGAATGACAAACAGATTTGAATATGCTGAATGTGAATTTTTGGTGTGATACAACTGAATTTGTTCAGAGAGTCATCTGTCTGAACCTACCTACGTGAAGACATTTAGTTCCAAATTGTTAGTGTTTGATGCGGCTTGGACTATTTTGTCCTGTCAGAAGAGGCCAACATTTATTTTTCTGCAGCAATTTGGTGTATTCCAATGCTTGATCATTTTACGTTTCGATGACCTCTGAACTTGGCACCCAAGGGAAGTTACTGCTCTACCTCAATCGCTTCTTGTAAGTAAATTAATATGGTCCCCGTGTAAAAATTGAATTATATTAAGTGATACATATTGTACTTTATTAGTAATGTCACCCTTAAATACGGTGGTGATCTTCGTGGACTGTAAAGGTATTTGCAGCGCCTATATGGTCCATTATTTAGTTCCATAGTAAACTTTCGATGGCGTGCCTATGGTTGTCTTAACTTCATTTCACATTTTCCAATTTCTCTTGTGTATGGGAAATAATTAAACCGTCATGTCTTTAATTAATTTTGCTGCGAACATTTATATTACTCTGTAATAATCCTTAATTAATGAGATGTTATGCGAATGAAACAGAATTTGCTTAAGAGAAACCGGCGCTGTTATTCGAAGTCAGTTGTTTTGTATTTGATTGGTTACCAGTAAAAGACACTGGGGTAATCACTATGTCATTGGAGTATTTGGAAGAATTACTTGCTCTTGATTGGTTAGAATTTCGAGCGCTATTTTCCATCATGCAAACACTGCTAACATAGTGCTTGTACAAAAGGGAATATTACCCCTTTTGTACAAACAGAGGATAAAGATTTAAAAAAATTATCTTCAATAGAATGCAGTATGAAGCAAGAAAGATGTCTTTTTCCAAATGTTCGTTGAAAGGTTTTCCGGGAATTCAGCGTAATTACGTGTTTTTCTTGCCTTGAAGAATGAAGGTTTCCTCCAATGGTGACATCGTGTTGACGCCTGGCGAGAATAGAGGAGAAATCCTACGTGGAAGAGGAAAAACAACCGTCACCGTTTTCATAATATTTTCAATGTAAGTATTATTGAATTTTAATGTTTTATACGCGTCACCTTTCTTGCATTAAATAAATATTATAAAGAGTGCATGTGAGCACTTACACAATGTTAACCCAATTCATTGAGTTATTGTGGATTATATTCAAGAGGCTAGGCAATTATCACTACACTGATTAGGGTTTGGGTGTTTGCCAATAACTCGATGGCGTTTGGTGTTCCAGACTATTTCATTATTTAACTTTGCCAAAAAATATTTTGTTTTAGAAGTACTCAGCTGCCTTTTTATTTATTATTCATAAATAAGTTGGATCATTATGGATAACACATTTGAATAATATATGCAGGAGTGAATTTGCTTACCAGTAAATGTATATTATGCAGTGATATGTGTAATAAATAACCAATGATTTCTAGGAAAAATTAGTCTCATGTTTCTATGGAGTAGTTTAAATTTGTCGATGAATTGTTTTAATGTTCAACAGGTATTAGAAGAATCATAATAGCAGAGAGCTATTGCTCCTTTAAGAGGGATTTAATGCATAGACGATAGTGATTTTGAAGTGTTGGCCAATTTATCTAGACATGCAATATGTTCATTCGTTTAATCACCGGCTAATCCGGTCCGGACGTAGTCCCGCGTGTCACCCAAGGCATTGTGTCGTTCAAGGATTCCTTATGAATTGAGCCTATGATTTGACGTATCAATTGAAGCACTTCTACACCAAATTATCAATGTTGCAATGACATCTTTTAAAAGGAAATGGTTCCACCATGATAGGAAAGCAGTAAAACGTGGCTAGGACTCAATAGTATACCGTGGTCCGAATACCACGGCAGTATGCGTACGGAATTGTAAGTAATTACATGTATATTTTAAGCATATTGCGTTTCTGTATTGGACTGCGGAAACCCTTCTCGCATCTAAAATACCATCCCAGCTACACCCGCGTTAGCCCACTTCTTTTTTTATGCAATCTTTGAGAAAGGGACATGATGAAAAAGTTAATAGTGTCACTTAGGCAATAATTGTTTTCATAAGAAGCAAAATAGATCACCTTTGAGGTGATATTTGTGGGCAATACGCATTTTCGAATGCACGGTAACTGTTAGAACAGTAGATTTATTTAAAATTGAGGCGAAAACGGCTTTGGTTTTGTGCTTTCGTGAAGTTAATGCCTCACGTTTACCACCGATTATGTATTCGTGCGTCGTAAAAATATGTTCGTGCCCCTTTTAAATTGGAATAATAAAAATACGGTGCTGGTCATTTGAAGGGAAAACTTAAGGCATAACTTGAGCAGAAGAATTGAACATCTGCTCATGACGCCACATTCGCAGGTGAACATTCGTAAAATTTTCTTTCGGAGACTTCGGTAATGCGACACCGTTTCATATTCGCACCACGCTGCTGCCCAAAGTTAGCCGAAAAAAGCCCGCCAGGAGATAAGAATATCTTGTAAGCCCAAGAAACAAATTTTCTCTAGACAAGGTGTAGGAACATTTTTATTTTGAAAGGCCACAATAAGGCCGTATTCGAGAAACTTCAGTAGATGCGCAGCACAATGTACAAATCCGAATTCTACCGGGTCTTGGGTGACTATTTCATTTTATGTTTTTTTCTTACTCTTTTGCATTCTAGATATCTTCATTAGATCATAAGATAATAACTTAATGAAAGAATTAAACAAATAAATACACATAAAAAGAAAAAGCTTCTGCGAAATTTGAATTTATTTATAATGTCGCACTTAATGACCTAAAAGCTTCCTTGACGCAGGGTCCTCACCTCTGTTTTGGAGTTAAACTTGATTTAAAATTGCGTGAAGAGAGGTAAAATTCGTTAAAAATATCTTTCCCCAGGGCTTATGTGAATTCTGGACTCTTTATTTTAATCAGGGAAAGCGCAAGAAACTTTATGGCCTGCCTTTTATGTTCATGGTTATGGATAGTTCCCATATAGTTATGAACTAAGCCAAATTTTCCGTATAAAATACGAATGAATTTTATAAGACATCAGTAGGGCATTTCCCATAGGGCATGGAGTAAAGCATTGTGTCCTCCAGGAAGAGGAAATTTTTTTCTGGATGAACAGTGAAAACTATGAAATTTCTTGCTCTAATAAACAACTCGTCAGTAATAAAGTCCTACAAAATAGTTTTTTACTTAGATTATTTAATTCCTCAACTCCAGGTGAATGTATTCTAGTTACCAATTGAGAATATTTAAGTCGCGTCGTAAAAATGAAGCGTATTGACAAAAATAAATTATTTTAAAGGATAAAATATTTTATCCTTGTATTTATCATTGGACGATGATGATGCAATACAACGAAACGGACGTCGCAATGTAAATATATCCTGAAGAAATTTTGATTTTTTCACTCATTAAATCTTTCATATTGCTGTTTAAAATCCTTCTCTTTTTTCCTCTTTCCTCCAGTAGGGGTACAAATTTTCTAGTCAAAATTAGTCTGGTGTGTAGTCACCCCCTGCCACACACCCTAGCGGTGGGTTCCAGGGCACTAAAACATACAAAATAATTAAAATATCGTCTTACTTAAACGACCACGTTTCCGGGCCTTGCAATACCACACCCCATATCAAAGTTTTATTCTTAACATTCTTATTCACCATCCCTGTCATAAATCCTCTCCTTGTGAAACCTTTTTTGCCTAACGTAATTCTTCTCCTTATATCCCGACTACTTCGAGCTTTTTGGTCCAAAACACTTCCAAGATAAGCAAACCTTCCCACCTGCTCTAGTTACTGAATTCCTATTTCAATATTTAATTTAGCTTTCCTCTTTCTGGAAAACGAAATAACCTTTGCTTTGTTTACATTGATTCTGTTTCCATACCTATTACACTGATTGTACAATCCGTACAGAAATGCATTTAACCCTTTGGTCGACTTGCAAACTAAAGCTTGAGCTTCCGCAAACCTGAATGATTTTATACATTCTTCACAGACTTTCAATCCTTCTTCACTTGTTCCTATGCCTCTTTTACCATTTCCTCCTCGAATGCGCTGAATGTTAAGGGACACTGCGCATCCCCTCTCTCCATTCTTCACGGGCACCTGAACAGTCTTGAGCCTGGTACAGGTTGCGGAAAGTTGCCTATCCTTCCAATCTTCTCCTATCTTTTACAGTCCATTTGAAAAGTTTTACGATGTAAATCACATGTGATAATGGACGCCCCTGTCTATCTCTCCTGTTAACACTGCCCATGCCGACTCTACACCCTCCACTCCCACCCGAGGATTCTTAGACGTGTGCTGGTTGCGAACAAGTTGCTTGTTCCTCCAATTTACACCTATCTTCTGGAATACATTAAGTAGATATACCCAGTTTACTCTATCGAATGCCATCTCACAAATGCGAACCGTACAAATACGTCCTGATTGTAATAATTTTAGTTATTTTAGTACCCTTCCAGTCACCGCTAGGGTTTGTGGCAGGGGGTTAATACACACCAGACTAATTTTTACCACTACCGCGGTCGATCATTGTTATTATGATCCCCTATCGTTCGTGGAAAAAATGACATCTTAAATATATCTGTCATACACTTAATCTCTAACTTTATTAGCATGATCTCTCCTACCGTAGTGCGGTAGGGGTAATAATACATTTTCAACACCACTGCTAAAGAGAGTCCCAATTTATGCAAGAGCTTTGATCTGTAACTTAACAATCGCTCCGTGAGTCGTGAGTGTTTCTTAGCCTAGCTGCTCTAATATTTTGGATAGACTCCTAAGTTTATCATAGCAACGTTTTACAAATCTAGCTCCTCTACACTGCACGCAATCCAATTCGGCAATTAATCCAAATGCGTGAGGATCCCATACACGTGCTTGCAGCATATTTTAAATGAGCCCTAACCAGCGACAGATAACATTTCTCCTTGATGTTTTCATCACTTTAACCCAGAAATCTTCTAATAAATCCCAATTTTTTGTTAGCGTGTCCACATATTCCCCGTATGTGTTTCACCCAGGAGATCGTGAGTGAGGATAAAACTTAGGTATTTAATTGAGTCAACACATTCCATTTCGGTATTCCCAATGCAGTTGGCGTTCGGGAGGGGATTGCTTTTTTTCCATAAGTTTAAGTTCTAATTTCCAAGTGTCGCACCAGCGTTGATAGCATTAAGGTCATTCGAAAAATCTGATGTGTCCTCAGGGTCACGGATGCCACGGTAAACCACTCCATTATCGGCAAATAAACGTATCTTACTAGTGGCTTCGGAGTCAATGTCGTTAACGTAAAGTAGGAATAAAAGAGGTCCGATGACACTTACCTGTGGAACACCCGAAGTAACTTATACTGTATTTGAGCTAACTCCATCTGTGTCTACAGGGTTCGTCCGGAAAATAAGTGTACTGAGCTCAGGAAAAAAATTTATTACACTTTTACATATCTTAAGCTAATATTCCTCAAAATAGGACCCTTGTGAGTCGATACACTTGTTCCAGCGGCGTTCCCATTCCTGTAACGCTCCCGCGAAGGCATCATCGGGAACCTCTCGAAGACACGTCGTCACGGCCTCTTTGACGGCGTCCAAAGTCCCGTATCGCGTTCCTTTCAAACTCCTCTTTATCTTCGGGAACAGAAACGTTGTCTAAAAAATGTGGATCATTTTTGCAGTGATCCGCAAGTTGTGTCACGATTTCCAAACGATTGAGTCTTTGATCATCACTGAGCACTTTCGGTACCAACTTTGCACAAATTTTTCGCATCTGTAATTGGTCCCTAATAATCTCGTGCACTATTGTTTTTGGCACGTTACACTGCTCTGCTATCATCCGAACACTAAGAGGACGATCAGAGTTCAGTACATCGCGAACTTTTCGCACATTTTCGTCGGTGAGTGTCGTTGATGGGCGTCCAGGTCGTGGTTCGTCGTCGACCTCTTCTCTGCCTTCCACGAACATCTTGTGCCACCGAAAGATCATATTCCACCAGATCTTCGGGAACAGAAAGAAGTCCAGTGGTGCCAAGTCCGGGCTGTAGGGCGGGTGCGGCAGCGTTGCCACGCCGTGCTTGGCCAAGAAGTCCGACACGACAAGCGCGGTGTGAGACGGCGCATTGTCGCTCAGGTTGTCAGTCATACGGTTGATCGCTGGCGCGCTCGCGGGCGACTCGTTTTCGAAGCCTGTCGAGCACTTGGACGTAAAATGCAGCATTTACAGTTTGTTGTTCAGGTACAAATTCGTAGTGGGCGACTCCCCTTTTGTCAAAAAAGACAATGAGCATCATACACTTATTTTCCGGACGAACCCTGTACCCTTTGAAGCCTACCATTCAAAAAGTCTTTTTCCCCAACTCCGGAGATTTTTATCTATGCCATATGCTTCTAGCTTTACGAATATTTTACTATGAGGTACTCTGTCGTAGGCTCTCCTAAAATACGAATAGAGAACAATCGCGTCCACTGGAACATCGCTCTCTCCCGAAATAAGAATATTATGAACAAAAAGCGCAAGTTGTGTCTCGTAGGATCTACCTTTTCGGAAACCGTGTTGATTTTTCTTCAATAACTCCCTACTATCGAGTTGTCTCACAGTCGAGCTAGAAGCTATATGTTCCATGACTTTGTATTTAATGAATCTGAGGGAAATAGGTTTGTAATTGCGCGATTTCTCCTTGTCTTTCGTATATAGTCCTCTCTATTTGTGATCTCAATACTGCTATGGCATCACACTTACCTCATACTTTCCTGAATCTAAGCTGGTCTTCTTCTAAGTAATCCCTCCAGTCCAAGTAGTTCCCATTTCAATCCTTTTATTGATGATCCTAAGAATCATCTAAGCTGCGTTCTCAATCAAACTTATTGTTCTATACTCCTCACGTACGGCTGCCTTTCCCTTTTAATGGGATAGGAACTGACACTCGCCTCACGAAATCTTCCTGACTAATTCCAGCCTCATCAATACTATAAATTAGACCTTTAAAACCATCCCTCCCACCTTTCCTTAAACCCTTAAGTAGTTCTCCCGGGATGTTATATATCTAAGCTTTATTTGATTTCAACTACTTTTTGCCCTTTCAATCTCGCAATCAATTATGTCTAGACCTAAGATATCCTCATCTACGTCATATCCTCTCTCTATGTCCACACTTGTTGGCTTGACACAATTGCCAAATATATCCTCTATGTATTCTTTCTTTGGTGCTATTTTATCATCCTGCCAGCCACCGTTAGGGTGTGTGTGGCAGGGAGTGAATACACACCAGACTGATTTGAACCCGAATGTGATCCTACCGTGGTCGAAAAATGTTATTCTGCTCCCTTATCGTTAGTTCAGCTCTCTTAAATCTTTCCCATGTCAAGTAATAACTGCTTGCGTATCTTTAATTCTGGGAACGGATTTTCTCTTCCTCATTCCTGATAGCGTTTTCACCTTTCTGTACAGCGCATCAATTTCACCTTTTCGATGCAAAGTTTCCATATCCTTGTGCCTTTTTTTTCTCCCAACATGCCATGCACTTAGGTAACTGTAAAGTGTGAAAAGGTGTACAAGTCGTACTATTTTAGGCTTCACTTAGTGGAAGTTTTAAATACCCTTTGAAGAAGAGCAATCGAACTATTTATATATTGATAATAAGAGATACGCACACAATGTTTTCGCAAAACGTTGGAAACCGCCCTACCAAATTTTCTCTAATGAAATTCTGTCATTCGTGAAATGTTTTTTGGAAACACACAAATGTTTTCCCTTACCATATGGACTCTTGTTTTCAATTTTGGTTAAATTATTGTGGAATTTCAATGAAAAGAACCAAATAAAACATTGTTTTCAGTCATTGTGGTCCCGATACATACTAATCGGATATTTTTTCTCCTAAATGATTTGACAGTTTCTTTGTGGAAAAGGTTGTGTATTATTTCTGCAATATCTGAGAACGTTTAACAAAAATAAAGATTTGAAATTTGATCGACAACCTGATTTCCACCTGGAAACTTGGACACTACATCGATGCTCGATGTTGTTTTGGTGTGACACCCGCGATTCGGAAGAGCGCGCTCTGGTAAAGCCTTTAGTACGAAGTTCGCCTCATTGCCGATAGAGTATCAGGCAAAGGAGTGATCGGCGCCGTTGCGCCCGAGCCATGCGGCCGACTGGGCCATGGGATACGACCGATCGCCTTATCCCCCCGCCGTGTAGTCGGCGAAAAGAGTTTCTCTCGTTCACCTGGTCCTCCTCCTTAAGACACGTGCTCTTGGGTGTCGCCACCCAAGGACCTGGCCCCCACATTGTGCTCACTCATCTTAGGTTGCTCGTAAGTACGTCATTAGGCGTTATTAAATGCTGTTTAGCAGCGGAGTGAAGTTTCCGGAAACTGTCCAAGAGGCTATCCCAGGGTGCAGTTGAAGAGAATTTTGTCCTCTGAGTGACTTTCGCGCCTGAACCTCAATTTCTAAGGTAAAAGATCATTGACATCTATTTTTTTTTTTAGTCGAGAAGAGTACTAGTTTCATTCATGGCGTTGTTTCAAAATTATTTTGTGGAAAATATCCATTATTTATTAATTGTTCATCAATTTTAAGAGTCTGAGAACCTTAATAGGTTTTGGATATGTACTGCCTTGTGGTTATGGGTTGGTGGCACGCTTGCTTACGTGAGATTAGCACGTGTCTTTAATGAGTTATCAAATAACTCATTTTATTAAAAAATTTCTGCCAGTGTAACAAGAACACTGCCCAGTGATTAAGCGGCACATCTTTTTTACATATCCATAATAGCATTGTGTATATTAAATTGTTTTTCTTTTTGTTAACAAACGCTATACTATATATCGACGGTTGTCATACCATCATCGTGATGTAAACATTTTGAAAATTATTATTTTCGTAGTTACGATTAGAAACACGCCCAGCAGAAAGAGAAAATCGTTACATTTTTCTCCGCCTTTGCAACTGTGCAACTTACCATCAAGTCTTCGAAACTCCCATATGGCTCAGTGTGGAAACAGCTGCGTCGGCCGCTGCTCTTTATTGGTAGCGGAATTATTAATGTTCCCCTTCTTAAGGGAGCCCCAAGTGGACTGGACTTGAAGGGTGGAAAACCTTACAATAAACATTATTGCTCTTCACAAAGAAGTGAGTTCTTTCCATCGGAAAGTCTGAATTTACATTCTGAATTTTAGTGTTACTTTTACCATTGCAGGAAAGCTTTTTTTCGACCCTTCTGGATTCAAATGTATTCTAAATAAACTTAAAGTAACGATGGACGTGGCTGGACGTATTTTATTGTTTTCACGCGTAGCACAGTTCTTCTTAGTTACTATCTTACTAGGTGCTGCATTTTTAATTAATTTGTTAATATAAAGTAAATTCATTGCCATAATAACTCGTAGTAAAGGGAAGCTAATGCCACTGAACATCTGGTCAAGCTTAAAGAGACTTCATTTTCAATGTTTGATATGATTCATATGTACTTCTGTTAAATCAGGATAACGACGAGCTCTCAAATAATATCACAATGTATTCAGGATTTATAAGAAAATTCCTATTCCATTTTCTTCCATTATTTTCTTTAATAGATTAATTGAGGCTTTTCTGTTAAATAAATGGAAAGGAAGGTTTAAAAAGCTGGTTATGATTCGAATTTATAAAAAAAAATCCGTTGTAAGAATTGACTCAGTGTTAACCATTTTCCCTTAAATATCGTGACAATGGTCCCAGAAAATAATAACCTTCATTCAGTGTTATAATTTTCCGTCCTTTTTAGAATCTCAATGTTGAAAATTGTCAAGGTTTATGATAGTTACCTTTAGTTTTCATCATTTGAGGAAAGTAAATGTAAATTTTATGTAATAGAAAATAGCCATCGAAGGACATTATTATTGCGCTAGTCAACATTTAAGGAAGGTTTTGGATGGGCAACGATTGAACTGCGTTTTATTTCTTATTTTCTTCTAACAAGACAACAAGGCATCCAAAATTACATCAACTCTTCTTCAGGTCCACATCTTTTTACCTCCCTTCATTCTGTTCAACATGCCTATCCTTATACTCTCCCTACTTCGGTCGCTTGACGCTCTCCCTTATGTCACAAATTTCAACATTCCATTCCCAATGGAAATGCTCTGAATCTACCTTTCATACCTCCTTTGGATTTCTTCCAAAAATCCTACAATCCCCCTTACAATGCCTAGTATTTCATCGTTTGTTTTCCAATCCGCCAATTTCAACATTTCCGTCTTTCTTTTATTAATATATATCCCGTAAGCCACCGCCAGCCTCTACGCTGCACGCAATCCAATTCGGCAATTAATCCAAATGCGTGAGGATCCCATACACGTACTTGGAGCATATTCTAAATGAGCCCTAACCAGCGACATGACATTTCTCTTTGACTTTTTCATCACATTTACGTAGTACTCTTCTAATAAATCCCAATTTTTTGTTATAGTGTCCACATATTCCCCGTATGTGTTTCACTCAGGAGAGATCATCAGTGAAGGTAACGCCTTTTTATTAAATTGAGTATACACATTCCATTTGGGTGTTCCCAATGCAGTTGGCGTTCGGAAGGGGATTGCTCTTTTTCCAAAAATATATGACTACGCACTTTTTTAAGGTTAGTTCTAATTTCCAAGTGTCGCACCAGCGTTGTGTAGCATTACGGTCATCTGATAAAGCTGCTGTGTCCTCAGGATCACCGGTAAACTACTGCATCGTCGGAAAATAAACGTATCTTACTAGTGGCTACGGAGTCAATGTCATTAACGTAAAGTAGGAATATAAGAGGATGCGATGACAGTTCCCGGGGGAACACTTGAAGCAACTTCTACTGCATTTCAGCTAACTCCATCCATGACTACTCTTTGTAGCCGGCCATTCAAAAAGTCTTTAATCCAACTCCGGTTATTGTTATCTAAGCCATATGCTTCTAGCTTTGCGAGTAGTTTACAATGAGGTACTCTGTCGAGGGCTACCTAAGGCTAAGATCTAGATAAATCGCGTTCACTGGAACATTGCTCTCTCCCGAAATAAGAATATCACGAACAAAAAGCGCAAGTTGTGCCTCGCAGGATCTGCCTTTTCGAAAACCGTGCTGATTTTTCATTAATGACTTCTGATTATCGTGGTGTATCGCATTCGAACTAGCAACTTTTTGTTCCATAACCTTGGATGAATGTTTTGGAAATAGGTCTGTAATTTCTCGGTACCTCCTTGTCTCCGTTTTAAATAATTGTCTTACGTTAGCCGATTTACAATCTCTGGGAACCTTGTGATCTACCAGCAACTTTTTAAGTATATTTTCTAGATACGGCGCAATTTCCGAAGCTAGATCCTTAAATATACGAGCGGGTATTTCATCGGGTCCGGAGGATTTATTAGGCTTGATATTTTCAGCAAACGCTCTATTCCATTATATGAGATTTCAATTTTGGGCACCGGTTGACCGGGACGATTTGGTAAGCTTTCGGAGTTATTCTGTGAGGTATTAGTGAAGACACTTTGAAGGAAGGAATTTAATGAGTTAGCCTTTTTCAAACTGCTGGTTACTCTTTCGCCTTAATCATTTTTTGGTGAATGAACAGTTGACTTTTTTCCCTGAACTTCCCTGATGCATGACCAAAATACTTTTGGATTCTCTTTCAACTTTTCCGCTAACCTTTTCCTTTTGAATTCCCTTAACGCTTTCCGAAATAATTTCTTGGCATTCGCCCTAGGTAAAATATTTCTACTCATCCACATTCCAAAAGCATCCACTCTACGCTTATTGTCTTGCTTGAGCGAATATATTTCCGCGCCACACACAACCACTCTCCATATCAAAGTTTTAACTAGTCTTTCCTTAGCATACTGACTCAACGTCCCTGTAATCAATTCCTTCGTAATGAAAACTTCTTTTCCTAACGAAAATTTTCTTATTGTTTGCGTGATTTGACCATTTTGGTTCAAAATACTTCGGAGATTGGTAAACTGTTCCTACCTCACTAGTTTTTAAACTCCTCTTTTAATATTTAACTTATAATTTTTTTCCGAAAACCTCAACATTATTTACATTGATCCTCATCCTATTTCTATCGAACTGACTTTCTAATATATTCAGCAATGACTGTAGCTGACTGACAGATCAAAACATGATAATTTGCAAACCTAACTGATTTTATGAATTCCCTGCCGATTTTCATTTCTATCTTCAGTTCTTTCCGTGCCTTTTTTACCATTTCCTTTCCATATACGACTCGTACATTGAAAAGCACAGGTGATTTTGGATACCCCTGTCTTATACCTCTTACGAATATTGCCCATTCCGACTCTCCATCCGCCACTCGCACCTGGCAGTCTAAGGCATGTGGGAGTTGCGGAAAAGTCAACTATCCCTCCAATGTACTCCTATTTTCTGCAACACATTTATCAATTCTACGCAATTCACTTTTCGAACGTCTTGTCGAAATCTATTAAAAACAACTACATTCTGATTGAATTCTATGTTCCTCTCTATTAGTGATCTCATTGATGATGTTATGGTCTCTCCACTTCCTGAACCCAAATTAATACGTATCTCCTAAGTAATATTTTGCATACCTCTCCATCCTTTTATTGATGATCTTTCGAACTACTTAAGTTGTATGCGAAATCAAAGTTATTGTTCTATAGTCCTCACATCCGATTAATTTGCCATTTTTGGGATAAAAATTGTTGAACTGCAAATTATTAACACTGATCTAATTGAATCTCCGACCCAGTTTCTCCCTCATAAATGGTTCTAATTAGCCCATTAAATTCTTCCGTCCGCTTTATCCCTAACACTTTAGAAGTTGCGCAGAGGTGTTATCTGTACCCATGGCCTTACGTGCTTGATCTCTATCGTATTCCCTTAATGCTCTTTCCATCTCGCCTTTAAGTATGCCTGGACTTAGGCTATCTTCATCGACGTCTTAATCTCTCTGTCTACACTTGCTGTACTGTTACCTTTGCTATATTGATTCTCTATGTAGTCTCTCCATTTCCTTTGGACCTATCCCTGTTCTGTAAATAATTTTCCTACCATATGTGTAGCAGTGTGCACGGTTTTTATCTTCCTACTTTCTGATAGCTTTTTCACCTTTCTATACCGTGACCTTATTTCTCCCTTTCTTTGTAAACTTTTCATGTACTCTCATTGCGTCTTCCGCCTTTTTCTTTTTTTCGTATTAGTTTTCCGCCTCAGTTTATTATTCAACCCTTTTTACTTTATTCTCCTTAATTCTGTGTTTATATTGTACCATTATTTCTTTATCCTTTTCTAATTTACTCTTCCTGTAGTTTCGTTCGCAAATTTTGATGTCTTTTTTTTAAGCTTTCATCGTACTTTTATTTTACTCGGATCTTCATTCTCAATCATATTTTTTTATATTAATATCTGCCTGGTACTCCATCCTTTTTGTTCTGATGAAAGCTTATACGTTCTTTTTTCTCACCCATCCTGTTTTATTTTCTTAAATCTGACGGTACCCTTCATTAATCGTAAATTATGATCTGTATCCGCTTCTAGGAAAGTGTACAAATTTATGGTGCTGTTGCAAAATCTGTGCCTAAACATAATGCGAGTATAGTCTAATTAATATCTCTATGAGTTTCCGATCACTTTCGACGCAAAGGTGCGCATATTTTGATGTTCAAACCAAGTGTTTGTTATGGTTGAACCCTGTCTTCTGCAGGGCTCCACTGCTTTCTCCTTGAGGTAATTTCTTGTTCCTAAACCGTAGTCCTCTGCCTTCTCTTCTTCACTTACTGTCGTGTTCCAATCCCCCATCTCTATACTTCAGGAAAATCCATTCTTATTTCGTCTAAATCTCAGTAAATATTTAAATAAAAAATTAAGTCATTTTTGTAAAACCTTTAGTCGACATCTCACTATGCTGCTTTAATGTTTTTCAGTCTCTGGAGCTACCAATTTCTAATGTCTCATTGCGTAATTGATTATTGTAAAACTAATTACTCCATTCATATCTTTTTTCCAGATATGCGTTTTATTTCTCAATGAAGAACTTGAAGGAGGTAGTTTCTCTTTCCTGTTTATTTTTTTGTGAAAAGAGAGTACCGCGTTCCATAGTTGGATGGGAGTAGACAAAGCAATATTCGCATTGAATTATGGGAGGAATTGAAAAACTATTTACAAACGTGCTAAACATTGTATTTAGACAGTCCTATCAATTATTTATCGAAGTTCAAGCTGCTTCTTACGTAAGCATACAGTTGACAGCACATGGAAGACTACCAAATTATCTCATGGAAAAATGTGTCAGATTACACTCGATAATATTTTTTCCATCTGCTGACTTCAGGTTGTATTTTCTTCGTTATAAAATGTTTTGAATGAGGTACTTCCAGAGTATATTTTTCATTAGTATCTATCGAAATCAAAAACGTTATATCTTGAATGAACATGATTGCTTTTCAATGGATAAGATTAATTTGTCAACAATATCTTGCAGTCCAAGCCCACGCCTATTAACTTGTATCGTCTCGGGAACGTCAGATGCACGGCTGTTTTCTTTTAATTCTCTCTTCCCTTGGGACTTCCATTTTTATCATTTTTACGTAGCCATTTGTCCGACGACCCAAGTGTCGCCGCACCTGTTTCATGTACCCGCCGTTGTTCTTTCCCTCGCATTGCTTTCTCAGACCCCTCCCCCCCCACCGCTGGGTTCCCTGCTATCCTAGCACTCCCCCGTCTCCCACCCCCGCCAGCTCGAAGCTCTCCCTTTCCCCCTCCATTTTCCTATCCCGGAGACAAGTCCCTCCCATCTCTCTTTTATCCGTCACATCCCGCGAGACCCTCTTGCAAACCTATCCCCTCCTCGTCTCTCCCGCTGCCCCCTCCTCTTTCTCGCACGCCTCCCTTTTCCATCTTCCCCCGCCGATACCCTTTCAACCCCTCTCCCCCTTACCTCTCTCTCCTCGTATCCTCCACCCTTGAAAACCCGCCTCAACACCCGATCCAGACATCTTCCACACCTGCCCCCCTTCTATCACCGTCACCTGCTCCGTCTTGACTCGTGCGCCCCCTCCGCCTCTAATCCCTCTCGATACAGCCACCCCACCACGCCCTCGCTTCCCCAAGCTCCCCTTTCTCTCCATGCTACTAACCCCCCTCATCCTCGCAACCCTATTCTTTTCTCTCTCTCTCTCTCTCTCACGCGTCCGTTTTTTTATTTAATCACTTCTCCATCCCGTATCGTTGTTTTTCCCGCAGGCTCCTTTGTTGTGGACAAGTGGAGGTTCCGTTCAGTTAGTTTACGATATGCTCACCACACGTTATTATTTTTTTCTTCAGTCTTGATTCACGAGCGGTTTGTCCGTCATGGAAGTTGGAAGACTTCGCAGGTTGTAAAAGACCACGCGACGTGGGTGAGGAAATATTCCCATGACTTGAGTGTTGAATCGAGAAGATATAAACATTCAAAAGCATTGGAGCGCCGATTGGCCGAATTGGGATGACACTTAAGTTTCCCAAATTTATGAAGTCTCCCAATCAAGCTAAGCCGCTTGACATGACTACGATATTACGGGCATTCACGTGTGGCTGCCACGTGGGTGCGATTACTTCCATGAAGTTGTGACGCTTCCCTCGGAACCGTAGCTTTCCACGTCCATAACTTCCCTGTGTTATATTTCAGAGTGGTGCCGCTCATTATCTAGCAGCTATCTAAAGGGCGATCGGCTATCAAAATGTGATTTACCACAACTCTTTAGGGCTGAATTAATCATTCATTCTCAGGATTCTATTGTAAGAACTCTCCTTTTATACGTCTGTATTTGTAATTTTGTATTTTTAGCACCATGCCTAAGTTTCTCCATTAGGATACAACATACGGTTAATTATTTAGGCGAACAATTAGGACTTTTTCATTTCCGTATTCCGTGTTATGTGTGATTTCCGTGTTACGTGCTAGTATAAATACATTATTGGCATTGAGAGATTATGAATAGAGTGTTTGACTAAATCATGTAGATCCCGGGAGCAATGCGGTTGATGTCACTGAACATCTGTAATTTTCTGTACTTAGTATTAGGAATGACCCATTAGTTACCCAAGCGTGGGGCAGAAAATCACTGCAAATCGTGAGTTTCAATCGGCTTCAAACCTCGAAATGTAAAATGTGTATTGTAGCTAAACATGATTGTAGATTGATTTAGTTTTCCATGATATTCCTCTATTTACTAAATCTCATATAATCTTACTTCCTCTTATTTATACATTATATCCCTACGCTACATTCATTCATTCATAATGAATGATGCGTTCCATTCGTAACATTTTGCCGCTCTTGTTTCACGTTAGGAAATTACCAGCGTTTATTTCAGTGTTATGTTTTTATTAGTGTTTTTAGTTTCGAGATAAGTACATTTGATTTATAAATACATTCTTAGGCTTAGTACTGGGTAGTTCCCTCAGCCTACCATCACCTACCAAACCGAACTTCGGGTTGATTACTGTGTTTATGGTTTTTAATGGTAATATTTTTATCCAGAGTAAATGAAATTCTTAGATTGTGGCCAAAATCGATATACCGTGACTTTTTCGGCCTATTTTCGAGCTATAGTTGCGCTGCCCCAAATAAATCCATTTCAAAAGAGAGTAATATTTGTTTTTATTAAAACGTATAATAATATCCGTGAAATAACATTTTATTTTTTCATTGAAATATGAAAGAATTGAATAATTACTCTGTGGTTTGAAAGCACAATTTGATTCGGATAAGAGATACTCGAACGCACAATACGGTATGGGTAAGTGGATGAATTTTCTGTTATTTTACTATTTACCGTTTTTAGCTCGCAAAATGTATAAAAGTCATTCATATGCGAATGTTTATTGCTTTCGAAGCCTTTTGAATGCGGTCACCATTAAGCTGCGCTATCACCGCAGGCTCATTTTCCTAATGTTACCCGGGCAGATGCCGAATCATACTTCCCCAGGAGAAAAGAGATTGCCAAATAAATGACTATGTTTTAATGAATAAACGGTAAAAGGAAATGATTTCGATACTATTCCTTTATTTCCCCTTGCAGAGGCTCAAAGTAAAATTTTTAATAAGCGTAAGCAATGCAATATGCTACCATCATTTATTAAATCCTGTTCCTTTCGTTGGCCATGGAAAGGCAAACCGTATGAATAAAGCAATATATTGGCCACATCAGATTTTTTGTTCTGCTGTTACCCCGATCTCAAAAGTAATTGCTTTACATATTTCACGAATTTAAAGCTACCCTCCCTCTCTTGTTATGTTACTGTTGCAAAGCTGAACTAACCTCTTTTATTGCATCGCGATACTCGTAAGGTGCAATTGTAATCCTTCTCTTGAACGTACTTTTTAGATAATCTTAAATATAAATTATTTTTTCAGCAACACACTCGACTGGTATAGATTATTTATAGGTGAATCTCTTTGCTGTGTAACGTGCGAAATTTTTCCAATTCCCACCCCTTTAACATTAATTGAAATTAAATTAGCCTCCACACCTCCATCAAGATGGTTCACTTGATCAAAGTACGTACTCGTATGTTAAAAAAATGTTTAGCATAAACATTATGTGCGCTTTTCCTGCTGGATTCAAGCAAGGCACGCGGTGGGTGTGTTCCAATCTGAGAGATTCCCAGTCTCTAAATGTTCTGTTACGGAGCATGAAATAGCGGGTAGCTTTTTAATCAGGAGGCTGTGAAGGAGGACGCGTGCAACCTCGGAGAGTAAGAAGGGAGGGATGAGCGATGAAAGGGAGTTTCCGGAGGTGCAATATGGAGGCAGTCGAGGGAGGTCAAAGGATCGGTGCAGGGCATTCCTCGTGCCTTCTCCCGCCACCGCTCGCTCCATTTCCCGGGGGAAACACCAAAGGGGAAGAGAAGAAAGGGAAAAAATAAGAATAAGGGGTGAAGGAATCGCATCTCTCTCGTTCTCCCGACTTCCCTTCTCCGACTTGGTACGGAGAGAGGCTGTCGCTGAAATGCGCCCACTTGTCTAAATTAAGTCAATTGTCCAACTGCGGTTGGCGTTGGGCAGATAGGGAGGAGAGAGAGAGAGAGGTGAACGGGTGGGTGGGTGTTTGGCCGAGGGGGAGATATGGGGGCGGGGAAAGCGCTGGCGGGCAGCAGAAATATGGGAGGGTTGGCCAACTGCCAATCCTACTCTTCACCCCTTTCCCCCTCCTAACACTCACCCTGACCCGTACCACACGTACATCCTCCATGAGCCTCCTCCACAACCTCCCCTCCTCTCTCCGCTACTTCCTCTCCTTGGCGACGGGGAGGAGTGGTGCCGGAGCGTTCGTTTTGTATTATCCCCCCCTCCTTCCTCTTATTTCCCCGCCATCCGGACTTCTCTCTCTGTCATCTCAGGGTAGTCTCCTTCACCTCGGGAGACTGAGCTGTGGGATTGTGGAGGAGAAAACGGAGCGGCGGTACCCCTATTCGGGTATGAGCGCGGAAGGGCGATGAGAGGGCAAATTATTCAAAAGTGATAAAGTAAAATGGTATCTTTCGTCTTCATGTTGGCTGCGAGGCTATGTGTAGGTAGCATGTTTTCTGATGCCTCGACAAATAAACGGTGATTTTGTATCATGCAGTTAATCGAGGATCAGTTTCCTAAGAAGCTTCAGTGCGCGTTATATTTTAGTGTTGATGAACCCTATTAATAGGGGGCTCTTAGATATGTTATTTCATAATGTATGTATCGGGTCGGAATTTATTAAGCCGAGTCCATTACATTTGATGTATTAAATTTTATTTTGTTGATTGCAATTATGCCAATCGGCGTTGTTGCGTTGTCTGATGTGTGACATCGTTGCGAGTTCTGACAAGACTCATGAAAATAAGTTGATAACAACCATCTAAGACTAGATTGTGTGTATGTATTATGTGCCGCTAATTAAACTATTTATCCAGATGGGTTCACATTTTGACACCAAGGAGAGAGCACTAATGCTGACAATTTGCTATAAACTTACGCTAAATGGTGCTTTGTTATATTAGCCTTTTCCCATCGGATCACGTTTTTAAAAAATAATTTATTTGGTGTTTCTGGTAATTGGTTACCAGAAACTGGTTCTGATCATGTTAATTAAGTGACTAAAAGATGAGCAATTAAAAGCTTTCGAAGTCTACTCAGTCGGTTCCGCGAGGTTGCCTGAGACCTTTTTTTTTAAGATTTCTCCACTTTCGGCACAAAGGTTATTTTATGTACGTCGATCTGATCACTTGTGATTTGGTAACCTTGGAAAACGCTACATTTGACCGCTCGGCATATTTTATTGATTTAAAACATGAATTTCCGTCAATAATTGATGCTTAAAAACTAAACGCGGTTTAGGAATTTTTATATTCTCACCAATCTAAGCGATGTCTTACAATATCTTCCAACGTTTGCCGAAATTAGTCTTTTAATGGAAGTGCTTATCACTGGGATATTCTTGCCAGCAATGGAATGAGATTGACTAGAAAATAAATGAAAAAGCATTGTCTACAAAAGGCAATAAATAATTTAGTACTCAACTGACTGTTGGGAAGACTGGGGTTTTGTTTCAGGGTCATAGCCGTAGACTCATTGCTCATTTCCACTTCTAATATTTTTTTAGAAAACGTGGGTCATCGTTTGCGGCTTGGAGCAAGTCCGCTACAACTGCAGCACGAAATTCTTGACGCTGACGAGATAAAAGAGAATGTGAAGAGGCAGTTGATGACTATTCCGAAAAAGGACATTGCCAATTATTTTGAAAAGTGGAGGGAACGCTGGAATAAGTGTGTGAGGTCCCAAGGGGAGTACTTCGAAGGGGACTAAGCCCTCATTATTCTAGGTAGGCTATTATTCTCAAAATATCCCATGGCTCTATCCTTTCCGGACGTACGTCGTACGTTGCCATTAAAAAAACTAATTTCTCCAAGTGTTGGAAGGTACAACCGAAATATAACGGGTTCGAATAGTTACAGGCTGAAATCGGTTCAATTCTTTGAATGCTGCAAATTTTAGGGATTTTAAGGCCACGCTATGTGTAAGCATCAATTTTTGATGGAGATTTATATAATTATCTAAAAAAGGAAGAAATTAGGACAGAGTGTTCTGATCTACACGTAAAGATCTATTTTACAGAAATCTGAAAAAAAAATTCTCAAGCAAGTTTGAGTTACCGGTAACCTACGAATTCGGTAGTTGAGTCGCCCATATTTGGATCGCCTAATCGGCGTGATGCGAAAAATATCTTTCTGGAAACAAACCACCTTTTTTATCTGGAATAATATTTAAAAATGGTATTTTTACCGTGGATCCAACTGGGAGAAACTGGGACCGAATTAGTGAATATTTTATTGATGGAGAAACAATTCTATTCCACTCACCATCATGGAAACGAATGAACCGAACATTTTCATATGAGAACATATGTAATTTTAAAGGCTTTTTTTATAAACAGAAGTCTGAAAATCACGTTTAAATTGAAACTAATGTAAAGATTGAAATGTACTCTACTGCGGTGTGTAACGTCTAAAACTACAACTTGTATATCGTGTGAAACAAAATCATTAATAGCTACAGTTGAGCCTACAACATATGAGACTACCGTTCACAAAACCAAAACACGTAAAACACACCATGCAAAATTACTGCATAACAACGCGTGCGACTACACCTTGTAAAACTCTGCCATTTAAAATTCCACAATGTAAAATGTGGACTTACATCGAAATAGCTGTAGATGGAGTTAAACTGTATTAATTGATATCTATTCAATGTAATTTGCATACATATTATCTATAATGTAACATTTATTCACCTGAAGCTCATTTCTTGCTTGCAAATAGGCTTAAAAATGAAGTTTGCAAAATATGACAATCGAGTCTGTGCTGGCATACATTCAATAGTGAATCCCAAATGTGTGTAGTATCCTTGAGATGATAAAGCAATCTCTGTCTATTCTCTATATTAAAAAAATACAAAATGTGGTTTATTCTACTTCTATAAGGTTCGTAATTTATCTCAAAATTTCTAAAAATATTGTGATTCGTCCAGTAATTATTTATGTAAACTAAAAATTCATTTACTTTAAATAAAGTCCTAACAATTACTGCTCCATCTCTTGTCCCGAAAACATGCAGTACTTCACGCTGCCGCCTTTTGGATCCAATACAACGTCGTAAAATAAAGGCAGAAAAAGTCCTATGCGACAATTTATATTCAAAGTAAAGGGAAATAAAAAATACTTTATCTTAAGCACATATGAACGTATGTCTTTGGACGTAAACAATATGAGTGTTTAATGTATCCCAAGAGGATTTGGATGTAGATTCTCCTTTTATTGAGTTTTTAAGGTCAAGAGGCATTTGCACTATCCAAATTATTTACTATTTTAAAATACTGAGAATTATCTTCAGCAAAATCAGCACCAGTTTCTACAAACAATGCTGTTGCAAATATAATGCTATAGAAATGTATAATAATATTTTTAATATGCATTTAAATAAAACAGTTGCTGGCGTGACTTGATGGAAAAACTTCATATTGAAATTGAAAAATAAACAACTTGGCTTTTCCACAAAGAATACTTTTGTTTACGACCTAGGTTTCGTTAAGACCTGAAGATGTTATACCATAACGAAACTTAGGTCGTAAATAAAAATTTTCCATGTGGAAAAGCCAAGTTGTTCATTTTTCAATTGCAATATGTATTTAATCAACGAATAGAGGGGTTAGAAAAATGTTGGATTGAGATGGTAGACGGATGGAGTTGTTGTGCATAGCAACGAGTTGTAGCAACGTCATTCCTGTGCGAATAACAAAGGTTTTATTTTTCCGTATGATGGTGGTTAAACGCTGAAGAGGTTATTGATGGATACTTGAGTGAGCTGGGAAGACGGAGGTATAGAATTAGCTTTTTGAATGACGTGAAAGAGCTTGGGCGCTGTGAATTGCAGAAGAAGGGAATAGTTTGAGAAAAAAACGCGTTAACTCATTCGATTAGTTGTTTAAGTATGAGGCTTATTCATTATGCGATCTTGAACATGCTTGTGTGCACAAATTAATGCGTCAAAAGTTAGTTTTATGTTATATTGTAAACTTATTGTATAATTTGTGGGTGGTACGAGTTTCATAGATTTGACTCCAGTATTACGTTGTAGTTTTTAGGGGAGGCGGCCGACAGCCGAGGTCATTTGCGACCAGTATTACGTCAGCGGCAGTTCTGTAAGGAACATGTAGTTCGCCTACGACCTTTATTATGGATATAAACGCTTTCTAATATGTGAAATAAAATGGGAAACAGAAAAAAGTCACATGGAGCTAAGTCCGTAATATAAGGAGGATGAGAAACACCCACATGCGCACAAAAAGGTCTCATGTGCCATATTTATGTTACCAACCTGTGAGAGCACTCAATCTGTTCAATATTTTTGATAGTGCGCTAAACTTAATCCGACGAGCTCATTTCACAATGGCTGCAGTGTTGTTGATGCTTATTTCTGTAACAGTAACGAGCTGGGTGACCTCCTTTCTTTTAAATTATCTTCTTTTTCAACTTTCTAAATCATTTTTCAGCTATGCTATAATGTAGAAAAGACTCTTCTCGAGGCTCCTTTTGCATTACAAGGGCCTTGACTCAATAGTGTACAGGGAAAAGCAGATTTTGAATTTGGAGTCGCGTATTATTTCCATTGTATCCGTAGGTGAACAGAACGCTTCAATATGAGACTGCCGCACCCAGAACTTGATTCAAATCGTTGAAACTTGTACCACATATACCTTAAGGTATTAACCCGACATAAAATGAAACTTTTTCACAATTAGGGGAATAAAAAAGTTAAGATGACTCTTTATCGGACAGCTTTCACATATGCTACAGAATAGCTATTACTTTTACATACGCGAGGCGGGAAGTGATATATTTATGGTCGGTTTTCCGTTGGATAGTAGCTATTGTTCACATTATATAATTTTGACACTTCCTTCTTTTATTTTACAAAAAAGAATTTTCTTTGCCATCTACTATTCTCCAGGCACAATAATACTCATTCGGTTGACAGAATTAAAAGTATTATAGTGTATTTGTTTGTAGCTTTTCCGATCAAGCCCTGAAAGAGCAGGAGATTTTGCAGCGCACCGATTTTTCACACGTGAAACTTGGCAGGAGTAACTGAGCTCTTTTTAGCCCTCTGCTCGGATCAGCCTGCCGGCCCATCAAAAGATTCCCATATTTTATGGTGGACTCCTGAAACGGATCTGAGTGGAGAAATTGGCGTTGGCGTAGCCTTAATATAAACGGTAGGGTCACTAAGCACCCTTGGTGAAGGACGTTTCGTAATTTGTCTTACGGAGAGAATTGCAAAAGCAGCAGGCATAGAGTGGAGAAAATTAGTATTACACCCTGCAGAGAAAATTTTTCGTGATTATAAAACGTAATTCAGTTAAGAGACATAAGGATTTCTCTTGGAATACTTTCGTTATGAATCTTTTTGGGTACAAAATGCACAGTTAGTTATCGCATAAGAAATACGATGAATGGGTACTTTTCTGATTTATCCTATTTCAGTGATTTATCGATTCGGGTAGTAAAAAACTAATTGCGTTTCGTTCACCGTTCTTTCTTTCAATCAAGTTCCGTACTCTATTCCTTCAGCAGTGGAATATGAAGTTTAAATATAGTTAATAAGGGAAGGTTGGCCAGTTATATTTCAATCTATTCTCCTTAAAACGTGAACTCATAACACCAAGGGGACAAATTAATGCTGTATATCTTTGGACATTTTGGAACTATTACTACTACTTATTTCATGTACTCGAACTCATCTAGCCTGCTTTTAAGCGTAACTGTCAAAAGCGGTGGAAACTCGGTGACTGGCCCCCAAGAAGGAATGACTTAATACTAATCTATCATACTTTGACACTAAAAAATAAATTAAAAAGTTAATAAGTACATTAGTTAATGAAAATGAAAAGTATTTTTGATAAGGAAGGCCTAGTAACATGATTAAACTTGCTGATAAGGGAGATGACCAGCTGAAAAATTAATTTTGGGTAAGGGTCTTAGTTCTGGTTTGGTGAAATTATAGGTAGTTAAGGAAGGGTGATTGAATTCCGGCACTGCAGTAAGCCCGGTCTTAGCGGAATATACATGAAAGTTAAACATTTATTTCCAATCCTTTGGACACAGAACTGTACTTGAATTGCTGCATATACTGTACCCAAATGGGTATAGGAGTACTCATTTGGGTATTTCCATCAGGTTTCTTTATTCAAGCTTTTAGTGTAGCAAGCAAATTCACATGCGGTAACACCAATTCTATTCCATATACGAGGTACATTTGAAGATGATAAAGTACATTGAATCTGGTCGTAATACATTTTAGCAGTGGCAAAGTGTTCTTATTATGTCATTAATAGGGAAATTTATTATCATATTTCAATGCCCCTGTTATTAATAATAACCACTAGATTATTTTTAACGTGACCGACGCATTTATTATTCTTTTTCCTCTACCTTGGGTAGTTCTACAAAGTGTGGCTCAATGGTGTCTAATCAATGTAATTTGAAGGAAAACACGAACTAGTAAGGCAAAAATAAATAAAATTATCGTACATTTTGACTTGCCATTCATGACCTGGAACACAGAATTTGAGAGGCCGCCGATTTTACGTAATAGGTTGATGTTGATGGCGTTCTAGCGACGTGCGGACATCGATATTAAAATGATACAGTTGGTGTTTGTTAATCGAAATATTTCCTGTGAGCCACTGCCACTTCTACTGTAGTTCACCGACATCCCGGCACGATTTAGTGGCCCTTACTATGCCTTCCGAATGAAGCGAAAAGCGCGTTGAAACCGTAGTCCAAAATGTGAGAAGGCGAGAAGTATACCGTTTGAAAAACCCATGATTCCTTTCCAAAGATTTACGTTGGTCGCACAACGCTCGAACTATCGATGTCCCGTCGTCATCCGACTCGCGCCCGCCCTCTCTTCTCCCGTTGCCAAATATTTTTTTCCCGGCAGTGGGAAAGAACGACCCCTCCCGTAGGCCCGTACGCACACTGGGGTGGCCCCGCGCCTCACCCCCAAGTGCGATGCCGCCGCGCCGTCTTCAGCGCGCGCGAGTGCTCGGGACGTGTCTTACGGCGTGGCGGGAGGATGAAAGTTGGGGGTTGGAGTGAGGGAGGAGGTGTTTAACGGGGGAGGGGGCGGTCGGGTGGGGTGCGGATCCTGCGTGTGACGACGGGGAAGGGCGGAGGCTCGGGTGGAACGTGGGCGGGGTGGGGGTGGTGTGAGAGGGGGGGGGGCGCCGCACTCGATGGGCCAGATGCGTCCCATCTGCCACGCTCTCCCGCCTTCTCCCTCCCTCCACCATCACTAACCCCCCCTCCTCCCCGCGGAATTTCCCCTTTCTCCCCCCCCGCGGAGGAAGGCACCCCGAATCCCTTACTCCCCCCTTTCTCAGGCGCCACCAGTTAAGCCCCCGCACCCTCTCCACCCATTTCCACTTCCTATCCCTCTCCACCACCTCCTATCCCCCATTTCTCCTGCCGTTCCACACCCCGTTCGCTCCCCGATTCCTCCACTCTCTATGTATATTTTTTCGCCTCCCCTTCCTTCGTATTTTTTTAAGTTTCCTTAATTCCTCCGCTTTTCCAGCTCCTTCCCTCTCCTCTTTTCACCCTTCTTTTACTTTCCCCGTCTCATATTTTGTGTTTCCTTTCCCTCCCTCGTTTATTGCTCTTCCGTTCTCTTTTTACATCGTAGCACCAAGTATCGCTATTGACGTCGACGGAGGAGAGGCTTTCTGCTTTGTCTATATTTTTTAAACGCACCATCGCCGATTTATTTCTTCTTTGGTATGCTTGTCCACATTTTACTCTCTATTGAGTGGTGTAGAGCGCACATTTTGCTTCGGCCCTTTTTTGTTACCACTAGTATGAGTGAAGTACTGGGATTGTCATACATGTTTTTTAAAAGAGAGTAAGGCTTCAGAATGCACGTTATCATTATATACCTGATTGGTGACGAATATTTTATGCAAAAAGAATGTACAACGCATTCTTTGATATGCTACTTCTTTCGTCTCGAACCGGGATTCTTTACGTTACCCCGGAACATTAAGAGTCGGGTTGCAAGATCTTTGATCGCAGGCGATACTCAGAGAGAAAAATCGGTTTATGGATAGTAATGCTCTCAAGAAAAGAACCGTGATTCTGTCCTAGGTTTCATACGTGTATGAGAATCGTCTACCACAAATAGCATAACATTGCTGCTCTGAGTATGAACATTTTAAGTTTGTACCTGTGTTGCAGACATGCCGGATTTCTTATTCTGGATTAAATATATTATTTTAAGTAATGACTTCCTCTAGCGTATAGTGAAATAATCAGAGGAATCTACTATAATTATACAAAAAATCGTCTGAAAATGGTGGAATTTCGTTTTTAATCGAATTACTCTAATGGCATAAATAGAAAAGCATTCTTTCACATAAATGTTTCATTAGGAAATTGGTCAGAATTATATTGTTAAATTTGGATCATCTCTATTAGGCGTGAAAGAATACCATACAAGGTCTTTCCCAAAACTAGTGGGACTTATCTTTTCCCGGATAGACGGACGGACGGGTGCGGTTTCTCTGGCTTTTTTCGACGGAGGGGCGTCTCAGGAAAGGCTGAAGGCCGGTGATAGTTGGCTCCCAGCCTTTTGCCGAGTGCGGACCGTTCGTTTGCGAAACCTCTATAATGTGGCATCGTTACGTTCTGTCATGAACCGGTTATTGGAACAGCGTTACGTCATTAAATTTAAATTGAAACTGGGTAAAACCGGGAAAGAGAATCATGACATCCTCAAGGCAAATTATAGAGATAGCGCCATGGGTAGATCGGGTGTTTTTGACTGGCACAAGTTTTACGGGAGGGTAGAGAAGATGTTGAAGACGCCGTACGCTCAGGACGTCCTTCGACCTACAAAAGTGACGAAAATCTTGCAAGAGTTAGGGCTTTGTAGGACAGGGATCACAGATTGCGTTAGAATGTTTTCTTATGAACTGGGTTTTCCTAAAAGTGATGTGCACCGACTTGTGACCGAAAACATGGGCATGAGAAAGGTGTGTGCAAAGTTGGTGCCGTGAGTACTTTCGGACGAACAAAAGGAAACTCGCGCGCGGATCAGCCAAGAGCTTCTCGATCATGTGAGTGAGTATCCAAATTTTTTAGACAATGCCCCACCATATTCCCCCGCCTCAAATCCGTGCTGAAAGGATGTCACCACGGCTCGGTGGAAGCTTTACAACAGACCGTGACGAAGGAGCTTAGCAGCATTCCGGGCGCCGCCTTCCAGTGGGCGTACAAGCCGTGGAAAACCCTCTGGCAGCGGTGTGTGGATACACAAGGGTGCTACTTTTTAAAGTTTTCTGAGTGAATCTGTCAATCCTGGTAATGATTCTTTATAATTGGTGCAGTCCATCTACTTTTGGGACAGATCTTTTATAAGTATTTTCTTCAGTTTAGGTCTCCAACATAATATCTTCGGTAAGAAACCATAAATATAGCAATCAATCCGAAGGCCGGTTTGGTAGGTGATGGAGAGTTCACCCGACGGCGAGTGAAATTAACACATCAGGGTAGAGGGGCCAGTTCTTTTCCCTGCGCCGGTTATGGTATCTCAGGAATATCTAGTACCGGAAAAATCACACAGCCTGGATGTAGATTCCCCGGAATGACCGGGAATCGAACCCGGGGCCGCCCTTAATCCCGGCCCTCATTAATCTAACACTCTACCTCGACTCCGCGTCCCCAAAATCATTGTTATTAAAGTAGAAAAAGCACACTTGCGATTTTGATCGAATAATAGACAATAAGACACTTAACTATCGCTTTCCATATTAATATCAATTTATTTTTTACAATATATGTATGTCATTAAATGTAACAGAAAATGTTAATATGTTTTATCTTTGGAAATAATCGAACTCTCACAAGACTTCAAGTCCTCATGATTTCATTTTCATCAAAATACTCGGGACTACTACATAGCACAGCAGTAGTCGCGGCTACCTCTGTTTTAACTACGCACTGTAAATGAATTATAGCCCCAAATAAATGACATTTATACGATAATTTGACCTCAGAAATAAACCTTATAGGGTCACGTTTCACTTCTTGGAAGTTTTGTATATCAATCAAATCAATCAATCAAATGAAGTCCGTTTCAAATATGTTCTCTTTTTCATTTGATCGATCTCAGTAAGTTTAAATTCATTCATTGTCACTAATATTGCTTGTCTTGTGAATTGAGCTTTCCAAAGCGTGTCGCCTCTTTTAAATATTCGTATTACGAGTATTCGTAGTATTAAGATTCAGTAAGGGTTGTGGATTCCTGGTGAAGTAGCCTATATAAAAATGGGGGTTGAACTGTGCTGATGTAATGCGTTAGGCTACAGCCACGGAACTCTGTATTAATTCTTGTAGATTAATGTCAATATAACAGATACCTGGATATTTGTATAAGAGTAAAATTTAAAATTTTAAGAACATATGTCATTTTTTTGGTATGCACGAGAGTATAAAGTCAAGCTGTCATGATTTTATGATAACCTTTTTCAAAAAATGCTACATATCTGCAGCCATCTTTATTAAATCCCATATAAATATGGTGGATTGGTCACCTTGTGTTGGTCTCCTCTGGTTGGGACCTGTAACTGCGATATATGCAGATTCGTTATTAAACATTAGGCACTGCTTCAACCAACCTCAAGTCCTCCTAGGGTTCCTTTTATTAGTTCCATGAATGTTGGAATATATAATCATTTTTCATTTCTAAATGTCTTCATTTGAGAGACCCTACTTCTACAAATATGACCCAAAAGTCCCTAAAATGACGAAATTTGTCACAAACCTAGAAGTACTAATATTATTACTAGTGTATCAACCTACCTTGCATCAAAGTTTCCTGCTCCCAATTCTCTCCACTTTCCTCAGTGCTGGCCAAGATTTAACATGGCATTAGTGTGCACTGAATTGTTGTGCAGGTAGTGGAAGTTTTTGAACAAGTTGCCATCTATATTTGTTGTCTATCACCAGCTCAATGTCTCACGCTAGACTTTGGCCATTTCGCCATTTCGTTTTCTTTCATTTAGCAGCGTGATCAGCCCCGAAACCTTGATGTATTTCCCTTCTCGCCTCTCTCCAACTCTGACATTGCTGATTCTCATCAGTCCATCAGAATCTCGCACATTCCTTATAACTATTCACATTACCTCTTATATGTTTCGTATGTTGAAGATGAGAAGGCACGGGATTTTTCAAACGTCATTGTCTTTACCTTCTGTTTTCTTCTTCAACTCAAGGAAAGAGGTTATTTGTTTAGAATTACTACGCTATTAGTGACTTCCGTTTCTTTAATTTCTATATGCGACACCTCTGTTTCAAGAATGATGATAGAATTGTACCTATCGGTGTTTTTCACTTTGAATGAAAAGCGGGAAATGCTTCTGGAATGGACAAAAAATACTGTTTAGCTATACGTATATAATTTCGGAACATTGAAGTAGGACCCTTGCAATTGGTGAGAAAGGTCTTAGCTTTCCCTTTTTAATTTTCCTATATCTTTCCTCTAGAGTGTGTGGCAGCTGTGTCTGCTCCTTAAAGTACTTAGCTTCACCGATACCCTCCTAGTAAGAATAAGTCAATTTTTAATGTTTCAAAGAACCATTTTGGTGATCAAAGTGAAATATAAATCCTTTCTCTAAGCTTCATGTGAAGGCGCTCGAAATCAGCCAACGTATAACGGAAAGGAATTGGTGTTCGTCGGGCATCCGAGTACCACGCTCGACAGGTGGCGTGTCGTCTCTGATGGGGACAGCGAGAGATGTCCACGACTTAAGCGAAGGATCTCTCCCTACGCAAGAACCCCTGACTATGATTAGAATTCGGGATGTCAAGTGTATTTACGCAATTTTGAATCCACCTTTAATTTCCTTGTCCTTTTTAGTCCAAAACAAGGGAATACTCTGTCTGTCCTACCTTCAGATTACTTACGACTGCTGCCATAGGATCCCGCGAAGACCACGATAATGAATTTGAAAAATCTAGCCACTTACAAGTATCAGAATACGAAACCTTTCTTAATAAAAAGGAAAATGAGATCGACGTAAAAACCAAATCGGTGATGATAATACTTTTATTTTTTCTAGCAACGGAAGTACTTCAAAGAAGGTCAGCTTCTTAGACCTTAAGACCGTAGTGATGAGCCTCGGCAAAGAATATATAAGTATTAAAAAGCAGATTGGGTTTATGCACCTTAGGTATGAAAAATATATGTGACTTTTGCAGCAGCATTGACAGTTTTATTTGATGCATCGCCTTGACGAAGGTAGCAACGAAAACAACGGTTCCCTTAGTGATTTAGTTTTGCATTCCAAAAGACTGCGATGATAATGATATGGTTGACATAATGAAAAATAAAAAAAGTAAAACAAGTTATTTTGAGAAACTAGTATGAAATATTCATAGAAATGCAAAAACAAAAGACTGAAGGAAAGTGTAGATTACGAAAAGAAAATGAAGGAGAGAAATTATTGGAGTTATGGTAGCCACACATACGCGTATTTATGTCTGGAAACAGCTTATTACAAAATCACATACGAAGATGATGCACATGAAAGATGCATAAGTATACTTGTGTAAGACGAAAACAAACTGAATACATACGTTTTGAGCGGAGGCTTAATGTTCGAATAGAGGACCGAAAAACCATCCAGGGACAAATGTCAACAACTACCACAGCATAGCAATATTGGAATTTAATATTTGTGTACTTGTCTGTTCCCGTATTTGTGAATATAATGAAAGAAAATTTTCCTAAGGAAGAAGAAACAAGGAAGTGCATATAAGTGATAACTTATTTGAATTTAAAGTAAAAGGGACATAGAAGAGGTGCCAAAAAAACACAATCAGTCTTTATGGCATTTACTTGGAAGCCGGACATAATGCTACACATCCAGAAGGAACTTGGGATCTGGCTGTGACATAAAATGAGGCGAAAGTAGAAAAGAAGCTAAGTTAAAAAGAGTCAGACAGGGGTGCTCTATGTCCCCCTTGATCTTTAATGAATTCACCGACAGCGCAATAAACGGAATAAAGAAAAAGATGAAAGGGCAGGAAATGAAATACGTTTTTCTGCCGTATGGTTTATAGATATTTCAATACGGCAAGAATACTTTCAGCGAATCTTTCACAACAGAAAAAAAAAGAAAAATTAGATTGGCAACTACAAAGCAAGAAAAAAATACAATGAATTCAACGCTGTCTAAATGAGACAACCAAAAAACAATTCTAAAATGAAAAATCGCTAAACTGGTAGCCTAGAGCTCGTTTGGCACGTTAATAAACAAGACGAATTGGTATCCCACCAGAAATTCCTACTTGTCTGCATTAACTTCCCAATTAAGGTAGACATTAATCGCAAAATACTAACATAATGTTTTGCCTAACTATACAATAGTCATCGGAGGTACAACTGATAAAAATCATCTGTGTAGCAGTAGGGGATAGGCTTTGGTGTAGAAAAGGAAGAAAATCCATGACGCCGTATGAGTAAATTATTTTACTCGTAAGATGTATAGAACATTGATGGGAGGCATTTGATAAAATGGATAAAGTTATAAAAGTACTGTAGAATGCAGGGTTAGACTGGACATCTTATTAGAAAAATGTTCATGGATAAGACAGCCAAGGCATCTGATAGAAAAGAAGGTGGAAATGTAAGTAGGCGAAAAGTACGAGGACTCTTAACTGAAGAATGATTATAAAATTTCTCGTATATTGCTTAAGAGTTAAGGATGATAACGATTCAGTTAGTTGTACGGCTAAGGAATTGTATTGTTTTCATTGCATATTCATCTAGATATGTAATATGTGGGATTAAGAAAGAAACGGAGCAATCGTAATAAACATATCAATAAAGAATTGGTCGAAGTCGAAGTGGGAGTTGAGCACGGGAATTTGTGAAGAAGTCATTAGAAAGAGAGGTGGAGAATATGAAGACGTAGCAGGAAATTATGTGGGGTGATGGCTGCTTTGACTGCGCAGAAGTGTCTCCCAGTCCTCAATGGTGTGTAAAAATTGTCAGGGACTGCTTGTAACTTATGTTATCGAGAGACTTATCAATATTTGTCGATTTATGTAATTAAAATATTAGCAGATTATAATTATTCTTTCGAATTTTAGAAGACTTGTTCTTCTAGTGGGTTAATTTTTGTTTTGCGCTGCCATTTCAAAAGTTCCGCTCCCTGATGCACTGTTTACTCGTTCAACTCTGATCATCATTTCCGGGCGTATTCTTCCTAAGTGGCTAATCTCCCTACTTCCCCCGCCGTCCCTGCTAATGCGCCCTAAGCTCAGCACCGGGTATCGAACGACTAGCTCCGTTGTTCTGTATGGGAAGGAATTCAGATGTTCTCGTGCTCAACTCCCACAAGCACTTCCCTCGGCACTCTAACCCTCTGCACTCCTTTCCTACCTTCCCTTCTCCTTCACTCACTCCCTTCCTCGCCTTCCTATTCCTTTCTCTAACCTTTGCATCTCTTGATCCTTTCTTTCGCAATTCTCTTTTGTGCTTCGCAAATCTTTTTTTTAAATTTCAATGCTATGATAAATGTTATTCAAAGTTGTCGAAAGCACAAATGAAATCAAAACTTTATCCGAGAGTGAGTTTTTAAGGGAATCTATGAACTTCTCACGGTTATATTTGTTTCCGTTTAACTGTGAGTCTCGTACGCCTGTGATTATGAGAGTGGGCAAAAAATATTAGGTACTAAAAGAAACAAGGGGTAAGGAAATGATTAAAGGTTGGTTCTGGTAAATCATCAGTACATATCACTTCAACACGCGTGGAGGGCAAAATATTCTGAGATATTCGAGAAAAATAAAAAAAATGTTTTCAGACGGAAGTGTTTGGTATGTGGAGGATGAATTCGCCTCACGCTAATCTCAAATGTCCATGAAGTAAACTCAGTGGGTTAGTGAGCATTATCCCACTTCAAGAATCTTTCTTCAAGGTTCTTTCTTCGTTCCTCCTGCGGTTTCTCAGAAAGATCCAGGAGGTTTTTCAATTTGGGTTTAGTTGGAGGTATCCAGAAAATTAATTCGGGATTCAGTCTGGAACCAAGACCTCTACCAACGAAGCAATCGCACCGTAAGTTAGCTCAACAATATTGTTGCCGTATCATACATGCGTGTAAACTTATCATTTCGAGGAGCTGCAACCAATCAAGGCCATAATCGTGTCAATTAAATTCGTGAAATTCAGTGGAAAATTTTCAGAATATTAATAATTTTATTATTGAGATAGCTAGACATTTACTAAATATGTTAATATATCGATAGGGCTCGTAATTTGGCAACATTTTCGAATAAGATGAATAGATAAACTTGAAGGAGGAATCCTAGTTGCTCTTAACGAAAGTTGTCTGGATAACCTAGCGTTCCGCCATATCTTCGGTGGGGTGCTCTTTCGTTGCTCTATGCACAGTGCCTAAATGGAATAATACCACTATACTCATGAAAACTCTGGATTATACTTTGGGTCGTTGGTGAAAAAAATCAATCGGGGAGTCATCGTAAAAAAGTCGACTTATGAATGAAAATGCTTCATTAGTTATATTCGATTGAAAGCACAAATTCTCACATTCTAGCTTAAACTGACAGTAAATTTTCTGCTCACTTTTATTATATATGACAGCGTCACATTTCTTAGGATGAGGGAGATTTGAAGTTCGTGAAGAAGCATGAAGTACGGAGATCGCCGACTCCAAGCTGATCGCTCAATTCATCTTCATAGACGCAGGTTGCTAGTTGCAAAAATGATTTTTTTTTCATTTCGAATCATAGATTTCTTCATATTTTAAAACGTAATCAAGCAAATATTCTTTCCATATAAAAGATTAAAAAATTATTCTACTCAGCTGTTGGCCATAATGAGAGAACAGAATCGAAAATAGTAGTTTTCTCACCTGCTCGGAAAAACTTATATTTTATCACATCTGCACTTCATCCTACTTCGAATTTGGTCGCAGAAATGGTTGAATAAGGGTACAAAAGTAAAAGATAAAAAATGGTTAATTTGAATTTCAGATCATCACTAGGATAGTAAAGTTTTTTTTAGTTTCGTAGAATTCTTTTAGTTTTCCTTGGGAATAGATTCAGTGATCTAAAACGTCATTTTTGTATTTTTTAAAATTCGCATCCTCTTCCTTATGTTTTTTCCAAGCATGTTTATCTCAACATATGCGATAAACATAATGATATTTAACGGTTTCTATCCGGAAATAATTTTTTTAAGCACCAAAAAATTCTTATTTCACCGGTTCGCTCAATCAAATGTCCGATCAACACCAGGAACGGAATACAGCAACGTTCCATTCCCTGCATCGAAAGATAGTGCTCCATTTGGATCGATTCAAACACTATCAACTTTTTGGATCCCTCTTCCTCCTTCCCTTTATTCCCTAACCTCCTCATCCCCTTTTCTTGTGAGACAACCTCCTGAGAGGTGGGCGTGATGGAGGAGGAGGAGAAGGAAGGAGGGAAAGGGCAAGAGAGAGAGAGAGAGAGAGTGAGTGGGCAGAGAGTAATGCCCTAATCTCTCCGGCACTCCGCACCGTCCTCGCTGGTACGTTGGACACCTACAATGCCTCACGGCGTCTTGTTGTGCGTGTCTCTTGTAGCCGTGGTTACCGCAGACGTTCCCTCCTCCTCCTACACACCCCTTCTCTCCTCCCCTTCCCAAAAACCCCTTACCGTCCATCCTGTGCTCGCACACATGAGACCGGGAATGGGGGACTGAATTCCCGTCCTCAATCATTTCGACGGCTGGGCTTAAGATCCTTCCCACTCTCCTACGCTTCTACTACATCCGCTGCTGCTGTCGATTTCTTCTCCTGCGAATCGCTTTCGTTGCCAAGACAGCCGCGTGGTGAGCGTGGGAATTTCCCTGCTAGTTTTTCCGACCCGCCACCCCCCTCCCTCTCACCCCTCTCACCCACCCACCTTTCGAAGCCGCTTGATGGATATTTTTTTCTCCGAGGAACCCTGCACATTTTCTCACCAACCTCTTAAAAAAAATGGACGTCAAAGCTTCAGTTTTTTGCATTATTTAATCACTCCATTTGTGCATTATGGAGGAGATTGGGGATAGCACATTTTATTGAAATAACACTCAAATAGTACATATGTGTATATATTTTTTGTGTTATCTCTGGTTGACAGGTCTAAAATTTTTCAGAAACACGATGAGTTTCTATTTCCTTAGCCATACCAAGGCGTGCATTTGGATAGCATTTTTTTAGAAAGCATTTGCCTCACCCCGACGTGTTTCTGCAGTCATTGATAAACGGCGAGATAATCTGCTCTAATTCGATTCACAATAGTAATCGTAGTCATTCGTATGAAAGCAGTAAACTGTATGATCATTTACAGTTTATTACGATAAGTAAAAGTCCTTGGATTCCTTGAAATATACATTTCATGATTAAAAACCATTGCGCTCACATATAGCAATCAGGTATTGCTCAATGGATAGAAATATAAATACGGAATAAGATAAGCATATTTCAAAGAAAGCGGGATGCCTTGCATCAAAACATTCCGGTAGTTTTTTTTAGCTTTTATTTGCCTCTCTCCCTGACGAATTCACCAAATGTTGTTCTCATAATCTATCATAGGCGGTATTTTAAATGTTTGTAAATTTTAAAAATTTGTTCACAATATTTGGATTTTGGCGCAAGAATGTCGCATTTCCTATTGTAATACGACCGAATTTACCAGGAATTTACCAGGATATTCCATATACTACATAAAATACATTTGCTCCAGCATCGTACTTGTTTTCGTAATCAAGTTCAAAAGTTGTTTATTTTTCCTTGTTGTTGTACATCAAATAACATTTGAGGTGAATTTTTATAACTGCCTTCCAGACCGGATTCCGTTCATTAATTCCAGTTTGCAAAGTTAAATGCTACTTTTATACTTTTTAGCAGAAATCTAAGCGCGAATGCTCTTCTTTAGAAATGATATTTTAAAGTTGGTAAAATTTCTTTTAGACCCTCAACTCCAACTGTTGCGAAAAAGCGAAGAAAATTATTTTTTTTTCGTGCTTGCAGTAGGACGCCTAAACGTGCACTTCCGCACTTGGCGAACGATTCAAATGAAGGGCGTTGTTAACCTGTTACCACGAAAATGATAGAACATCTGTAACAAAATGACGAGAGCCTTTTATGTGAACTGTTTTGGTGGCAAGGGCGCTTTGTTTACGTTAAGGGGAGCCAGAATGTGGAGGGAGATAGGAAGACACGGATGAACGCCGCCGTTGAAACAGTTGACTTTGGCTTGGAACAAGGAAGACCCACCGAGAAAAAACGGTAAAAATGTATAAGGTCGTTCGTTGGTGCAGTCGGGCGTTTTCGAAAATTATTTTTAAGGATTTTTATTCCCACAGTTTTTTTTTCTCTCTGAAGTGAAATTGTTCTCCGGTTCATCCCGCCTTCTCGTCATTCTGATATGGTTGGCTCACCGACCGTAAACTGCTTCCCTTCGTTCCATTCTTGTTTACTCTTGTAATAAAATCTCATTTCTTCCTTCGCCCTTAATGATTCATAAAAAAAAACTCTTCAATCCTCTGTGCATTTTGATCTCTCTGGCTTTATTTTTTTTATTTTGACCGTACGTAAACGAAAGCGCCTTTTTGATTCCTTTCAGGTCTCTCTTTTCAAAGAGAATCTTTTGCTCGGACGGTCCTAGGGCTTCTCCGTTTCGTCTTTCTAAGAGAGGGAGTGTTTCCGTTATTTTCACCTAAGGTGGTGATAGAACCTCTGGTTATTTAATACGTGCATACTGTGCAATCGCCACGTGCACATTGAATATGTAAATTATATGTTCACAGTTTACTTATTGCAGTGAACATGAATTTGCACAAAGTAGAGCCTGAGAAAATTGCATTCACATGATTATTCATGCTATCCTTCAAATGTTGCAACATTATTGGTGCTTTTACAAAGTAAGTCTATTTTATTCCCTTCATTGAGTTGTCACTAAGACTTTTCCCCTTTAAATCAGTGTAATATTTCTCTAGGGAACTCACCGAAACTGCTCTTAGATTCTCTAAAAAGTAAGATGGGATGGGGAAAAGTAAGAAGCAAGATTCAGACCTGTTAATTCAAATTTGATTGTTTCTCTTTCTCATGTTTCAAATACGTCATCTCCGAAAACGAAACACAACCCCTGTTCTATATTCTTTAACATCTTTTATTTGAACTACTTTCTGTATTAATTGGTAGCCTTTAACCATAAAAATAAAAGGGCATATTTAGCTGCGAAGCATTGATTTGATGTTAAGTTTCTTGATAAAATTAAATATCCGATTGCCATAAAATATTTCGCCAAGTTATAATAATCATAAGTCGCGTTTACGCCTATAACAGAAAAAGGATGATGATATCTTTGAAACATGCCTCTGGAAAGGTATTATATCGAAGGTCTTTTCCATGTTCATCATTCCCAGTGTACGAGTATGCAAATGTCTGTCTAAATTTTTGTAGGCTAAAGCTATTCTATTTGATTCTCTTCTGTATAAGGTACTATTGTTGCGTGTTTCTTAAGTAATTAGAACACTGAAAATAATATATATCTACAACAATTACAGGGTTTAAGAAAGTAAAGTATCACATGAAACCTACTTACCTCACTCATGGCAAACCAGCATAATGGAAATGGAGTGAATGAATGCCATAAAAATGGGAGGGTCTTAAAATTTGTTGCATGAGCCAATACACTTGCGGAATATAGTATACATATTTTATTTCCTCGGATAGTTATGCCTTTGTTTTAAATAAGGGGTGTTGAAATTTTCGTCGTCACCAAACTAAACTGAAACCCCACCTTTGTGATACAATGACTATTAGTAATCCGTCCGGATACTTTCCACTAAATGCGAAAATCGGTGTAATTATTCTGCATCAATATTTTGTTCCCCAATTTCCGTTATGAAACCGCCACTTCTTAATCTTAGTTTTTGCCTTTGAAGTAGTGGCACCACAGTGTCCACTTGGCTTGCTAGTCGTTTCCCACGCAGAGATGCCTCTCATCTTTCCTTATCCCTGTTTACTTTGAATCGGTCCATAGGCTTGCATTCCGATACACGCTGGTCTAAAGATCGGATTGGACTTGGATTTCGAGTGGGATAAAAAAGTGTCCTCTTGTTTTCTCCAAGTTTCTATTCGTCAAGCGGACGTCCAAAGCGTCCTTAAGGGGGTTCCCTTTCCATCTCGACCTTTCCCCGATTGTTTTCGGCCTTTTGTTTGCTTGATTGCCTTCTCCCTCCGGTGTTATCCGCGGCCTTCCCCTCTCTTCATTTCCTCTTTCACTTTCCCAGATTATCCTGTCGCATCTGGACTCGGCGACCCTCTCCCCTCCCTTTCCGAAGAGCCGCCATCCGAACCATCTCCTCTTACGCATTCTGTGCCTCTCCCGACCGAGCTCCTCCACCCTCTCTCTCCCACTCTCTCAGCCAGTGCCATCTTCCCTTCGTTCCCCTCCGTTCCCCTCACCCCCTCCCTCTGCCCCTTCTTTCAAGTTCCGATCTCGGCCAGTGCAGCATCATTTTTGACCTCCTCTCTGATCTTTCCTTTCTCGCACCTGCCTTTCTGTTTACATTGCTCCTCTCTGGTGGTCTTCTCCCGTCTCTACCTTCCTCCTCGCCCTTTAGTGGTCCTTAAAAAGTCCTAATTCTATACAGGGCTCGCTTCTCGTAGCCCTCCAAGAAGCTTTTTTCTCGGATCGGTCCGAGTGGATGGATGGTTGGAAATTTAGTCTGAAATTATTGTCCTATCCTTTCTTTTCCTTTTGTTTTGGGGTCTTAATCGCAAATCCCTTTTTCTCGCTTCATAAGAGGCTAAATTTTGTGTGCATTCCCAAGCAGTACAGCAAGGTGTATTACCGGAGACCAAATCGCGCGATTGAAGTTTCCTGTCTTCCCAAAAATTAAAGCCTTGAGATGATTTGTGTACTTTTCAGTTGCGATTCAGTTTCTGCAAGCGCAACGCATCTGAGCGGATCGCGCTACAGAGGTGTTGATGCCTCAATTAAAAATGGTTCGAGGATTCTTGAGGTCATTTATAGCGTATTGTTCATTCCACAACTTATTAGGATCGGTGATTAGTCTCCGGATCTCAAGAAAATCTTGCTCAATAGACTACAGCGCCTGGGTTTTAGATTGCATCTTTATTCCCTCCCTTTTTACCCATCTATTCTCAGGATGTAAAAAAGGGCAATCCACCCAAAGGTCGGTTTGATTCTCTCTTTTTGTTTCTCCTCAGGAGACTATTTTTTACCCCCAGCACGTGTGTATTTTTTTTGCAAAATATTTGTTACTGTCACTCCAATACCACCGTTAGATAAAAATATTGTATTTCTTTTGAAACGCTTTCCGAAAATATGAAAAACCAAGTATGATTCTGGAATAAAGCGAGAATATTAAAAACCAACTTCTGCTTTGATAACTTTACTTCTAATTTCAAAAATTTTACAGAATCTGTCATTTCCCAACTAAACTTCCTCGAAATGCTTGCTTAGAACTTACCTTTTGAGTCACAGGAAATACGAGTAAGAAGCTTTATTATTGATGAAATAGAACATTTCATTTCTTGCTCTTTGACAGAAAATAGAAATGTACATACTATATCTACATATAATATTTAAAAAAATATATATATATACATATGCTAACAAATATGTATATATACATACATATATATATATATATATTTTTTTTTTACCTGCGGGTCGCGGTGGTCAAGTGGGTAGAGCGTTGGACTACTGACCGAAGGGTTGATTTTTCGAGTACCAGGCCTTCCTGGGAAACCATAACCGGCACAGGGAAAGGAACTGGCCCCCCTACCCTGATGTGTGAATATTCACACGCCGTCGGGCTTGGTACATGGATGAGCTCTACCATCACCTACTAAACCGACCTTCCGGTTGATTACTGTGTTTATGGTTTTTTTATATATTACCTAGTATTTAATATTTTGTTTTGGGACCCCTAAGGTGTCTCCCACGTAAATCATGTAATGCATAGGAAGATGATTACCCATTCTTAGCTTCCTCTCTCTGTTATTTATCTGTATGGTTCCCACCTCCCTTTAAGAATGGTCCATATAAGTAAAATAAATTAAATAAGTAAACGTATAAAATATGTGTAACGCAACAGTTTTCATTATTCCTTTGTTGTAAGATTGTTTCCCGTCCCCATCCGCCTCTCTTGCAGCCTTTCACGAACACAGAAATGCAATAACACACTAACCCAGAAAAATGCTCCTTGTTCGCAGCAGGCACAGTATTTCACATTTGGATAATTTCGAAATTTTGCAGGAGGGACAAAAACCAGCAAAAAGCTGTCAGATTCAGGGCGCGAGGCGTAATGTTAAAACGCAACACGTAATGCGTATTCCTCTCTCTCTCTCTCTCCCTTTCATTCTCTTTCTCCCCCCCTCTGCTCCTTGCTCACTCAATCTCACTGCTGCTTTCTCTCCTGAAGCCTTCTCCCCCCCTCCGCCTCCACCGCTCACCCCTTCCCCACTCTCACCCGACTGTCACCTCCCCTCCCTCCTATACTCCGCACCGTGTTCCTTCATCCTTTCCGAAATTAGAATCTGCCAAGTGCAGAAAAGAGAGAGAGAGGGAGAGAAGGGGGAGGGAGAAAGAGAGAGAGAGAGAGAGGAAGACAAGGGAGTGAGGGAGGTGGGACCGGTTTCAGTTAAAAGTTGAAATTCAAACTTAAAAGTCACGCAGTCGACTGAATGAGAGTGGGTACAATTGTTTCTTGCATTTAACCTGCAATTCGATTGCCTGGTCCAAAACAGGGAATTAACCTTTGCTTTCCTTAAAGAAGATCTCGTGTTGCTCTTATCGGACGAATTACGTGTATTTATGAAAAATACAGCTCTCCAATGGGAACTGATGTCAAGAGCATGACTTTCATATTAACTATGGCTCTATAAATTTTTATCTGAACTATTGATGAAAAATATCGTTTGTAACTAATCTGACTCTACACTTTGTTAGTAATTATAAATGAAATATCAGTACTCAGTTGCTATGTCTGAAAACCCATTGATTCAAACGGATCCATCAATACCTTTCCTAACGCAGTGGATTGTTTTGAGGTATTTCAAAAATACATGGGTATTTTTCCTATTTTTTTCGTCATATAAGATACTTGGGTTTTGGGAAACAATATATATATATACATATATATGTAGAAAAAAAATATTTATATATATTATTTACACATATATATATATATATATATATATATATATATATATATATATATATAAATATAAGAAATATTTATTTAACTCATGCAACATTTAATATTTTCACCAAGATTAAAAGAACATTGGTGTGCAGCAAATTTTGCAACGAGGGTATCAATTTTATCCATACAATTTGGCTTAAAATCAACATTTGCTTTGGCAATAAATTAATCAATAATATGTCCAATGATATTCAAAAACGTCCATGCTACTGATTTTTCTTCGGAAGGGAATGTTTAAAATATGTCGGTTTTTGTCTTCCTGTAACCCTCATCATATTGAGTTACCCTGTACAAAGAGCAGATGTTTTGAAAAGGATGGTTTCTTCTGTAATAATTTTAGGAAAATTTTCTTTGGATAAACTATAGATTTTAGTTGTTTCGGACTCGTCTCAACTATTTTTCCAATGATGCCTATCTTTCTGCATATGTCAAGGCATTTTTCCAGTAGGATAGCTCAAAAACAGATCATCTAAGAATATACCCAAAATGGTCAATCGGAAGGTTTTTTGACAGATGAGATTGGAGCACGCCTAATACTATGTCAAACGCAGTGTGAGATTAACATATCGTTGAAGGGCTATTTCTTACTCAGTGCCACATGTAGTTTTTCAGAAAGTACAGCAGCGTACCCAAACGGCTGCCAAGCCCACAATATATAAGAATAAGTAATAAAGCTTTGCATTAAAGAAATCTTCTAGGAACAGAAGAATTTAAATTTTTGCCAAAATGAATCCACTGGAATTGAATCTTTCTTGGAGAGACGTAAACGAAATTTAACTGCTTTATTTTTCTCCTTAGAATACCATAATTTGGGAAAAAATCAGTACCAAAATACGTTATAAATTATCCTTGGAACTAATGGAAGTTTATTGATTCTTTGGAAATGTTTACGAGTATTCCCCTTATCAGGTTTCATATGGAGCTTTTTTTACAACGAATATTATGAGTCACAGGTATACATGTAGATGAACATATGAAAAAAAATTATGAAAATGATAGAGGCGAAAGATGAATGCGAGGACACGGGCAATGTGAACGAACTTAGTAAAAGGGAATGAGTCCCTTGTGATGACGTTTCTAGTTTTGGTTCCCTTTTTTTACTGGCCTACCCCAAAAGGACCACCGCGTGGAGGGTATGCACCTGCAAAGATTTGTCTTTCAAACGAGAAGATAAGCGCAGATTGAAGAATTTTGATAAGGGATTGTTGCACGGAAAGGCAAAAAAGCGAAGAAAGGATTTACACAGTATGGAAAGAAAGAGGTTTGTTGTGAGAAATGCGAGGAAGGCAGCAGTAGTGGATGTAGGTGATAATGAGAGCCAGTGGTGTTGAAGAGAGTGGTTGAGGGGGAAATTTTGGGTAAATAAGGTAACTGGAGGAAATAAACATGTATTTGGGCCTTGTGATGGAGGTGGAATGAAAGTGAAAAATAATTTACCTTATTGTTGGTTGTTACATTGTTTATGCGGTGCTTAGGAGGGGGTTGTGGTGTTTAATGTCGTGCGACTTAGAAATTAGCAGTGCTTAGTTCCTGGGTCCATTACAATACCCTGATCGGTGGGCTATTACGCCCTCAAATCTCCATAATAAGGCATATTTTAAAATTTGTTTAAGTGATCTACCGGTTAAGGTAGGTTTTTGGATGGACACAACTATCAAATAAACATTTTGTAACTCCAAACAAAACCCAATCCAGCAACCTAATCTACATCAGGTCCCTCTTCATCTCTGTGTACTTCCTTCCTCCCTTCATCCCGTCCAACATCCCTATCCTGTTCCTGCCCTTTCCTCGCTTGCCCAACATTCTCCCCTCTATTACCGTCTTCAACATCTTACTACCGCTCAATACGCCTTTCATCCATTTTTCCTGCCTCCATAGGATTTCTCTCAACAAACCCCTCTCCTCACCCACCATATCTATTACTTCCTCATTTGTTTTCCTTTCGGTCCATTTAACCTTCTCCATTCTTCTCCACACCCACATTTCAAAAGCCTCCAGTCTGCGTCTATCCTCCTGCTTCAGTGACCACGTTTCCGTGCCATTCAAGACTATGCCCCATACCAAAGTTTTTACGTGTCTTTTCTTAAGCTCCCTACTCAACGTCCCCGTCACCAACTCCCTCCTCTTTGAGAAAGCCTCCTTGCCTAGCGCAATTCTTCTCCTTACGTCCCTACCACTTTGACCGTATTGGTCGAAAACACTTCCGAGATATGTAAACTGCTCTACCTGCTCTATTTTTTCCCCGCCTATTTTAATATTTAGCTTAGCCTTTTTCTTTCTGGAAAATCGCATAACGTTTGTTTTATTAATATTCATTCTCATCCCATTTTTATCCCACTGAACCTCCAATTCACTCAACAATGCTTGCAATCCCTTGGCTGACTGAGCAACTAATGCTTGGTCATCAGCAAACCCAACTTATAAGCGTTATAATACTTGTTTCAATTCAGGAACATCCATTGCTGGAAATTAAAGTCGTTCTCTTTAGCCCATTGTTGGGAGCAGCTGGCTTCGGATTGTTCACTTTAATGCTTACATTCCTTAGAATCGCTCCAGTGAACAATCAATCATTACAACTGTTTTATATCTTTGGAAATATTTCCAATGACTGTCAACATATGTGAAATGCAGTAGGTATTATACAGTTATTAGGCAAATAGTAATCGATCTTTGGAGATGAGTGTGGACATTTACATTTGCTGATTTTCTTTTTCAATGGTTCGAATGACTATCTTGAACGTTGTTTGGTATTTTTAATTTATGTAATTATTTTGTAAATTAATTGTTATGACGTTATAATGAGCAAACAATCTTCATTCACCAGTATTTTCGTTTTACATTGCTCGGATTTTCTACAAATTTAGTTGATTTTTAGGATCTGTAGGCGTTTAATTAAAGATTCTACGCTTAACGAAATTCATCAATCTAATTTAACTCTTCGCTATTGGATGAAAACGTTTTTTTTGTTACAGATAGCTAGACATATCAATGGAGTAATATAGCTTCCATACACTTCGTTCAAAATTTTTCTGAATACAGTAGTATATTCTAGATGAGGATTATCAAATGAATGACAACAGTGGTTTTTATGTTATAATCACATTTCTCCAGTAACCGTTCAATATAGCCTAATTTTTGTTAGCTTTTTAGCATATTTCCCGTAAATATAAATTCAATATAACTTTCTCAAGGATAGGTGCTCATTAGAAGTTAGAACTAATTAGTTAATGAATTTTACACTTGCTAGATAAAGAGTGTAGAATAGTTTGATATCAAGTATACTATATTGCTCGGCTTTTTTTAATGCTTATAATATTCCTATATGTTACCTATCCTTTTTTCCATTCCTATTAAAAGCTAGAGGGAATGTTGTCAGATAATATGACTGAGAATATGTTCTTGTTTGATTCCGCAAATATATAGACATGTCCGATAAGATTTATTTTTATAACTTTATTCTTTAACCTACTACTGTCTTTATAGTCATAGAAACATAAACGAGGTCATATTAATCCAAAACTATTTTGTAATACAGGCTTAAAATGAATGCAACTGGTGATGTATTCTGTAATTGTTGATCTGCTAGATAAGGTTAGATAACCCAATGGAAAATTATGCAATGGTAAAAATGTGGATATATAATGGCAACATTTGTTTTCATATTAGTTAAAAGTGTCGCAAAGAATGTCTATAAGAGCTCTATACTATTCATTCATAGCGAACTAAATTAAGCACCGAAGACTTATTTCGTTTGCTAGAGCTCCCAGTAAAAAAAAGATGATTTTGCCAATAAAAGATACGATTTTATTTGGTTATTGACGTCTCTTAGGGCAAAATAAAATCGGTGAAGTGTATCATGAATTTACAATTATTTTTCTGAACTGCTGCCATTTACGAAAATATCTGGTTTAATTTTTATTAAAATGTGACCACTGAGATTTCGTTCCCTTTATACAGTTCTCTTTCCCAGGAAATAGTAATCCCAAAGTCTGGAAACATTAACTGTTATTTACGAACTCTATTCGTCCGTTAACATTGGTCCAAAATATTTCAAACTGAGGGACAGTTAGTGGCGCGTAAAGAAGCCCGTCAATGTCTGAAAGCGAAAGTTACAAGGCACTTAAAGTGTTCTATAAAAAGATATTTTTAAAGCGATTCAAGCAATGAAATACAGCGATCGCCCTGCCCCAATTGTATCGTACATATTTCAGGGTATAGCTGGAGGTGTATTTTAGATTTTAGGGGGGGAGACCAAAGAGTTCTATCTTAAAACGCCACCCCTAATTTTTATTCCTGCTCTTAGGCCAGATTTCACATGCCTAGTGCTATATTTTCAATATATATTAATAATAATATGGAATTTGGGCATAATGATTTAGTATCTTTCCTTCGCTCAAAATGATTTACAGAGGAATAATATGGATTTTGTATGGCGTCATCTTTAAAAGTATCGGAATATGACTTTCTCTGTTTCAATAATTCTTTTTTTCTTCACAATTACACCTTCGGCTGATTAATTTTTTCATATTTTTATTCTAGTAAAGTATTCCAAGTTGAGAAGCTCACCTAAATAAAGTAGGATTCCACAAATACAGCTTTTCCACCAAAAGGTAACACAGTTGGCTGAGTGCAACCCTGTATATAAAGGTTCTGTACAGTCTGTTCTTGTATAATTTATTTACTTCATCATTCTATTCATATCATTCCCTTCCGTTAAGAGTCATATCTTTTTGAAATGTGACTTACTTTTAGGTAAATGAGTTGAATTAAATTTTCAGTACTTAAAAGAGACATGAATACGATCTTAATTTTGTATCCAAATCTTGAATCCAACTATCAATCACAAATCTGCAGGGATGTTTCAAGAGATTACCCAAATTTGTGCTCGAATCCACTTTACATTTTTAAGGAAGCCAGTGTCCGTGATGTCCGTAAATATGTGGTCTTGGAGGAAGAAGCCATAAGAAGATTGAAATATCTCACACTTTTGAATTTCTGGAATAACTTCTATAACTGCCAATGTGTCAGTTCAGCAGCTCAGTTGACAGCATTGCAAAAAAACCGTTCCATAACGTTAACTTGCGTATCCAACTCATTACCCATATTTCCGTTTTCAGTTTTCATTATTGTGAACATTGCCAATTAGCAATGTCTCAAATGCCATTGACGTTGCCTCGTTAGAACTACTGATTGAATTTGACGTAATGTTACTACGTACTAACTACAAAGTGCTTGTTGGTACTGAAGGTTAAACACTGGCGTCGGTCGAAAGCACCAACGTGTGCACATGCGCAGTAGTTAAAGCACTCGGCCGGATATCGAGGGATCCGGGTTCGAATACCGGTCAAGGCGAATGATTTTTACTCTCTGAAATGGTTGCATTATAATGCACACATAGCGGGTGACTCCGTTAAAGTTACTGTTACAGTTTCTTGAAATTTGTCTAAGGTATGAACAGCCTAAGTGTTTGAAATTGGCTTTATTAACATCGTGGACTGTGGCGCGTCGCGCACGACTACGAATGCCTGTGACATTGTATGTACGGTATTTCGTCATAACATCTTGTTCCTTTAAAGCTCCAAAATTTCAGAGTGTAAGAGGACGTCTCGGTAGCTTAAGTGGTTAAAGCATTCGGCCGGATGTCGAGGGATCCGGGTTCGAATCCCGGTCAAGGCGAATGATTTTTACTCTCTGAAATGGTTGTATTATAATGCACACATAGCGGGTGACTCCGTTAAAGTTACTGTTACAGTTTCTTGTCGTAAGGGGAGTTGGATCGTGTAAAAGGGTTCATCCGTGAATTATCTTTAAGTTCATATTAAAAACTGAACATCCTGATTTCAGTACACCAAACAGTGTGTAAGGAAGTGCGTAAAACGGCATTTCGGGCGTTTCACATGAAAAATATTTCACTCACTAAAATCAGGATATTCAATATTGGATGCGAACTCGGTTCTGTCTCGGATGAACCATTTTTCATGATTCACCTCTCATATTTATTCTGCATATGCAGTCGCGTTAGTTTTGCGTTTTCGTTGAATCAGGTGTTGATAGAAAAATGATGTTAATTCCGACGTAATAATTGGCAATATCTTGAAACACTCCTGCTCATCTGTGATTCCTGGTTTGATTGAAGAATCGAATAGAAAATGAGTATAGTATTTATTTCTATTTTTAATGTTGAAAATCAAAGTCAACTTATTTGTCAAATAAACTTCACCCTTTTAAACGATATTCTTTCAAAGTTACTGAACTCTGTTCTGAAAACATCATCATAGGTCATTTGCTTCTTAAGCGGTTTCAGCAACCATTAGCCACTTTCTGCTCCACTTACACCTCTCATCTGCCATTGACTTCATTTGCCACCATTTCGCCACTTTCCCCTTCTCAGGTCATCCAGCACACAGGTCAGCGTTCTTTTCCCCCTTTTCTTCTCTTCTTCCGCCATGCATTCAATATTATTTGTTCTTTAACAAAACGTCTCCTCTTAACAGATGGCTGATCCAAATCTTTTTTGTATTCTCTATACAGAATCTTTGGATCTTCCCAAAACGTTTTCAATTTTTTCTCTATGATTCCAACCTATCTTTAGCACCGTCTACTGAAGCACTTCTCAAAAGCTTTAACCCTCTTTTCCTCAGTTTAATTCAACGTCTACGTCTCTGCATTGTACAGAAAATCACCACACGCAAAGCATTTTCCTGTTTTTATCTTTAAATCCAAGCCGATTGGTCCATAAATTATCCTTTTTTATTTTCAAAAAGGTCTGTTTCAGCATCCCTCTTCTCATCTTGATTTTCTTCTAACCTTTCATATCAGATAAAAATTGGCATCCAAGATACTTATATTTTCTATCTGTTCGATTTCTATATTCTCCATATTTCATTTATTTTCTTCACTGACATTAATAAATATAATCTTGGTTTTTGTAGGGTTTGTTTTTAATCCTAAAATTTCACAATATCTTTCCAGTTTGTTGACCGCACTACTCCTTTTTCATTATTGCCTCTCAATATTGATTGGATTGGTGAGCTTTTAAATAGGCATCGCGTAAATTCACGTCTTCGCGAGTACAAGTCACTTGTATTTTAAACAGACCAGTTAACCTGGGCGACGACCTTGCTCAGCGATTCGCGGAGCTTCCATGAGTTGAGGCGTCACCAAGCGAGACAGCCCTAGTTCGCGAGGCCTCACTGCCGCCATTGGCCGGTCCCTGAGAACAAGACAAGCATTCGCCGATTGCTCAAGGCACGAGGCGTACGTACATGCGGGGAAGGATTGGGTGTTCGGGGAATGGACCAAGAGTGCCGTGGTGTGCACGCGGGGTTCAGGCCTCCAAGGTGTGCGTGCGTGTTAGCGTGAGCAGGCAGGCATGAGGTGGCTCCTGCGGCGGCTTTCGAACCTCCTCGGCCCTCGGTAGAATCATCTCGCTCCGTCCGAGGGGCGGATCCTTCTCATCGCAGAGGTGTAATCGCCGATGACATGGAGCGGCCTCCGTCTGGGTTCAAAAGGGGCGGGGCTGTTTGTGGTGTGTGTGTAGAGTGGGGCAGAGGGATGAGGGAATCGTTGGGGGGTTAAACTGCTCGAGTAGTTCGCCGCGTAAGTCGTGTGTGGCGTCGTCACTGTTGCGCGTCATGCGATCCGGATGGTATTTGTGCTACTTACTATCCGGGGTGCTTCTCATGAGGTTTACGCTTCCTGTTCACAGCAAGGATTTGGATGCTTCATCGAATTCTGCCATCCCATTCTTTCATATTCAACGTATGTGCGGAGGAAATGATTAAAGAAGCATGGGAAGAACTGGAGATAGGAATGATAGTCGGCGGGGAATCCATAAAATCAGACTTGCTTGATGATCAACATTACACACAATCACATACACAAATTCAAACACACTCAATCAATGACAAAATCAAATACACACACATTACAATCAGAAGTCATAATAGTAAGAATCCGAAGTCCATTTAGAAATATTAAAAACATTTAAGTTACGCGTCGGAACAAAATTAAAAATTCAAAGATTGTGCATGTGTATGTTTGTTGGTAGTTTGTGGGTTTGCATATGTGTGAAAGGGTTGGGGCGAAAGGGTTCATGCATGTATGTTTACCATGTTTGGTTTGTGGGCTCTAAATTTGTGGCTTCTGCATGCGGTTTTTTTTCCTAATTTACGGGGGGTGCCCTAGCACCCCCCGTCACACGCCCTTGCGGCGGCTTGCGGGGTATTGAGTAGATGTAGATGATCAAGCTATAGTTTATAAGTCAGCCAAGGGATTGTAGTAATGGCTAAGTGCATTGTAAATCCAGTGCGATAGTTATGGAATGAGTCAATGGGATGAATCAATGTAGATAAAACAAATGCTATGCAATTTTTTAGAGAGACAAAGGCTAAGATTAACATTAAAATAGGAGGGCAACAGCTTTACAGGTGGAGTAGTTTGCGTATCCCGGCAGTGTTTTGACCCAAAATGGTCAATGTAACAGGGACGTAAGGAAAACAATTGGGTTAGGCAAAGAAGCCTTCACAAGGAACTGATGACAGGGACGTTGAGTAAGACTGAAAAGAAAAAGCTCGGTAAGACTTTGAAATGGAGCGTAGTTATGTGCGACGCGGAAATATTGTTCATTTAAGCAGGAGGATAGACGTTGATTGGGGGTTTTTGAGATATGAGTGTGGAGAAGGTGATGTGGGCGGAAAGGAAAACAAATGAAGAAAAGCTAGTAACGGTGGGACTGGAGAGGGGATTGCTCGGAGATATTCTGAGGAGACAAAAAAATGGATGCAAATCACATTGGTTAGCAATGGGATGTTGAAGATTGTGATAGAGGAGAGAATATTAGGCAACATAGTAAGATAGGATAAATGGGGAAGACAGAATAGGATGGGGATGTTGGACGGAACGAAGGGAGGAAGGAAGTACGAGAAGGAAGTCTCGTATATGGAGATGAAGAGGGATTTTCTTCTAGTGGAGATTACTTATTATATTTATAACAATTATTATTTGATGTGTGATGTTGCCGTTGAATTTTTTAGGACGCGCAGAATGTTGACCACCGTTGCTTAGGACGTTGCTCTCCCTCTCTCTTTTCAGTAAAATTCTGACCGCGATTTCCTCGGTCACCTAATTTGTACAATGAAAATATATTACGCTTTTCTGAAAATTTGTCTCTGATTGGTGAAGCTGTCAGTGTACACCTGAGAAGATATTAGAAGAAGAAGAAGAAGTATTGCGTCTAGATGCTAAAAACTATACATTAAACAAGTAGCTATTATTATTAGGTAATCTACCGGTTAAGGTAGGTTTTTGGATGGACACAACTATCAAATAAACATTTTGTGACTCCCCACCTAGCAAACTAATCTATATCAGGTCCCTCTTCATCTCGGTGTACTTCTTTCCTCCCTTCATCCCGTCCAACATCCCTATCCTGTTCCTACCCTTACCTCGCTTGCCCAACATTCTCCCCTCTATTACCCTCTTCAACATTCCACTACCGCTCAATACGCCTTTCATCCATTTTTCCTGCCTCCATGAAACAAGTATCTACTTGTAAGAAAATAAATAAAATAGCCGATGTTCCTGAATTGGAGTTAATATACCCTTGGTTTCAGTCTGCTAATAAGTTGGAGGTAATGTTGTGTCAGAACTAAGTGAAGAGTTAACCATCAGTTGAGCAAATGGAAGCAACTGGTTATGTCTGTCACGCCCACGTACTATATGTCGTTACCCCATGATTGTCCCTCTGGGTCCTCCAAAAATCTATATATTTAGGAAAACTCAAATTTCGTTGGGATGATTGTTGAATTTCTGCCAGTGTCACTAAAATTTGGAAAATATAATTCTTAAATCCTTTAAAATAACTAAAAGTTGAAGTTAGAATAGGACAGTATTAATTTTTTTTGTAAACCAAGGTTTTCGTGAAAAAATGAAAAGGAATCCTCATGGTACGTGATATCACTTTCTAGTGCCTTCATTAGCCGTAAAAGGTAAATACTTCCTTTCAAAGGTCTCTCGAGAATTCAAAGGACTCTAAACAATTTATGATGAAAAAAGTCAAATGATAATCTTTGGTATTACAAATTACGAGAAAATATGATTTCCTGTCAATTCATGAAAATTTCGTTAGCTATTCTAACTGGTTAGAAAAATTTGTTTGCTATAGCTAACGAAATTTTCATTATTTCTGAGCTGAAAAAGCTAAGTAAAATATTCTGTGCCTCGTCGATGTCGGGATCTATAGGGATCTTAAAAAAGAAATAAAATAGATTCTGACACAACCGCCGATCATTTCAAAAGTAGGTGATTGGATATCTTAACGACCTACGGTTGAAACCTTGTAGGAATACACCAACATAATGGTTAAAAATAACCAACATTGTTTGGCAATATACTTACTTGTTTATATTGCTATCACTTACCTCAGTAGCTTAGGATTGGATGAAGAACAGTTTAAATTATATTTTAGTGAGGATAATGGAGACTGTTTAAATATAGTACCAAATAAACGGAGTGAATAATTTGTTCAGTTATATCTTGAGGATATAGATGCAGCACGAGAAAATTTATTAAGCCCAATCCCCACTTGTAAAACTGCTGTGATTCTGTTACTGACTATTGTAGTAGATCGAGACGGCAAAAGTCCCCTTACTGTAAGCTTTAGTTGGAATACATACTTTCGGTATCAACCAAGAAGTAAAATTTCAAAGATGTACCGCGTTTAATTGAAGATTCCCATAATGTTGATACTCTTTTATGGAACTTTACTCAGTAGTTTGCGGCAACACTGGAAGTAGGCGTAAATGAGGAAAAGGTGACTTGGGAGATTCTACATGAAAATTTATTTGTGCTACCATGGTTTCGTCGCAAGGCAGCATAATCAGGGTCATCCTGGAAACGAACAATGGTCGTGAAAAATAAAAATTCTAGTGGAATATGCAAAGTTAGCCTTCCCTCATTTACGCCTAGTATGAAAGATGTCCACCAAGCAACGCCTGAGACAGTATCTTAGATCCACGTAGTCACTCTGACTGATATAGTTAATTTGGCTTATATCGAATCAAGTATTCTTATTAATGCTAAAAAAGTGTAGGATCACAAATGTTAATAATGTTAGCGATTTAAATTTTCATGAAGTTTTTACTTCACTGGCATGATTAGATAAGTATACAAAGTACAGTTACTAATTTACTACACTCTTTTTTTTAGGTGAGCTGCACGACTTTTGACCTCGTCGGTGGTTGATGGGCGTTTAGTTACTGGCTGACAAAGTGAGTGAAGGATATTTTTTGCATTATGAGAAGATTCATTGTTAATAAATACGGTCAATGGGAAAACAAGCAATTTTTCGCCAGGGACTTCTGACAAAATTCAGTCATTGATCCTATTGCTAATTTACCCGATTTATTAACTTAAATTAATTAAAATAGACTAATTTTTACCCGAACACGACACTACCGCAGTCGGACAAGGAAATTATGATCCCCTATCGTTCGTGGAAAAAATGGCATCTCAAATCTCTTCTAAACTTTATCTCTCTAACTGTATTAGCATGATCTCTCCTACCGTTGTACGATGGGGGTAATAATGCAATGTCAACATCACTGCTAAAGAGACGTCCTTCCAATTTATGCAAGAGCTTCAGTCTGTAGTTTAACCTTCGCTCCGTGAGTGATTCCCGGCCTAGCTGCTCTAATATTTTGGATACGGTACTAAGTTTGTCACAACAACGTTTTTCAAATCTAGCTCCTCTACAGTGCACGCGATCCAATTCGGCAATTAATCCAACATCGTGAGAATTCCATATACTTGCAGCATGTTCTAAAGGAGGCCTAACCAGCGACAGATAACATTTCTCTTTGACTTTTTCATCACATTTACCAAGTACTCGTCTAATAAATCCCATCTTTTTTGTTAGCGTGTCCACATTTTCCTGCGTGTGTTTCACCCAGGAGAGATCGTGAGTGAGGGAAACGCCTAGTTATTTAATTGAGTATACACATTCCATTTCGGTGTTATCAATGCAGTAGGCGTTCGTATTTCATGTAATAATACAATCCTGTCAGAGCAATTTGAACTACCGATATTGCCGAGTGGTGACACCGGAATTTTCCGTACGGTGCAGTTTAAGAGTATTTCAGGTCAGCCTTTTTATATTTCTTAGATGCGGGTATTCATATATCATGGTGAGATGCTACACAGTTTTATGTAAGTGATTTAATGGCATTTACAGGGAAAGTCCGCTAATCGTAGAATTGTCAGTTAATCTGATTGTCTGCAATAATGGTCGATTTCGAAGTATTGTAGGGAATATTTCTTATCTTATTCTAAATTAAGTGACAAAGAAATGTCTCGTTTTTCCATTTGTTTCTATCCAAAATATACCTTTAAAGGTAGATTACCAATAATAAGAATTCAAAATCAATCGGAAATGAGTGATCGTACTTTTTGTCATTGTGGTAGGGCGTGTAAAATATGTGGCTGCTATTAGATTGTTCTGGGTCCAATTCTTAAAGATGCCTGTGGAGAGATGCACGCTGATTTTCCAGCACTAGAACTTCCTACACAGCCAAAAGAGGCGTGGGGAATGAGGCTAGTACGCCTTTCGCATTAATTTCATTCATTGTACAAGTAAGTAGGCTCTCTTCTTACCCAAAAACTAATCTTCCGGTTAAGGACTTAAGTATCAGCCCTGAGGATGGAAAGCGACTCGTTTTCCGAAACGTTGGCGTCGTCAATGGAGGAACTCACCCGGTGGAAGACCGTAGTAGCCTTTTCACGACTACAGTATGTTAGTGAGTTATCGTAAACTAATTTATTGTTGCGATGAAAATGCTTCTTTTACTATCCAGACTAACACAACCCATTTTTGTTGGTCTCATCTTTACGTATTTAAGAAAAAGGTGGCTCGTTCGTTTTAAGCATCCTTGGATGTGTTTCTCATGATGATCAGAGAAAAAATAATATTTGAAAACTGGGGAATTCAGGGTTGAAATCAATGGAATTTGTCACGGAACGGTTACGGCATATTAAGAAGTAACTCTTGTTAAGTTTTTCGTTATACCACTGCTTAATACCAAGACGAAACATTTCACGATTTTCTGTTCTTATAACCATTTATTAACTCGACGTAATATCAATATGCTATCTAAAAATTCACCCTTCCCCGCCGAAGCAATTTCTGGAATACGGCCTGACGATCCGATAATTACCTACCTCCGTCAGTGGAGGCGCGTCAATACTCCTCACTGCGCCCCGCTTTTGCCGCAGAAATTCCGGGATTCCTCCGACATTCAAATATCGGCCATCAGGAGGACCGGGACCGTTTTTCCCACCAGTTTTAATGCACCCCACATATAATTTTTTTTTAGTTCACACCATCCTTTCAAGGGATTAATTAATATTTTCCCTGCTCTCCTCTGCCATCGATCCCATGAAATCGTTTCCCTTACCCCGATTTCTACCCCATCATTCCCCTCCTCCTCCTTTCACGAGGAGGACCTCCCCACTCCCCTCCCCACGTCCCCTTCTAGTTTCCATCAGCCTCTCCAAAAAATCCACCTCATCTAACCCCAACTCCTTATCCTCCCGCCTCCCCCATTCCCTCCCTGCGCACCCTCGGAGGACCCTTAATCGGGAACCCCTTCTGCATTCGGTTATCGGGTAAAGGGAATTCCCACTTTTCACAGCATCCCCGCACTAACACTCCCGCCAATCTCTCCCGACCTTCTCTCAGACCTCACACTCCTTCATCCCCTGCCATTCTTGCACGCCTCCCTCTCTCCTTCTTCCTCCCCCGGCTTGTCTCCTTGCAGCTTAATCATAAAGCGTGCACCTGCCGCCCCTGCCCTCCCTCCCTTTCCACCCTCTCCCTTTTCTTTCAAACAGCTCTCTGCCCCCATCCCTCCTCACCATTTTAGGGGATCTAAGCTCTCGTTCTCTCACGAAGAAATATCCCCTCTCTCTTGTAACCACGATATCTTTATTCCTCCCAACTCATACGCCCTTCAATCCTTTGGACGCCCTTCAATCGCCTATTTTTCTGTGCACAGGCTACGGTGATTCTGTGCTTGGTTCAAGATTCTCAATTTTGTTCCTCTTAGCACGCTATATTTAAGTGAATATGCCATAAAAGGATCAATTTAGGAAAATATCAATGTCGTAATTATGCAAATGTGGTATATTTTGAAATGATGTAGTACTGTTACCTGGAAAAATATTTTTTAGTATTTTCCGCCTCTATTTTTTTTGTGTGCTCACTCCGGTTCTCCATTAATTGATTTGCGCTTCTGATTTTTGTTCCTCTCCCTTACCTCTTTATTTGCACACGCGGAAATACTCATGAGCTGCCTCTATGAAATCGTTTTCTGTTCCCATTCCTGGTTCAAGTGCACGGATTTTTTTTTCGCTTCGACACGGTGCTGCAGAAACTTAAACATGCAATATTGAGTGGTGCACAGGATAAGATATCAGCAGGTATGCAGCCTGTAGTTATTATAAAAAAATAATGGCCATATTGCTATTCAGTATTTCTGTAAGAGACAGAGTTCGCTCTCATAACTATAGATTTGTGCGACCAATACTTAATGCGTTTTGCAAATGTTAAGCAAATCGAGAATGTATAATATCGATTTGATGTTTTCGGATAGCAGATGCATAATTTCTTGAAAAAGGATAAATGAAAAAGTGCCAGGACAGGTTACGGCCATAGTCAAGTAGGGAATCAAACTCTAAACAATTGATTGAGACACCTAGTACTCAAACTGCCAGGTTTAGCAGTGTGGGGTACGAGCGGTGCATGCACCTGTATATCATAAACAAATATAGGAAAACATTATCTTTCGTATGACTAAATTGCATACGTGAAAACAAGAAGTATTACTGTTGGTTGGAAAAATAATTTTTGTAGTTTCCGCATCCAATTTTACAACAACGATTCTACTTCTACTTTCAAATTCAGACACTTTCTTTTCACATTCATCATCACGGAATGTTAAGTTTCGTTTTGTATGAGTAAACCCCCTTTTTAAGATTTCTCATATGGATGTATTCCGTTTATATAAACCAGCATACAGTGCTGCTATATTAATCTTTTCAATTGATCTCGTGCTGAGCCTTGTTCCTTTTATAATTGCGAATTGGGCGAGGGAAGAGTAACTGGATCTGTCCATGCCGCAATCTATCTCTCTTATTTTATACGGATAGTCTACTACCTAACAGTATAATGTGAGGCCATGATAACACAAGTATTTTGAATAGCCCTTTGCCTTTTTTTTACGTCTTACTTTCTTCTGTTCTCTTCGTGTTTGGAGAGACTCCCATTTTAATTTTCAAGTAATCCAAGATATAGGCATTTTATATAAGATATGTGAAGATATTTTCAAGTAATCCGAGCAATTTATGAAAGTGAATTGAGTTGAGGAAGTATGGCACTTCCTTTTCATATCAATCTTCGCAGAATTAGGTTATCTTCATTGAATTCAATCTAATTGCTTTACTCCTATGGGGCTTATACAATCGCAAAATAGCCCCTCTCTTTTACTGTCTTATTAAATTTTCCACTGTATCCGTCTTATATTACTTATTTCCATAATACGCTCTCTCATTTTTATTATGCGAGTGCCAGTATTTTGTAATAGGGAGAAGGGAATATCAGTATAGAAAAACGTGCGGTACATATTATTTAATTGGGTATTGTATCCTATATTGTTATGTTACTCGTATTATTAGTCTGTTGTTGCCCGTCTATGTTATTTGTACATTCGTATTTTCTATTTATTTTTACAAAATACCTACATATTCGTTAAAATTTAATTTCAATCGTATCTTCTAACACCAATCCGAAATCATATCTAATTTCAAAACAGCAGTCGCCAATCAATAAGAATTTTAAACTTCCGTAATAGTACTGAGCGTCTACAGTAGCCTAAAGCTGCTGCTTACGGGGAACTACGTCGTGAAGTTATGGTATGCAGGATGAGAGCTCTCTCGTGTTTCCCTGTGGTACACCTGCTCTCGCTTCCACCCCTTTTTAACTTATACAATCAACGACGTGCTACTTTCTGTTAACGTTGAGAAAAAATTCACCAGTCCAACTAACAATCTTCTTGTTTAACCGTAAATGTTTAGCTTTTTAAGAAATTTGTCACCTAAACCTTTTTCGAGGACTTTCTTGAAATCCCAGAAAACTACATAAAATTCAATATTCTCCGCTCACCTGCCTCATATGTATCATGGGTAAATAGATCCATAATGGTTAATATTTTCTACTATTTTCCAGATACTAATTGGCTTATTGGACAAAGTCTGTTCTTTTTATCTAATACAATATTACATTACTATGAAACATATGTTGGGAGATTTTACAAGATACCAAATGTAGAGATATTGGCCTTTACCTAATTTCTCGGATTCTCTCTATTGCCACCAAATTACGAAGTGATGGAGGTGATATGAGTCAACTTCAAAATCTGAGATACTAAAGACACCGACTTAAGGAATATGCTGAGTAATGCGCCTTGCCTTCCGTAAGCTCCTTCAGTATTATCGTATATCTGGTAGTTTATTCATGCCTGGAACTTTGTTATTTTTTGCATTTCCGAGCTATTTTACGCCTCCTTTGCCTGAAATTACTGCGTCGATCATTTTTGCCTCGGGTGCTCAATGGTATAAATTTATTGCACCGGCTTTTTTAGTATAGCCACTAGAAACATTTATTTATAATTTTGACCTAATATACACTCTCTGTAATGCCTTCTCCTTAGTCTTCCGGTTAAGAATGCAGCTTTGACAGATTTCGGTTGAATGATCATATGACCAGGCTGGTTTTGGGATTGGGCCTTACATTTCTGGGATTCGCCATGTTACGTACTTCGATCAGGGCCAGTAATGCTTGATACACATTTGTCTCCTCTAAAATGTGTTTGATTGTACTTATATTTGCCTTAAAACAAAAATTAATTCTAGTTTGCCCTCAAGTGTCTAAAACTCATTTTCCCAATGATAAATGGTCCATGATCTAAAATTAACCTTGATTTGTGCTTTTAATCTTTGAACATTTTCATCGGAATTCCACCAAACGTCCTCTTATGCACATTCATTAATTGGCTGCAATTTTTGGCCTCCCCATCCCTATTAATACCCTACCTACACTACAGAGGACTTTCTCTTAAAACTTATCTTTAGCGTTGACGATGAAAAATCTTAAGATTCCTGCTATTCTATGTTAGTAGAATTTGCAGACCGGGTTGAGGCATACATTTATAGTCTCCCACGGTAGTACCGAGCTAATTATTTTTCTCTTCACAATCTGAAAAGCCCTGTAAATATGACGAGAGAGAGGTTATTTATATTGTGCATCGGTGTCTCTAAAATGACGTCACTGCTAATCAAAAGCTTTTTATGTCACCCGCTGCACTGAATATCAAACCATTTCCTCCTGCCCCCACCAGGATTTCGCGATGTGACGTCACTTATGGACGGCACCCTTTATCCTCGCCACCCTATCTCAACTCCTTCGTTCTCCTCTGGTCCCTTCGGTGTTTCCTTCCCCCTCCCTTCCTTCGTCTCGCTTCCCTCGGGGATAGAGCAGTATCTCTAGAGGGTAGGCAGGGTGGCGGTTGCCGCCAGGTGGGTGTGTGTCATGGGAGAATGGGCGGGGAGTGCGAGTCTCTCCCCGCGGGTAAATGCTCAAGGGAGTGCCACCAGGGGCAGCAGCAGGGGCAAGGCGGCGCATCTGGGAGCCAACTCCCTTACAATCTCCCAATTCTCTTTCTTCTCCTCGCTCCTCTCTGCTGCTTCTTAGCGTAGTCATTCTCATCACGTTCCCATTTCTCCCTTATCGTGATTATCCTCAAACCACTCCAAATCTCCAGCCTCCCCGACGTTTACTTCATGAGCTTAACTCCCCAGGGTCGTTTGTACCTGGCGATTAATTTGTATATTATTTAGGTGATTTATTTTCTATGCAAAGGCGTGGAAATGTAGGTTGAAAATACGTTAAGCATTTTAATTTTGAATTGTTTCGATTTGTTTAATTATTTTAGGCGACAATTTCTTTGGAAAATTAAACCAATTCATATCCCTGACATTTTTAGTTGCCAGCTAAATAGGATGAAAATGAGTTTTTGTTGTTAAATTTTATTTCTTCTTAAAACGGGAAAGAAATCATTCGTATGAGATGTTTTCAAATACGGGCTATCAGTTACTATCCATTAACGTGATAATTTCAAAGAAATCCATTACATTTTCAGCAGTGTAAATAATTGATTTGTCATCTGTTTATTATATCAACTTTGTAAAACTGCGTGTTCGCCTTGTTACCTTAAAAGGTGATGTGCCCGCCGGCAGGCATGGGGGCCTTGTGCTCGACCTCCTCCGTCAATCAAAGTTCTTGGTTGTTGTGCAATACTGTTTATGGTTTATGTTTACACTTTTTAATAATGTTAACCGTCAGAGTACTGATTGATTGGTAACTCAGAATAAAATATCCGTTTCCGTATCTGCTGACCGAGAAGGTATTTACTTTGGAAATACTTCATCCTTGTGAAAACTTGAATAGATTTATATTTTTATGTGATGTGTACTAAATACCTACTTATTTTTACATTTTCGGATGTTTACGTGCTTGTATCATACATACAGACTGTTAGAACGTTGAATTTGTCTTCATTGGCCTTATTTTATCTTTGTTTCGGTAAGTTTACTTATTTATTGGTTAGTGTGACTTACAACAAATTTTGGAAAGCCATGTTTTCCATTCTTAGTTATTTTATAATTTTTCCCGGAATATTCAAATAAATATCAACCCATGAACGGGGGAATGTTTCTCATTTCGTTTTGACCACAATACTTCAATTCGTTAATGTTAGGCCTAGCGTGATTTTGTGCCGCATATTTTGATGCAGCGAATCGAGAGCAAGAAAAAATTAACCCATAGGAATAGAAAAAAATCAAACTACTAAACAAACGACTAAAAAATCAAAGGAAATTTAAAATACTAAGCGAGCCACTCGTTTGAACCAATTGAAATTTTTTAAAGACATCTTAGAGGTGAAATAAAATAGCGGAAACAAAACAGGGGAAGAAAGGGCTTGGGAAATACCTATGTAATGTAAAACCGTATTCGAAAAGAAGTGAAACCGAACGAAGAGGAGAAAGATATTTACCTTACTCCTTCACGGGAGGCTTGAATGGGAAACTTCGTATACAGAGGATAAGAATCAAGGTTGAAGAAGGGTATTACGAATCGATTCCATGAAATATTCGATATCATCAAGCCACTTAGGAATGCTGTACTTTTCTGTACTGTATTTTACTGTATTTATGTAATTATACTATTAAATAAGAATATAATATATATAAAATACATATTGTTTAAGCTCTATAAAGTCCTCGTCTCAACTGATATCAAGACAAAATGGCTTATATTGCTTTTCAGTAAAGATGGGAGAATGGAAGCAAACCTGAAGCTTAGGCAATCAAGTATACATCAAATCAATCAGCCGATAGGATAAAAGCGTACATTGTTATTAATTGAGTGGCAATAACCAGCACTAGGTTTGACCAAGCTCAATCAATTTAAATTTACATCCACTCCATTCAGTTGTAAATGCGTATGTAGTTCTTCTGGATTAGGGCTGATCATCGAAGAATTTATGGATGTATCAATAATGGCAGCAGTCATCAATGAGTAATAATGACTTAGATTATGTTTGCAAACGAATTATTTCAAATGAAAAGTCTTTCTTAATAAAAACTACGCTGTTTAATCGATTGTGAAACTCGATGCAACGATACTTTTCTCAAAATCACCCATCCGTTCTGTTGCATTTTCTCACTTTCATGTGCTCCCGTCCCCTGTCTTCTAATGCTGTTTTTCTCCTCCCGAAGGATGAAGGAACGTGTTAGCCGTCTCGGAAAGAGTACTTAGATCCCTTCCCCCGTCCGGCTGTTGGACATCTCCCCTTCCTTCCAGGGTATCCGCACAACGTGATTCCCTCCTCACGCCCCTTGGAATGAAAATCTAATTCCGGAGCGAATTCGGAAAGGGGAAGTAGCGTCAGAGGATTCCCTTGAAGAGGCGATCGAAGGGTATGCTCGCCGAATTGAGTCCGAACGGGTGATTATCTTCTCCCCATTCCTCTCTTTCTTCCAATTCCCATCCTTTTCAAGAGGGAGGGCGAGGGAAAGAGATACATTCTCCTGTTAACCAGATCTTGGCCAAAGAAAATTCGCTTTGGAGATATATTCAAGGATACAGTGCAGACAAAACGAACGAGGGTTGTTTGTATCGACAATGCCTAAAATTCTTCAGGTTAAAGGAGCTCAAAGTGAGGAAGACGTTTTGTGAAATAGCAAACCAAGACGTAAAGAGCAAGCGTGGGTTAGCGTTCGCGTTTCGAGGGAGATACCATTTTACGGTGTGTTTTACCTCACAGTCGAAATTCCGCGCAAAGTGTATTTCTCTAGCTGTATTTCTCTTTTAGACGGGAAAGGATATAGGTTAACGAAGTACTTTGAACGAGAAGGAAATCCGGTGATATTTTTCATAACATTTTTGATTGGTTTTTCTTTGATTCTTACTTTTTTTTACCCTTGTACAACTTAAAAGAACGGAAACGACGTGTTCAAAAGATCTACATGGAATTAGTAAACCAAAACGACAGAGATGGCGTAAAATGTGCAATAAGCTCAATTTTCATGACCGTATTACTATGTGTGTATTTTAAGTTAGTGTTAACTATTTAACTGTTAAGTTAGGATTTGAATGGTTACAGAGTCGAGCCGTCGCCACACTTGTTAGCATCACGTAACTGGTAACCTAACGTAACATGTTACAGAAAAATAAACTATTCTTTAATTCTCCAACTTGTGCCTTTGTTACATCCAAAATGCCTCTTTTCTTTCTCCCCCTTAGTTTCCTGTTTAACATTTTCCCATATATTTCTGTCTTCAACAATCCATCGCCAATCAAAATGCTCTTACGTTTACTTTTTTTGTTTCTAAATACCTCCCAACATCACTCTCTCTCCTCCTAAACCATATCTGATAATTTTGTTTTTCTTTCTGCCCATTTCCCTTTTTCCATTCTTCTCTGAACTCACATACGTATCATAAGCCTTCACAATTTTTACTCATCCTTTTGCCTTAAAGACCCAAGTTTCCGCGTCGTTCAAATCTGCACTCCGTTTCAAAGTTTTTTCTAATCCTATGTTTCCTTCCTTAATCGAGGCTCTTCCCATGACTTCCCTCGTCTCGGTTAAAATCTTATTTGCCTAATGCCATTCTTCTTATGTTCATGCTACTTGGTCCATACCTGTCCAAAACACTTCGTAGAAAACTGTACCGTTCTACCTGCTCTAGTTTGTTCCTTCAAAAGTTAGTGTGTAACATAGGCTTCTTTTTGCATAGAATTTCATTAACTTTGTTTTATTTTTTTTCATTCCATACCTATCGCTCTTATTCTGTAATGTTCTGAGCGATAACTGCAATGCTTTGTTTCACTTGGATCAGTAAGGATTGATCATCAAATAATTTATTTTCATGGATTCCCCATCCATTTTCGCCCTCACCTCCTTCTAATCCCATAGAAATTTCATCTAGGCATATACTCGGCAAACATAATGTCCATGGTAAGATTCCTAGTCCAAGAGAGCACTCCTCATCGACTCCAGATAAAAAGTCCCGTTCGTAATCATTTATGCGTTTTACCTCATTTTCTTTTTTTTTACAAAATACTTTTTAGTAGATATGTGTTGCCACTCTATAGCGTATTCATTAAAACTGTTTTCTGTGTTTACTATATATTATTTGCGCAAATGAAAGAGTCCCTACGTGCCGTAGAAAAATATGTCATCAGCTTGTTAAGTCCGTTGCACATTCAGTGAACAAATTCGACCGATTGTATCCGGGCGAATGCATTGAGCGAATTCGAAAGCAAAGCGAGATGCATTCACCGCAGAGAGAGGTGTATGGAAGAATTTCCGATTGTGAGCGGACGTGACAAAAAACGCCCACACTATAGAGCGACCAGAAACGAATTCCCATTGTTATTCGCTGATTTGAGCGAGATTTGGGAAGGCGGGCGAGTGAATTCATGTGCATCCACTTTCATGCATGCGCGTGCACATGCACGCACAACAACACATGCAAGAGAGTAAGTTCGCTCTGTTCTCCCAACCGCTAAATGTGTGAAGGCCTTCAGCTTCCGATGGTAGAGACTGTTACGTATGGCAGAAGGATTACCATCTCTCCGTGTCAGATCCGAGGTCACCATATTCTAGGACTTCCTTCCGCGCGAGTGAAAGAAAATATAGGACGAGGCGAATATTAAAATAATTAAAGAACATAAGTGCGTTTTACCTTTACCTTCTCAACTGAAAGATATGGAACGGTCAGTAATGGTTGACCAATTGAATAAAGAAACTTTGAATTTTTTCATACAAAAGGCTTTATTGTACTAGTACACGTTTCGACCATAACTGATGATGTCGCCTGTGTGTTGAAACTGATAGTAGTAAAAAAGGTTTTTCTGTGTGAAAAAATATTAAGTTTATTTATTCAGTGGTCATGAATTTTCACTAAGTAGAACCCCAAACCATCGAATTCAATGGTTGATCCGTTTGCATGGTATTTATACACACAGTTACATACACGAGCGAGATATTCAAATAGTTCGAGGTCTTGCAAAGCTAAATGATTTTTCGTGCAATATTTCCGAATATTCACTTAAAAAATATAATGATGTTCGCAATTTTTCTTTTTTTCTTTTGGTTTTATTCCCTATTTTAATTGAAAATTAATAGAAAACATTAGAAGAATCATGAAAATTACTAGAACGTCAATTGTATTCTTTACTTGAGTGGATGAAAATGTATTTAAAATGCTCTGTCTTTTCATATCTGTAGGTAAAGCCAGGTTACCTTTGAAAAACATGTACTAAAGAAAATTTTAAACTCATCGTGCAAAAGTGAAAAATATCTGGGCGGTGCGAGAAGAGATCTTCGTTTGGTGCTATCCCGAGTGGGAGATAACTCCTAAATGTGTCTTCATATCATTTGTCTATATACGAGTCTCGTATTTGAAAAGGACTTCAGTGATCGGTCTGGGCCAGGATATTATCTCATTCTAAGGATATCATAGTTCATATCACAACGTGAAATACAAGCAGATATTTGCTCTCAGATACCAACTCGAAATAAATCCCAGCCATTGCGAAAAATTCAAAATATTCGACAAGAAGGAAACATGAAGGAGCTGAAATCAGAACCGGTCGTCTAAAACAGATGATCATTTGAAAGGAATGTCTATTTTTTCCCCACCTAGGGTCGTATTTTCAGAACTACGTGTCAGGCAACAAAGAAGAGGGAGGCATTGCAGTCGCTGCCAGCGGCAAAAGTTCATATCCCAGAACTCCGTTCTTGGCGGCGACAAGTTTGAAAAGTGACGCATTAATTCTTCAATGCCACTGGCAGCGGCACTTATTCGACTGGATATTCCGTCTTATTCAATGTCGAGCCAAGAAGCAAAGGCCTGTCGCGAGAGAACATTCTGTCCAAGTCATTTACGGTGACAAGTAATCTTCGCGAAGAAAGCGTTGCCGTTTTCGAAATTCTGTGGTTTAGCAATGTAAATTTAATGCTGTGCGTTTGCGAGGTGTCCACGTAGGATGATTTCACTTAGCTTTGTTTTTATTTGTCAAGCTGAGCATTTTATATTGCCCTATTGTACATTTTTATCGTGTGTTTTAAAATTCATTATTTACAAAAATCAACTGAAAGTGGTTATGAATTATGATTTCATAAATAATTTGAAAAATTATATTTCTGAAATTTGTTTCAAAAATGAAACTTATCCTTAAACACTTGTAAAATGTGGCATTCACCTATGCCATCATGAATGATATTCACACTTCGTAAAGTCGCAATTCAATCGTGCAAGCAATATCGGGTATAAAAGGCTTAAGGCTTATGTCTGCTTACTGTGTCAGATGTGTAAATCGATTTCTCCAGCCAAGAGAAACTGTGAATAAACATGACTGAAATAATCTTCCAACTCTAGCCTTCAGTCAACGGGAAAGACAGGGGGTGAAGGTGCTTAAAGCCTATTCAAAATCAATTAAGCGATTTTTGCCCAAATATTAAAATTTTACCCACCTATAGGCAATAAGAAAACACGTTGAAACCTTTATGGTCAGTCGACTGAATTTAGCTTTTAAAGTACACCTTTGGTTCATTAAAAATATGCAGGACACTCGAAGTTTTGGAAACTCGCAGAGTAAAACTTAAAAAATCTCATCTTACGATAAATAATTTGTAAATTATGGTTAGCAAAAAGTATGACATCAACTTAGTTCTGTTTTAATTTTAATTTATCTGATACAAAACTTTGATATGCACACTGTGCAGGGTGTAAGGCCGAGCACAACTACAATATTCTCTCATCCTTCGAAAGTTTTTTATGAAGAATTGGTCAATATTTTTGCAAGACCTTTGATTAGAATTAGATGAGATAATTGCGGATTATCTTACAGTGCCGGCAATAATATAGTTGAATGTCACAAGCTTCAATCATTTAACAAATGTATTTCGCATCATAGTCGTAGTTGAACGTATTTCTTAAAAAATAATGAAGCCTTGCTAAAAGAGGCAAGCTTCATCACCTTTCGCTTTCCCATTTAATACATATACTTACCTTACGAGTTTCTGAAGAAAAAACGACATTCTTTGTTAAAATCCCAATCATATTTGATAGGAATTCACTGGAGAGGTGCAAGCGTGCCCTTTGAAGGAGCTTGTGGTGCCTACCGTTTGGTAAAGTGCTCGGCGCATCCCCGAATGTAGGCCGGTTTTACGTGTCGAAGTCACCATATTCCATGCCGTGAAGCAGAAATGCGTGCGACCGCTCATATCGTCCCTCTCGTAAGTGCACTTACAGAACTGGTTTAACTTCGGCAATGAAATTTCGGCTCCGGCACATTGTCCTAAACGGGGTAACGGCTGAATTGACATAAAAAAGGAAGCGTGCCATTGGAGAATTTTTGGTGCCCCTCCTGGTGCTGCGGCCAATCGGCAATTAAGAATGAGGGAGGAAAACCGGCGAAGTGGGGTGCATGAGTGGAGCCGGCCATTTACCAAAGAGTTTCTCAAGTTCTCGCCGAGATGTCGTCCCGGTCTGATGCAGCGATTACCTGGTTATCTGAAACAGGATAATAAATATTTAGCACAGTAGGTGGCATAATTTCAAGCTAGAATTAAGGAATAAGATAAGAACTCCGCATAAGAATAAATAATAAATTAGAGATTACAATAAATCATTCAAAGGTGGAATGATGAGGAACCTAGTGATACTTCCTTGAAAAGCTTTTACATTTTAGGAATGTTTGAACAACGAAAATGAATGCTCGTATTATAAATAATAAAATTTATTATTGACAATGTGGTTTATTCTAGCTATTAGTTAATGCGTTTTCACTCTAAGTTTAGGAGAATTTGTTCATTTTCCATTGTTAATGACTCTGTTTGGGATGAAGGTCAATCCAAAAATTATTTTTGGACCGCAAGCAGTACGTGACCGGTAAATAACTCAAAGCCCTGACCTGAAAAAAAATCCTTTCAGCTACACAAAATCAAATACAATTTATTTGCACGAATTTGCTGAAGAATTCATATCAACAAATGTTTTGCTCTAGTTATGTTCAATTCAAAACCTGGATTGCGAAGCTGATCGAGAGGAAATATAACATCTGACTTGTGATTGTGCAATCTCTCTAGCCTCAATTTTAGTCCACATTATATTTCACCAGAACCGTCCTAATGTACACGAACTAATATAAGAAAATACTCTTAAGGTCTAGTCATATTCAGGAACAGACAATTTAGGAGTGACTTGAGCTGAAGGAGTAAATGGGATAGATATAAGGGAACCAGATGGCGGCAGGAGACTAATCTGAGATGAGAAAGCCTTAATGAATCTTATGGGAGTCAACTGTTCCTCTGCAGTTATGGACCAGGAGAGATAGGAAATGCCTATATGCCATTTTTAGGGAGACGGGAAATAAGGGGAAACTCTCTTCCCATTCCTTCAATCAGAGCCGCATCATTATTACTGAAGGCATCAGAGTGCAGTCTCGCACACTTTTACCGCGGAAGCAACTGTCAGTAGCCAGCCGTTAGATAATCTATTTTACTTAAGGAGTGTGGCAAGTGCGCGCTGAAATGATAGAATGAGGAAGTGGTATCTTTAGAGAATGTTTTCATCGCCATGAGAAGGAAGTGAGTGCATAATGAATTGTTAATGGCGTGTTAAGATGAAAAAATGTGAAGGCCCTTGCGTGAGAGTGAGCTGTAGCCCTTCAGAAGGGCTACAGCTCACTCTCACGCATGATTTCGATTTTTAACACATAAATATTGGTCGTATTCAACTAAAGCTATATTCCTTTTGTCACAACGATAGGCTTTGGGCGTAAGAGTGAGCAGGGTAGCTCTTAGCTAAAATTAACATTTCGTCAACTTTTCTTCTTCTTAGTTTTGTTTGTAGCCGTTGTAATGATATTCATTTGTTCACATATTTAATTCAATGAAAAGTATTTGATGGTAACCCCTGGCACTGTTTTGGTTTGAGGTAACCTATCGCTTTCGTATACATTCACTTCAGTGGTGCTTGCGTATTATAGGGTTGAAATAAATGCATGTGTATAACTTGTTGTCAAATGTCTCTAATGGTATCTGACTCCAAAATAAGTTCAAAAACTTCCACATATGCGTTAAAAGTCTTTTGGTAAGATTTCGAGGGCGACGCTTGTACGTAAATGTTAATTGAATATGCAGTTTTGCTTGCTTACATTGGTGCGCTAGTCCTTCTGGAAATCCCGTTTCGATTCTTGGATTTCTCCTGGGGACCCGCTACTGTTCGCGACGTCATTACTATCTGTTGAACGGGTGTCTTATGCCCTCTTCCTCGGTCTTCTCTCACATCTGGAGTCCATCTGCGACGCGAAGCCGAGCATATGAGATTCCCGCGTAAGCATCAATGTGAGTTCAGGGCATCGCGAAGTGCATGGTGGGAGTATCTCATGTGAGAGTACCTAAAAAATGAAGGAGAAAGTGCTCATGTTCAACCACCGCACGGAAAGGATCCCTTGAAGCGTCCCCTGGGGCAAATACTGGGAGAAGTTCGAGGATCAATAATGAATAAATAACAAGAAACAATAATGAATTGTCTGACCATTTCTCGTTTGATTCATATTTAAAATGGAAAAATAAAATGTAGAATAAGTAGAGAAACCATGCGTTGTCGTTAATATGCCTCTTGATTCAATTGATACAATTAGGAATGTCCATTTATAAGGGGGAGTGCCCCAGCAAGTGATATCACATTCTTGCTACTGCATTTTAATCCAGAAACATATACTAATTTCTTTATTATATTTTATAATATTGATGATGAATAAATGCCATTAATCAAGTATGACTTGAGCATTAAATTCAATTTGAATATTTCCCTCCAGCTAATTGTTGAGGAATTCCAATGATAAGGGTAATTTTTCCGTTTATGCGTGTTTGAAACTACCTTATCATACTATATGAAGGGCAGGAAAAATAAAACTGGCAGAATGACAGAGTGTGATTTTTAAGTATCACCACGGTTCAAATTCCTGTGCTGCCGAAGAGGTGATAATTAAGGATTGGATCAGAAGTTCTGTTTCGAATAGTATCTTGGATTGGGAGAAGTTATCTTCACCTTGTTGTGGATATGAAGAGTACCATTCCAGTAAAAATGAAACGGGTTAAGAAATTTCTTTCTTGCCATCGATAAGGTTCGATATAGGTCAGTTTGACCGCTTAAAAATCATGGTAGTGAAATTAAAGATGCTTCTACATTGCAGTAGATTTTGATGAGGAATGAACAAAGAAAATATTTGGCCCTGGATTTAAATTATTTAAATATTTACTGCACCCGGGATCCCATATGAGATTCAGCTTGTCAATACTACTCCAACGTATTTTCAATCGAATCTATAGCATAATATTAGAAAAATAAAGTCTTGAATTTACTGTTAGGGGGGCTTTCGATAACAGTTAACAACTAATGAAAAACAGTTAAGTTTCCCGAGTTTGAACTACGAGTACTCGTACTTGGCTAAGGTGATCCTGCGGTTTGAGGTTTTACCACCGAAGACATCACTTCGGCCGCCGAGTATTGAGGGCCTCTGGAGCTCGAAAGACGGGGAAGGCAATGTTTCCGGGAGATGGAGAAACATAAGTGTGGAACCTGCTCGGTTTGGGGTAACGGTTTCCCGGGAGGTCATGAACGTTACGTGTGCGTCCGTTACCGGAGCGCGTAAAGAGAGGAAGGCGAGTCATCACCTTCGGAGGGTGCGGTGGTTTCTTTCCTTTTTTTAAGGGCGCAAGTGGGGCCCGAGAGGCATTTTAGGGGAATTTATATTCTTTGAAAGGAAAAAAACCGCAAGACATCGCGCGGGTTCTCTCAAGAGGGAGGCAGGGAGAGTTCTGGCAGCGAGGAAGACGGTGGCGAAGGAAAGTGGTGAGCGCGGTGGAGGGTGAGTGAAGCGGGGGAAGGGGGGGCGCTGAGAACTTTGGAAAGCATTTTTTTCATCCTTCCAGGAATGAAAAGTTTTGCATGATCGATCCAGCAGGACCTCGGGAGTTGTAATGCTCTAACAACAATTCGAACCGTGCTGAATGACCCTAAAATCTAGGAGTGCGCCCGTTTGTGTGTGCGTGTGTGTGTGTGACTGGGAGATGGCGTTCTTCCGTGTTGGATGTATCTAGAAAGGTAGCGGCCGCTCAGGTGGTCCAATGGCTTTGTTTGCGTTCTTATTTTTATTTCTTTCTTTCGGAAATTTCTCGGTCCGGTGTGTAAAAAGGCCCCCCGACATTCAATCTCCCAACCTCCTTTTTCCCATCCTTTGGGTCTCTCTTTTCCAATGCATTTTATTCCTTTCTCCTTCTTTTTCTCTTCCCCTTATGCCGAAGCACAGTCCTTTTTGGTGCACTCTCGAGGAGTTTTACCCTTCTCATCTCTTCCTCCATCTTATCGCCCTCTCCGATTTCCCTCTTCCTCTCTTTCGTTCCCTCCACATCTTCTTCTCTCCTCCGTTCTCCTTCGGCGCATGCACATTTCCCTCTACGGGAAAGGCGAGATTTCTCAAGGCCCCCTTTGGGGTAATACGTCAAAACTACAAAAATCTCAAGTTTGCGCTTCCATTTTTTTTTTGTTGGAGGAAACGTGATGAAAGGGAGAAAGCTGAGGGACGAAAACCCTTCCGTATTCATTCTCCTTTGACGGATTTGCAAAATCTTCTACTTTTTCGCCCGGAAGCGATTGTACTGGAAGTGATTTTAGGTGGTAGATGGACGAGGAGTTTTAATTTGCTACTCTTATTTTATGATAAGTTGTCTACAAACTTATTTACTTAACTAATTAATTTCAACGCATTTATTTTGAGTATGAAGTTAATGCGAAGCCTGAAAAAAATAAAAAAGCATATTGTAATTCTCATTTTGCAAAATCTGTGAACGTAATACGCAAAAGACAACTTTTTTCATAGCCTGTCTTACTCGGAAAGATGGCATGTGACACAATAACTGCATAAATGTCTTCATCATTTGACGGTAAAAGCTTAATATTTTATACCATTTTTCCGTTGGCCTTCAATTCCTTTATTTATTTGCGCCTCTAATGGTGTCACTCTCCTTTGCGTCTTAGTTTATCCTTGTTTGACGGTGAAAACCTGGCCTAAGTCATTTTTGAATACCCGCGATTTGCTTCTGATGAATTTCATTTGCGCTTCCTTATAATTTATTGAATAAGTTATGGCATATTACCTATTTTGGAAGGTAAATTTTTGAACGATCTACGCATATAAGTACTCCTCCCTCAGGTTTCTAAAAGCCATACATGACTGTACGGTATACAGGGTTCGTCCGGAAAATAAGTGTACTGAGCTCAGGAAAAAAAATTATTACACTTTTACATATCTTAAGCTAATATTCCTCAAAATAGGACCCTTGTGAGTCGATACACTTGTTCCAGCGGCGTTCCCATTCCTGGAACGCTCCCGCGAAGGCATCATCGGGAACCTCTCGAAGACACGTCGTCACGGCCTCTTTGACGGCGTCCAAAGTCCCGTATCGCGTTCCTTTCAAAATCCTCTTTATCTGCGGGAACAGAAAGAAGTCCGTTGGTGCCAAGTCCGGGCTGCAGGGCGGGTGCGGCAGCGTTGCCACGCCGTGCTTGGCCAAGAAGTCCGACACGACAAGCGCGGTGTGAGACGGCGCATTGTCGCTCAGGTTGTCAGTCATACGGTTGATCGCTGGCCGGACGCGGGCGACTCGTTTTCGAAGCCTGTCGAGCACTTGGACGTAAAATGCAGCATTTACAGTTTGTCGTTCAGGTACAAATTCGTAGTGGACGACTCCCCTTTTGTCAAAAAAGACAATGAGCATCATAAACTTATTTTCCGGACGAACCCTGTATTACCTATTTTGGGAGGTAAATTTTGAACGATCTCTAGCGAATATTTAATTTTGTATCTTTCTTATTTTATTGTGACTTATTTCAACTGCTTATCTTCATTCTATGCCACAATGACATTTCAAAACCTTCAATCTACGCTCACCCTCTTGCCTCAAAGACCTCACAGCCATTAAATACTACGCTCTATATTCTATATTCCTTACTTCACATCTTTCCTCAGTGTAGCCGTTATCAGTTATCCTCTTCTGGTAAATGCCTCTTTCACAAACGCAATGTTCATATTACAATGGACATTTTCCTCTGAAATTCTATCCAAATACATGAACTGCTTGACTTAATCGTTTATTTCCTCTGCTTCAATGTTTAACTTAGATTTCCTACTTCTCGAAAATATGATAACTTTTGTTTTCTTTTGCTTAATCCCCATCCAGTGTCTCACACTTTGTTCCTGGAAAAAATAATAACTACAGCCCCTTGGCCATGTGACTTATTATAACTGGATCATCTGCAAACCTGTCAATCATCTCACCGCCTACCCTTATTCCTAGCTCCGTCTCTTCCCTTGCTACCTTTAATATTTCCTTAGCAAATATGTTGAAAAGTAGCGGTGATAAAGGGGAAATTTAACTCATCGTCCAATAGCCCTCACATTGAGATGATTTACGCTTTCCTGGAATCAGGATAAAATTTGACTACAGGAAATCTTCAGTCCATATTCATTTCTAATAAATACTGCATATAAATTCAAACAATTCCTTCCTGCTAAGTTTCCTTAAAATCTTCAGTAATTCTTTTAGAATATTATCTATTCCTATTATACTGTTCGATTCAATCTTCCTTTTAATGTTTCGCTATCTGATATTCCTCAATTTCCTCTTACTCGATCTTGTTTTCCCCTCAATGATTCTAAATGTTGCAAATAACCTTGGCTCGTCCTGTTCCTAATGACAGTAAGGGGCAACAGTATCTAAAATCGTGGATTTCTCATGAACGTCATAATATGGCATTTCAAGACTAACTTCCTATAGTATGTTTTGAGGAGAAATGAGTTTGGCTACCCTGGTGAGTAGTGCACTGGCTGCGTTACCCGATGGTTACGATTTTGAATTTAAGTTTTAGGGCCCCCTAAAACATTCCAAAAAATTATTAAAACCTCAGTTAACCCAGTCATCTTTCACCAATTTGATCCTTGTTTTAAAGTCGGAATTAGGTAAATGGCCGAAAGTTTGCTTAGCATTCGTTAAAAAAGGCCGGAGTGCAAAGTAATATCATGAAAAAATGGATTAATATGCTCTTGAATGATCTGTTTACAATGATTAATTCGTGTTTATTAATTATTTCCGAGTCTACGATTACTGTCGTTCCCATGTACGTATCTTCTCTGAAGTATGCATTTCTTTATTTCAGCATCCTTTGACACTACGTAAAATTTGTAATTTAAAATCGGTCGCTACTGGAGAGTTAATTAGCGAGCTTTATTCCCTCTGTCTTTCAGTTGAACAATCATTAGGTTTGATGATTTCAGTGCGAGACACACCCAGAATCATGTGTCCTTTGAGGATCATCAGGCAGTGAGACAGGTGATGCAGACGTAGAATTAGGGATTTTGGGTCTAAGATCGTGTCAAGTCATTCCAATCAAAATTTCAATCCTCCCCGCCGGGATTTTCTCTACACTATTTTTCCACCCTAACGTTGCATAAATAATTATTTATGCAACGTTAGGGTTATATATAATATATTATAATCGATGGCTTCTGAAATTATCATGTGGATGATTTTGGTTAACCATTTTTTCAGTCAGAACCCAATTTTCCATGAAGAACCAGATAAAAGCCTTAAATACAATACTTTTAACATTTATTAAACCCGAGTTGAAATAGTGCTTGGGGAAACAATAGGTTATTTGGCGTTAGTTACTCGTAACTATATACTACGAGTACCTGCATATATACCTCGTGGACATCGCAAACTCCCTTTCCTTCTGCCATCCGTCCGTCATCCACTTAACTATTCGCATTTAAATTTGTCCCTCTGTGTTTTTGTTTTCCTTCTCATTGGCTGGACTTCCTTTATCGCCACAGCATTCCTCTTTGGGGAGGGGGGGCCTTAATTGCCGCTACGTTCCTCTTCCGTATTTTCGAATGGGGGCTCCTCCCACGACTGAACACTTTTCCCCTCACTACTGTTTCTTTTCTCTTTCCCTCCACTTCACTTCTGCTCTCCACAATTATATACTTTTCTTTCTTTAGCTCCATCCTTTCCCTCAATTCCTTATTTCTTCCCGTGATCATCCTTCGCCATTTGAAATTTATCTCCTGTTGAAATTTTTTGATCATTTGATATAGAATTTTGCGTGGATATGGATTTTTGACACATTTGGGAGTTGGAAGTATTTCTCGAAAAGTTACTTTTCGTATTCTTTAATTTTCGCGGTCTCAGTACGTGAGGAGCATTTTTATTCTGTTTTGGGCGTTTTTTGACACTAACATTTTCTTTATGTTGCTTTTGTATTTACGCTTGATAGCTTTTAAAAATATTTTTTTAAGAGGAAATTATGTTATTTTCTTCTTGAAAAATATGTAAGGATTCGTATGCCGAATTATATTTCGTTTAACTTTTTTTTATTTCATTAGGAATTGAAATATTTCACCCTTTTATCGCCGTATTTTTATTAGCATTTTTTCATCAAAAAAGTAGGAATTCAAACTTGTTGCATCCACGTCGCATACATTTACTTCCTATGTGAGGTTCCCTTTTGCATGCTACAGTCGCCTTTCGTTTACTTACAACCAGGTGGAGGATGCACTTTACTCTCGAGTCCTTTGGATATGCCTACACCGTCGAAGTGTAGACTTCATAGTGGTCATCTAACTCCGTTGAAATAAACCTAAAAATGCAAGCATCTTCCGTTTTACTGTCCTAAAGACCGCTGTATCTCCTCTCGTGTTCTGCCTCCCGTGTACATGTCGACAAACATTCTCCCTCTCCCACTTACACAGGCTTTATTCTCATCGTCCTCCCTACCCTCTCTTCCTTTCTGTCTCCCTCCACCCTATCTCTAGCCGAACTCTCCCTTCCCTTCTCTCCACTCCTGCCAAAGCCATTTCGCCCCAACCCTCTCTCTCTCTCTCAGATCCCGAAGGAATCAATGGAAACTCAGCGTGGCACAGGTGTCGAAACGAACCAACCTCTCCTTCCCTCACACCCTCCCACTTCTTCCTTCCTTAAGTATTTCCCCACTCTCTCTTGCTAGCTGAGGTCTTCCCCTTTCCCGCTCTCCCTCTTTCTTTTGCAATCCTTCGCTTCCCCATATTTTCATCCTCCTTCCCCCAATCTATCCCATCTTCACACCCTCATCCCTTTCCCCCATTTCCTTTCTATTCTCTCGCTTTCTCTCTCATTTTACTCTCCATCCACATTTTGAGTTTTGAAATAATACCCAGGTGCCAATTAGTTTAATATTGTGCGCTGATCGATAATTTGTGAATTGGATATTTCGTATATAATTTATACTTTGAATCAGGTACGTTATTTTCCATGCGTGGTAATATTTCATGTGATTTGCGGGAGCGTTTATGTTCCTTAATATCCGTGGCCAACGTTGCGCAATAAATATTTGTTTTTTTAGTTACTGAACATTTGAATGGAATGAAAATTTTGGATGATATGAGCGTAATGAAATAGTGATTGTTAACTTTATTATTATTCTGTCACTACGTTTGTGAGCGCGTTTGTTTATTCGACATTTGTTCAATGACCCTTTCAGTGTTTAAAGATATGATATTTTTGAAAATGCGTTTCCCTTTCAGAATGCAACGTTGAATGAAACATCGTATAACGTGCTTAAATGTACCACTTGCAATCTTCCTACCTAAATGCTTCAATGCTTATTCAGTCAGTGAGTTAATGCGAGCGTCAGTCGTGAGTTTTCTGCATAATATTTTAATAATTCAAATTATATGTAACATATTTATATAACGAAAGAATTAATGTTACAAATATATGTAACAAATGTAGACTATCATGTTTAGAGAAGCTTGGTTCTTCACTATTTTCTATCTCTAATATTAGTGATATAGCTCTTGGCTTGAACGGAATTCGAAACCGACTAAGGACATGACATTTATGGCCCTTTTTATTTCCTGCATTCATGGAATCTGGTAAGGATAATATTGCTAAAAACATAACTTCATTAGAAGATTGAGTTAAAAAAAATCGGGAGGAAAGTTGTTCCATGAGCATTAGTTGGATCAGGATCTCGTTATAACTCCCTATTCAATATTCATAATAATCTTTTGAAGGATTACATTAAAAGGAATTCCCTTGAATACTGGTTATCTATAAATTAAGATAAATATTAAATGCAGTTTTTGAGTGGCCTCGGCTTACGTAGTTGTCTGATCTTCAGATTCGTGACAGTGTGGATTCACAGAAAATAGTTACTTTCAGGAAGTCATTTAATAATTGATTGAGCTAATTATTAATTATTGGCAACATTTCACGTTGCAATAAAACTTGCCTGCTAAAAGTTAAGTGCATGTTCTAGTCAGCGTACATGTGTGGCTATTGTATTGGACATGACTGGGTAAAAAGGACTTAATTATATTTTCTGCCAAATTGAAAGGTAAGAATAAATTCTTCCACAAATATTATCGTCTTCAGGGTACGCTTGCCTCTAAGTATCTCTTGCATTGTTCTGCCCTCTTCGAATTTCCTCGAACAGCCGTCTCTCTTCGTATACCATGACTAGAATTTCATACTTAGTTTTGCTTTTCGTCTTTTCTAAATTTCTATATTCTCCTAAACCTCTTTTGAAAGACCTTTGATCTACGCATATACTCCTCCCTCGGATTTCTAAAAGCCATACATCTACATCTACTCAATACCCCGCAAGCCGCCGCAAGGGCGTGTGGCGGGAGATGTTAGGGAACCACCCGTGACTAAGAAAAAGAAGCTTGCTAAAGCCATAAATTTATACAGTGTACAAACAAAACATGGTACACATTCATGCCAAAACCCTTAAAACCCACACACATGCAAACAACAAACTACCAACTAAAGTGCACATGCATCTAAGGATACACCTAATATCATGAATAATTGATCGAAGCACTCTTCCACCTGACATAATTCATCCCACGACCGGGCCTCCATGTTTCATTGAATCAGCTCAAATGAAACACATCGAAACCAGGTCGCAAAAAAACTGCTAGATCACTAATAATCACTGCTCAACAATTACTCTAATTTAAATATACAAGGAACGTAGCTACGGTCGTGAATCATTGTAAAAAAAATGCCGTGACCGTAAAGGCATTTTTTTTTGTTCATAATTACTCTAATGGCTGGGGTTTCCTTTCCGTCCATGTTGCCTTCTGCAAATATATTCTGATCCCTTATCGCTCGTGGGGTAGAGGGAAAGCGCCAAGTTGTTTTTAATACCTGCAATGCTACTATTTTCACCAATGCAATAACTGATATACTACCTTGAACAAAAAGTTCCCGGAATAACCACCGTGTGGCGCTCCCATCGTTCCGATTTGAGTTCTGTTTTTTTGTTAAATTGGTACATCTGTTGTTGATATTCCCTTTAAATCTTAGTGTAATAACTTGACATTTGCAAAAGTTACGTAGCCAAGAGTACATCTATCTCTGTGTGTGTTGGCGATTTTTTACAATTGCAGAAATGGATTTAAATTTGCAACAACGAACTTGTATTAAATTTTGCGTAAAAAACGGATTTAGTGGCGCACGGATGTTGGAAATGTTGAAAAAGTGTTTCGGCAACGATTCTCTAAAAAAAACGGTCGTTTACCAGTGGCACGAGCGGTTCAGAAGTGGTCGTGAGTCAATCGAAGATGATGAACAGATTTGATTTGAACAGTGGCAGACCATCGACATCGAAAGTTGGTGAAAAAATTGATAAAGTAAAAGAAATGTTGGTCAATAACCGCAAATTAACCATCAGAGAAATAGCGGAGGACTTGAACATTGCCTATGGATCCGCCCAAGACATTGTGGTTAATGATTTGGGTTTACGTCGTGTAGCAGCAAAGTTGGTGCCAAAAGACCTCAATTTCATGCAAAAAAGAGACCGTGTTGACGTCGCAAAAGACATGATTTGCAAGGCTGAATCCGATCCCACATTCATCAAAAGGATCATTACTGGAGACGAGACGTGGGTTTATGAGTACGACACGCAATCCAGACATCAGGCAAGTGAATGGCGTTCACCAAATGAGCCGAGACCAAAAAAACCCCGTCGTTTTCAGTCAAAAAAGAAGGCAATGCTGACGGTTTTCATGGATTACAACGGTGTAGTGCATCATGAATTTTTGCCAGAAGGCCAGACAGTAAACAAAGAGTATTATTTGGGCGTTATGAGACGTTTGCGTGAAGCAATTCACCGAAAGAGACCAGAAATCGTCGCACAGTGCGTCCAGACCGTCGCACAGTGCTATCATTATTCGTGATTTTTTGACGAAAAATGCAACAAATACCATCCAACAGCCACCGAATTCACCTGATTTGGCTCCCTGTGACTTCTTTCTGTTCAATCGAGTTAAAAAACCATTACGGGGAACGCGTTTTAGCAGCCGAGAGGAAGTAATGGAAAAATCGCAGGAAGCACTGATGGACATACCGAAAACCGAATATAAAAAATGTTTCGAGGATTGGATCAAGCGCTGGCATAAGTGTGTTGCAGTCGATGGGGATTACTTTGAAGGGGACAATATAGATTTAGATGAATAAACTTATATTTTTAATTTTCTGAATAAATTCCGGGAACTTTTTGATCAAGGTAGTGAACGCTTTTTTCAATAGTAACTTAAAAATTTTATAAATAAGAAAGTTTGAAACTTATAAAATTAAGAGCCATACATGACTGTACATCATACTTAAGTTTTCACTGGTCTTTTCTTCATCTTCATTTAAGCTAATCAACCAGGTATCAGCTCCTACCCCTTTTCAAACTCTTTGTTACCTAAAGCAATATTTCAATATCTCGCCTACTCTGCCCATCTCCCTACAAAGCACCTTCTAAATAGCTGAATGGTTCTGCCTCTTCTAGTTTATGTTCCTCAAATTTAATGTTTCTCTTAGCATGCGCATTTCTAGAGAATATAATTACGTGTATCTTCGTTTCCTAATTAATCATTTTCATTCCTGACCTATTAAACTAATTCTACAATGCTCCAAGTAATGATTGTAACCCTATGGTCGACTGGCTAACTAACGCTTGATCAATTGCAAATCTAATTGATTAGAAGACTTCGCCTAGAAAACTACTTTCACTTCAGCTTCCGGCCATCCCTATGTCTCGTTTGTCATTTTTTCATAATGTATGTTGAAATTAAAACAGTTTCTGGCGTAACTTGGTGGAAAATCTTCATACTGACGTTTTTATAAATCAAACCACTTTGCTTTTCCACATAAACTCATGTTAATGTCACATAAGTTTATGTGGAAAAGCAAAGTGGTTTGATTTATAAAAACGTCAGTATGTTGAAATTACCAGGCAATAACGGACATCCCTGTCTTACTCTCCTTTCCAACAATACCCATCCCGATTGTCCATTCGCTATTCTCAATTATGCAGTCGGAGATATACACATGCGCACAGGTTCAGGATGCGTTGCCTAGCTCTCCAACTTGATCTTCTATAAAATTAGATTCAAAGCGACCATTTCACTCCGTAGAACGCCTTCTCAAAATTCAAGAAGCATACAAATAAACCTGGTTACGAGTATGCTCTAGGTTAATTTCTACTAGTGACCGCATTATTACAATGGTACTACGTGTTCCATCCTTTTCCTAAACCCAAACTGATAGTCACATAAATACTCATTTGTTCTCTCCCCCATCCTTTTGATGATCCTAAGTATCGTAATACCTTTGCCGCGTGTTTAAACAAATATATCGTCCCTTTTTATAGTCACGTATCTTTAATTTTCCCTCTTTTGGGATGGTATCAATACTGAACAATATTCGGGCCAAATTATACCCTCATAACTGTCACGAATGGGATTATTAACGCTTTTCTTGCCCAATCGCATTAATTTTCCTACTTTTTGAGCATTTCTGCAGCGATTTTATCTATTCTCACTACCTTCTTCAATTTAATTTCATTGAAAATTTTCTCTCTCACAATTTTCATGGTCCTGAGTTACTCATACCGACATATTCTTTTTCTGTCCAGATTCCTGGTCTGTCAACTTGATCATATTGTCCCTGGATGCATTCTTTCCATGTTTTCAGAATGTCTTCTTCGATTAATATTTTTCCCGTCGCATCTTTAAAAGTGTAAACGGAATTTTCATTCTAATATCATGGCGATATCTTCACCTTTCTATTTCGGGCACACCCATTTTGTCCTGTTTCTGTGAACTCCCATAAATATGCAGCGCTTTTTCCGCAAATTTTCTTTACAATTTAGTATTTTGACTGAGTTTATTGTTTAGCTATTTGTAATTTATTTCCCTGAATCTATGTTCTCGCTATTCCATTCCTTTCTTTTATCCACTATCGAAATCACATATTCTGTAGCTTTTAGCTTCCTAAACTCTTTTCTATTTACCGTTCCTATTGTTTCGTTAACAGATGTTTTTATTTGATTTTTAAGATATTACAGTGCTTCTTATACTGTACCCGTCCCGTTATCCTACCTCAGGATTTTATCATGGAATGGAAATCAAATCGTAAATTGCATCTCGATCGCATCTCCTCTGAGGAAACTGTACGAGTTGATCTCACTGTTTCCCAATCTACAGTTATACCTAACCATATTATATTCTATTCTACATCCACTCGTATACCTGTATTTCCTTGTATCTCCAGGCTTTTCCTTTAGTTCCTGCTAGAGATGCCCATGTAGTGTTCATGTTCATGTAGTGGTGTAACATGTAGAGTTCAAACCATTTATTAGTAATAATTAAGCTATTTCTAATTAGTAAAATTTGCAAAACTATAGATTTCTCCTAGTGGTTATATCTTTTCCTTGACCTTACTCTCTTACCTCACTCCCGTCTCTCCCTTTACCTACTATGGCTTTCGTCTTCCATTCCTATCAAGTGTTTCTTTCCAGGTACATTCGCAATAATTTCGTCTAACTGAACGAAACAATATATATCTACTTCTGTCTCCCTAAGTTTGCTTGTCGATATACAAACTTGGAGTACCAGCAGATTGGCCAGGTCTGCGCTTATTTATACTAATATTATTCTACCATTCACCAGTTCTTTGTACATAGCCCTTCTCCCCAGTTTCCTATTCATTCGTAAAATGTCTACATTTCCTTTATCCACCTCTTCCTAAATATTTTCCAACTTCCCTGTGCCTTAGCATTGACCTAACATTCTAATTTCCTAAATTAACGGTGGCATTCCTATTCTATGTCTTCCTATCTTCTTCCAATTGCTCGGTTGTGCAAGAATTTCGTATGATACCATCCACAGCCTCACTCGCACGACGGAGTGTCGTGCGAGTGCCGTGCACACTTATTTTAGTATTAAGTTCCATCTCAATTCTTTGGGATTAATATTTGAGGTAGTTACCCATTTCCTTTCTCAGTGGTGTTTTCCAATTGACATCAACACTGAAAATACCACCCCACTAGAGTCAGACTCCTTGCGGAGGAGCATACGCTTCGTCGGGTTCCTACCCTTCGACCTATGTACGAGTATCGTATCATGCGTAGCCTTACCTGGGGTATTTATCATTACTCCAGCGAACACAGCTCTACGGGCCATTGGAACACGCAAACTCTTCCACCACGTCTAAGTTTTAGTTCACGGGGAAGGTAAAAAGTATTAATGCAGGTATCTTAGCACCTAATAAATATTTCAGCACTAGGTGATTTAGTAGTACCGTTCCATTTTGTAATTCTCGAAGAAAAAACCGCCTAGTGTGGCGGTATTTTCTTGTAATTTTGGATCGTATTCCAAATATTCCGTTGAAATAACGTCTGAACGATCATGTCTCTACACAATATTACGTTTTTTTTAATTTTCGCATTTTCACTATGACGAAAAATTTTATGATCATTCCAATGCACAATATGAATATGCCCTGTCAAAAACTTCACCCGCAACATTCAAGAAAATAAGTGGTATTTACGAATAATGAAGCCAAAAGAAAAACCGTAACTGTTAAATCCTATCCCAAATGCTTTTCGTCTTTAATCAAATTACTCTGTAAATTGCCTTTATAAGATGGATGAAATTGTGTTGACTACCACTTCATCCAGTGCAAATTTCGGTTCTTCTATCCAAAAAGAAGGGGATACTTATTTATTTTTTTTAATTAAACAACAAAATCATTCCAACAAAATTTCATTCGCCACATGGATTGAGGTAGTGGTGCCATAAATTATAAAACTCTTGTTACTCTTACTCAAAACAATTTTTGTAAATTCTACTTAAACGACATTCTATACAGCAGCAACAACTAAATCGAATTAATGTGATTTTTAGAAAACAAGTAATGTTATGTGTAATGACTGGGGATTTATTGTATAAAACGGCTAAAAATAATCTTCTTCGGATATTATTTATATTAAATATTCTACCGGTTAAGGTAGGTTTTGGATGGACACAATTGCTAAATAAATATTTAGTGACTCCTAACAAACGACAATCCAGCATCCTACTCTTCATCAGATCCCTCCTCATCTATGTGTAGTTCCTTCTTACTTTCATCCCGTCCAACATCCCTATCATGTTCCTGCCCTTTCCTCGTTTGCCTGACAATCTCCCTTCTATAACATTTTTTAGCATCCCACTGCCGATCAATACGCCCTTCATCCATTTTTCCTGCCTCCTTAGAATTTCATCCAAATAAATCTCTCCTTGCCCACAATCCCTAGTACTTCCTCATTTATTTTCCTTTCGGTAAATTTCACCTTCTCCATTCTTCTTTTTTTCACAATCATATTTCAAAAGCCTCCATTCTACATCTGTCCTCTTGCTTCAGTGACCACGTTTCCGTGCTGTACATAGTTCCAGTTCCATTTCAAAGTTTTTACGGGTCTTTACTTAGTATCTTTACTCAACGTCCCTGCCATCAACTTCCTCCTTGTGAAAGCCCCTTTGCCTAGTCTTTACAATTCTTCTCCTTACGTCCCTACTACTTTGACCGTGTTGGTCCAAAACACTCCCGAGATATGTAAACTGCTCCACTTGCTCTAGTTTGTTCCCACCTATCTATGTTTAGCTTAGCCTTTTTCTTTCAGAAAAATCCCATAGATTTTGTTTTATTAATATAGATTCTCATTCCATATCTATCGCTAAAAGTTTTTAATTCACTCAGCAATGCTTGCAACCCCTTGTTGACTGACAAATTAGAGATTAATCATCGGTAAAACTCACTGATTTTACGCATTCCCCGCCGACTTTTATTTCTACCTCCAGTTCTTCCCATGCCTTCTTCATAATTTCCTCCACATATACGTCGAACAGCACCGGTGACAATGGGCAACCCTGCCTTACACCTCCTAACTAACCTTCCTAACACTGACCATCAGGGCTCTCCGTTCCCCACTCGCACCTGAGCAGTCTGAGACATGCACAGGTTGCGGATTAGCTTCCTATCCCTCCAATCTATTCCTATTTTCAGCAATATACTCATTTCCCAATTCACTCCATCAAATGCCGTTTCGAAAGCTACGAAACAGACAAATACGAGTACGTACTTGAATACATTCATAATGTACGTAATACGTACATCCTGAATGTATTCTATCTACTTCTCGGTTAGTAATCTTATTTTGCAATGGCGTCACACGTGACTCTTCCCTTCCTAAACCCCAACTTATCATCCCGAACAGCCCATAGTAAAGCGCACCAGTTTCACCTTTCCTTTGCAAACTTTCCATACTATTGCACTGAGTATTCCACCATGCTTTTTTTGCTTTATTTGTTGCCCATCTCAATATATTGCTTAACTTTTTGTGCTTTTTTTTGCCTAGCTCTGTGTTTACATTCTTCCATTTTCTTTTCTCATCTATTTTTCTAATCATCCACTCCGTGATCCATGGTTTCCTTGTCCTTTTCCAATTAACGGCTCCTATAATTTCATTTGCGGCTTTCGATATCCCTTTTTGATACATTCCCACTTTTCTTCGGTAGTACTCAGTTCTTTACCGCCATCCATGATTTTTTCGGCAGCCTGCTGATACTACTTTCTTGTCAATACATTTAATGATTTTACATTCCATTCCTTGTCTTTTTGAAATGGACGTTCCTCTGAACTCAATTGTTTTCTCCCCGCGGTTATTCCTCGTGCCTAAACTGTAGTCCCCCACCTTATCACCATCTCTTACTTCGCCTACCGTCGCATTCCAATTCCCCATCACTATCAAACGTTTCCCTGCAGTAACACACGCGATTATGTCCTTTAACTGATCGTATCGACTTCTTCCTTCTTATGATTACTCGGTGGCATATATACCTGAACAATGACCAAGTTCATTGGATATTCTTTTATCTCTATTGGTAATATTCAATCCGCTGCTTGTTTGATGTTGACTTCGATTTTTCCTATCTTTTTATTCATTATTATGGCAACCCGTCGTTGAATCTCGTCCCCGCGGATGAACCATTATTCTGCAATTACAGGGTGCGTTCCAAAGGTAATACAATTAATTTTACCGCCTATTGGTTGGAGTGGGATCAAACCACTTGGAGTAGATGGGGAATAATAGTTGTGGTGGTTTCCCGTTGCTTTCCATAATAGTGTTTTTAACGTGACACCACCACTCAATACCCTCACCACTGGGGTCGCACGTTTTTGCAGCCGCATTACTGGGGAACAGACGCTGCGTGGACTACCTTTCTTCTGGCTTCTAAACTTCGACCTATCTGGCATGGGTGACTCTACGGGGAACTATTATTATCACTCCCGCCAGCACAGCTTTAGGGTCATCGGAACGCACAAACCCTTCCACCACGTCAAGATTGTAGTCCATGGGTGAGGTTTTTTGGATATATGTTAAGATATGCCAAATTTCGCAGGTGCCACTTTTTTACACGTATGAAAAAAATGATCCCATATTTATATCCTATGATTTAATTCATGTCTTAGTTACGCGATAATTAACTCTTTACTTGTACGTCTTTCTAACCCTTTCGTCCACCTGTGTCTCTCTATCAAGGACAGGGTCAATAACCAGTATACAGAGTCATTTACCTCTTTCAGTCTGCTCGGTTTCTCCAAGACATTCTTCTACTGAAGCCTCCATTTTCATTAAAGACCAGTGGACTTGTCTCTTACAGATACATGCCTCCAACTTCTATCCATTTCTATTGTGAGGCAAGGTTCCTTGTTTTCCCCAAGACTGTGTTCACCCCTTCCATCCGTCGTACTTGTTCCTTCTGTCTCCCATTTATACTAAACCGCAAAACATGCGTGTCTTTACTTCTCGCTCCTACGTTAAGCTATATCTACACCCTCTCACTAAAAAAAACATCAAACTGAAGACTTACCCAAAAAAAACTCCCCTTCTTCCTTAATTGTTACCTCCTCTCATATAAGAATGTAAGCTTAGAGAAGATGTCTTAGGATAATTTATTAGTATGAAAATGGTCGAAGTGTGTTAATAAATCTCTGGGAATGCTCGGGAACCTTTATTTAGCTGGAATTCTTTTCAGAAAAACGTCATTAGAACATTAATTAGGTTTCCATGCTCCATAATTATTTATCAACAGAAAGATAATTACTAAACGTATTTTTACTGGACGGGAGTTCTTGGTGTCTCAGGAATGTCATTTCATTGCAGTAAAAGTGTTTGCCGCTAATAGGATGGGTGTCATGAACACGTAATGAAAATTTGCTAGATATTGAATAATAGTGGTGTGTGTTGCTTTTGCATTCCTTTATAGTTTCAATGTCATCACTCATGCATATCCAATCGCTTACTGTGTTCGATTATGAAAGTTAAACACATCGTGTATGTTCAATCGTTATATCTGAGCATCAGTAAACGAAACTGTTCCAAGTATTACTGAACTGGAATTAAAAAGTGATACCATTTGATGGTCTCGTAACGACTCTTTCACGATATTGTGCATTATTAACGACTTCCTTTCCGGAATGCATGAGAGAGTATTGGTATTCTGGCGAATAATTTTTCGGTATTGCTTTAGATGAAAAAACAGCGGCTTTAAAGTAAAAAAAATATATATATATATCCATATATTCTGACTGTAGATGATATTCGGCAGATTTATAGGTCTTCGACGGACTTTCACCAGCGAAAAAGTAAAATCGAACTAGGATCAATCAAAATCTGTTTCATATGCATCATTTTATTTCTTTACTTCTCAGAATTAATTTTTTTACGACATTTACGAAAAAATGTTGGAGGAAGGGCCAAAATAGTGAAAGGAGGATGGGAAAGGGAAAAAAATTCTGATCTTAATGGGACAAATTTTCGAAGATCAGGAGATAAGGCATCGGGAAGACCCTCTCTCCTCCTCTTCGTCTTCACTCAAACATCTGACGACCGAAAAACGCACACCTCTCTAAACCTCCCGTTCTCCCCCCTCTCATCTGGGCTTCTTGAGTGTGAGGGGAGCGGTCCGTGGCGGGGAGGGAAAGAGGGGGTGACATCTGCGGCGTCTTTGCTGTGCCTCTGCGGAAAAGATGTGGAGTAGGGAACAGCGGGGGAAGGGAGGGGGAATACGGTTGCGGGGAGGTGGCGAATGGGGAAGTGGGGGTAGTTTGGGACGCATTATATTGAAGGGGTGGGGAGGGAGTATGACCAACTCGACTCGCTCGCATATTAAAACGGGACACGTGGCGTTTTTTATGACCACAGCCGTAAAATTGTCCCCCATTCCCCTTCCTGAACCCCTTCTACTCCTTCTTATACTCCTCGTCGCACTCACGCTTCCCCTTTTGAGTTTTTTGCTCGCTAAACAGGGTAGGTCCAAAAATTTGCGAAAGTATCACTAGAAACGACCACAGAAACAGCTGACGAGCTTCGGTAATATTTGTAAATTGTCGTCTTGCGGTAGACTGTAAATCGAAGTGAGACTGAATGAGGATACCATTGTAATGACATTTCTCCTGTAATAGAAGACACCTCTAATTCAATAGTACGGTAATGTGTAAGAGCGCACTGAAATCCGTGTAATATGCCATGGCACGGTAACTATCATTAACTGTTGCTGAGGAATACAAATATGTATATTTTTGATAGCTGAATTATGAAACTTGAGATATTTTTTTTGGGTGCCATGAAGTCGATTGGATAAATTATTTGGCTAGATTGGATAAATTTTGGATAAATTTTAAATAAATTAAGTTGATGATTCGACTGACCCAACAAGTGGCGTGGTTTATAGTCATGACAGTGCTATGCTGAGAATATATTTTATATTTTTAGTTAGCAAAAATCATCCTCAAAACATGTAACATTATACGGGTAGCTTAGATGTTTTGTTTTTCCGTGACTATTTCAAAGAATGACCATATTTAAGAAAAATAGTAGATGCGATGAACTGTGAAGTTGGTCAATTTATGAAAATTCAATTGGTTTGCTTCCCATTTATTTCTTATTGTAAGCACATCTTCCCTACAAATGGCTTTTCGTCTTTCCTCAACTTAGCATTTGACGAAGATCAATAAATATTGCAAGTTGGCTTATGAATTGAAAATACAAGTACTCATCAGTTATTCTAAAGTGTCCATTTAAAAAAGAAGTTATGAGCTAGTCCTTGGCCAACTATTAAAGAAATAAAAAGTTTACTGTGAAGTTTTGACTTTCTTTGATTAGAATCAATATATTTTAAGTAAAATCTAAAATTGGAATTTTTAGCGAAAGGTTGCGATAGAAATGAATCAGCTTCATAACATTTTCCAGCATGCGTGGCCCTTAATGTGCGGATACACATATCTTCTTATCTTTTTTTGCTAATTCTCTGCTGAGACTGATTAGAGATTGGTAGAGAAAAGTAAGTTTTAAACTGTTGTCTTGAAATAAGAAAGGTTTGGTCAATTGAATAGAAAGCTGTTGTTGGTTGGTTCTGATTATACATATGCATTGATGCAAGCAAACAAAAAACTCAATACAACTCGAGACCACTTTAATCATTCCACAAGGTACGTACAAATTAATCCTATATTAAGGAAAGTCAGAACGCAACGTGTCTAGGTCAATTAGTAGGGCTAATCAGCGTTTATATACAAATTTTCGGGTCGAACGTTTACTCGCGTCACCCACAAAAGGAGGTAGTACCACACGAGGTGCTCCGGCTATTTACCAATGAGGAGAGTGGAAGGTGGTCTGAGAGGCTCTCCGGCCTGACACACACGTGCTCCTCATACGTATGACTTCCTTGTGACAAAAAAATTACATTTTACTATCAGTCCTTCAGAAATATTTTTTTTAAATATTTTTATATTGTTTGGATTAATAGTCTCTTTTACCACTGCGAAGGCTAAAATATTTGGAGGAATAGCCGTTGCTTAATTGAGCTTCATCTGGTTCTGGTTTCTTGCCTTAAATATTTCATCTTAGGTGATGACAGAGGAGTGAATAATGTTTGAATTATTGAAGATAGCAAGACAATGGTCATGCTGGTGTTGAGTCTTCATAATATAACGAATTTAATCAAATTTTATTTTCCTTGACATCTTAAAGTGTGATGAATAGATATTCCATATGATTTAAAAGTTTTTGGGGTACAACTTTTATCAATTAATTCATTTTTAACTTCGTTTAGTTATATTCTTTAGAAGAAAACAATCTAATTGTATATCCTGCTAATTGAGATGCCGGAACTACGGGACTCAGCCCAATCGGCTGAGTGTTGTGCCCAGCAGCGGGAGAGGCAAGACTCCCACGTTAGTCATCTCACGAAGCCCTTGCAAAGGCAAACCGACTGCAGCAGTACAGAAGACGCAGAAAAAGAAGACTAATTTAGTTAAAATAGGAACTTTGAATGTTATGACAATATTGAGGACAGGAAAATTAGAGAATGTTAAGCGAGAGATAGAAAGAGGCAATATACTCGTAGATAGTTTAGGTTTATGTAACGTGAGATGGAAGGATAGCGGGGATTACTGGAGTGATAGTTATAGAATAATATATGATATATTATGGGAACGAGAACCAACGAGGGGCTGCGATAATATTGAATAAAGAGGTAGGAAGAAGCGTAGTAAACATAGACCAAGCAACAGATGGACTATTACTAGCAGAGATAAAGCAGAACCGAAGAACTTAGTCATTGTTCAGGCATACATGCCACCAAGTAATCATAAGGAGGAACAAGTCGATAGGATATAAAATCAGTTAAAGGACATAATCACGTTTTTTCCTGCAAGGAAATGTTTGATAGTGATGGGGGATTAGAATTGGGTGGTGGGCAAGGGAAGAGATGGTGATGAAGTGGGGGACTATGGGTTAAGCACGAGGAATGAACGCGGGGAGAAAGCAATTGAGTTCTGTAGGAGACAGGGGTTAATCATCACCAAAACTTGGTTTGGACATCGCAAAAGGCGTAGATATACATGGAAAATGTCAGGTGACTCAGAAAGGTATCAGTTAGACGATATTATTGTTAAGTACATTGTTAGGGAGAGCTTGATCAATTCGCATAGCTTCCCGGGAGTGGATGAGATCTCTGACCACAATTTAGTTGTTATGAAGTGCAGCATCTGTTTCAAAAATATAATACAGAAGCGGCGATTGGAAATGGAATGTAGAAGCAGTAAAGAGCTGAGTACTATCGAAGAAAAATGGGAATGTATCAAGAAAGGGATATCTAAAGCCGCAACAGACACTATAGGAACGATTAACGGGAAAAGGACAAGGAAACCATGGATCACGGATGAGATGATTAGAAAGATAGATGAGAGAAGAGAGTGGAACCGAGTCTCGTATCATTGCTCTCGCCAGTACAGCTCTAGGGGTCATCGGAACGCACAAGCCTTCCATGGGAGGAGTGCTACACATTATATTGAGAACAATTTTTTCGAGAAGGGTACATTGATATCTAATGAGGAGTGATGACCGTGGATATGGCCCTCTAAGGCGTGCTCTTCTAAGGCTTCATGATGTTCACCGATATTACACGTATTATTTTAGCCAGTAAGCGAGTATATTTCAGTTGCAAAACATATTGATGCCACTAGTGTAGTTCGGCTAAAGGATTAAACTGCGTGAGCAACGTGTTATTCATTCTTTGTTTTATGTACTAATGATTTGTTGACCATAAGGCACATTCCCTTCCAAACCTTTCATTAATATCTGCTAATTATTTTAATTTTGTTCTTGTCTTGTGACATTTCGATTTCCTTTCTTGACAACAAAGTACACTATTTTCCGGCCATTCCATTATTAAATGTTTCAGGCAAGAACCCTCAATAATCAAATTGATGATTATCATCTAATTTTTACGACGAAAATTCAGTGAAATTGTGTTATTCATAGTCATTACAATGGTGGCATTATCACCACCTAAGACTGAAATGATGGACGGCTCAAATGATAATAATATGACTGCATTTCTTTCATTTGGGTGGTTGCAGCAACCGTAATTGTAAATAGTAAATTCATTAAAATCATTAATCATTTCCCATTAGAAATCACTCCCAATTTTATTTATGAAACCTCCTCGCGTATCAGGTGTGGTTCTCTTTCTTTAAAGTGGGTCAGCAAATATTATATAGACGGAAATACAACTGAATAAAAGTTTTAGGGTATAAGAGAAAGGCGACTGAATGAATTCTAAAAAGACAGAAATAATGAGTAAGAGGTTGATATACTAATCAAAGTTATCGGAAATCACCAGTCTGCTAGGGAAGGGGGGCATATTGGGTAAATGGAGGGGGAGGAAGAGAAAAGGGATTTTGGATGTCATTTATTGGAGTAGAAACTATGAGATACTGAAAAAGGTACTGGTGTTGGGAGAAAAGTGTTTAGATTGCCCAGAAGTGGTTAGGAAGTTGGTAAGTGTGTGAGGTAGTTTCCAAAGACCGTTAAACCTACATCTACTCGACAGGACACTCTAATAATGCAGTCAATAATGAAGGTTTCATAATTCAGGGCCATAGTTCAATTATTTACTCGAGAAATATCTCGGTGAGAAAGGAAAATAAATAAAATTCCGCAAAAGAGGTATGAAATGTAAGTTACTCTTTTCTGAAAACTGCATTGCGTGAAACATTCGTTCGGAGAAAATTCGGAGAGGGCAGCGATAGGTAAAAGTTCTTGGCGTCCGGATGAATTAGCTTGGAAAAGAGATGGGTTCGGATGTGGCAATGGTGGCTGGTTAGAGGTGAGTTTGAGAGGTAATCCTGGAGGCAGTGTAGGGTAAGGGGAAATGGTGAAGGGAGAGAATGTGCGAGCGTAGGGGAGACTGGTAAAGGGAAGGCAGGGGTATGGTGACGGCGGTCGCGACGAAGGATGGCTGCGGCGGAGGCAAGAAATCGTAAAACGAACGCCATCTCATTAAGGTTTTTGGGGAGGAACACAAAAAAAGGAGAACGCGACATCGCTTTGCATCTGCGACAAAGAATTCCTGAACGATGCTCATCGCCCTTGTGTTTGAGTCTGTGTGTGCCTATGTTCGTATTAGGTCCTCAGGTGCTCCCTGGATGTGGTCGTCTCTGCGGGAAACAGCGGCACGGCAAGTGTAATGGCGCCATCGCCAGTTAAAGGCCGTAAGGCTGGCGTCTTTAATCCTTTTATAACGGCCCTCAATCCCGTGCAGTCCTTTGCTATGGCAAGGGATTGTCCGGAGGAATTCAGTGGAGAAGCGCGGCTGGCTGGACGGCTGCGTGGTACGAGGGGGGAATTATCTGGTGACGAAATCTCTTAGGAGCTCAGCTCAGTCAAGGGAAATGAACGACAGAGAATCGCTGGGTCCTTGTCCTTGTAAAGTCTGTGATAAATTTAATTTATTCTCTGTGGGCACCACTACCGTTTAACATACGCTTTTTATTTTGGTGTAACTCTGGCCTATTTAAACTTTCGAGTTCAAACTTCGACGAAGATAAATAATACTGAATAAGCTTGCGTCTTCATTACTGATTCACACATTCACTCATAGTCTAGGTTTTGCTACAATCACTTTTAGTTTTGAAAGGTCTTCAAATAGTAGTCAAACTCGAGTATGATTTCTTAGATGAGTTTTCGAAAGCTGATGATAGCTTTTCGGTGACCTACACTGACCGTCGAAAACCCGTCTAAGAAATCATACACCCACATTATTATTGTTACAAAGATGGTAGTGGAGGATTATAAATTGTATGGGTCCATTTATAGGTAAATTAATGCCATACGTGATAGTTTATTAGGCATTTTCGGTAAATGTGATTTATGCTAAAGGGCTAATGATATCCAACCAATCGTATTTGCTATGATATCGTGTTGAGCGATTACGCCTTTTCGCATTCTCAATTGTTCCCGGAACATTGAATTAATTTATATTAGGCTTTACACCAGATCTTCCTAAAACCCACTTAATCCGCCAACGAAATACAACATGGCAAGAGAAAACGGCATCGATAAGCAGCCACACAGACGAGAAAAATGAGAGCTCGGTATTTTCGTACTCGACCAATCGAAAAGGACTGCAGTATAATGATGATAAAATGACATTAATGAATCCCGCGAATGTTTTCCGGAAACATTTTTGTCACGGTGGAAACTCTTTGCCCCCGTTGGGATGTGATGGTATGACGTTGCCATAATAACAACAGATCGGGCCATTACACACATCTTCCTGGCTCTCACGGTAAGCGGTGTGTCGGTTGTGGGGACGGGAGGAGGATGGGGGAGGTGGAGAATTAAAATTCCTGCGGTGAAAACGATGCTTTTGCAAATGACACCGAAGTGTTGGGGCGTGGGTTGGGTGAGAGTTTGTATTTGTGTATGTGAGTGTGGGAGAGAGAGATGTTTAGGTGGTGGTTTTGGTGATGGGAGAGGCCAGAGGGACGAATGGATTTTAGTCGGGGGTGTGGTGGATGTGTGCAGGGGTGGGGTAACGGACAAGGGTGGAGCGACGGGGTGAGAGAGAGAGAGAGGGGGAAGAGGGAGTGGGGTGCAGGCATTGTCCTCTTTGTCTTTGTTGGAGGAGCCAAAGGCCAATGGGGGAGTGTGGGAGGATAGAACGGGAGAGTTTTCAGGGGTTGGAGGGGGAGGGATGGGGGCGGATGAGGAAGGGGTGAACGGGCTCTAATGACGAGCGGCACTCTGGAAACGTCCTTAGTGAGCGAGAGCCCTTCTTTTTCCACACTTTTTCGACACGACTCCAAAAAGGAGCGGCGACATGTCCCCGCAGATTTGCGTTAGCAGGGCGCTTAGTCATCCCTGTGAGGAAATCAATAAAATAAAATTACGCCGCTGATTTCGTTGAGATTATTTCTTGCTTACGATTAGAAACGACCAATTCATCCATGCAAACCATTTACCCAATCGGCTAAGATTAAAATGCATCATTTTATATCTTAGCCGATTACAGGAGAGATAACCCCGCAAAATCTATCAGTTCACAGTTTTTTTTCTTCATTTTGAACACACAATCAGGGTGTTTCCTGCGAAAAGTTGTGAAAAACACAACGGAAATATTGTTTAGAGAAAAATAAGTAAATGATGGGTATTAAGTGTTGAGTAAATCTGAAATGTTTTGCGGACGATTTAGCAAATGACAGCTCATTGAAATGAGCAGAGTGGGACGTTGCATTATTAAGTTCATCTAATGATCCTTAGTTTTTTATATTCATATTTTAAATTTAAATTTTGTTTCTTAATAATTAATCGAAAAAAAAAGATTTACGTAATTGGTTTTCGAGAAGTTAACCTATCAACGAAAGCACTCTACGAAGGAGATCTTCGGAATTTGGCGATAATAGAAATATTGGTATCAATATTTTGGTGATGTTATGTATCATTATCGTTTATATATATATATGTGCAATTTTTACTTCATATGACCTTTGAATTTTATTTGCTTCTTGATAAGTTAGTAAGGAATAGTGTTTTTTTATCGAGATCTCAGATATATTTTTAGATGTTTAACTCATATTTATCGGTATTTTCGAGAATCAAATTTGGGATGATTTGCAAGAAGCACGACTGAAGATTTTTGTACTCTGAGATTCGTTAATTATGTGTGATTATCCAAAATGTAGAGATGCATTATAAAAATAATATTTAACCATTATTTCAACATTTATTTTCAAAATAATCATTGTTATCGAGATGAATCAAGTATGGCTCTTGGAATTCTTTTATTTTTAAATGTTTTGGTTAACGTTTTTGTTTTTAAAAGATACGAACACGTGTAGAGCGATTAATATTTGACTAGATCAAAGGTGGGTTTGGACATGTAGAATAATTGGAGCGAAACGGAAACGGAGCTGATGACAGACGATTAGACGAAGTTGACTTACTCCCAATTCAGATTCGAGTAATTTTCTCTTCCACAAACGATTGTCTGTCTTCTACAAAAAAAGGGTTGGACTAGATGATTGCACAATGCGTATTACAATAGGCTATTATTAAGCTATTATTGAATTAATTCTCCTAGCTGAAAAATCTGAACGGCTGTCAAATCCAATAACAATTCACCCGGAGAAGACGTCCGAAATGCCTCAGAAAACAAGTTTAAATGTGCCGTCGAAGACATGACATTATTCCGCTCTTTAGAGCGATTCACGGCCAAAATATCGCTCCTGTAAGTAATTAGTACGGCACAGGCGAGCATTCCAACGAGCGCTGACTACGAACTTAAGAAATCAGAGTCATAATCTTTCCCGCTCCGAAACCTCGTGCATAAGTGAACATTATGTTTCGTCAGGATTTACTGTCGTGATTTTTTTTGCGAAACACACTCCCCCACCCCCTCATTAATTTTGGCGGGGAGCGAATCAGTCGGTCAGGCCGAGGGCGGCGGCGGCGATTTTTTTCTACCAAGGCCCCTTTCCTAGAATTGTCCGGAATTGGCGTATTCCAGTTATGTCGGACGCGGCCGGGACCTCCGCGTCGTGTTTGTATTCCAAGGGCGGCGGCATCCTCTCGGTGGGATCCACTCTTTTGTGATCTGCCTCCCTTTTTGTGACACCGTAATGAATGAATTTTCCGTGTTCAGAGCAGCGGATTACCGATAGGCCATTAAGTATGGATCCCTGTTTTTTTCTTCATCCCACTTTCTTTTTTTTTATCATTCTCCTTCGTTTTTTTTTCTCTCTCCGGGAAATTTTTTAAAAATATTCTTTTATTCATTCAGTTTTTTTTTTAATTCCCCGTGCCCCGTTTGTTCCGGATGAATTTCATGAAACCCATGTTCGCCGTAATTCCAAAACTGCCCGATCCAATTCTCGCCGGGGCTAGGGGGTTGTGAGGGTGAGTGGTGGAAGGGGGAAGAATACGAAAGGAGAGGGAGAGGAAAGGTGCTGGGAGAGAGGAGGAGGGGGGGAAAGGCGAGAAATCCCGACGGTACCACCGGGTTAAGGGGGGAAATGAGGGAGCAGAAGAAGGGAGAGTTTCAGGGGAATGGGAGAGGGAGTGTGGTGGAGAGTGAGGGATCGGGGTTGAAATGGGTATGGAGTGGGTAGGGATTTTTGGAGTCCTTTTGAATCTTTTGGCATCCGTATGGGAGGAGAGGGGGAAGGAGAGTGGGGTGAGGGGCTATGAGATGGAGTGGGGGGTGAAATTTATTCCGAGCGTGCCTTTCTCCCACACAATCTCTCTCTCTCTCACTCTACGGGTCACCGCCGCCATTTAAATTCATATTAGTGCAGGAGTGACGCAGGGATGATTTTTGCGATACGCGCATGGTATGAGGGATATGGAAGGGGTGGGGGGGATGGGATGTGTGGCGTAGGGACTGCCTCCTGAACGCGCTATCTTTAAGCGAGTCACGGTTTGAAAAAAACAACAAAAACGTATGCGAAATAATGACATATATATATTATCAATATATACGTATATTCTGGGAAATAAATTAAAATTTCTCCCCCCCCCCCCGAAATCGCCTTTATTTTTTTTACTCCAAACAATGACGGCCAAGCGAAACTGGATGGAGGTTTTGGGACTGAAGTTTGGAAATGATTTAAGGGAACTCCCTCTGCGACCAATGGCTCACGTCTATTTATGATCAATCGGAACGGGTGTCCGATAATTAATTGCAGAGCGTTGCTTCCGCTGGCGGCATTCAAATATCCTTGCGTGAACGTAGTGAGTTATATATATATTTTCCCCCGGCCGCAAAATTTCTTGGCTTGTCGGACACGGCCGCGTACCACGTATACCCCATCTGCCAAGAAATCCGATCGTCCCACGTGCAAGCCGATTGCAGCCGAGAGGAAAAAAAGCTCCTTGTCCTATTTTCTATTGGCATAATACTCCTTGCCTTTCCACTCAGGCGTTCATTACCATGTCATGGTGTGTAAGGCAGCAGCTCCACCATTTCGGCCACACACTTACGTGGGCGGCCTGAAACGTTTCCGACCTAAAAAATTTCAGAATAAAGTCTTATTTATATCTTTGTTAGATCGGAAACTTTTCCGACCACCCTTGTAAAAATGCGTGGCCAGTTTTAGCCCTTACTATGATTTACACTCTGTATATGCTGTTTATGGCTTTTTACAATGTGTTAATTATTCATTCGAAGGGTGGTAGGAAAATCCCTCTTATTTCAAATTATATTTAAAAATGTTACTAAGCGTTACTAGGCGTATCATGAAATAATAGGAATAAAAAACATGACTTGAATGCTTTCTTTTCATTTCCTTTTAAAGCCATTTGTAACAATCAAGCTAACTTCATAGTCTATCATAATTGTGACAGGAATCTGTGGCATTAATTTCTCTTCTGAAGATGTCATTGATTAATAATCGTCCATTTCCGGCTAACATTTTGGTAATGGTCGTCTTCTATTGTTATGGAATAGAAAGACTTACCTGGGGAACAATGAGTAATTAATTACCTACATCATGATCACAAATAATGTCTTCATCGCTATGTCAGAGATACTAAAAATGAAATATGTTTGGTGGGATAATGAATCGTAAATAAATTATATAATCGTGCAACAATACGTGCTGACATTTAATCTGTAAATACGGATTGTGGAAAATGAAAGACATTCTTTGCTAAGTAGCTAACTGTTAAATAATTCATGATAGTGATCATGATTGCGGGGCCCGGTGGCGGTGGGACCTTGCTTGCCAATCCAGAGGTCGCGGATTTGAGTCCCGCCCAGGTGGGTTTTCCTCCATTTAGGACATGGATGTTTCTAATTGTCTTCATTTAAATGAGCTAGGTGAAAGAAGGAACTATGAAGTCTCAATCTCGCCCCAATAAAGTCCTTAAATAAATAAAATAAGATATTTTACGTAAATTATGTACTCAACACCTTGCATCTACATCTACATAATACCCCGCAAGCCGCCGCAAGGGCGTGTGGCGGGGGGTGTTAGGTCACCACCCAAAAAAAGAAAAAAGAAATACCGCACTCAAAACCAACACACACATGCAAACCCCTATCGACAGCAGTGCACAAATTCATAGAAACATCCCATCATTCCACGCGCATGCAAACACACATCCACCTACCTTCACTCCACAAGCATGCAAGTACATACGCTTAAGTACAACAAATAATTGTACCCCAGGATACAGCAAGAAATTTATCAGGAACATGCAAGCTAGATTTTAGTAAGTAGCTAGGCGAAATACCACCACCACAAGAACGTGCTACGTAAAACTCTCTCCTACCCAAGGTGAGGAATCTGGCCCAACGCTGCAGGTAGGAGGGCTCACCCACGGAGAGGGACAAGGGATGGAAGGGGAAATTTAGGGTACCAGAAGCAGAGCAAACAATACTGTAAACAGCACTACATTACTTAATGGCATTCCAATGCGGGCATGCGGTAAGGGTTTTGACACAACACACAGGAGGTTAGTGTAAGTGCATGCAGTTGAATATAACTAATTGTTACGTAGACGCCGAGGGTGGCAAGTGGCATTTTTGTTATCTCCGAGTGTGACCCTACGGTTGTTATCCCGTATTGTCCGTGGGGCACCTAAGAGCACCTAAGCTCAGGAATGATCCCACACCATGCAAGAGCACCTAAACTCAGGAATGATCCCACACCATGCATGAGCAATTCATTTCTCTTTGAAGAAGTCAGCTACTAATTTATAAGTTACATTCAAATAATGAAAGTTATGATGGCTATAGTTAAGTTACGAATACAAAAGAAATACTTTAGGACACTGTGATCTACGAGAAAGATGATACGGTAAATAAGAACAAGACTAATCTTGTTCTACAACTTACGGCATTCATATGAACTAATAGAGCTGTGGGATCAGTTCTAATCTCTCTACTTCCTATGGTTAAACAGGAATTACTGTAGCCGAGAAAATCATACCACTCATGTTGAAGTGGGGTGTGTGCGGAGGCATCATCCGGATCACTCGTTCAGTGCCTGCCGAGCGATTGACCGATATACCTTCTGGCATACCATACCATACTCTCGAGTAATGGAATAAATTAAAGATGTCACCGCATATGATTTTACCCTTATCGAAGGTGTAAATTAATAGAAATACTATGTTGCATTGATGTTTATTTTGTGGCATAGTGTGAAAGTACTCACCATTGTATTTCCATATTTTTAAAATTTGAAAATTCTAGGAATCAATATGGAATAAAATGCGCGGAAATAAAAGAACTTAGAAAGATTAGGTTACATAGGAGAGACTTAAGTATGAATAAGTTTTTTTTAATTTTTAGGCATTCTGATATTATAACAATGTGTAATTATTTTAATGATTCATTAGCGCATTAACAGTCGCTACAGCTGTCATAATAAAAATCACCCCTGAAAAGTCTAGTTTAGCAGATTTAAATATTTTTCCGGTTGTTGTATTTGGCAAAGCCTTGAATTTTAAGGGAAACTTTTCTTTGTGCGTCGTTAACATTAACACTGTTTCCTTTTGGCTTCAGACTATGATTAATCTACATCTACATAAATACCCTGCGAGCCACCAAAAAGTGTGTGGCAGGGGGTGTAGCACCATGAGGGAAGGGTAAGGGTTGAGGGGGTTGGGGGTTAGGTGAGGAAAGGTGGGGGGAACCTGTAAGAAAAAATAGATACATATATACATATTCACATATATATATATGCACGCACACACACACACACACACACACACACACATATATATATATATATATATAATATACATATATTAAAATATACATATGTATATATATAAACCATAAACACAGTAATCAACCCGAAGGTCGGTTTAGTAGGTGATGGTAGAGCTCACCCTTGTACCAAGCCCGACGGCGTGTGAATATTCACACATCAGGGTAGGGGGGCCAGTTCCTTTCCCTGTGCCGGTTATGGTTTCCCAGGAAGATCTGGTACCCGAAAAAGCAACTAGCTTGGATGGAGCTGCAGGTGCCCAAAGTGCCTTGCCCGGGAATCGAACCCGGGACCCTATGGTCAGCAGTCCAACGCTCTACCCGCTAGACCACCGCGACCCGCATGTATATATATATATATATATATATACACACACACACACACATACATGCACACATATCCTCGCGCAGTTCCTAACCTGTACGTTAATACTTATTGTAATGAACTATGTCCTGGGGAATTTCGGCTACAAGCATTCTGGTCCCTTATCGTTCTTGGAAAAAATGACATTTTAAACCTGTCAGTCTTACAGTCTATCTCTCTAGTCTTATATTCGTGATCCCTTCGACCGTAATACGTTGGGGTTCGTATTATATCCTTGATGTCATCGGAAAAGGTCCCATCTTTAAATGTTTTTAATAAGTTTAATCTATATTGGAAACGCCGCTATGTAAGAGAATCCCAACGTAAATTGTCTAGCAAAGTGGATACGCTGCTGAGTTGGTCATAACAATGTTTGACAAATCTAGCCCCCCTCCGCTGAACTCGATCTAATTCCGAAACCAAATTATAAAAGTATTTTTTAATATATATTAATATGAGTATCAAGCTCGTGGAAAATTCCCCTTGTCCACTTTTTATAATTACATCACACTAATTAGGGACATAATTTTATAATTACACATCACTAATTAGGGAAGTCGGACTGCTGCTCGGCGATTCAGTATTTATGCTACAGCATTTAACTCTTTCACTTCACTAGATTTTGTAGCATGAATTAAAAGTTTTCATTGCAGTAATTACCTTTAGCGTGTCTTCCATTGATTCAGTTGTTGACATTTTCAAAATACCTGAACTAGCTTACTAGAAAATCCTTTCAGGCTAAATTTTCCAAAAGAAATATCTGGCGGTTTTAAATCTAAAATTATGTTAGATCTAGGACATTTATTCATCTGATGTTTGGGTGGGTGCCGTTTAATATTTGGAAACTACAACATATGTTTCGTTAGTGTATGGTTTTTTAAATGAGTTTAAGTGCTTTGGCGCTAGGAAGAAGCATCTTCGCATTAAATTCCTAATTTGATCTGGTGATATCATTAAGAGAAAAGTCGGGAAAATATTTAGTAGTTAGATGAAACATCATAAACGCTTTTCGGGTCTTATAACCCTTTGTATAATCGGAATGTAACTATATTTTCGTGAAAGAACTATACTATACGGATATGTGCGGGCTCAGGTTGACTATCTCTCCGTTTGAAATTGGTAGAGATTAACAGAGAATAGTTTACAAGCACGGACATCACTGGTAAAAGGCTGAAATTTCTATATGCCCCACACCTTTTAGTTTTTTGGAATGTTAATTTACACGTAAAAAAGGCCTATGAGATTTCCATAAATAATGTATTTCAGTTCTGAAATTGCTTCTTCTTTTGTAGCGGCGGTCTCCAGTAGTAGTAGTTTTAGGGGAGGCGACCGACGGCTGAGGTCATTTTCGTTAATTTGACAAATACTTCTCAAAGTATATATTTTTTCCATTGCATCCCATCATTTCACGTTTCTAATTTGTGTCTCTCATGGAAATGCCATTTCTACTATTTATATTTTTTATTCCATGAAGACTCGTTAAATTTTGATGAATATCATTCGTCATCCCCTTCGGCATTCATTCCTTCATTGTGTGGACTTTTCGTCCACCTTCATGGTTTTCAATGTATGAATTAATTTTTTCCCTTTGCGTCAAATTCCTTTCATATTACTGCTCACAGGGTGGTGAAACATCCTTCAACCCTTGGAAACCGGGAAGAATCCGGGAAGGGGAAAATCCTTGAAAATATTCTGGGATAAAACCTGGAATTTTTTAAAATTACTGTTATTTAGGTAACGAATTGCAACTCATATTGGTACCAGTAGTAGTTTTACTGGACCGACAGCTAAGATAATTTGCGACATTAGGGATGGATGGGAAAGGAAGAGTGGAGACCCGGCATTATGCCTACTCTTGTCGAAAGGCGCCAAGGGGTCCGCAGTTTCACGTCCCATCCGACGGACGTCGTAGTCATTCAAAATGCTCTCCACAAAGCACCTTCAGTAGAGATCGGGGTACCACTGAAAAAATCTACCGCCCCTAGCATTCAAACCCGGGTCCTCACGGTGGGAAGCCTGTACGTTAGCCACCGTACCATACCGATCTCTTCAATAATCTCAGCCAGTTTTCTACGTTTTTAATCATGAGACAACAAATTAAATGTGTTTCGTGAAGACGAAGACAATAATAACGTATAGCTGCTACAATTGTGATACGATATGCCAAATAAATGGAGGAGAATATAAGAAAGAGCCTTCTTTCCCATGAACAGCAAGGTAACAATAGGTGTGCATAGTCATTTGATATCCATACAATGATCTATTCAGTGACAAGATAATGAGGAAAAAGTCGAGTAATAAATTTTTGGTTTATTGTTGTTGATTACTTTTAATGCTACAAAGCGAATAATGATAGAAAGTGAACGGTGCGGGTTTTTTAAAATCACCCTATAATCTTAATCACCCGATGTGCCTTTCTTAACGTAAGGGACATATCCTGGGAATTAGAGGGATAGGACAGATGAGAGGCCAGTACTTGGCCTTAATCCTGGTTAGTTTTGTTTGATTTAATTATGATATATCCGGAATGAACGTTGACGATTTTAGAGAGAGAGAGACCAACCCTCCTGAATTGTATGTTATCACTTTGAAATGGTTGTTCATTGTAGAGATTGTCGTGGGAGTTTTAGGACCGATTTTCGTAGTCTTTTGAAATGAAATCATTTCCATCGGGCAGTTGTTTTGTACCTTTGGCAAAAATGGCGAAATGCAATTATTTTTCGACTAGCAGTACGAAACATAAAAAAATATTCTCTATTTAAATTGTATGCTACGAAATTTATTTTACCATTTGCGTAGAGAGCCATCAGCTTTGATCCAAGGGATCTATTATAGTGAAAACCCACCGCGGTAGCCCCGTTTCTCCTCCCTCGACAACAATGGGAAAAATCGAAATATTTTGCCACAAAAGTCAATCCTTGACTCATACCTTCAATGCGTTAAGCAACTAACATACGTAGTGGCACGCACAGAACCGTCCTCTACAGGATGATCCTTGATCGATGCAAGAATTTTTTACGAAAAAAAAAGGTTCGATAGACTAATTATTCAAACTAATACCAATCGCCGACTTCGTCCTCAAAGCCTTGCTCGCGGCATGTCAGGTTTCTTTTTTTTTTCAATTCTCAAAGCTGTCATATCAATCGGCTATCCGACTATGCGCCGCGATAATATTTTATCCTAAACGGATGAAAAGGGAGAGGGAGGGATGGAGGTCGGGCGAGCGTGAGGATGCGAGCCGCGGTGCCATTTCCAAAACTGTCCCACCCACCCACTGAGAGCGAGCGCCGGCTCTCTATCCCATTCATTACGCAGGTCCTGGGCAGTGCTGCCCTTTTAATGGAATAATTTTCAATCCCGTCCGGATGTGACAGGAAAACCTTGATGCAGTAGTGCTCGTTGTGCCCAAACCCTCCCCCCCCCCCAATCGCCGCCGCTGCCCGAGGGGAAGAAAGGGGATGGGAGAGGAGGAAGAGGAAAGGTAATGGGGGAGATGGGTAGGAGGGTGGGGTGGGCACAAAAGCGCGTGTCTCCAGCGAGGGCGTATTCACCAATCCGCACGGGGTCCCATCTTCCCCCTCTCCCTCCCTTCATCGCCACCCAATTCCCTCCACACCCCGATTCCCCCATTTTTTGAAACCCTTCCCTGCTCCGCTTCCACGTGGGCATCATTTCCCCCTACCCGGCGCCTGATCTCGATCCCCCCCCCCCTCCTACCTACTTCGCCGGCATGTGTATTCGTGTGCGTGTAGTTTTTTCCTTTCGTTTCACCCTTCCACGGGCAGGGTCAGATCGCGATGATGTGCCCGCGGGTTGTCCGTATGATTGCCAGAGCGTCCGCATTTTCCATTCGATATTTAATCGGGATGCCAGAACGTTGTTTGCGAAATTTTGGCTCCACTCTTTAGGGGATGCGATGGATGTTGAGGGGGTGTGTGGAATGAGGTCCGGCACACGATCTCGTGTATGTGCTGAAGTGCGTGAATTTTGCGCTCGTGTGTGTGTGTGTGTGTGTGTGTGTTTTAGGCGTGACTGCTAAATTTGCCAAAATAAATCTAACGAGAAAGTAAATGTTACAGGCTAATTAGAGAAAGTTGGGGTGGTTGGCGCATTCTGTCACGAAGAGATCTAACCAGATTACGATTTTCGAAAGGTATATGAGTCTCGATTTTTTCCAAAAGTGAGGTAATAATTAGGATTGATTCAAAGTATCGGAAAATTGGGTCATCTCGATGAAATAAGGGACATCGATATCTGCACACCGATAGAAATGTGCTTGTTTTTCCTGAGCATAAGTTAATGGTTGAATAGCCTACAATTACTATGTTCATAGTTTTATATTTCAGTTCTTTGAGGAATGAAGAATATTTCCTCTTCCTTGTAGTTCCGTAGTTTAAGGTACATGTGCTAACTTCTGTTTTCATGCGCCAATTTGGCGTTATTGAAAGATGTTACGATATGTATCTAATTGTATTTGATTTTTAGGCTAACATCATCTAGCTCCTTGACCACGACCTCATTTTAACAGGCAGAGTTCGATTCAAACACATTAGGTTGTTAATTATCATTTCTTTTTTGTCAAATGATCCCCTAAAAATTATATAGAGAGTTGCGAGGGTAGTTTGTCCAAAATAATCGTTCTGCGCGGTGCTTTCACGGTGAATTACGAAAACGAAACGCGCTGTTGGCACGTAGACCATTTTTTTGGAAGCGGTCATCAACGGATCACATAGCAAACAATATGCGTACATGCATGAAATTATGCTAAACACCACAACCTTCTAGTTACGTGAGAGGAGGAGAAATGGTTGTTTGGAGATATTCAAAGAATGAAGGAGGAATTACTGCTGGAGCTAGGGCTGGACAGGTAATGGTGAACGCAGGATATTGAGCAGCAGTGGAATATTGAAGGCTGTCAAAAGAGAATGTTGGGTGAGGAGGTAGAAAATAAGGAACAGAAAGTATGTGGAGCTGAAGGATGTTTCAATTTAATGTGGGATTTTAGAGTTTTACTGTCATTTTAGGCGGGACATGCTAACGTAACAATTTTTATTCCTGAAGCAATCAAAAACCTACTGAGACAAATCGGCTTTTCTTAATATGCAAAAGTTGAAGCGTCTCCCTTGAACCTCGTTGATGCTTGAGTTATAGAATCACAGGGTACAAATCATATTTCGAAATGAATTAGTTAGGACAGTCCATGTGTCGAAGTGGGTCTCAGTGCTTGCACATGGTTGCCTCCGTGTTGGTATCCGCGTGTTGCTTCAGAGTTATTAACCATTTGTGCGACACTGTGATCATTATATTTTCGCAGTAAAACATATCTAACACACCATAAATTCGTTATTTAAATAGAACCTGGTTCAGTGTGAAGTGAGCGCTATTTTTTCGCTTTGATAGGTGCTTCCAAAGCTCGAATTCATGTTTGGAGCTTTTTACCAGCGGAATTTGCCGATCTTTGTATGGCTGTTTATAGTTATTTTAAGTTTTATTTGAATCCATTTTGTGGAATAATGTATGGCTATCAGGGAAAATTACTCTATATCAACAATTTGTTCTCAATTTTCCCAAGGGAAAATAGTTTAATTCCATTCAGATGGATAAATTTCACCAATCAAATCACCAATAGCATTTCTATTTCTATTGTCTTTAAATTTGAGGAGTTTTGTTTTTGGGTTCGGTTTTTAGCCAAGATGAGGGGTAAGTGTTGAGCAACGTGTTTAGGCACGTGAAGGTTTTGGGCGTGGATGGATGTTTGGTTTGTGTGTTTACAACATATTGGGCAATTTTGTTTGCCTTGTAATCTGGTGCACCCGTTTGATAATGTGATATTTTTAGATGGAAGGGGGGAGTTTAAGGGAGTAATTTTAAAAATATTCTTTCACGTTCATCCCAGTGAAACTGTTGGACCTTCATTCTCTTGTATAGATATTTTTTCATTTTGTCCACTCGAGACCTGCCATGCATTCATTGGAGGTTTCATTCATTTATTTGGTTTTTCGACTGAAAGTATTGTTGCTGCATATATTTTTTCATTTTTGCGGCTAAGTTTGTTTATTTAATTTTTTTGCGTGATCGGTTACTGCAAACATCCATTCTACCGTGTTTCCAATGTTTTCAGTGTCGTTTGTGGTATAGCCGGGTGAAAATGGGCTTGGTTTTTCACTAGATTGCAGCCTCAATGATTTCAAGTAAAATATCTCTTCCGACGGGAAACGTGCTAAAATTCATGTGCCATGATTTTTTTGTCAATAATATTTGGCTGTTAAAAAAGATAAGGATTGGATTATGTAGAGAGTGGATATTTTTTAAGTGCCAACAAAGTACTGTTAAATAACAATGACATTAGGGCTTTGGTTAAGATCGGTAATCAGTTTCTTTCGTCCTCCTCATAATTTGTCATCTCTCTATTAAAATTAGGTTTTTGACTGTTCCTAGCAATGAATACGTGGCCTTGTACTCATGTGCCATGCGATTTTTTCCTCCTTCGATACTTCGTACTTTTTATCGTACCTTCTTTCATTTCATCCAGATTCATCAATAAATTCGCAAAAAGCAGATTTTCTTGTCCTAATTGACTCCAATAAAGTATTCGACTGTGTAAATCATAATTTTTCTCCAGTGTCTATTTGAACTCATATTTTCCAGCTCTTCTATTTCATGGTTTTACTGCTATCTCAAATGACTAGCACAAGCTTAAAAGACCCAAACGGAAAGTCGCCTGATTTTTCTGATAATAGAGTCCCTCATGGCCCTTAGGACCCCTACTAGCCGCTATATATATTCATGACCTATCAAAACCAAAACGGAGTAGTAAAAATCTCCTTTCATGCCGATGATCTACAAATACTGAGATTTCTCCTTGAATTATCTCCACAAGAGAGCTAATCTGGTAAATGAATATTTATGTGTGAGTCCATATTGATCACTGGCTTTTGATAGAACGTTCAATGTATTGTCCTCTCGTCAATGGAATGAGCTGCCAAATAATACGTAAAGTCTGAAAACCTGTTATAAAAGGCTCTGATACAGTATATTGATCAATCCTTTCAAATCTATTGTTTTTTGCTTGAAACAGAAGAAGTGTGCATATTTTATGGGAATCACCAGAAAAGGTTTAAAATATGCAGTTGGAAACTTTGGTCAGATTCTATTTTTATTATCATCTTCTTCTGAAATCTTTCTTTTTGTTAGTATCTAATTGAATGGCTGTGCATTTTTTTCTTCTGAGTCAACATTGTTTGAAAGAAGTGTGCCTTCTTTATTGTCATTATATCTCAGGTCTTCCTTTTCCCCGCTTAACCAACATTCTCCGTATTACGACACTTAGCATGCCACCGACTCCAATATATATTCCCTACCCTTCTTCTCCTACTATATTCAAGACTTCTTCGTTTGTTCTTCTCTGTGTTAGAGATATCTACTCATCTTTTCTCCTTAGACTCGCCTCAAAAGGCTCTAATCTAAATTCATGCTCTGGCTTAGTAACTGAGTCCCAGATCATAGAGCTAAGCTCCATATTAAGAAATTCACTTATCTTTCCATTTCGTCTTTACTCAGCTTATCTATCATCAATTGCAGTTTTCATTCAATTGATCATATCTTCAACCCACAGCATTATAGCAGTAGAGGAAGTGCTCATTTTCAAGGGAATTGTTTTTTTTTAATTTCATAATTCGGCGTCAACATTCGGAGATGCATCTAAAAAGTAATATCTATGCTTCGTGATCGCTTTCTAGTATGATTTAAAGAGTTTTTTGCAATTGTGTTTCAGGAGGAATTTAGAACTATAATACCAGTGTAATGAAATACATATACATGATATTAGCAAGAAACCTCAGTTTTGTTGAGGAAAAGTCTGTTTATTTGTCAAAGTATTTTCTTAGTGCGATTCCTCCATGGATTCTTATGCATCTTCACCATCACCTCCGAGCTGAAAACGCAGGCAGAATGGTCAGCAAAACTGTCGCTACCAAATGACAACCAACGCGGATTGAGAACCCGGAAATGCAAAGACAAACAATTCAACGCCGCGGAAACCTTCGCACGAATCCTCAAAATTGTTCAGGAAACCCACTCTTTCATAAAATTGACTTTTTAAGACGCGTGCATGAGCTCTAAAACTTGTTTCACGTTTGTATTTAATAATTAGATATTTAATGTCTGTATTAAAACTGAATTCCTATGGAAAATTCTTAACTTCCAGGAGAGTTGATATGAATATCTGATTTGGCCATCATTTCCTCTGCATTTGTGACACCACGATTAAAAAAATAATAAAAACAAGTAAAACAATAGAGGTATGATGAATTTATTATAGTCACGAAATCAAATTAAACTTTCGGAGGATCTTCCGGTAAAGTTAATAAAATAGTAATATTCCACATAGTAGCACCTGCTAGCGAACAACTTCGTGAATTTATTAAGTCTCCGGCTTTGGCAATGAAAAAGTTGCTCACAGACCGAGATAAATATTTTGTAAGAATGATGCATTCTCATAGTGTATTATTTTGGGAAATGTCATCTCAAGTAGAGGTGACAGAGAAATGTGCATTGGGGAAAGTAATTTATTTTATCTTCAACCTATACAAAAAATACCATTTATTATTTTAAAATTACATTTTAAACATGGCCTAACAGCATTTTCAAGCAAAAACTCCCTAGTTATAGCTGTAGGATAATTCACGCTAACGGTGGTCGAACTAGCAGCCTCTGGAGGACGTTTCTCCGCTGATTCCAAGACCGGCAATAACATTAATTTTAACTTTTCACTAAAAAAATAATCACAATGTATATCCCGATCTACAGATATTTCAATCTGCTCTTAATTGTCTCCATAGATGTTCATACTATTGCATTTTCCGTTCGTCTACAGTCTTTGTTCTCTTTCGTCTTTGCCGGAGTAACTCTAATTTTTTTCTTGCTTGATGGCAACTGAACCCCTTTGAGGCTCGACAATCAGCTGAAATAACCTCTTTCACACTCCATTTATTCACTTGAAAAAATATTGAAGAAAATCCCTTTATTCCTTTGAAACCATGCCCCTACAGGAAGAGTTTTAGAAATTCACTTCATTAAAATGAAGACGACTCGTATTAGGGGATGCGACAAAAGTTGAATGCCATATTTATAAGCTTATGAACGAAGAAATCAATGATTTGCAAAATCATGAATTGGAAAATGTTCCAGTTTAGAACTAATCTTCACAAATCTAATGTAAAGAGTGTTTACTTTTTACATTCGGAGGCCCAACTCTGGCTAGGATATAGTAATTTTATAATAGTTGTATTTACAAGTACTGGTGATTTCGTATAATTGTGGTTTCTGGGTAAATTTCATTCCTCAGCATACACTCATACTGGATTTTACTGCACAACTTCTCCCACTCAATCAATGTCTAACCACGGAACTCTTCGCCAATTACGCAAGCATTCTCTGCAAATTAATAACTCTTACTCTTATATTATTCTTACTAGTGATAATACTCTTGTCCCTGATAAGTCGTTAGCCGTCTTGTAAACTCAATGTGAGTTTGTCTGTGACATTAAAAAAATACCATTCGTATTGACGAAAACTACATATCTAGCGGGTTTGTACTGCTCAGCTAAGATTCTCGTAATGAGAATGGTTTATGTGAGTATGAGTTTAGTTTTTATGTTTTTGCGTTTAACGATTTCTAAAAAAATATAGACAGTAACTATTATGATGGATTTTTCTTAACCAAGTCAGCCGAATCCCTTCCTGGGTATCATTATGCAAAATTAAGAATCTAGCATGCCTATAATTACCATAGGGAATGTCCCCAAAACAACTCGTCAAATCAAAGCTAAAACACTGGTGGTCAATAGTTCACCCATATAAAGTCTTCAGAGCAAAAACAACTTTTTCTAGTAGTTGCTTGATAAAAATTTTTTAATTCAAATTGGCAATTTTTACTAATTTTTTATTTTTTTAATATTAATACGACCGGTTTCGATGTAAATACATCATCTTCTGATTTAGAATATGATTTAGTTACATCGAAACCGGTCGTATTAATATAAAAAAATAAAAAAAATATTTTGTGGAAAGTTGTTAATTTTAATTAATCATGATATTCCACCATATCACGTCTGAAACGTCTCTTCGGATTGATAAAATTTGTTCCCATTTTAGTGATGGTTTGGAATATATATATATATATATATATATATATATATACACACACACACACACACACATATATATATATTAGCTTCAGCTAATATATATATATATATATATATATATTAGCATTCAGACACACACACACACATATATATATATATATATATATATATATATATATATATCTTAACCGGTAGATTACCTAAAAAAATATATATATATATTATAAGTACGTACTAGGGATAGTGGGCGAGGAGAGGGGTTTGTTGGGAGAAGTCCTATGGAGGCAGGAAAAATGGATGAAGGGCGTGTTGATCGGCAGTGGGATGTTGAAGACTGTGATAGAGGGGAGAATGTTTGGAAAACAGGGAAAGGGAAGGAACAGGATAGGGATGTTGGACGGGATGAAGGGAGGAAGGAAGTACAAGAGACTTGTACATAGAGATGAAGAGGGACCTGATGTAGAGTAGGTTCTTGGATTGTGTTTTGTTAGGAGTCACAAAATATAATATTTATTTGGTAGTTTTGTCCCGCCAAAAACCTACCTTAACCGGTAGATTACCACATAATATATATATATGTATAGTAATGATGATTTCATGATCACGTCGTGTATTCGGACATACGGAATTTTCTCCTAATTGAGACAAATTATGAGTTATTTGCCAATAAAATAGATCTAATATCAACCTTTTAACTTTACAGAACTCCATTACCTTTTATATATCGCCATAAAATGTCCAGAATCCATCTCATCATATTACACAGTGTATCATTTATCTCTACGTTTTGATATTTTCCCACGTTGTCCTCTCAAGTTCGTGTCCTCCAATGAAAGGTTTGATTTTTAAGGCAGAAAATTCATTGAAGTACAACCCCTACATTTCAGGGAGTACAGCGAAAGTATCTAAGAATGTTTAATATAATATTTATATGACTACTTCTACTATGATCTTCTTGGGAAACCATAGGCGACCCTGGCAAAGTTGCTGTCCCCCAACCCTGATGTGTAGATTTCACACGCCCTTGGGCTTAGTGTTAGTCAACGGGCGTGTGAAATCTTGATATTAGCTCTACCTATGCCTATTGAACCAACTCTCTGATTGATAACTGTGGTGTTGGTATTTATTCGTGGAAATTTAATTTAATTAAAAATTAATAAAAATTTAAAAATTGAAAAAATGAAAAATTAATTAAATTAATTTATATGAAATTTTTATGAAAGTTCCTTGATGCAAACTGCAAAAACATTTAACACGATGCATAGTCTATATGTAAATGACGGCGAGGGAGGATACATGCTGAACGCGTGACATGCTAATGATTACACTGGCCTATAAAAAAATTTTTTTTTGGTGCCGGGAATCTTTGTGTTGATTTTAACTATATTTGTAGAGCTGAATCCAAATATGAAATCCGTTTTTATTTGACAGCTCTACTTTTTTAGATATGGCACATCTTACGATTAGTTGTTTTAATATTTGATATATTCCGGAAAATAATTTTCAAAGTTAAATAAATCTATAAGTATGCATGGGAATGTATGGTAAAAGAAAATAGGAAAAATATTACAGACTTTGTGAAACGTGCATACTTGGGATATTCTGGTGTTAAGCTTGGTGACCAAGATAAAACATGGGCACCGCATTTTGTGTGTAAAACATGTACTGAACATCTGCGGTAATGGACAACAGGACAAAGGAAAAGTCTAAAATTTGGTGTGCCAATGGTGTGGAGAGAACCTGTGAACTATATTGACGACTGTTATTTTTGCATAGTAAATGTTTCGGGAATTAATCGAAAAATCGCCACAAGTGGACATATCCAGATTTGCCTTCAGCTAGACGCCCGGTACCCCATTCAGAAGAAATACCGATCCCAATATTTCAGACATTACCAGATATATCTAAGGAAGAATTTGGGTTATTTGAAAACATTTCTCATTCTATTGACGATAGTGGCAGTGACTACGAGGGGGTATCAACAATTCCTCAACTATTTAATCAAGATGAACTAAGCGATCTTGCTAGAGAACTGAACTTATCGAAGGAAGCATCCGAACTACTAGTATCAAGACTGCTTGAAAAGAATTTACTGCAACCCGGTACAAAAATAAGTTTTTATCGCACAAGAGAAAAGGATATGCTACCCTTCTTTACTCAAGAAGACAATCTTACATTTTGTTTAGACGTTAAGGGTCTTTTGGAAAAAATGGGACTACTATCATAATATGATGCTAGTGATTGGCGTTTGTTTATTGATAGCTCCAAGCGTAGTTTAAAATGTGTACTTCTTCACAATGGTAATAGGTTTGGCGCAATACCAATCGCTCATTGAACTAAAATGAAAGAAGAATACGATACAATAGCATTGGTATTAAAGAAGATAAAATACCAGGAACATCGCTGGGTGATTTGTGTAGATTTAAAAATGGTGAACTTTCTTCTTGGGCAGCAAAGTGGCTACACAAAATATCCTTGTTTCTTGTGCCTCTGGGATAGCAGGGACAGACAAAACCACTGGATTAAGAAGGAGTGGCCAAAGAGAGAAGACTTGGTTGTTGGGAAAGAAAACATCATTGCTGAATATTTAGTTGAAAGAGAGAAAATCATCTTACCGCCTCTACATATTAAACTAGGCCTAATGAAGCAATTTGTAAAGGCTCTTGACAAGGATGGACCATGCTTCGGCTACTTAAGACTAAAGATACCCCATATAAGTATTGAAAAACTTAAAGCTGGTATTTTTGAGGGGCCACAAATCAGACAACTTACAAAGGATCCTGCTTCTGTCGAGTCAATGAATGAGATTGAAAAAATAGTTGGATGTCATTTGTTGAGGTCATAAAAAATTTTCTAGGAAATCACAAAAGTGAAAATTATATTGAGCTGGTAAACATTATGCTCAGTAACTTCAAATCACTTCGATGTAATATGAGCACAAAAGTTCACTACCTACACAGCCACTTAGACAATTTTCTTTTAGGAGACACAAGTGAAGAACAAGGTGAAAGATTTCACCAGGATATAAAAACAATGGAAGCTCGCTACTAAGGAAGATGGGATAACCATATAATGGTAGATTACTGCTGGTGCTTAAAACGAGACTGTTTGAACAAAGTGCACTCAAGAAAATCGCGCAAAAGAAGCTTCCGATGTGTTGAGTGATGTTTTTATGTATTTTTTTCTTTTCAATTTGTTTTATTACAGTAAAAAAATTTAGTATTTTAGTTCAATTGTATTGTAAAATTCTGTTGTGTTTGTGGGTGATTTAACAGCCCTAGAAATAAATCAAGTCTTTATATTTAGTGGGTTTTATTATTAATATAATATTCCCATATCATCATGTAGAAGATTTTTTACGTAAGTAACAACATATCTATATCTTGAAAACTATAGCTGATAGGAAAAAACTAGTGTCATAATTGGATTCAGCAACCCTAATTGTTCTTTAAATCAGCATTAAAAGCTCCGGCACCAAAACCACTGTTGGCCTGTGTTATCTTTTCCTTGATGGATCCACCTCGAAAGGGAGGCGGAATTCCTCATTCGATTCCATCGTTACTCGGACGATTTTCTAAAACTATCAAGCACTCTTTCTTTTAATGACGATTTACTCTGCTCTCACTTTCGAAACGATGAATTAGTAGCATTTCAGTTTCAAAATAATTTTTTCCTTCTTTACTGAAGCCGTTCAAATGAAGACCTAGGCTTAATAATTTCACATTGACCAATAATTAGCAAACAAACCAGTTTGTTTAATGCTAATCGGATAACGGTTTGATAAAAGGTTTGGGTCAGGAGCGGAAATAATGAATTTGTATGCTGTCTTACAAACTTTGTAGTTTACCAGAGTTTAATGGAATGACGTTCGCCGCTACCATTTCGCATATAACTTTACTAAACTTCATGGTATGGGAATGTAAAGTGTTAGATTCCTGATTTGTGGAAAACTATTTCATTTTTCCCAAAGAATGTTGAGTATGGATAGATATTTAATTTATTATTTATTTATTCATTTCACATTTATACGAAAACCGCACTATTGCCTGTACTTTTAACAATGATCGTATGACAATATGAACAAATGAATACACCCAAGCCCTGGAGGGAAAAAACCACCCAGGCGGGAATCGGACCCGCGACCTCTGGCAGGCGAGGACGTTAAGCCGCCGCCCCCGGGGCCGGCAATATTCTCGGAATTAAGCCCTGAAGCGTAAGTGAAAAATTATTTCCCTATTATAATTAATTATTGGTTCCAGCCGCATCTTTTACTAAACATCAGTGGTCTTGTAATTTCCACCATCGGTAAACACAGGTTTTTTTTCAAGCCTTTTTCTTGGGATCAATTGGAAGGGGTGATTACTCGTAGTTTCCTTTCCGGGGAATGTGATTGACCAACTCAGTCTAAAAATCCAAGCGGTTGGCAACAGGAACTTTTGCAACAGCGGTTGGCAATTTTGGCAACAGGAACTTTTGATGGGACCGGATAGCATTGCAGTGAATGGGATTGTTTCCTCCCTGATTGTATGAATTACACACGCCTTCAGGCTTAGATGCGTCTGAAATAACATAGCGCATTTTAACTAACCTCGAAATTGAGTATCCCTGATAAAGGGCATATCCTATGATTAGTACTTACTCCACTCCAATGTACTCTCCCAACTTAGCACTCGAGTAAAAATCAAGCTGCTTTTGAAAAATTCTCCTAAATCCGAGATCTGAACCCATTTGTAATGAGAAGTTTGTTTTAGCATCAGCAGCGATGGTTTGAACCAAAGAAGGCCGAATTCTGTTAGAAGATCAATACCTAGAAAATTTACTTTTCTTTGAATAGGGCTGAACATGATACACTATTGAAATTATCGCTAGAACGGCACACCTCATTAATGCCCGTGATAATTTGTTGGAAGAAGACGTTCAGTTCAGGAGCAGTGTACCCAATCCGTTTTTATCATCTGATTATTCTTCGTTTTCGCTCCCTTCTAAATATCTCCATTATTCCCAATCTCCTTCAGACACCCTTGCCTACGTGACAACGGTCCTTAATTCGGGCGAACCATCATCAGTCCAACCCCTCCCGTGCAAATCCCTATCCGTGTCTCATCAAAGTATTTTTAACCCCTCTTCGTGATTTCCCTCCGCCATATCCCTTCTCGGTCCACTCCTACTGGCCCGTAGGTGCTCAAGACTCACTCGCCCTTTGTTACTAATTATTCCAATGGGTCGTGTATTTTTTTCGCGCGTGCCTGAGCGCCTTTCTTCCTTTGAGTTTTTTTTTGCTATTTTTTCCCTCCGCTTCAGCACTTTCAGTCCCGATGTGTCTCCCCCACCCCCTCCCCCGTCCCCCGCGAGTTGTTCATTCCCCCTGTGCCCGTTGCGTAACAGCAGCCGCGCCTCGGACACGTTATTTTTTATTGTTATTATTCTTTCCGCCCACATACCTCACCCCCATGCGAACACGTGTGATTTTATTTTAGTTACGGAAATTAGGAGTGAAGGCTTTAGGGTTGAATGGGGAGGTGTGTCGAAAATGCCGGAGATGAGTGTGGAAGGAGAGGGTGGAGGAATACTTAGGACTGATTCCCCGTTGAAGCGGCCTCCCCTGAGGAAATTTCATAATCATTGGTCTTCCGTGCATCTGTTGATCCGGGGAGGGGAGATCTTTTGTGCGATTGATCGGCGGAAAGCAAAAAAACTAGATGGGTTTTTAAGTCGTTTCCTGGGTGATAAAAATAAAGAGGCCTCGCAAAGAAAATCTGAAAGGAAATTAAAGGGCTTCTGTCCTTTCACTAACGTTTTAATCGTATTTCTTGCGAAAAAATTTGGTTAACCTCCTTTCTTCATTGTTTATTGCTGACTCTTAATTTAACTAAGGTATCATTGATTTGAACTGGGACCTTAATTAACAATTAAGTAATATTGTTTACTACTCAACGTACCACTAAGTAGTAGTTTATATCATCAATCGTTTTTGTGAGTACGTAGCCTAATTTTAAATATGATGAGTGGGAATATTGGTTAAAGATAAGAGGAAGAATGATTTTATTTTAATATTTGTTGACAAAAAATGAGACGCGTAACTATGCAACCTTAGTGTTGTTCCATCCTTTGAGTATAGCATATAGAAGAACTCTGTGAGTGATTGCCAGTGGTAGCAGTTTGTTGCATGTGGATTGGTGTTAGACCAGTTTTCTATCAAGCTGAAATCACGCGACTAATTGGTAGTTTTAATCTTAAAATATCTTAAAAAATTTATGAATGGTTTACTAAAAGAGGTGTTTTTTTCACCGCCAATGTTGATTCTGTGCCATCAGCTAAACAGTCAACCAATTCAAGATTGAGTCTTTGATGAATTCTAAACAATTTCCTTAGACTTCATGTTTATGATATTATACATGTATCTTAGACTTTATTCCCCATTTACTTTGAATGTTCATATCACGCCAGATATAATTGTCCCATAGAAATAAAATCTTAAAATAAGGCAATATTATCAATAGCACTTTTTTCTACCATTTATGATTTTATTGATATTTTATTATCCTAATTAGTAATAACATTTGCTCATTCATTGATTGAGATTCGTAAAAGTAAATATATTCATAGCCTGTAATACTTTGTACAGAGAGAGAAACAGGGACAGTAAATTTTAGAGCAGGACAATGTGAACATTCTTCATCTTACTGAGGCTCGCATATGCTTCAAAAGGTATTTCATTAGATATTCCGAATTCACGTGCAGAGGTGGTTCTTGGGTTAGACTGCGTGAGAGACATTTTTGGCTAAACGTTTCTCTCCCGTTGCAGGGAGCGTCTCCAAGACTTCGCTCCTGAAGACGCTCCCTGCAACGGGAGAGAAACGTTGAGCCAAAAATGTCTCTCACGCAGTCTAACCCGAGAACCACCTCTGCATCTCTCAACAGCTGCGAAAGCCTCCGATCTACGATTCCGAATTCACTTACAGAGTATGTCGCTAATATAATGAGGTCAGTCAATTCGTACTGGAAAACAAGAGATATCAGTAAAAAATAATGTATAATTAACACTTCCCTTTCGGCATGGAATTACGTTGGGAATGCAGGATTTCTTGAATATAAATCATGTGTTAAGTAATTTGAACGAGACCCAAAAATGAGAAATATGTACAGGTGTATATATATATATATATATATTGGTTTTACTCGTGCAGTGCAGAATGAGAAGGCCCGTGTCTGAATCGTTCTACTTAAACCCTTAACTATAGTGTAGCAGTATAACCGTTGAAAATTCACCATTCACGTACAACTGCAAGGTCAAAGCAAGCAATTTTTTAGTGCAGCAGGATGAATATCATAACACGAGTATTATTACTACACATGGCATATTTTTTGTTAACAATTAAACCAAGGCAAACATTTCCTATTTAATTATAGGAACCGTAATACACTTAAGAATAGTTGTGCCCATTAGCTGCGCAACCTATTGATATTCGTTGGATCTATACCTACCTACGTTGAATTTCCTGCGTACGTACCTGTTCTCTGTGTAGATGTAAAAGGGAGGGCATTATTACACATGCCGTTGCACGTGCTAAAACAGTCACGTCATCTCTCCCACACAAACCCCCCCTCCCCCGTATTTGGTGCTTCCATTCTCAAAATTTCCCGCTTCAATTAAGTATTTTTATTCTTTCCCTCCGCTTGTTCCCTCTGATCCGTCCCCGGTGGCTGTGCGTTCCAACTATTTTGATGCAATTATTCCCGCCGATATAATCACGGGGACCAGTTGATACTGTAATCTCGTTTATTTTTATGATTACTCCTTTTATTTATTTCAAGTTTGGTAATTGAAATTCGCCAATTATGGGTTTCAATTTTGTGCTCTAAATTAAGGGAAATTAATTTTAGCGAATCCGATATTTATCTCTTATTCTTCGCCAGTTTTTAGCTGGAAATCATATTTGATCTCCAAGCGAAGCGAATTAGCTTGTTTATATTTTGAATATCAATTTAAAATTTTGCTCCTATCATTACTGGTAATTACGAAACAAATTTATCCAACATGTTATGTGCCTCGTTGATGATTATAATTTCAAGTTCTCTTTTTTTTACCATTTTTATTTTATAAAACTGCATTCTCTAATTAATATTTGATAAAAATTATGACGCATATTAGGTCTTGTATTCATCAAAATAATTTTGTGTAAAAATTGATGCAACTTTTGTCATTGTTTTCAATAGGTCATCGGAAAGTTCACACCCTCTTCTAAATGGTTGCTCTTTACCCTCGTAGTCAATTTGTGAAGTACAAGAGGGTATTTTGAGATAATATTCTCTCTAATTGATGACTTAATTAAACATGAAGTATTTTGTGGAATGCATCGTACTGGTAATGGATATGAAAGTACAGAGGAGGTACGGCTTATAAAAATATCCTTGCATTTTTTGAAGTGATAGTGTTATTGGTATTCTACCGTTTAAGGTAAGTTTTCGATGGACATCAACTGAAAAAGGATTTCTTGACTCTCATAATAAAACACAACCTCACATTCAACACTACAGTAAACCCTTCTTCAATTCCGCATAGTTCCATCCTCCCTGAAATCCGTCGAACATGCTTTCCTTTCTCTACCCCTTCCTCGATTGCTAACCTCCCCTCTTTCGCCAACTTCGACATCTCATCGCCATTCAAAATGCTCTGTATCCATTTTCCTATCTCCTTTGGATTTCGGTCAACAATCTCTTCTCTTCCTCCATCATGCGTACCACTTTCTTGTTTGCTTTCCTTTCTGTCCATTCACCCTTTCCATTCTTTTCCTGGCACATTTAAAAAGCCTCCAATTTACGCTTTGCTTCAACGATCTCATGTCCGGGAAATACAAAACCACACTTCTTATCAAACTTTAAACTACTCCTTAATGAACAGCCTAACTCCCATCAACACCCTCATCCTTGTGGATGCGTCTATGCCTAACGCAATTCTTGTTATTGGGTCCCTAATACTTTGACCATCATAATCCAAAAGACTTTCGAATTAGTATGTAGTTAGTTAGGTAAATTGTACCATCTGCTCTTTGTTTATGCCCTTTTTTAATGCATTACTAAGCTTTTTTCTTCCTCGCAAACCGTACAACCTTCGCATTGATTTTCATACCATACTTATTACACTGAATTTACAATGCATAAGAACCATTGACTGATTGATAAACTAAAGCTTAATCATCCGTCAACTTGATTTTATGAATTCCCTTCCGACTTTCATCACTATCGCCATTTCTTCTTATAACTCGTTAACCATATACGTTGAGAAGCTCAGGTGACAATAGTCACCCCCTTCTAACCCCTCTCTTTAGCACTGCTTATTCCGACTCTCCCTCTGGCACTTGTACCTGAGCGGTCTTAGATATGTACAGGTTACGGATAAGTCTCTTATTCCTCCAATCTACCCCTATTTTCTTTAATGCATTCAGTCTTCTACCCAATGTCTCTTGTCGAAAGCCTTATTGAAATGTATAAAACAAACAGATACATGCTGATTTCAATGGCTTCCTGACACTGCTTTCATCTTCCAGCACAGCACACCGATTTTACAATTACTTTGTGAACTATTCATATCTTCGGTCTAAGTCTTCCACCACGCTTCAATCGCCCTATTAGTTTCCCGCTTCGGTTTATTATTTATTTTATAATTGATTTGTTTCTAATTTCTACTACCTACGTCTGTGTGAACAATCATTAATTTTCTTCTCTCATCCATCTCCATAATCATCTTGTCCATTTCGTTTCCCCTCCATTGTGTATTTCTCTATAAATATCGCTCCTGTAATCCCCGCTATCCTTCCCTCTCATATCGAAAAGTCCTGTCTATATTTCCATCTCCATTTCCCACTCTATATTTTATAATTTCCTTGTACTCAGTATCATATGACCTTTGCAAGTCCCCTATTTTGACCGGTTGAGTTCTTTTGTGTCATCTGGGCTGTTGCTGCCGCTTTTGCTTTACAAGGATTTCGTGGGATGACGATCGCGAAAGCCTTGAATCTCCCGATACCGGGCACTACACACGGCCTGGCAAGCCGAATCCCTTAGTTTCCAGGACTCCTACTCCGATCTCTGTTCAACAATGCTTCGTGGAATAATTGAGATGGTTCCTTCCTCAATAGTTTTTTAACGTGACACCATCATTCAATTGGACGCCCCAGTGGGGTCAGACTCCTCACGGAGGAACAGACGCTGCGCGGAGTACCTTTCGTCTGACTCGAGTCGAATCGAGGACTTCAATCTGGCATGGATGATCCTACCAGGGGCCACTAATTTCAGTCAATAAGAACGCGTAGTTCAGTGACTTTTTAGCCAATTTCAGATCAAAATTTAACCAATTCTTTTTTAAATGCGATGTTCCAAACTTAATGAAGAAAATAATCACAGATTTCAGTTTGCACGTAAATAATATTTTAATTTCACCAAACCATAAAATTTCATTTTTAACTGCAATAATTATATGGCTGACTATCGCTTATAAATATTTTCTGTCGGAAGAAATGTTTTTAATGAAAAATATTTTTTTGTTAAAACGAATTCATTTATTTAAACTTTTATTTTTGATAATTAGGCATTTTTCAAGAAAGATTCTTGGCAAGGATTACTGCTTATTGGTATGAATTCACCTGTTATTTAAAATACGTAAGAAAACAAATTCAACGAGTGTAGCTCTGTTTTCAAGGCCTTTTCTGTTTATCTTGAAAGTCAACATTAATTTGTGAGAAATAGTAGTGTCAAAAGAAAATGTGATGATATTTTCAGAATTTTTTTAATCGTCTCATTGACAGTAAATTCGTTTCTATATCGTTTAATTAAGATTTTAAATTAAGAGGAAAATTAAAAGATACAAAAATTAAATAAGAGTATTAACATTAAGAATTAAAATTCAAATCGGGGAAAGGTTGGTATTTCACGCCTTTCCTCGTGGGAATTCAATTTAAATGTATTTGAATGGATTTTATGGAAAGTAATTAATCAATTAGGATAATTAATTCAGCACGTTTGTCTGAGAAATATAGCTGGCAATCACATTAACCTTGTTGGAGTTGCTTTTCTTGTACAAAGCTGTCTTTTATAAAGTATTTTCCATTACTAGGATCTGAATATATTACCACTTAATTTTTTCGCTCGCAATTAGTTGTTTACGCTGCTAACTTTGCTTATATTATGCTTATAAGTATTCTCAGGTGATTTACTCGGGTGATTTGAACTGGATTAATTTTCAATGGCATCAGGGACCGAAAATTCTGAACAGAAATTTATTGTATTCTCATTTAAAAGGATGAGAGAAACTCGAAATAATTTCCCAAGTTGACTAATGGTGTCGCTGGACTTTAGGTTGCTATTTATGAACCACGTATTGGCAATATCCATCTGAAAATCATGCATTGGATATTTAAAGGGACCATAGCATGACCTTATGTACCTTACGTTAAACTTCAAAGGTAATTTATAAATGAACCTCGAAGGCTTTGAAATGAATGTTGTTGGAAAAATTAGTACCTTCGTCAGATTATTCAGTAAAATGGTGAAAATTTCAGAGATGGAAGCAGCATTTGGCAGGCCATTCAATCCACAAAGAATAATCTTGTGGATTGAATATCGATGAAATGCTCCAAAGGAAATGTGTACGCCGTGCAACTCAAAAATAATTTTATTTTCTTTTTGAGATTTTGTTACTCTCAAAGCCGATTATATTTGAAGTTGCGTTCCACTTTGAATAAGAGCAGTGCGTATTCATCTTTGCTGGGCAATTTAATTATGCAGGAAATGCTGCACAATGAGCATTTAAACATGTCGGAAACAACTACAGGCGCGGTTACGTATTCGATGGAAACAATTACTTGCATCTAATTGGTTCCATGTATTAAATAAGCTTTGAGTGGGATTTAAAAAATAATGTACCCTTCCTCTTCATTCTCCGGATTTCATGAAACGATAAAAGAACCACTCTTTATTTTGTATACACGTTCGGTTGAATTTCTATGAGTATGCCTAAACTTGAATTAAAAGCTCTTCACCTTGCATAGATTAGAATTATTATATTATTCACCAATGATATGATGAAGTATTTATTCACTAGTGTAGTAGTAATCGTAATTTAAGGTACAATAGGTCAACATAAATGCACTTAATTAGTTATTATTAGGTACTCTACCGGTAAAGTTAGGTTTTTGGATGGACACAACTATCAAATAAACATTTTGCAACTCCAAACAAAACCCAATCCAGCAACCTAATCTACATAAATCTACAACCCAATCTTCATCTCCGTGTACTTCTTTCCTCCCTTCATTCCGTCCAACATCACTATCCTGTCCCTGCTCTTTCCTCGTTTGCCTAACATTCTCACATCTATTACCTTCTTTAACATCCCACTACATTTTTGGCCTAAATCAGATGGGGCACGCGCAGACTTGGTAACTCAGTTGTCTCCGGTTTTTTTTTCAGTTTCGAATATTAATCATATGATAATTTGCTTAGTTTGTATGGTACAATGTAACCTTAAACGCAGGGACGCCTGAAAACGAATTTTATTAATGAGCTTGTGGACAAACGATGACTTATGTAAAATGCCAGATCCTGATCTTTAGGCCGAAAATATATTTCAGTCTTTCATCCCGAGGAAGAGTAGACCTGTAAGGGAAAATTATTGACGGACAAATCGATAATTCCCTTTCATTGTCCCAGTCGGACATTAAAATGATCCATACGGGACCCATCTCTAGGCTAACGAGCCGGCGTGCGAGCTTGTGTTACTCATCCTGGGCCTGTATTTAATAATATTTTGGAGTATTTGCTACACTTAGTTACACGAAGAGTGCCTCGAGGCGAAATACGTATTAAAATCAGCGAAATTATGCTGGAAGTATCTCGTAGCTGTGTTTTCCCTCATTGTTTAACGGGATCCCCAGCCTCTATGACACGGATTAATTTTTTTGGGAAACCTTTGAGCCAGCCGGCCGCATGTTGCTTAGGCGTAGCCGCTGGAGGAAGAAAATTGGCGGGGGGGGGGTGGGGGAAGGGGTTTAGTTAATGGTTTTGAGGGAGGCGGTTATGGGGCAGGCTGGGGTATGGTGAGGGTAGGGTGGCTGTGGCCGAAGGTTTAGGGTTAGGGGAGAGAGTAAGAGGGGAAGGGGTAAAAGTGGGAGCGGCTAGGTGGGGGGTGTGACCCGGGGCAAACCACCGAAAGCACCCCCTGCTCCTGACACCCGTTTCCCACAAGCGTCGGACCAGGAACGAATCATCGGGCATAAGGTTTTTCCTAGGGTGCGCCGATGTCATCCCATGAGTCCCCTGATAAAAAAGCCTTTTTCCCCTCCCTCCTCCTCCTCATTTCTCCCCACTCTCCTCCGATGTGCGCGGGCGCCAGGGTGATCCTTTTCCATTTCGGAATAAAAATACCAAGGCGCGGTGGGAATCGGGGTAGAGAGAAAGGTTGGAGGGGTGTCGTGAGTGGAAGGGGAGGGGGGGTGGAATGGGAGGGTCTCTGTGGGAATGGGAGGGATGTGTGGCGGTCTGCGGCAGTTTGCGAGCCATTATTTTTTTAATCGCCGCGTATTTTTTTATTTGATAAAATTCATGCAAAACGTTATTGTTTTGTCCAGATTTTTTTCACCCGTCCTCCCTCTCTTTCCTTCTCTTTTCCACTCATAGTGAGCTCTCTCTCTCTCTCTCTCCTTCTGCTTGGTCGTTCGTTACCTTCGGAATGACAACGGTACAATCTCCCAGTGTCTCTCCTTTTTTTTATTTTACTTTCTCCCCTCCCTCCTCTACTCCCTCCCATTCCACATATTTTTGTTAATTTTATATTTTCGCCGACGTTATTATGTTTCCCCAAAATGAATCTGTCATGGCCGTTCTCGTCACCGCTCTGGTCCCCCCTTGGTTTCATCGCCGGGGGAAGGACACGATGGGCCGCTAGTCGTGTGTGCATGTATGTGTGTGAGTAAGAGAGATAGGAGAGGTCGGTACCGATGAACGGGGTTCCAGGGGGAAAGAGAGTGAAGGAAAGATAGCATGGCGAAAGATGAAAGGGAAAATGATGTGTGGGAGTGATTGCAGGCCCGTCAGAGGCGTCCACAGAAGCGGAACGGTGAGGCGAACGCCGCTGCACAGTGGGAGTTGGTTCATGTTGGATGACGTGCCGTGTAGAGTGCGTTTGGAAATTTTCGCAAACGAACGAGATGCGGTTGTGCGGAAAACATTACGCCGCTGTTCATGTGGCGTAAATCCACGACTTTCCTAGTGGTGTTTACACGCTTACTACTGCCAAATCCTTGTCGACTCCCGCTCCTTAAATTGTATTTTGTTGTATTAATAAAGGAATGCCGGTGGATTAACTTTCCGCCTCCGCAATTCGTGTTTAATCAATTTATTACAATGAATAAAAAGCATTCATTAGGTAGCTGGAGGAAATTTTGGGAAGAAGATGGAGACAAGTCGAATGGTCAATTGGTGCACATGGATAAGTAATTGCGTGAGACAGCATAGGTTTTATTGATATACGTATGTCAACCGATGTGATCCGGTCTTATGTGAGCGCATATTTATTCAAATTGAGCATCTCGGTAGCTATCTATTTGCCCAAAATAAGTGGAAGAAAGGAAAAGTTTGTTCAGAGTTTGTTGGAAACTAAATCGGTTATATTTGTATGAAAAATGAATGTGGTAGTTAAATAAAAGGACATCTTTTTGTGTTCGCATATGAGGAGCGATGCTGTTAAAGGAGAGTTCGTTGTTCGCGAAATTTCAAGCTCTGAATTTTATAATCCAGATTGCAAGATTACCAAATAATATATCATAAATAAATTGAAAATAAAGGTATGATGTAATAATAAATTACGTATTAATCACGAAAACGTAATTAAATGTATTATATATATACATATACATATATATATATATATATATATATATATATATAATCTTGAAAATGACGCTCTCCGGCGACGCACAAACACACAAACACTCAGATAATAAATATTCCACACACAGAAACATAAAAGAAGGACACTTACAGTAGATATTGACGTTTCGACGGTACCGCCGTGGTCATATATATACATATAAGTTTTCAAAGTTCCGAGGATTTTTCAATTTTCAGAAAACTTAAATGATCATTCTTTGCTAAATAAATGCCTATTTTCTAAATGTCCTATTTGCTAAATGTTCCTAGTTCTATTTGTCAACTGTGGCTATATTTGATGGTATTTTTCTTTTTTATTCTTCTCCGAAGAGCCGGTAAAATTTTAAGTAACCACTTATAATTTGTGATTGAATGAATAATTGAGTGTATTGATTGATGGGACATTTATTATGAAGTGCCTTATTTTCATTATAATTTTACTTTTTCTAGAATAGAAAAGGATTTCACTAACACATTTTAGGCTGGGGCGATTAAAAAAATCGTATAGTGAAACAGAGCTCTCCTTCAGTTACCATGAGTAACCATGTTAGCGTTCGTAAAGATAAATATCAACCAGATTAACCACCATTACTCATCTCTAAAAGTAAATTTTACTCCTGATAATGGGATTTTTCCGCCATCTACGATACGTTGTTAAATTTTATAAAATAATCCTTGGTTTCCAAGAGTTTCTTCGCGCACCAATGGCATAATCTTCCAAATCAGATTAGGTGGATGGGGTTTTAAACTGAGACTTTAAAAAGTAATGCATATAAATCATTTTAATTGAAAGAAATTAAACGAATGCTGCCATAAATTGTTAAAAAGCCCCGTGACATGGAGAGGATATTTTACCTGCTGTAATTCGACGCCTGTTTTTCCTTCGTTTCTATTGAAACTTTTCCAATGAATAATTAGTTCAATAGGAGCAATCATGTAGTTGCCCAGAGTGAAATGCACTTGCGTTTCTGAGTATCTGGTAATGGGATAAACTTTCGCGAGGAATATTATTTGTCGTATAATTTTTGACTGAGCGGCGTTAAAATAATCTTGAAAGGAAAAAGAATGTGAACTTATGTGGCGTCTTTTAGGATAAATTCAAAAGAAAAGATATTAGGAGTGTTTCCAAATGGTTTTTGAACTATATTATTTATAGATACAATTTTATTTACTGGAATTTATCTTAAGATTGGTGGTTTTCAGCCCATTTTCTATCCGATATTATATCATAAAGAAATGAAAAATTTGATCGTACATGACAGCAAAAGTCTATGAAATAGGGCTACTCAGCACATGGTAGTTACCAATTTTTACGGAATTAATGACTATGGATGATGACTCCGCAGGATAAATTTCCAACTCTTATCGCATCTTCAACATTTTTGACTCGATTTAAAAAGAATTTCGTCGTCAAGATTCCCATCTGACCCAGAACAATGAAATGATTTCCCTGGCACGTATCTACGTACCTATATATTCACTTTTGGCGACTCCAAGGTAACTTATTAACATGTAACGGGAGGAGAGTTAAAAATAAAAAGGCAGACATGTGGCGTCTTTCCCTACGGACTCCCTAAGCCATGAGGAGGGGGAGCGAGGGTGAGGGATTCTAGGAGGACGGGAGCTCGGAGAAAGGGTGGGGAGGCGTGGGAGGAAATAAAGGCGGTACTCCCCCCCTCCTTCCATCCTCCTGGAGGGTCGGGAGAAAAGGCTGGGTGGGTGGGGGAGAGAAGGAAGTGGCAGGAAAGGGATACGTTTCACCGGGAAGGGAAGCAAAGCAGAGACACGCGCCCTCCGCGGGGGATGGAAAAAAGCACGGGAAAAGTATTTGGGGCCGGACGAGAGGGGAGACAGAGGGAAAGAGTTGATGGGAAGACACACGGCGACTCTGGCTTCGTTGAAATAAAGCAGCAGTAGGAGCCGACGGAAGAGACCAGAGGTGGGGTAAGGTGAGCGCTAGTGGTGAGAGGGGGAGGCGGAGAAGGGGTAGAGATCCCCCTCCGCTCAGTATTATGACGGTCACTTGATTTGCCGCCTTGTCTTTTCTCCAGCGTAAAATATTCAGTGCCGTCGTGTGTCTGGCGGGTGGGTAGGAGAGGGAAGGAGGAAGGAAACGGGGTTTCCCCCACCCCCCTAAGCCATGGCGAATTCATCCCGAGAGCTTACACAAAAAATATATGTATAGAAACCGGGAGAATAGTCAGAGTTCTTCATCTTCCTTTTTTTTATTATTATCCTCAACTCTTTTTCCCCGTTTCTGTCACGGAGGCAGGGCGGTGGGTGGGGTGGAAGTCTGCCGTGATAACTTAATTGCGTGCGTGAGACATCGTCCCGGCACCGTTTTATAATCTCAAAGGGGAAAAAAAATGTGGACGGCAGTTTTCGAGGACGAACATCGGGAATCGTTTCACTTCGTCGGGATTAGGCGCCATTAACATGAAGATTCGGGAAAACGTGCGCTCCTCGCTTTACTTTCAAATTTTTGTTTAAATTTATTTTTACCTAGGTCTCCTGCAGACCACATTCGTGTACAAATGTTCTTTAGTCGGTCTGACAATGAGTAAAAAATGTACGTATCATGCCTGAGTTTAAATTTACCAGATACATCAATTTTTTGGTAAATCTAGATTAAATGAAATTGGTCGTCCGCTCAATTTTTGTATGCGTAATGCTATATATACGAACCTTAAAGTGCAATTTTTAAGCTTCAAAATCATGTATCTATTTTTCAACAAAGTCACCGTTAAGGCTAACGCATTTATCTCAACATATAACAAGTTTTTTCATTCCGTGACTGAAAAACTCTTCCGACTTTTCTCGAATCCAGGACTTGACAGCTGCTTTTATCTCATCGTCCGAGGTGTAATGATTACCCTGAAGGTGTCTCTGTAGTTGAGGGAAAATATAAAAATGGCAAAGTGTAAGCTCGGTGGAATAATGAGGGTGTGGAATTGGTTCAAATGCCAGGTTTCGCAGAGCCTCTCCATTTGCGCTCGAGGTGTGTGGACGGGCGTTGCCAAGTTGTAAGATTATTGGCGCCAGGCTGCCTTGAACACGACAAACTCGACGTCGGGGTGTATTAGAGACTGTATATAATGTGAAGAATTTACCGTTGCCCCACGTTCCAGAAAATCGGTCACATAAACTCGGTGAGCATACAAAAACACAGTCTAAAGAAGTTTCATTAAACAGTTATGGCTTTTCCAGGCTCGCAACCACGAAATTTTACTACCCATCGATTTACAGTAGACCTTTTACCAGCATCATCACTATAACAAGCCTTGAAACGACGATGTATCTCAGTGGGAATCACTTATTCAGCAGTTGAAAATTCGACAACAGCAGACTGTTTAACTTGCGTTGACACAGCCCTGGAACACTTCTCCATACTTCCGCTTCTCAAAATATACTGGATGAATGAAACGATCTCAAAGCTGCACATGCGTGTTGAGGGGGAATATTACCTCCACATGCCACCAGGAGTGCTTCTGAAGGTCATTTTGTTTGTGGCCTAGAGGCATGTGTGCATTAGTTTTCAGTTTACCCTCGTGTGTGTCTGTGGTTGTGTGTGTTTCTATAAATATACATTTTATACGAGTTTATCGTATATAACCATAAAAACAGTAATCAACCCGAAGGTCGGTTTGGTAGATGGTGGTCGAGGTCACCCAGTTCACCTGACGGCGTGTGAAATTCACATAGCAGGGTAAGGGGGCCAGTTCCATTCCCTGTTACTAAAAAAAAGTAAGGTTAGTCACTTTTATATTCCGTTGGTCCCAGCCACATTCATCGGAGTACGAGTAACTGATGGGAAGATAAGGAGAAGAGGGGTTATTGTTGAATGGTTTAACAGAGGGGAATACGTAATGGGTGATTGGTTGTTGAAAAAACAGGAGAGGAAGATGTTACGCAATGGGAAAGGTTTAATCCGGGAGGTTGGCAGGATTTAAAAAGCAAGATGCTAGCTAATTGTAGGGCCCTTAGTTAGATTAGTGTGATATTCGGCGGGAGGGAGGAAATAATATATACTTTGTAGCAATTATCAAAACTTTCGCTGTGGATAGCCGTACATCTGGGAACTGGGAGGGAGGTGGATGGGGAGGATTGATTACAGGATTTTCTGTGATTATTAATTCTAGTATTGAGGGGCGCGAGGTATTGGCCAATATAAGGATCTGGGCAGAGTTTACATTGTGGGAGGTATATGACATTTTAGAAATCCTGGAAGAAGTCGGATTGGACAGGAGACATTTGAACAGGTGCTATTGCGGAAGAGTATTTGTGACAAGAATGGAGCCAGTTTTGCAACCACCAAGATTGCATGGAGTAGGGTGGTTTCGGGAATTGGAGAGGATTTATGAATATTTGAAAGACTTACTGGACGTTTGAATGGTACTGAGGGGAGATCTAAGTCTTTTGGGATTTACTCCACTTTGGTCCATATTTTTGGGACAGCAGTTTGCCGGCGAAACTGCTGCCCAGTTGTCCGCTGTCCCAGCAATATGGATCAACGCAGAGTAAATCTCGGAAGACTTGGATCTTTTATATCTGCACACCGAGGAAGCCTTTGCAAGGTACAGAGGGAAATTTTGAAAGTAGGTTGGCGGTGGAGTTGTTTTTGGAGAGGACGGGATAAAGATCTTTAAGATTAATTTTTAAGGACTGCACGCTATGAAAATATGTTATCCAAATGGACAGCGTGTCGTTTTTCTTCTCAAGGGATATTTTAGTGGTGTATATGTGTAAAAGGAATTTTTGTACAGAAGGGAGTCCGGATAATCACTCCAGGTGAGAGAGACATGAAGTCTTGACTAACATTTATTCCGGGAATTAGATTTGTTGCAGATATGGTGGCCTCGGATAAAAAGTTCGAAATTGAATGTTAACTGTGAAGAAAATGACATCTATTGAAATTAAGAAATAGTTGCTTGCTTGTGGGTTTGGTATTGACAGAGGAATGGAATTTATAAATTAGGAGGAATATTTTGACATTGGATTTGTGATTTGAGTGGAGAAGATGGCGAAAATTAAGGAAAAATGATTCTCTATTGAGGGAAGAGATTATATCTTTAAAGGGGTTCGTGTCATTTTGCAAAATGAAAAAACTGTCGTGAAAATGTTATAAGCTAAAGTAAGTTTGTCAGGGCGTGATGGGAGGGAAAATTTTTTTCGAGAAGGCCAATGTAGAGATTGGCATACGAAGGACTGAACCTACTTCCTATGGCACAACTTTTGATCTGAATATAGTGGCTATTGTTGAATGTGAAAGAATTGCTTGCGTAAATGAATATTGTAAGTTGTAAAAGGAAATCTATACTAGGAACTTTTAAAGTAGGGCTATATAGGGAGGTCACATCAGTAATGGCCATAATTATGTTTGTATCCTATGGAAAGGAGATAGAATTAAGGTTTTCTAGGCGTCTTTTATGTATGACGGCAGGGATTGGACAAGGGGTTGGAGATGGTAGTCAACAAATGCGGAAATATGTTCTGTTGGAGAATTACGAGAAGAAATAGTCGGTAGATCAAGAATGTTAGGTTTATGAATTTTCGGGAGAATGTAGAACTGAGGGGACTAGGATTAAATGGGGAGAGAGTTGAGATGTCATCGTCGGGAAGGCTTTCACGCGGGCCTCATGTCTTTGATATAGGTTATGTCTTTTTGAAAGATAGGGTTTGGATCAGTCGAGGAATGTATAGTATGAGGAAGGGGACGGGGCTACTACGTGTTGAATGAAGTAACCTCTTAGCTTCTTTTATGTAATCTGAGGTGACAAGTACGATTTTGGGATTTTTGATGAGTTTTTCAAAGCAAAGAATTCAAAGGTGGAAATGTTGTTCATCGGTCATAACGTACTGAGGAAGGAGAGATTTTTAATAGGTGGAAGTTGATAAAAACCGTACTGGATGATTGGGGGGATAAGGTTTCGGCTAATGGGAGGGAGGGTCTGTGAATGCAATAAGGTGGTGTGGATATTTCTGTTCTCTTGTTGGTGTATAGATTGGGTATTCCAAAAGCCTTCCATCTTAATCTACGGCAAACATTAAGGGTATCAGTAAGAATGGTAACGTGAAAGATCTTTTCTTTTGAAGCGATTTTTCACTTGAGATTAATGGAGTCGAAGGAAGTTTTTAAGATTTCTTCGTCGGAATTATGTTCAAAGAGATCCAATGATTGGTTAAGAGGGGACGATTTTTTGATGTTTTGGAGGAAAACCAGACGGTGGAGGCGGTAAGCAGAAAAGGGTCGCAAGGTAAGATTTAAATTGGTTTAGGGGTGGAGGAGAAGGTTTGGGGTGGAGACAAAGCAGTGGTAATGATAACCACAGTGAAGATGGGATGTGTGCATAGTAGGAAGCTTTACTAATGATTTTTAACGGCGACTTTTAAGGGAGGAAAGTACTCTCTTTAGAATATTTTCGGCATTCGAGAGGAGATGGGGATACTGAAAGTTATAATTTTAATGGTCTATAAAGATGCATAGAGTATGTATGCCAGGTTATTGTACTTTTCGTGAGGAGATTGAGTTAATCAGAGTGATGGTTGGAAATAATTGGTATAGAAGGGATGTAGGGCTGGCGGAAGACAGTGGAAATTTTAAACAAAGTCCATTTGGAACGATTTCCATCGTAATGCACAAGGAGGACTCTTTGAGTGACAAGTATATTACGCCAACTTGAAGGAATGTATTTTAATATTACGTAGCCAAACGGGGAGAAAGTGATGGTTATTCACGGGGGGCAGTCAAGATGATTCGGTGGCTATCGTACTGGCTTTCCACATAGAGGGCTCGGGTTCGAATCCCGGTGGTATCTCGATCCTTACTTGAGGTGCTTTGTAAGAGGGCACTTTGAGTGAGTACTTCGTCCGTCGGATGGGACTTTAAGCTGCGAAACCCTTGGCGCCTTTAGTTAAGAGTAGGCTAATGCCGACGCCGGGTTTCTCTCCACACTTCATCCTTTCCCGTCCATCCCTGATGGCGGAAATGACCTTAGTTGTCGGTCGCCTCTCCTAAATATTACTACTTAGTCACGTTGGGGGAGGCTAAAAGTTGGAGAGGAGAGGAGTGTTGAATGTAAAAGGAAAAGAGAATAAAGATGATGGACAGAATGGGAGATAAGAATCAGTGGTGAAAGAAGAGATAGAAGACTGAAAAAGGTGGCTACAACTTACGACATGTTGATGACATTCACCAATGTTCGATGCACAGGCATTTGTATAGATAAAAAAGATGTTTAAAAAAAGTATTGATAAAATTTAAAAGAATCCTATCTTACATTCCGTTGGTACCAGCCACTTTCATCAGAGTACGAGGAATAACTGACAGGAAGAAAAGGAGAAAAGGGAATATTGGGGAAGGAGGGGTAAACAGCGGCATATGTATTGGGTAATTATGTTAATGTAAAAGTTCTAATTGTTCCTATTTGTTCAAATTAGTAAACTATTTGGCATGCTTATCATTTATTCTCTTGATTATTTACTAATCAAGTGAATAAAGTCAAAACAATAGGTGCCACGGACTGTAGATTTAGGAACTCGTTTGATAAATCCTTCAATTTCATTGCATAAAATGAACTGTAGATGAAAATAAAGAGCGCTATCAAATATTGAGCTCAGTCGGGCATAATAATAATTATAGTCAATAATAATAGTTCTGAAGGTAGGAACCAAAAGAAAGGTATCCCGTCAAACATCTGTTCCTGTGATGTGGATGCTCCGGTCGGGGAACCAAGTGGTGGTTACATGTTAAATACACTATTGAGGAAGGCAATGGGAAACCAGTGCTTATTAAATTTACCAGGTGCTATTGAAAATTTCCCTAACCCTGCTTGCAAACATTTTTAGACACCCATTTGGCATTTAGCTCCTTTTCCTTTCGAAGTAATCCTCATGGGACAATATGTAACCATTTCAAAGTTTTTACTCGCTTCGAACACTCCTGGGAGATCCTTCTGTTTAATGCTCTCAATAACCTGCTGGTGTCCGTTTTAAATTTCTTCCACGGTGTTATAATGTTCTTCCTTTAGTTTAGTATAATTTATGGGAATAAGAAAAGCGCAGTAGTGCCTTTCGTCGCCTGTGACGTCCCTGGTTGTAAATGTTTCCCAAAAAAAGTTCGTAAATTGCAGTTGCTTGAAGCTCCTGGCGTCTGGTCGGGTGAAACGAGCGTGGGGACGAAATTTGATGCATGTTCAAATCATATGAAAGGAATGCATAGCGGGGTTTATAACAGATTCATGACATGTCGCAGATTTCGTGAATTGATATTGGACGGTACTCACGAACAATTATCGAATTCTCTTGATATAATCACAGGTCGTCCCGGTGATTGGGCACTTTCCGCCGGTTTCGATCGCCCTTGAAACGAAATTGACACTCGGTGCTCTGGACTCAGTGAGCTTGATTGTACCAAAAGCGTGAGAAAGTTTTCTGAGTGTTTTTGGTTCCGGGATTCACGAGATTTGCGCAAAATCTGATTCACACGCGTTGCTCGTTTTTGTCAGCTATTACAAATTTGCAGGACAATCCTATCAAGGGGTCAATAAAGAACGAGCGAATGAGACAATGTCAGCACGGCGTAACTTGGTTGGCTGAATCATTGGATCTTTATGCCGTGGCTACACAGCACTCGCCTATCTCTATATAGGTAGAATAGTCGATTCAGCCTGGAAAATCGTCGATAGCACCTCTTATTGCATGGCTATTGTTAAGTCGTGCGAACCACAAAAATATATCGGAAGATTAATAATGCACGATAAAATACAGCGGTGAACTCAAAGAATCGGAAGAATTACAAAAATCAGCTTTTTTTGAAGCAATTCCTTTTGAAAAGCTCAACTTTTGGATGTTAAAATTTAATATAAGTTTGTTTATATATTCCATTAAGTTTATTTATGTTATATACATATATATCTATACTCTATTGAGTTTATTCCATTCGCATCTCAAATATACGAAATTCAAAGGAGGAATTGGATACATCCTGTGCCTGCACCCCTTAGGAACTGTTTCTTTTAAGAGATTTGAAGCTCACAATATTGGAACTCCGTCCGATATATGTGGAATCAGCCAGGTATATAAATGATTGTGTTTAAAACTAAATATAGGGTGAACTTGCTCTTTTTTGAACATGATAAAAGCGCAATTTTCAACGAAAGATTCCTCACAGGGACCAGAAGCTACATCTGATTGCAATGGTATTCTGAAAACAGAATTGATATTTTTGTATCAAAATATCTAGTGAATTGATTTTGAAAAATGTTTCACTGTTCAACTCAATGAAGGACTTCTGTTGGCAGAAATACAGGTATAGAAACGAATTAATTGTGAACACGCATTGGATTTTTTTCAGTTTGTTTGTCGCAATGACATTTGTAGATCTTTTAGAAGATTCGGATTCACACTGTAATATACACACTTTGGAGTGAATCTACATATTAACATCTCGCAAGCCACCGCTATGGCGTGCGGTATGACTGATTATGTTAGGACACCAGGCATGAATGTTAATTAAAGATGTCTGTAAAGGAGGCATTGGCCTTAACATATTAGTCACCGCCATTAATATCGTAACAACGATTTTAACGGGAAAAAATGAAACCTTGAATCTGTCTGTTAAACGATATTATCTCTCTGATGCTGTTGTTATTGTCCGATACACATGTGCCTTTGGATACTACAATTATTTCCTCGGCATATTATGTAAAATCGATCATTTGATTCCCTCGGAATCAGTTTAAATTAGAATTCAGTCAATGTGACCACATGCCATATTCTGTATTGAGTCTTTGGTGATTTGTGTTTGAATGTGTTAGAAAAATCACCGTTGTACGCATTAAATCTGGCGTCAGATGTTTTTAACAGAGATACTTTCATTTTTCTAGAAGTGTTTAAAGAAATACAAGTTTCATGTAGCAGTAAAGAAAAGTAGGTGTTAATTATTTCCTTTCCAAAAATGAATTAATATAGATGATAGGCATTTTATTACAGAATCCTATTAGTATTATCTCATATTATTAATTAGGCTGAAGTTGGTATCAGATGGAGGAAGGAAGGCCCATTATTCTTTTCGCATTGGCATACTCTCAGCGAGAGAAATCATGGAGTATGTATTCCATCCCTTCATCTGCGCATTTGGTGTCCCCATAAATCCAAAGATTATCTTCGGCATCAGGTATTTTTTATGGGCGTTTTCATTCTCAAAGAAATGGGAGAGCAACTCTCCCTCGTACTATATTCTGTAGTAAATACAGGTAGTGTTTTCTAGTGATTATATTTTAATATAATACGAGGCGTGTTCATAAAGTAAGGCCCGTTTGGTCACAGGAAAAAATATACTCACATGATACACATTTTATTGGCACTTTTAGTTAGCTACAAACCTACCTCACTTATCTACATAATCGCCGTTCACTTCTAAGCATTTTTCGTACCGCTGCACCAGCTTCTTTAATCCCTCTGCATAGAAACTCGCCGCCTGAGGGTTGAACCAATCGACAACGCCATTCTTGAGTTCCTCTTTGGTTTCGAAACGTTGTCCACCGAACCACTGTTTCAAGTGCAAGAAGAGGAAGTAGTCGCTGGGTGTAAGGTCAGGACTGTACGGTGGGTGGTTTAAAGAGTTCCCAACGACCCAAAAACTCTCGTCCACTGGACATTCTTTGCTCTTTGTGGTGGTCGGTGAGCATTTTCGGTACCCACCTTGCACGCAATGTGTGGTATCCGAGGTTTTCCGTAACAATATTGTAGACAGTAGTGCGTCCAAGTTGAGGAAATTGTTCAGCCAGGACATTAATTGTCAATCGACGATCACATCGCAGTTTTTGTTCCACTTGCGAAACAATTTCATCGGTCAGAATACTGGGCCTACCACTTCGCTCTTCGTCATGGACATTTGTTCGTCCATTTTAAAAATCACAGCACCATTGTCTAACCTTTCCTTCACTCATAACTGTAGGTTTATAAACGAGGCATAATTTCCGATGAATTTCAGCAGCCGACAATCCTTTTACATACAAGAATCGTATGACAGAACGCACTTCACAGCTGGCGGGATCAACGATTGTCGCGGACATTGTTGTTTGCATGCACGGACAAGCAAACAACTTCTGAAACAAAAAAATGCTGCTATAGCTTCTCAATGAATCAGTAGATGACGCTGCAGGAGCAAAACTGTGTTCTGAAGCGCCAATATTTAAATATAAGCAAACGGTACTTACTTTAAGGATACGCCTCGTATGTATTTTTCCATTAGCTTCCAGTCTGTGCGTAAAGTAAAATTTCTTTCGCTTTTCCCGTAAAATGTATCTTAGCCATAAATTGGGTTAAAAAGTATGAACCCTACCGAATCCACGCTCATTCTTTCAAGAATTCACATATATTAATGTAAAAAAATAATATGGAGGCCAGTATGATGATTAAAATAATTGTTACTAATCTTATTCTTAATTAAATAACGTGTAATTTGAAAATTACTCTATTTCCTTAGGGAGAAAACGCAAAAAATCCATCCGAATGAGGCCTGTAAAATGTTCCTCACACGGCATTATTTGTAACTGCATATTATACTTAACTGTTCCAAAATCAATTAGTTAAAATGGTAGGAAAACTTCTAGTGGAGTCTGACAATTTGCACTTGTAGTTACAGAAGTGTGAATCTGGTTGGTTCTCACGAAAAAAAACACCTACTTTTGCTCGCACCGACCACCACACATCACCGTTTCTCCCCATTCCCGTTTTTATCTCCCCTCCTTCCCATCACCCCTTCGCTCCCTCTTCTCTCCCCATCCCACTCAATCCCTCTCCTTGCGGTCACCGGCTGCATTCCACCTGTCTCTCTCAGGCGCTGTCCCGATCAGATCCCTCCACCTCAGTCACCCCCCCCACTCCCTCCTCTTCGGTTAGCTGACCTCTTCCCCTCCGCACCCGCCCTTCTCTCTGACCGTTTCCTCCCTCCCGCCCCTTGCCACCCCGCGCTTTCTTTCTCCCCCTCTCCTATTTTACCCGATCCCCTCGCCCTCCACCCGCGACTTTCTCCCACTCGCCAGTCTGGCACCCCCCAACCTCCGTCATTCAATTCCGCCTCTTCTTGCATAGTCCGTTGTTCTGTCACTTATAAGCGGTGGCCGTCGGCTTTAATGAATCTCTCTTCGAGCACGGTTAGAAAACATCACGTTCAACCCGCCTGCCACCACCCGTTGAGGAATTGCTATTTCTCCATTTTTTTCTAATATAATCTTGACAGCTCGTCCTTTTCTCCTCTTCCACCCCCTCCTCCGTTTCAAAAGGGTTTTTGAGGGTTTTCTGACCATATAAATTTCCATTATTCCTGTGCGATCTCGCGTTTATCTCCGTTATCTGGGAAACAATTGACTTATGCGTTCCTGCTTTGGAGTAACCAAGGCCCGAAGTATGGTACTCGTACGTATATAATAGCTGTGGCTTGACCTACCATTTTGAAATATATTATGTTAGGAACATTTTTAACGCTAATTTTATGTTGGAACAAGGCGAAAAACGTAAAATCTTAGAGTGGAACAAGCCTAGAGCGCAACCGTTAACCTTATTCGCTGTTTTATCAGTGATATCATGCATGATACTGTTCAGGGATTTTGTACGAATGGCACTTCAATCGTATTAATCCTATTTCCAACTTTATAGTTACGGTGTAGTTCATTCTTACACAATTTATTGGGATATTTAATTGAATTTAGAGGTAAATATTTGTTCACGCTCTTTTGAGAGGTATTAATGCACCGTTCAGACGCAATATCAGTTTCATACCCCGTGAAAGTGTAATGGACAATTGAAGATCAGTACTATTGCAGCTAACGTTAATTTTTAAGAATCGCCCAGCGCCTCCCAACAGAGACTTGAATTAATCTTCCTCAACCTTAAGATTACTAAAAATCAGTCAGTAGCCTGCAGTCAGTGTACATACTTAATAAAATCTGATTTAAAGTCCCATAATTCGCATGTGCAGTCGTCTTTTATTTCGTATAAATATAAACTGCAAAAATTTGATGTTATGATGAGATTACTTTCTTTGTTAACTTCTCTCGCTTGTGTTCGATTCCCCGCAATGCACCCCCTCAGATAAAGTTTCGCCTAGTTGAAGTCTTTTGTTAGTTAGCCATGTTATATATTCCCTGCATTGGTAAAATAGCTATTTTTCACGCCCAACTATTAAAATGACCGCTAATTTTTTACAGAATGATTCATTTTTCTGAGTAGATTTACAAGACTCGACTTGTATTTGTTATTTTTTCCTCTCTTTGAGGAGGAGATTTTCGTTGTGAGATTTTTTTTTAAGGTGTGCATTCATCCAAAATCCTAGTACACCAAAACATATCCTAGTTGATTTAACTAGCGATGGAACTTCATCAATTTAAATACTCCTGCTGTAGCAAAATAAATTCTCAGGCATATTTTATTAAATTTTATAAATGTGCAATGAGTTTCACGATTTCAAGAACAATATTATGACCAAAATATTGAAGGTGGTGATGCCCGCTCTCATATTGCCACAAAAGTTCAATCGCAGGTTCAAGGAGCGAGAACTTTTCATTAGCCCCTTGCTTCATATCACCGATCATATGAGCGATTAAATCTCGAGCCGTGGTTTACACCAGTCACAAAAATGTGATAGAACTTCAAAAAAAAAAAACAAAAAAAAATAAGTTTTCATGAACACGGAACAGTACGTCATCAACATGTGCGCAGTACCTCTCATCACCATACGCGGCCGTGTCTCAACTCCTGCTCCTCTTCGTCTGTCTATAGGGCAGTGACGTGATTCGTGGAGGACCCTTAAGGAGCACTTGTTATGTGTATCTGACCGTTTCCGAAAAACAACAGCAATGGCGCTCTAGGATTTTCAACCCTTCCCCATCCTCCCGTCGCCGCCTGCCACTTCTCTCCTGCTCTCCGATTCTCTCCCTCCCTACTCATGCCGCCGCCCATCCTCTCCACCCTCCCTTCAATGCCTCCGCCATTTCCCTCTCTCTCTCCTTCCTGGTGATGGGTCTTCGTGCTCATGGCCTGCGTATGACACTGGGCTTTGATGCGTATCCTGGGACACCATCATCCCTTTTCGCGTGGAAAACGGCTCAAATGAAATACTCGTCCAGCGCTGGCAGTGAAGCCCCCCCTCCCCTTCTCTCCAGTACCCACTCTCTCTATCTTTCACTCCCTCTCCACCCTGCTCCTTTACTTTCCCTTCGTCCATTTTCTTCTCCTTCCACCTTCACCCCTCCCCTCCTTTCTGTGCCATTTCTTCTCCCCTTTCCTCTGTACCCTTACCCCTAAAATTCAAACGTGCATCCTGATGGAAGGGGGTAAGAGAGATCGATGAATTGCCCACGACTTAGTGTCGTTTCTAAGAAGCGGAAAAAGGGTTTTTTTTATTGAGACAAACCGTTTCCTGTTTGTATTTTGTTTTCTGGATTAATTTAAGTACTAAGTGTGCTGTTCGTCGGATGAAACGGTAAAAATGTTCTAGCACTGTGACGGTTTTCCTAAACGCCGGACTAGGTATCGAAATTGTTCCTCTCTTTTCTGATATTTCCTGCGTTCTCTGGACATGAGAAGGGGAGAGATAGGCGTTTTAGGCGGATCGAAGGAAGAGAAAGTATGCGGAATTGAAGGGCAGTTAACATAGTTTGGGGTGTCAGGTAATGTCTTGTTAGACGAAACTAAGTCTGTTCCCATCCAAAACCTGCCTTGACCAGTAGACTTTAACTCAATAAAAGCTCGACCTCCTCGCATATTTTTTCATTCCTTGGCAATAATCCCGAGCGATGTGATAATTAATCGATATTTTAATAATTTACAACACTAATGCGATCGATAACTGAATACGTATAATAAGCATTCAAATGTTATACAACACAATTGCGATGCAAATTATTATTTACAACAAAAAATGAAGAAGATTGCAAGTACAATGTACATTGTACAATAAGACTCAGGTAAAGAAGGGAATTTATGGCTCATAAAGGAATATCATAGAATTAAAAAAAAATAAAAGTGCATTCCTGTTTACACATTTAATATATTTTATCGAAATGACAAACTAATTTTGGTATCAAATGATTTTCCTTAGGACCAAAATATTAATTCGTAATTAATCATTAAAAACTTTAGTGCTTCTTTATCTGATTTATATTTTCGAAAAGATGCAGTAATAATAATGTGTAGTCTAATACGCATAATGTCTTTCATGTTATCATATGAATATTGTTTTATAGTTAGCCTCCAATTAGCTGATTTCACCGAAATGGGAGAGTAGTTAGAAAGGTTCTCAGAATCATCACCAGATGTCAGCTCTAGCGCAACGCGTTTCCCGCTTAGTAATGGGAATCCTTTATTAGTAAACACGTAACGCGTCAGTGCTCTGGGAAGAGATCTGTGGTGCAGACGCCTCTCTGTTGTTATTCCCGTGTAGTTATTTGTGAAGATGGAAAAAATTGAGAATCAAGCAGTGATTTAATAATTTGTAAAGAAAGGCATGAAAGCAAAGAAAATCGACGCCGACTTTCTGAAAACTCTAAGTGGCTCTGCTCCTTCATATCCAACTGCTGCCAAGTGGATCAACGATTTCACGTTTGGTTGGGACAGCTTAAATGATGATACGCGTAGTAGTCGGTCAAAATGTGCCACTACCCCAGAAATTATTGCAAAAGTGCATGAAATGATCATGGAGGATCGCCAACTGAAAGTGCGAGAAATCGCTGAAGCTGTAGGGATGTCATCTGAACGGGCACATCTCGTTTTAACAGTATATTTGGATATCGGAAAATTATCTGCAAGATGAGTGGCGCGACTCTTGACGCATGGTCAAAAATGCATCAGAGGACATTTTAGAAAATGTTTGACCCGTTTTAAAAGAAACCAACAAGATTTTTTCCGCCGGTTGGTGACCACAGATGAAAGGACCTACTACAATAGACCCACTACGGGGCCACTTCCCAGAAACAAAACAGCAGTCAAAGCAGTGTAAGCATGTTAATTCACCACAAACAAAGAAAGCAAAGGCAACACGGTCGCCCGAAAAGGTGATGGCTTCTGTTTTTTGGGATACTAAAGGGATTCTGTTGATACGGGATCTTAACCTTGAACAATACTATGCTAATATTCTGGACCAACTAGGGCAGATGATACACAAAAAAAAGTCCAGGTTTGGCAAGAAAGACAGTCATATTTCACTTGTGTTTTCCCCGGGGAGATACGCGTACAATTTCAATATTATTATTAGGTAATCTACCGGTTAAGGTAGGTTTTTGGATGGATAAAACTATCAAATAAATATTTTGTGACTCTAAACGAAACCCAATCCAGCAACCTACTCTACATCAGGTCTCTCTTCATCTCTGTGTACTTCTTTCCTCCCTTCATCCCGCCCAACATCCCTATCCTGTCCCTGCCATTTCCTCGTTTGCCTAACATTCTCCCATCTATTACAGTCTTCAACATCCCACTGCGGCTCAATACGCCTTTCATCCACTTTTCCTGCCTCCATAGGATATCTCCCAACAAACCCCTCTCCTCACCCACCATCCCTATTACTTCCTCATTTGTTTTCCTTTCGGTCCATTTCTCCTTCTCCACACCCACATTTCAAAAGCCTCCAATCTACGTCTATCGTCCTGCTTCAGCGACCACGTTTCCGCACTGTACATTGCTACGCTCCATGCTAGAGTTTTTACGAGTCTTCTCCGTATTGGTCCAAAACACTTCCGAGGTATGCAAACTGTTCTACCTGCTCTATTTTTTCCCCTCCTATTTTAATGTTTAGCTTAGTCTTTTTCTTTCTGGTCAAGAATTGACATAAGCCACCCGTAGGTACATTTATTTCGATCATTTGGCCTAATAGTGGCATTGATGTGAATCTCCACAATTGCTAATACGATGCTCGACTCGTGCATCGTTCTAAGGGTAAATGGGTACCACTCAGTATTTGGCCGTCTTATATACATGAGCCTGCGAGTCAGGTGACTGGTGATTGGTCCGTGGTGGAGGAGCCTCCTTGTTGGTCGCCATGGCGTTGTGTTGTGTTCCTTCCTTTTCTAACCTTCATCAGCACCGCTTTCCATGCTTAGCTGTTCATTGTTCACACTAATGTATAAGATATTAACTTCATAATTTCGTTAATTAGAATTAACAGCAACTACGCAATGCCTAGCAAGCCGACACGAGAAATTCTGGCAGAAGAATATAAATATAGGCATTAACTTAAATGTTATACATGGCATATTTGAAAGGTGATGGCCGTTTGGTCATAAAAAATGTTTGTTAGAACAATGTTTAGTGATAGTTTTGGTTTCCTGGAAACCTACTTCACTTTTCTACATGTTCGCTGTTTACTAAGTTCTTTTCGTAACGCTTTACCAGATTCTTCAATCTCTCAGCACAGAATTTTGCCGCTTTGAAATTGAACCAGTTAACAATGGCGGCCTTGAGTTCTCGAGCCGCTGTCCACCAAGCCAGTTTCATGTGAAAGAAGATTAAGTAGTCGCTAGGCGCAAGTTCGCCACTGTAGAGTGGGTGAACAATCATCAAACATTCTTTTCCTCTTTGTGTTGGTCAGTAAGTGTTTTTTTTTACCAACCTTCAACACAATAGGTCCACAAACTTAGGACACCTCCTGAGAATTTGGGCAGTTCATCATCCTTTTGCACACAAAAGTCGAATCACAGCAAGCATTTCGCAACTGGCGGGAGCAACGATTTTGGCGACATTGCTATCTGCATTCGCCGACAGGCAAACGACTATAGAATCAAACCAATAACTTCAGTGGTTTCGGAAAAAAAAAACAAAATATATACTGCTCCATGCGTACAGCTTTGTGGAAAGTTGACCGCATTATCATCTAACCATATTCTAAACATTGTTTTTTACTCATTGATGATAAAATCCAATTTCACATTAAATACGGCTTTTGGAGGCCTCATCAGCAGTCGTGGAAAGCTTCAAATAAATTGGCACGTTTTCCCCTGCTTGCGTTACATAGAGCGTTATGTTGGTAATGAATAATAGATCGTAGGACTTTTCCACGTGATAGAATTTATTTTACGACCGGGTTTCGATGTATTACATTATCGTCAGGTCTTCTCAGGTCCATCAGGTCTCGATGCATTACATCATTACCTAATTATGATGTAATACATCGAATCCGGCCGTTAAATAAATTCTATCAAGTAGAAAAGTGCTACGATCTATTATTCATTATGTTCGACTTCACCACATCACGCCTGAAGTTACTCAATACGTTATGTTGGTAAATTAACAAATAAGTGAACGAAGAACTAATCCATAGGAGTTGACATGATACAGCATTGACGATGCGTTTTGTTTCGTTCAGATTCATGGTTAGAATCTGTGTCAGGATATCTGGTAGGAGATCTTAAATCACCAGCGAAGGCTGTTCAAGTGTAGGAGACATTATTTACTAATAAAATATCTGGTAAAATCCCATGGACGGAACTTTAACTTCAAATTCAGCAGAATATAACAATATGAATTTAAACATTTTATCCATACCGAACCCGACACACATTCAATTCTCATCATCTCCGGAATCACCCTCGGTGATGAAAACGTGAGGAAAAATGGAGAGTTGTACCATTAGTCTGAGTCGTGAGAAGGCGGAAGTCTCCTTGGAGCGAGGGAATTTCATTCTTGGCGGCTCTCCTCCCTCCCTTCCCACTCGTTTCCTGGACACAGCTACTGCCATCCCACCGCTTTTCAACCCGTCCACTACAGGGTTCTCTAATCCAATAACCGACGGCCTCCCCTGCTGATGTTATCCTCTTCCCAGAGAACTCCGCTCCCCACTTACCCCGTGTACCTTCCGTAGTGTAATGCGTTTATATTCCTTCCCTCTATTCACTCACGTCTTACCATTTTCCTCTTCGCTCGTTCCTTTTCCCTACACTTGTTGCTTTCTTCTCCGCCCTGCTCTTCATTGGCAAGTGCATTCCTTTATTGCTAGAAAATGTACTAGTAATGGAAAATACAACTTTTTATTTACATTAAAAAGGCTGAGTTTGTTTAGCATAAGTTTAAATTACTTTTTATTAAATATTCCCCCTCTGCTTAAGCTTGGGGGATGACTCAAACTTTTGGGATGTGTCCATTAAGAAGTGTAGCTTGTGGTAGGTGGTTTCAAGTTAGCTTAGTATTTATCATTTACTAAGAAAGGTTATTTAATAAAAACTCAAGAGATCTTATTTATCCCAACTTCGATTTTAGAAACATGTTGACTAAATTTCACTAAGACCATTCCCCCAGCCGTGTGAAAAACTGGAAATATATAATTATTTTATTTATTCCTGAAGAATTCTGCATATTCGGGTTTTCACCGCGTATTTGAAGCCGACAACAGTTTCGCCGAAGTTGCATCCGACGTCTTCAGGTCGAAGATGAAGATGAATGAAGATCTTCGACCCGAAGACGCCGGATGCAACTTCGGCGAAACTGTTGTCGGCTTCAAACAACAACGCGGTGAAAACCCGAATATGCAGAATTCTTCAAGCCACCGCCGCGAAAATCTACGCAGCCTTATTTATTCATGGTTTCGCATTCGATATATGTTTGAAGGATGGTTGTATAAAATGAATTGGATGGATATGCTGATAAGTGAAGTGCTTTAAATGGGATGATGGATGAGTGGAAGTTGGATATGTAACAGGTGAATTATTTGACCATGAGAGTAATTTTAAGTGGAATTGATTCAATGGAGGTGACATGAGGGAAAACACTACTTAAGCACTGTGCAGGGAGAAAATGGAATTAGGATAACCTATCGGAGGGTTTTTAACAAGGGTTTTACGTAATGCTGTATTCATCGACGATTTTTCGTCTCAAAGTTTAAATAATGGAGTGACTTTAGCTGTTTTAATTCCTCATTCTTTCAGTGACTTCTATTACGATAATCTCGAGAGATCTCGTACTCCTGAGAGAGTACCTATTTTAAGAAATAAATTATGATAGTCAATTCTTATTTTAAGGACGTGTACACGTTTTAGGGGTCGTTGAGCAACTACCTCAATTTTATGATGCATTAATCATCATTAGCACCAATTTTGCCTGTTATATTAATTCATCTTACGTGTCTTCATGTTAAATCTAGGAGTGCATGTAATATACTGCAGTATTCCAAAGCTCCCGTTTGCACGTGCTGATTAATTGTTTCAGTCTAAGCTTAATGGTTACAATTCCGAATCATTTGTTACCTCCTCATAAACTGTAGTTTTCCCATCTAATCCAGAGAAAAGTCGTCGATTTCGCTGCTTCGCGCTGTCGAATGTATATTGTTACATAATTAAATGTTGTAATATTTGATCATTACTAATGTCTGAATTATAATTACACAGCACTGATATTGTAACGTCTTCTTGGTAAATTTCACAGGGGGTCACGGCGTGTATTTTAAAAATAAATCTTTCGAAGAAGAGAAGGATGTAAAACAACATTTTGTGCTAAAGATGAAATACTTAATTAAAAATGGGAAACAGGCGTGTAAAGTAAGAAAATTAAAATCGGTAAGCTTTTGTAGGAGAAGAGCCAATTGCATTGGATGCAGATTGAGACATTAGGGGTTTCTTAGTATTTAATAGGAGGGCCAGCCCGACAGAGAAGACTAAAGGACAGAAACGTGGGTCAAATAAAGCTTTAAAGTATGGCGAAAGAGTAGCTATGAGCAACATGATTATTATTGAACAGGGTAGAATAGAGGGCTGTAGTCTGCCATTCTTCTAATTGAAAGATTAATTAATGAATCAGTATTTGTATGGGTCTGATGTTAGTGCGGCGTAGCAAAAATTCTGTCGTGATGAATTTTATTGCAGAAAAAACTTTTGTTTATATTTTAAACCTTTGATTGTAGTAGTACATTTTTGTGGATTCTTCGACAATCAAGATCATTAAGGACGATCCAAAACGCCGGCCATCATTAAAATCGATTCGATTTTGGGAGAATAATCGACTATACGAGTGCACAGAGAAATGATAAACCATTAAAAATGTACCCTAATGTACCCTCGCTATCTCTCTGTCCCTCAGGAAAATTTAGATATTATTAATTTTAGACAAGCATACCCCAAAACGTTTGCTCTAATAATGTCAAAATGGACTTCCGTAGGTCGCTCGCACAAATTTCAATTTTACATTCGCTTCATACGATTCCACCGGACACTCGGAGAATATTCGGACGGCGAGATAAAAGAAACTCGGCTTGGATCCGTCAACGTGGGGAAGCAAGGCGGAGGGATAGAGGAGGGTGCGGTAATGAGGGAGGGAGGCAGACGATCCCATTCTCTTTAGCGCGCCGCTGCCTGTATCATCTGCCCCCATTCCCACGTAGCCCGGCGCCCATTACACTACGCTACGCTCACCACCTCCGCCCCCGACCGTCCTCTCCCACCCACCCAGCATCCCTCGGAAGATTTCCCTCTCTCCCTTCCCCTCTTTACCCCTTACTCCCTACCCTCCACCCCCCCCGGGTGCCAAGCCTCCCACTCACCCCCTCCTCGCGACGGCAACATAGGCGTTCCACCGCCGCTTTGCGGGATCGCTAACTTGTATTAACTTGGATTTTAGACCCACTCCCACCCTCCCCTTCTCCTGTCCACGGTGTACCCTCCCACCCTTTCGCCTTTGCCTCTTCCTCAACCGAACCTTCCTCCCCTTCCACAAACGCAGGGACCTCACCCAACTCGTCCCTCCCCTCTCCAAACGATTCCAAACCGGTCGGCAGGCACGCCCGCACAAGTACACGCGACTTAATTCCGCGCCGGTAGAAGGATGAGATATCAAGAGTCCCTCGCTCATCCGATTATCCGTTGTCGGGTGCACATTGGCAGCGAGCAGAGGGGAATTTCCTCCTTTTCATTCAGGCGTCTGCTTCCCTTCCCTCCTCTGCGCCCTCATCCCATCCATCCCTCATATTCTCTCTCCCTTTCCACCCCCGTCCCAAGCGTCTCTCTCTCCTTTTAGTCGAAGGGGAGTGGGGTTCCAGAGCTATCTTCGCACACGGACTTGTCGCATGTACACATCAGACAGCATGTGTAACGTTCTTCCGAATGAAGGGGAAGAGAGTGACAGAAAAAAAGAAGCGGAAGGGAGGGAGAAGGAAAGGGAGAGAGACGTACCAGACTCCCAATAAATTCTCACCAAGGTCGTCGGAAATTGGAGACTGATACGCATGCGATGCAAGTGATTGCGATGAAATTGGTCGAATTATCTCCCGCAAGAGAAAAATGTCGACCGAAATCGTGATTTACTCCTGCAGTTCTTCTTAAAATGTTCTCATCATTGTAATTGCTTTCTTTCCCCTGAATTAATTCATTATTGATATTGCAATTATAATCAGCAATTTTCCCAACAGTGAATGAGTATTCGGAGCCGTAAATAATTTACGCCTGAAGCAGTGGAGTGCATATAAGAACTAGTTCTGAAATATGAGGGTAGAGCAAAATCATTTACTTTTCAAAATCATCACAAACAAAATCATGCATAATGATGTGAGCAATCATTTAACCAAATTCATTTTCCCAAACGTTTCTATTTTTCTTCACCCTTCCAATTGAACTTTAAGGCGCTCCCTACTTCGAAGACGCCGCACACTTATTCAGCTAGGAATTTGGATAAGTTTGAATGTTTAAAACACTTTTGCTCCTATAAGTCGATATTTCACCTTCTTATTAAATTATCTCCTTTCTAATTTGTTTAAAATGGTGCAACATATGTAAATATAGAGCCCGTCGATAATTTACGCCTTCGAGAAACAGATAATTGTTTGTTGCAGTTTTGTTCTCCTATTTTCATTCACAGCCTTAATGCTGACGACTCTGAAGACGTGACTCTCAATACACTTGCGGAATGAGTAATAATGATAGGCAATGACATTTGCATCTAATTTGCCTCCTAATTAAATTCATGTGAATGACAGCAAAATATACTCCCGCTGTTATTTTACTCTGATTTTTTGTTGTCGTATTTGCTGATTTTCCAATACCGGACTCCTAAAATCAAGTCCTTCGCACGGTATGTTTTCTGTGATAGGAGTATTTTCTAAAGCCGAATCTAAATCTAGCCTAGAAAATAAATAAAACCTAGTACATATGTAATGCTTCCTAGATAAAAGGGACCTCAGATGAGCACACCAATCACACATCCGTGGGTAATTATAGCCTTTAAAATGCATGAGAACTCAAGAAAGTTTATGCACTGTAATATTGATGTCTAAGGTGATTTATGAAATAGAAAGATGCGACCTAAGCCGTAGCCGAAGGGTCCAGAATCTATAAGATATTGTCCAGATAGGATCCAGGAGATATTGAAAATACCAGGGATTTTTTGTAAGTAAATTTATTACCATTATCGATCTTTGAGTAACGAGGGAGGTTGGTCAGCAAAATGATTCTTCTAATTGATGATACAGTTCATAATTTCAAAATAAAAACCGTGTGATATTACCGTGCGCGACCGTGATAATAAGATCTTGCGTTAGGTGTCAAATGCCATTAATATAATTGGTACTAGCCTGTATATAGAAAGACTATTCAGTTATTTCTGAAATATGGATATCCATTATTCCACGAATTCCTTCTGATTCCGTTAAATTTATTGATAAAAGGTTCATTAAGTTAAAAGTTTGAACAAGATAATCTACGCTTTGTGAATCACTGAGTATTGTATTCTCTCTCGTTAGGTTTCATGCAATGTTTTAGTATTTCTATAACACCTACTTCCTCGTCTTTCCCTCAGTGCTCTTTTTCTTCTCCTGATCTCCGAGCAGTTGGTTTCTTGAGATAACACGCTGGGGGAGCTCCTCTCCAACCCGTCCCCTCACGCGGACTCATTTCCACGGAAATAAAGAAATAAAATTTGAGTTTAGCTTTTCCAGTCTTAGGAGTGGTAAAATCATTGAGGCTTCTAATTCATCGTCGTTTTGTTTCCAGTGAAAACAGAAGAGATTCCGAATGCGTGCGGCGTGTGTGTATCAGCTGTTCGGTGATGCCATGCGACATGCTGCTGCGAGTGGGGAATGAAAAAGAAAGAACTATCTGAGACTAGGGAGGTTGGAAGTTAGAGAGGATGTGAGAAATGGCTAAGGCATTGGGCCGAGAGCGCAGCAGGCGGCAGCGGTTAAAGTAAACATCAGGCACGTGCGATTTCCATCATATCTTGAGGAATCCAGAATAATATTGCATGGAAATTAAAGTGATTTCTTCAGAATACGACTTTCAAAATCATCTGGAAAGTGAAGAATCGCTCTAAACAAAAAGAAGAATGCGATAATTGAAGATTAGGGTAAGCGAATTCTCAATGCTAAATGCAATGCTATTAAAGAGGAATTAAAAATAGTCCATACATTTAAGGTGCAGATTAAATAAGGGTATCGCGTAATTGGGAATTATTTTGAGGTTAAATGGACGTTGCATTACTGAAACTAGAGGGGAATTTTCATTGGTCAAAGAAGTTTTTGCAAGCTAAGGAATTGGTGAGAGATGCGCTAAATGAGGATGCAAAGGAAAGATCGATAAAGACTTAAATTTGTGTATAGATCAGAGACCTGGTTTTTTAGAGGCGATGATGTGAATAGGATGGAGGATTTTGAGATGAGGGCATGGAGGAGAATAGAGGAAATAAGTTGTATGGATAGATGGAAGAAATGAGAAAGTTGCAAGGTGAAATCCGGTGAAAGCAGGAAATATTGGTAGTTAGTGGAATGCTGAATGGTGATAAGAGGAAGAGTGTGGCGTAGGCGGGGTATAAAGGGGAAGAAAATAGGCTTTTTCAACAGCACGACGGCAGGTAGTAGTTACGAAGTACTGGGGAAGGAAATAATTTAGACCCATCATGAGAAGTTCACGCGACATGAAATACATAATAATTGTTAAGGACACCCAATACCTATTAAGATAGATTATATTTTAATTAATTATACAGGGTCTGAAACAAAAAAGAATAATTTTATAATTTGATTTACGAGTATTAGTCAAATCAATACGATTAGTGATGGGTCCCAAATAGGACCATTTGGATTCACACGCGCCTGCATGCGTTTCTGCCACCGCTCAGAACATTGGTGCCGGTCCTTTTCCGTCAGGCTGCGCAGGGACCTCGTCGTCCTTGCCTACACCTCTCTCGACGTTGCAAAACGTATCACATTTTGCGCCGACTTTATTTGAGGAAACTATTTTTTTTTGGGAAATGTGCAAAATCAGGAGAATATGGAGGATCTTCAAGGATAGTGATATTTTTGCTAGTCAAAAATTACTACGCTGATAAATTATTGTCAGCGGTCGTGTTACTCTGGTGAAAGATCCACTCGTTCCTCCCCAGTTCTCACACCCCGAAAGACTGATGCCTGATATCATCGCTCTTGGGGAGAGAGTGATTTGAAATGCATGATTGCCGCTTGGTTTTTGCATCATACGTGATATCCATGTCTGGTCAACTCTAATAACATTACGTAAAATACTGTTATATCGTATTCATCAGTCCCTTTTAAAATATCCGAACAAAGGTCTTCTCTGTTTTGCCGTTGTTCATCCGGCAAATATTTTGGTGCGGTTTCTGCAAAAACGTTCTTCATGTTCAATTCTTCTGCCGAAATACGTTGAATACTTTCTCAGTCCAGATTCAACATTTCAGCAGCACTGATTTTTCGTTCTTTTATTATTTTGTCACAAACTTTTCCAAAGTTTTAATCCCTAATACGTAATGTGCGTGCTTTACCGATGGTCGTAGTATTTCATAGATTCCTTGTCTTCTAAAAATCTCGTGTTCCGCTCATAAACATGTACTTGAGAAAAGAAATCACCACTGTAATATTCAAATATTTTTTAAGACTATGTTTCAGATTTTTCAAATTTCAGAAGAAATTTGATGATTTGATGCTAGCGCGGTTCAGTTTTCGAATCCGGTGGTTTCCGACCCCACATGAAAACAAGTTTGCACTAAAATGCTCTTCCTCTGTGACTGAGTTGACAGATATTGTTGAAACCTGTCACTGGGTTAGAAAACACTTCAATGTTAAATACGATGTGCGCACTAATATGTCAAGAAAAATAACTCCTTAGTACTGATAATCTCTTATTAATGGTTTGCCTGCCAACTATGGCTATTGTTATGCTACTATTGCAACGGTTTTGCTACTATGGTATGGCTACTATCATAGCATTGTTTGATTGTAGGGTCTTCAAGGTGTTTTAGTTGTAGAATTACTATGAAACGAATCAAGAGCGGTGATGGACTTGAGGAAGAGAGCGAGTAACCAAAGAGTTGATGGAGAAATTGGAATTTAGGATCCTTATTCATGAAGAGAATACTTTTACTCTAGTATTTACTATTAGTCGTAAAAGAGTGGTACTTTATCATTTGATCGTCAAATTACAATCAACATTATTCTCATTTGATTGGCATGTTTCTGACCGGAAATTTGATAATTTTACTACATATGGTCGTTCCTTTTCACCCGAGGAGCGCAAACTGTAATCAAATAAAAAAACCAAAGTTTTTAAAAAAGACGTTATGCTGTCATGATTAAACATGACTTACGTTTAGAAAATTTTAGAACACTCGAGTGAACTTCAGATACCGGATAAATTGGTAATACTGGTATTTATCATCTATTTATTAAACGATTAGACCCTAGGCAAAAACCACAACGAAAGTACCCATCACTTAGTAGTGGAATGGATGATACAAGTTTGTAAAATAAAAAAGTAAAGGGTATAGATGTGAACTGGAAAAGTCAATGTTTGATGTACCATATTGCCGAAATGTCGTTTTGTGCTTTAAGTTTAAGAATGGAGAAATTTATTTCGTCACTGAGTTAATATGTTGAAAAAATAAATATTTGCTCTGCTCTCCTTAGGTAAATAACTAAATTCAAATTTAAGTGGTTTGAAATTTGACTCTAAATGGCTGTCATAAAAGCTTAATATGGCCAAGAAGCTATTAAATTCGACGTTACCGCCGACGAGATTGAGTTGCACTATTGGTTTAAGGAAATCGTGGTAATCAACCCGAGGTTTGATTTCATAGGTTATAGATTTCACCTAATATTAATTGTAAGCCGTGATTAATGCTATTTCCGCTTGAAAGGGTGTGGAAGGCACTTACTTTCTCTGCACCACCTGCGGTTTCATTCAAAGATCTGGAGCCCTTCAAATCACACTCTTGGAGCTGCAGATGGGAGGTGTCCAGATGCGTCACCCGATTTTGAAACAAGATTCTCCGTTGATTGATCAAACGACGATCTCCTATATATTCCTTTAAAATTACGAGTTTTCGTCGCTCTCAAGACTGGCAGCTTTACTTACATGTATTGTTATCCAAGAATTCTGGATCACAATTGCCTAATGAATCAGCTAATATTTATTCGGGTAGTTGGCAAGAAGTTTTCTACAAAACTTCATTGAAAACTATATACTTGCAGTATTTTCTAATTTCTACAAATTTCTTGTACAAATATCTGAATTTTTGGAACTGATATAGTTCATATAACAATTAATTAACGTGGTTCTAACCTTATCCCTCCTATAGTATCTAATATCTTTCGCCGAGTAAGTTAATGAAATGCATTGGTGCGCGTAAGTTATTTGAAATCATTATAATTTTAACCCTCAAAAAATTTTATTTTAAGCCCTCAGCAAAAAAATTTAGACATGCTATTGATCGGTAAGAATATATTCATTTGATTCTTTTGCATCAAGTAGGATGTGCATTATGTTTAGGTTTACTTAGACGCTCTCCGGCATGTACATGTGTTTTTTTTACTCACCCACCTGGGTCCTTGATTAATATGTAGCACGTCAATATTAACAATTCTGAGAAATCTAATCATTCCTTTTTCACGATTTCAGTATTCAAGAGGTAGAAGCGACAGAGTTTCAATTTTTATGTCAGTCATTCAGTCTTTAAATGAAGAACACAGTATATTTTACAATAAAGAACAGTGGAAAAATGCGTTGTGCTTTTCATTTAATGAGCAACACAGTTATCGAATTTCTAAAACTAGTGAGTTTGCAGTTGTTTCAAAAACGATCAGAGTTAATGGATAAGAGTAAGGTGGTATATTATGGACATGGAACCTAATAATGTCTAAAATAACATTAATTTTCCACCGGAGAAGTATTCATTTCGACCCAGGATTCAAAGTATCTGGTTTAAACATCAGGTAAAGAGGGCTTACGAGTGTTACATCACATACAGATGTCATTGAGTGGGGAAGAAAAGGAAATGTGTGGATGGGATAGGGTAGACGACCATTGGCCGCGGGAAGGAGAAGAGAAGCAGGAGTGGAGGAGTTTGATTTTCAGTTGGCTAAGAGTTGCACAATATTGGAAAATATAAATTTAAACCTAATAGTAAAGCCCCGACCATAGCGATTAGTGAGTTGCGGTAGAATACATTAACACCAAGGAGGATAAAAATAAACTATTAAAAGAATAGTAGCATATACTGTATCCGTAAAGGTATCGTTGCAACACATGCCACATTTTGGCTTGTCTGGCTAACATGGTTTATAAATATTTATGCCGGAACCTCTTGCTGCATTGTGCCGTATTTAGCTTCTCTTTCAGATATGCGGAACAAATCCGCTTGTGCTTTTAACAAATCCTGCCACCTGGCTGAAATGTGTGCAGCTTGATGCGTGAATAACGCACGAAATTTCACTTTGCTCATTAATTTGTAATCGGAGCAAGGGTGTAAAATTTCGGAATTTCATCGATTTTTCCGGCATTTCATTGAGTATATTATTTAGTGCAAAAATTATACTTATGGTGCTTGATTTAACGTGCAGCGGGATGCAGATTAAGGTCCAACCGTTTCCGCGTTGGTTATAAATGAAAGAAACTTATCACGCGAGGGTTAGGTATGATTATAAATTCCTGGCCTACCTTCCCGTTTTTTACCCAAACATCATCCCCCTCTCTCTCTCTCTCTCTTTCTCAGGCCGTGCTTTTTTTCGTTTCGCGGCAAACCGCACGCGCGTAATTCTCAAAAAGCTCCTTAAAAGTGTTTAATACCTTAAGTTACTTACTTTGAATTATATGCGTACACATACTTGTCAGTATTAGGTATTATTAATGCGAAAGCTTTCGTTGGCAGGGCGCTATTTTGGAAAACCCGAAAGCACGCCCTCACCAGATGGTCCCAGTTTGTTCCGGCGGGCTGGGAAGGGTGTGCGGAGAGAGAGAGAGAGAGAGAGCGGGGGAGGGGAGGTTTGGGCTGGTGCAGGTTGGCGGGTGCGAGGGGAATACGGGAATGGAGGGAGCGTTTGATGGGACGGGGCGGGGAGGACGGCTTGAGGAGATTGGGCAGGGGTTGGGGAAGGGGATGAGTAAAACCGATACGAGCATTTGGGGACCGCGCCGCCTCCCCCTTTCCTCCTGCCCCTATTCCTTCCTTCCTCTTCCTCCTCCCCCGTCTTCTAACGCTCAAAGTGCTTGGTGCTTCCTCGACGGCTAAACATGCTTAGGGCCCATAGGTTGGATACAGTCTCTTCTACGCTTAATGCCAGGGAAGCCTTGTAAAGGAAAGCAAGGACTGTCCCCCAGACCACTCCTACGTTCAGGTCCGAGTGAGACGCACCGTCCACGCCGTGCCGCCGGTCACTCAAAGGTAAATGTTTTTGAGGAAACTTTCGACGGATCCGTGGATGTCCTACAAAGCATGATTTGCGGGTGCAGTCGAATACACAGTCCTGAACCTTTAAGATATATCTACCATGCTTCATTTGAATATTATTTCTTAACTTTTGTTACATTTATTTTCAGCTCGCTTTATGAGAGCATCACCGACATAGTATAACGCATTTTTGAAACAAGCAATGTGAAGTAATTTTTGCACAGTTGGAGTGAAATGCTTAATCATTGTGTCCTTGACGCAGATTTGCATTTGTTGGGCATTTTTATGACTAATTTCCATTTCTTCCGTTCAATCATCGTAGGAAGAATCTGGTCGTTTGATATCTTCCAACATAATAAATGGAGAATGATGGCTTTGAATAGCTGTAGTGAGACTAATAAATGGTCGACAAACGAAATAGATAAAATGTTGAAAGCTCATAAAGAAATTACTTCATAAATACAATTGGCTATGTGTTTTCCTATGCGTATTCGAATATATTGTATTTAAATTGTTATTGCTAGAAATAGATATATGAAGATAGTATTATAATGACACTCCGTGATTATTTTGCAGTTTTTTGACTTCGACCAAATTAAAATTCCATTGGACAATTTAAACCAGAAACTGCACAGAGGCATCATTCAGCAACACTTTTACAGTGAATACGTTTTTAACGTAATTTGTAGTGCAATTAATAATACCCGTAGCCTTAATAGCCCCCGCCATATGCTCCGCTGTGACGTTCGTTTTATGCTTGGTGCCCGTTCCCATCTGCTTTCCATCGATCGGCCATCGGGGAATCTTCTTCGTAAAAGTTCCAGATGCGAGACGCTTCCTTTCCTGTCTCGGGATATGTTGCGATAGTCGACACGAGTTTAGGAAATCTTTTGTAAACGTTTGGCCGACCACCATTGTCAGAATGTCTTCACGTGTATCGATATTGACTCTGAGCTCATATAATTTATTACACGTGTACGTACTTATCTTTAAGCAACGAATTTTTCTATAATTTTTCTTGGTAAAGGTGCAGCAAACGCACAGTCTGAAAAAGGCATTCCAAGGAAGTTAATTAAAATATTTTAGATCGAGCTATTTGATGTACGATAATGTATCAACAATTATTTTGTTAATACCTCCGGATGTTGTGTTTTTGTCCGACTCACGCTGAGATTTTCATTAAGTGTTCGGGATATTTTCCAAACGTGAGGAGTAAAGGTGAGAATGCATTTTTTATAATCATAACATATCACGTAAAAAGCAATCCTTAAGAATTGGCAGACGCTATATTTTATCTGCAATTTCACCTACAGACTAGCATTTTTTCTATTTTGACTAATTTCAAGAAACTGCGGGAGATACCGCAACATTCGCTTTTGACTAAGTAATATCAACAAGAGCAATTAATATATCTTGCGTTTCGACAATTATCTAAACAATATACGCATTACAAATCCCTGTGTGCAACCATGATTGACGATTTTTGAATTTTTCCGAGACAAATTTCGGTACTAAATATAAGATATCCTGAATGAGAGAAGACTTTGAGGAACTTTGATATTTATCCCTTATAATTTCAAGCTGTTTTCATAATACAAATGCTTTTTAACGCATTTATTCGCCCTACAGCACGATTCCGGGACTGGATATTTCAGTGTCGTTTTTCATGAAAGGTTTATTACCAGTTGAATTGTTTAATGAAAACTAAGTGAATGACATTTATATTCCTCTGAATAAATTCGCGGACGAGGAGTAACTACGATAAATGACACTGTATTAGCTGCAATCGTTATTGAGTAATTATACTTGTTCGTAGAATCTCATCTGGCCCAACCGCTATTACAGCTCCGATTTTACTATTTGGCACTCCCAAGTGGAAAGTTTTTCAATACAAAACACCCGAGCGTATTGTTTGCCATGCACTACACAATTTAACCTCAAGCTAGTGGTTTAATTCTTTTTTTTTCATTCAGGAATTTTAGAAATTTCGACATTTCCCATGAATTTGGACTCTAATGGAAAGTACTGGGGAGAAATGGAGAGAAATTAAACAAATTTGATCATGACCTCGGAGACAGTAAAATATATGAAGTGTCTTTACGGTGAGCCTTGCAAATGGCCGCAATTGTGTTCGGCTCCCCTGCTGCGCGACCATAGGCTCGTATCATTGGTGTGAAAATATTAACATAAAAGTACTTGACCGGAAGATGGAGCTATCCGTGTTTTATTGAACTGCATCATCAAAACCTTTTTAAGTTTCAGGTTGTGATCGTATGGATAAAAATATTGGCGAGAAAACAAACGTATCCATTGCTATGAAGGACATACAAAGAAAATTTGTCAATTTTGACACATTGGTACGTACAATTTCAATTAAATCCAATGAAAAGAAAATCAAGTATCTGGCGAATCATAGTATTGAATTAAAAGTATATGAAATAATGTGATTGGACATACAGTTACATGATTCATACTCATCGGATGATATCGTTTCAGCTATTGTATATGATTCTTAGTAATACCAGCTGAAATGTGAAGCCTATGACAATATCAAATTTGGCTTTGCAAAGCGATTTGCGTAACGTAAATTGACATATGATTGGTGGCAGTCAGATCAGGTGGTTTGTTTTAACCAGAGGATTCGATCATTTCGTTTCGTTTATTCTCTTCTAGAAAATATTTCTCTGGCAATCTGCAAAATACTCCATGGCCTAGAATCTCTTATCTTACACAAACTTCATAAAAATGCTCGTTTAGCTCGCACGTATAATTTATTTTGGTTCCTAAACAGGGAAGAAAAATGGTGGCGATCGGTAGATCAATGAATAGTAGGAACAGCAGGAATGAGGAGGAAACCAGAGAGAGAGAGTAGAGCTGGACGGACAGGAGGAGGGAGAAAGATAGAGAGAGGGAGAAAAGATTTAATCCGGACGAAATTGAGGTCCGTTTGGTCACCTCTCGCGATGGTAAGGGGTGAGTTGTGGATTTCGTGGCGGGGGGAGAGAGGGAGGAGACAGGGGTTTCTGGAGAGAGGATCAAGGAGAGGGTCGAAGAGGAGGGGCAGGGTAAGTGGGTGGGCGGGTGCTTTTTCGCACCGGCGGCGCACGCCTAGGCTCAAGGGACGTAAAAATAGGCGATGGAATCTTACAGATGGCGCCTGGGTGCAACTGAGTAGGGCCTTCTCGCACACGCGGTGCTCATCCTTCTTCCAGCCTCCTCCCCTCCTCATGCTTCCCATTCCACCGCTCTCCACCCCCCCCCATTTCATCTTCGCTCCTCCTCTCTCCATCTTCGCTCCTTCCCTCTCCTCCGCCCTCACCGCTGTCCTCCCTCCCTCCCCACCTACCCCCGAATTCCAACCCTCTTCTCTCCCCCACTCGGGTCTTCTTCCCCCTCAACCCTCGAAGAGCACACGCACCCCACCTCTTCCCACCCCTCTCCCCCGAAATCCTTTCGTTTCCTTCTTCCTCTTCACTTACCTCGTGTCCCCTCCGCCTCAAATGTGAATTTTTTTTACCCCACCCCCTTATATTTGTCCTTTACTTGCTCCCTCAAGTTCATTCTATTTTCTTGCTTTCTGAGGCTTCATCCTATTGTGCATCCTCCCCTCCGTGTCAAATCTTCGTTTTGGAACGTTTGTTTCGTCCCCGTAAAATTAACTTCATTGTGCATTCATTTGCCTTCTTTTTTGGATGCGACAGAAAGAAGATGGATTCGAGGGATGGGAGGGAAAAAGAGATCTCTCCACGCGTTTTACTTTAAAAAAATGTTCTTGGCACTGATTAATGCTATGAGGACTAGACGGGTGTATTTTTGGCCCTTGGTCGGACCCCATAACAATTCACAGATTTGGAATAGGTAGGTATTTTAATGCTCTTATGTTTCGCTTCACTTTCCCAAGCCTAGAATAGTATTTTACATGTCACTGGGATTGATCATCACTGCATATGGTAGTGAATAGGGATTGTGTCAGGCCCAATTGTAATTTTGTGACAGATATTTCTTCTTCTACCCTGTATAATATCGTCCTCGAGAGATAAGGACTGTAAGGTCCTTATGAAACATCACAGAAAGTAGTTACTAGAATTGATTTTCAAAATGTATCTAATTAGCTACAACGTAATTATCCTATTTTCAGTTAATTTATTCATCATTTTCGAATATTTTTCCAACTAGCTCAATGTAGAGGAAAATAATCAAACATGGCGTGAAATGAATGTGATGTTTGATTGCCTGGAATGCATTCAACCATTGACTTTTTTATAAGTTTCCTACTCTTTCTATAATGTTGGCAGAAAAGTTGCTTTTTTTAAAATACTGTGAGCGTTATTAAAATAATCGAAGTGTACAGGAATTTTTTTTCTTGGATGATATAAAATCAAAGATTTCCCTTTCGTGGCAAAAATCTCCTAAAAGGGAGGTATTATCGTTAATATTTAATCATCTGAAGGTTCCATTTTGTTGACTTCACAGGTCGCCTCCACATAATTTATGGTTTATACGCATTTATCCTTTTTACGACTGGCATATTTCTTTTATGTTTGATACATTCCATCCACCCATCTTTTGTAGTTATTCCAAGGGCATCCTCATTTATAGTGTGCGTTAAGAGTACCAGCAGTTTAGCTAAATTTGAATTTTAATGCCATTAAATTGTATTTGATCCGAGTCATTTTGACCAGAATTGGGGTACATTGTTCCACGAGACTTGAATAGGTGACCTACTATCAGGAGAGGGTACGCCATATACAGGACCTAAATGGATATTTCAAATATTTTGGTTTTTAAGCTATTCCTCTGTAAAAATACCCTGGAATCAACCTGTATTATAAAAATACCCTGGAATTTTTTTTATTATAATGTCGCCTGGATCAAGGCTTTTCTCGGAACTACCATATCGACGGCCTCTGTTTCCTGTCGAGGTACTCCACAAATGTAACATGTATGAGCTCGTTTTATGGCTTTTTCATGCTCCATAATCTACCATTGTGGAATACCCTTGATTCTCAAAAGAAATCCGTCTTAACTGCTCTCATCTCTTGTTGAAATCACGCTATACATTCATATGTGCAGCTGCATATGAAGGGTTGTGTGCGTTAATGTGTCAATCTGTGTTCTCGTGCCGTTCCAACACGGTAGTTGAGCTGGCCAACGCCGACAAAACCTTTTCATTCTCGCTTTGAGACACACCACTCTATCTCCAGTTATGGCATCCAGAGGCATATACTTTTCGACAAATTTTATATTTGGACCTTGATGATTGACACTGGTTTCAGTGTTTTCCTAGCGTTTTGTTTTTCTGTGAGGCTCAAAAAAAGAGCTCAGTATTCACATGTTGGTATTTATAAAATGATCTAACCTAATTAAGGAGTGAGAATAAATACCTAAAGCCGTCCATTCATCTTCACTCAGAATGGTTTAAAATATACATTACGCAAATCGTTCCGATTAATGCAAAAAAGATCCTGAAAAACGTACTTAATCTTCTGAATGCAGTGTTCTCGTTGAAGAATATTAATTGTTAATTTCACACATATATGTCTTAATCAACGTTTACAACATCTCTTCATTACTATGCGACGTCTCAAACCCTAAGACGCCTCTAAAATATACTTAGAAATCTCTTGCGCTAGGTGAACTAAATTTCTCAGCGTTCTTCTGGTAAGAAAATAATTCCTAGAATAATTCCTATTCTGTTGTAATTCCTCAAGAATAGCAAACCTCAAACTTCATCAACTTTTCAAGACGCTGATACATTCCCAGAAACCCCCGTATATCCTTAGCATCCCATTCCATTGTAATATATTCCTCTTGAACTGCTTTTCAGTTTTGGCTGTAATATTAAAGTTCCAACTCCTACATTTTTTTTGCAAATTCAACCAACATAGTGTTCCAATATCTAATGTTCACTAATTTTGAAATAAAATTAATTGTCAAATCAAATAGCTGTAGCTTTATTTACCAGCTATATTGATGTTGCGTAGTGAAGAATAGACGAATAGAATATGATGGCGTAGTGTTTGTAAACTCAAAAGAATATTCTATGCAAATTATAACAGTAATATGTATTAAATATAATTTTAACTATTAAATTAATTTATTTTCCTTAATAGATATAATTCCTTTTCACCGGAATCTAGGGGTATACCACTTTGTAATTAACATTTGAATGGTATGATCTCTTCTTAAATGTCTTGAGGAACTTCGAACCACTTTATTATCGCTGTTTTTGTCGTACCATAATAATATAGTCACAATGATGAACGCACGATTGTTGGTGAAGTATTAGAGTAGTAGAAGTAATAGAGCTCACCTCCTACTCAGTAATATGGCGCGTGAAATTTACGTTCCACAGTTCGAGCGAAATCGAGTCACCTGGATTTGAACCCGGTCCATCATGTTAATTTACAACTGTTGCACCAATGGCTCCTTAGTTCTAGTTCTAATTTAAATGTACTCAAAGCCTTCCATCGATGGTGCAACTGTATTTGAACTGGAAAATCGTTGAATAGTACGAGCTACGCAAGGCTTACTAGCTTACATGAGATTAAGCCTCATAGAATATTTAATATTATTTATTCATCTTTTATCACGTTAAATAATTTTCTAGCAGCAGTGCAATTTTCTAGTTTTTGACTGGCATTGATGTTCAATGTGCGGAAACCCCTACGGAGAAGAAATCGGATTTTAATACCGTTTAATTCTTACTGTTCCTCATCCACGTACCAGTAAGCATTTTAGAATTCCTGAAAATTCTATTATTCTTCCCAAATGATAATAAAATGATTATTTTTCACGACTCAAATTTACCAATATATTACCACCGAACCGGGCCACAACTTAAACTTTCAGTAAGTTTTGTCTCATGGTATCTCATCCTCAAGCAATTTTTTTTGTTTGTGGAGTTTTGTCGTAGGATTTGAAAAAAAATATGGTTAATTTATTTTAGACAATCTAATCCGACGCCTAGCGTCAAACGTTGAAAAGAGCCTCCTAATTGAATTGCGATATCAGTCAAGGGCCAATTCAGCAATTGGACTGAAGCATACATTTTTGGATGGTTATTATTTTTCTTCCGTTCTCCTGTCATAGTACATCTACATCTACATAATACCCCGCAAGCCGCCGCAAGGGCGTGTGGCGGGGGGTGTTAGGCCACCACCCAAAAAAAGGAAAAAAGAAACACCGCATTCAAAACCAACACACACATGCAAACCCCAATCCACAACAGTGCACACATTCATTGCAACACCCCATCATTCGACGCGCATGCAACCACACATCTACCTATCCTCACTCCAAAAGCATGCAAGTACATACGCTTACCTACAACAAATAATTCCACCCTAGGATGCAGCAAGAAACATATCACGAACGTGCCAGCTAGTTTATAGCAAGTAGCCAGGCGAAACACCACCACCACAAGAGCGTTCCATACAAAACTCTCTCCCACCCAAGGTGAGGAATCTGGCCCAACGCTGCAGGTGGGAGGAGGGCACACCCGCGGAGAGGGACAAGGGATGGAAGGGTGGAGCATGAAGTTCGTAAAGACGCTCGGGCATGCGGGAAGGGTTCTGACACAACACACAGGAGGCTAGTGAAAGTGCATGCAATTGAGTTCAACTAATTGTTACCTAGACGCGGAGGGTGGCAAGTGGCATTTTTGTTATCTCCGAGTGTAACCCTAGAGTTGTTATCCCGTATTGTCCGTGGGAAGAAGGAGTCCTTGAGTCTGCTAGTCCTGGCATCTATTTCCCGAATTTTGTACACATGATCCAAGCGACCTATATATGTTGGAGAGCGAATAATTTTCGAGACCTCGGTGCTGAAACATGCGGATCCGAATTTATTTAGTAAGTTTAACCTAGCATTGAGTCGTCTTTCTTCCAATGATTCCCATCCCAACTCCATAAGCATTTCAGTGACGCTTTTCGTTTTATCGTAACAGTTTTCCACGAAACGAGCTGCCCGGCGTTGGACCTTCTCAATTTCCCGAATGAGGCCTTTTTCACACGGATCCCATACGCTACATGCATATTCTAAATGGGGCCTTACAAGAGCGTGATAACAACGTTCCTTGACCTTGGAGTCACTTCTACCGACAATGCGTCTAATAAATCCAAATTTTTTATATGCTTGCCCGCAGACTTTACGTATATGGGTCCCCCAAGTTAAGTCTTTACTGAATGTAACACCTAGGTATTTCACCGAATCAACTACTTTAAGGTCAACTCCAGCTAATTTGTAAACTAATCCCGTGGATCTTTTAAAGAAATTTACCACCGAACATTTATTAAGATTTAAAGGCAATCCCCATTTTGAACACCATTCATTAATGCTATCTAAATCACGTGCTAGAATTAAACGATCCTCATCCCCAGATATCTCCCGATAAATCACTGTGCCATCCGCGAACATCCTTATCTTACTTTTCACTTTGCGGTTCAGATCGTTAACAAAAATCAAGAATAGTAACGGTCCGATAACACTTCCCTGAGGAACCCCCGAGGTGACTCTTACGCTGGTAGAACTAGCGCCGTCAAGGACTACCCTCTGTTCCCGGTCTGAAAGGAAGTCTTCAACCCAATTTATTGCCCCCTTGTGTATACCTGCGCCCTTTAATTTATGGATGAGTTTACCATGCGGAACCTTATCAAATGCCTTTTGAAAGTCTAAAAAGATCGCATCCACTTGCCTACCACTTTCACCCGATAAAAGTAAGTCATGTGTGAACAATCCTAATTGGGTCTCGCATGAGCGGGTTTTTCTGAATCCGTGTTGATTGTCACTTAAAAAGTTAATGTTATCAAGATGTCTCATTATGGAACTGACAATTATGTGCTCTAAAATTTTGCAACTTATTGAAGTGAGAGAAATGGGTCTGTAATTGCTGGGGTCCTCCCTGTCACCACTTTTAAAAATAGGCGTTATTTGCGCGGTTTTCCAATTCTTAGGGACTTTGCACTCAGTGAGTGATTTGTTAAATATAAATTCGAGATACGGGGCGATGTTAGGAGCTAAGTGTTTTAGCACACGAGCTGGTATATTTTCGGGACCCGGGGATTTGTTTGGTTTGATGTCTTTGAGCAATTTGGCAATTCCTTGCTCGTCCACTGTTATTTTTGTCATGGGTTCAGTATATATTGTTTCTTGGAGATACGCGGTGGCTACATCGTTCGTGAAGACGCTCTGGAAGAATTCGTTTAGAATGTTGGCTTTAGCTTCACTGTCAGTATGAATGATATTGTTGCAGTCCCTTAAGCAAGCCACGGTTTGTTGACCCCCATTTATTTCCCTAACATATGACCAGAAAGCTTTGGGGTCAGTGTTCAAATACTCGCAGAGTACTTTACGTTTAAAATCTTGCAAAGCGCTACGTAATTGTGTTTTAGTTTCAATTTTAGAGGATTTATACTTGTCCAAAAGCTGTTTATTGTCCAAGGGTGATGAGTTCAGACCTGCTTTCTTTACCCTAGAGTGTAACATTCTTTGCTTTCGAAGGGCTTTTTTAACGCCTTTGTTGTACCACCTTGGGTCGCGATTTGCTTTAACGTATTTTACAGGGATGAAATCTGTTATTCCTTTTTGCATAATTTGGACAAACTTTGTCCAAGTTTCTTCCACGGTGGCAAGACTTAAGCGCGTTTTGAAATCGTGTAGTGAAGAGTTTAAATGGCTGGCAAAAGTTTCAAAATCTGCTTTGTGATAATTATAAATTTTTCTTTTTGGCTTGACATTCTTTTTTATTTCTACGTTCAAGTTCATAATAACAGATTTATGGTCACTTATACCCTCGTCGGTTGATACACTATTAATGCGTTCCGGTGTGTTCGTAAGAAATAAGTCCAATATGTTCTTTCCACGGGTGGGAGTGCGTACTGCTTGATGAAGCGAGTTTCTTTGAACCAATTTTAGTAAGGAATTGCAAGATTCGCGATCACGGGTCCGAGATTTAATAATAGTAAGTCAATGTATACCGTGCTTAGTACATTGATTAAGTCTAAAGCTATGAAAAATGAAGGTAACAATTTGTATTCGTGGTAGTCTAATATCCTGAGTAACATTGCATTGCACTAATTTTTAACCTCTTTATAATTAGGACAGTGCAATTTGTTCTTCGATTACAATCGCTTTCCATCAGTCGTGGCTACCAACTTGTGTTGGAATGTTTCACATTTTGCATTATACACAATTGAATGTGTGCTTTTAATTGTAAGATCCCCATGCGCTCTGGGGTGGCGAGATTGTTGATGTCTGGTAAAATCGAGTGCGTTCCTTGTTTGTTTCCTTGCATAATTGAAATTATCTCCATTCACACAGCAGTTCCATTTCTGTATAAATTCGCCCATACATTCATCGTTTTGTTCCCACGGACTCGTTCATCTCTGAAGCATCCACCTTCAACGGTGTTCTTGGCAGTGGGCGTATGTACCCAAGACCACCCACGCTCGGGAAAGACCTCCGTGTCGGCCGGGAGAGTAGATTCGTTGGAATGAAATGAAAACACCGCGGTGCGTGGTTCTAAGTTGACTGCGTAGGAATGGAAGTGAAAATCGTCTGAAGATTTTTAATGCTTGAGTTTCAAAAGGGGAGGCTCTTTTAAATTCGTTACTCATGGAGTTGGAACGTATCTTCGCATGTGAACTACCAGTCGTAATCTGTACGTTAATTCTCAAAATGATCATTCCACGAAACTTGTCGTTGCTTTTCCAGTTGTTTTCATTCTGAAGTATTCGGCTAGCGTACAAGTTATCTATGCAAAGAAAAGCTTTGTCATATTTGCGCCACTATTTAATTTACGAACCTGATGAACTTATCAGGGAAAGTAAAACTATTGTATGACACGCCGGAGAAAAATTGTAATCCAAATGAGGCATAAAAATATTTATTTTTTCTCAAGTAATTACTCCAGAATGGCGATATTAGTACAGCAATATGTCTTCAGTTTGATTCAATGGAAGGTCAATCAAAAAGAGTCAATACTGGATGATTTTAAGCCTTGCCAATGCCAAACGAGACATTATTATAACGGCGCTATTTAGCTGCTATTAAGATAATAGCCTCGTAATACTTTTTCCGATACATGCACATGTATTTTGAAAGGATCTTCATCTGAGAGTGTTTAAACTTTGCTCAGACATTAATCGAACGTCGAAGGTGATTAATATGGTTCTTAGATGTAAAATTTTTCGTACACTTATTCTGAACTTTATAATCCTAGAAAGGCAATTAAGTGAACATGGATAAATGTTCCGTGAAGCTTTAGGAGCAAATACTAAATACCACTGCTATGTAAAAATCAATTAAACCTTTTGGTTGCTTCTCATCAAAGAGCACTCAAACCTGCGAAACTAACCTCGAGCCTCTATGAAGCCCATTGAAATTTCATGGAAGGACAAAGAAATGACGAAACTGAATTAATATTATGCGAAAGAATGTTATTGAAAAACATGTATTTTATCATTTTCAAGCTTTCAAACACAATTATTCTTTGAAAAAGCGGAATACCTAAAAATACAGGAAGCTTCATCTTGGCATACGCAGGACCTCTAGTCATTGCCATTAGAATTCGATCGATGTGCGTAGGATATTTGCTTTTGCGACCGTTTCGGATTTAAAAAATTATAATTCATGCATGGTGAATCGGGTCAAAATAACATGCATCGTATTATATTTTTGTGTTATCGTGCAAGTCTTATATTTTTGTAATTTTTTTCACCCATATCATTTTCATGAATAGACTCTTGTTTATTCCGTGTTTTAATGAATCATTTTATGAAATATCGAGACTGCGTCCCATTGTATGTGAATGGAAATCCTACAAAAACCAAAAACACAAACTTGCAGTTAAATTTTTATGCTTCGCCGTCAACATGTCCTTAAGTAATGCTCATGAAAGTTAGAAAACGCGTGAAGTCTTTCGCGGCATTCACGGATGAGAAGAAAGACATTCGACGAATGGATAATACATTGACTAAGTTCGTCCAGGGAAATTAGAAAAAAGAGCACGAAAATGATGAAATCCACCCACGTCCAAGTATTATTTCCGTGAAACGAAAGTACTTCTCGTGAATATCACGCGTTTGAGAAAAAGGATAGGAAATTGTGGAAAGGGATTGGTTATGTTGCATTGGGTAGAGGGACAGATAAGAGTTATACCGGAGGGTGGGGCGTTAGCGGAAGCGGAAGAGAGAAGGGGGACAGGATGGGGAGGTCTTTAAGGGAAGAAGAATGAGAGAGAGGGAAAACAGTTGGGGAAGAGAGGGAGAGAGATATGGAGAGAAAGAAGAGGCTTGGGGTGAAGGGGGAACAGCATTCCAAATTCGGAATTGTATTCGTCGGATGGGATGGTTCCAAGCGTCAATGTTTATCTCATCAGCGCAGGCCTTGCTCGGGAAAGAGGCGACGGAATACCGGTTTTAGGGCTCGGGCTTACGTTGATCGAAAGTGTATACGGGAATGGGGAGGGGAAAAGGATTCAACCGAGTACGTGTCGGAATGTTGGATGAAAGGTACTTAACTGTACATGTATTTTTGGTGCATATATTCAAGTGCCTTTGCACTTCTGGTCCTGGTAATAAATTCCCTTCCAATGAAAAGAACCATTAAATTATTTGGCATGGGCAAAGAAATTATGAATTCGAAATGGGGAAACTTGCACGCAATTCAAATAAAATTTCAAAATAGGGAAAGAATAAGGATTGGAATTTTAAGTTGCACAAATTCACAGCGGAGAACTCTTGGGAGTAAAATATGAGCCTAATATGGTGCGGGTACAGCAAGTTGTTACATGAATACGTATTACATAGCTGAGGGAAACGACACTTTTGGGGAGACACACGATGTTATTCCTCAAAAACTATATCCTAAAATCAAACGCCCGACTAATATCTTAAATAACAAAATAGTGACGTAATATAATAATAAATATAATAAAAAGTGTGCAGGAATATAACACTGTGGGTGTAAACTTTCATAGAAACACCTTCCATGACGAATATATGAAGCTCTAAAGAAAAACCAATGGAAAGATCCGAGGCAATCGAGTTTGTACCCGACACCAAATTAATTACGAGGACCAAGAAATATTTAGTATCACTCCAGCTTCAATGGTGGTGAGGTTATGTCTTGAGTTTGCGGGATCGTTTCTAGCCTGTATGGGTTTGGTTGATTATCTTTGACTTGTTTATTTTTCGTGTTTACAATCCAAAAAAATACCCCACATTATACATCTTGTATTCTACATCTACATCTACATAATACCCCGCAAGCCGCCGCAAGGGCGTGTGGCGGGGGGTGTTAGGCCACCACCCAAAAAAAGGAAAAAAGAAAAAGGAAGTATTTGTGCATCACGGTTAAAAAATAGGCTCTCCGGTGTTTGATTCAAATGTACGTATAGTTACATGAATGCGTAATGTATATTTATTCTCCTAATGCGCATTCGTGATAGCACGGAAACAAAGGTGGTGGTGGAATTTCGCCTTGCTACTTATTAAAATCTAGCTTGCACGTTCTTGGATAAATTTCTTGTTGCATCCTAAGGTACAATTATTTGTTATAATTAAGCATATGTACTTGCATTCTTGTTGAGTGAAGGGAAGTAGACGTGTATTTGCATGCGTGTAAAATGATAAGATGTTTCTATGAATGTATGCACTACTCTGGATTTGGGTTTGCATGTATGTGTTGGTTTTGAATGCGGTTATTCTTTATTCCTTTTTTTTTGGGTGGTGACCTAACACCCCCCGCCTCACGCCCTTGCGGCGGCTTGCGGGGTATTATGTAGATGTAGAAAGGTTTAGCACCCCAAGAGTGCTTGCTCACACATATTGCTCTAATAATAGTGTGAAATTGTTGTGAATTTGTTCATTGCTCAGGTTTCATTTTTCCTATGAAAAATTCCACTGACCGAAGTCAATGACTGCCCATTTATATGTAAATGATTTTATCCATTATTTTTCAGGTATGCTGCCCAGTTCTTATCATTGACTTTCTTCCTGGTTGCAAATTGCCCATGCTGCAGCATTTTATAACCTGATAGCAATGTTATGTGAGTACTACAAAGATATTTCTAAAATTCCTAATTTGTGCTGAAATCAGCGATCTTTTACAATGGAATCTGTTGGTAACACTATTATTCCTTACCGCATTATTTGCCTTCATTGTTCACCAAAATATTTACGAACTGCTTCTTACTTCAAATCTTTGATTTTTTGTAGGTATGTGATTTATTTTTACAGATTGTTACATTAGATTCGCGTCATGTGATTGGTAGTTAGTCTCTGAGAGAATGGTAATATTAACATGATGCTATCAGAAAGGGTCAATGGTAGCATTGCTAGTAGTCTAATGGTATATTTTCTTTTAGAAGGCTTTAGCAATACGTGAAAAATTTTATAGAAAAATACAAACGATTTCGTAATACACTTTGTGTCTCATATTATGTGTGGCTCCTAAACCCTCAAATTGAGTCCGTAGTTTAAAAGGTAATTATTTAAGTTTTTAGAAACCTATAGGGAATTATTATCACCCCATCTTCAAACAAAACCATCCATAATCGTTTGAAGAAATTTAAAGTGCTAACTAAGGTTGGGTGTTGCATGGAAGTGGGAAAATGTAATTGAAAACAAGCCGATGCGTGTAAATTACACGACACTGTATGGATTCATTCATTTAAGTATTATTCGTGCCACGGTTTGTAGTAATTACGTACGAGTATTAGGGGAGGCTACCGACAGCTGCGATCATTTGCATAATTAATGATAGGTGGTTATAATTTGGTAGAGGGAGGATTTTCTGGAAATGGGGAAGGATGGAGAGAAAACCCGGCGACAGCATTATCCAACCCTCCCACCGCGATCATAGAGCCAATGTTTGGTTTCATAAGTTCGATCAGAGCTCAGTATGTGAGCTCATAGTTGCGTAAAGTGACACATCAGGGGAGCCTAGTCCTTTCCATGTGTTGCCTGGGATTTCCCAGGAAGCTCTGTGAACTGGAAAGTCACAGTGATTGGATGGAGCCAGCGGGGGGTGTAGACCAGAGGCGCCATCTGGTTGAACCCGGGCCCTCTGGTAATCACCCGAACGCTCTAGCCTTAGGCTATCACCAAAGTGATTTACCTATTCATAGGTAATTTACAAAATAAAACCTCATGTTATTAAAAGCCTGTTTTTTACTTCATATTAATATTTAGGGAATCGGTAATTGTTTTCAATTATTTCTGAGCATGAATCGTGCATGATTAGCTCAGACTTAATAAACTTAATTTCATCTGCTGTTGAATTGACTTATCCTGAACCTCATGTTATTCCATATTTCCACAAATATAATCTAATGTTAATCCTTATTACATATTTGTTCAAGAAAGAAGGTAGCTAACGTAATAGACATTGTCCTTTAGAGTTAATTTGGAGTTAATAATGCATTCAGACTCATTTGCAAATTTTCTGTAATGTGCTATTTTTTGGGAGCCGCGTATGGAATTCTGGACTGGCTGATTGATTATGTGTCCCCAATTAACATGTGCATGCTGAGTTAAATCGGGGATTCTCTTCCAAAGGATTTCTACAATCCAACGGCAATTTTTATTCTATTCATTTATGGATTATCAAAGTGGAACAACATAATTGTCTGAATTTGACTTTCTTTCCGACTTTGAAACACAAATAGTTACATCAAACTGCCTGCGATTCTGAGAATGCTTGGAATGGGCAGGTAAATTCAATAGCAGAAGGCAAATTCCATTATTTTGATGGTCAACTGAATGATTGAAAGTACACCGAATAGCTTTATGCTCTCGAAATGGCAAATTTTTGCCCGAAATAGTTCTCGTGGACGACTGCTTTGATCTTCAGGTGGAAGAGAAGGGATCGAGAGAAAGTGAAAGGGAACTCTCTCCCTCTCTCTCTCTCTTTAGGGGTTGGCAGCGTCGAGCATTCCGTCTGTGCAAAACATTCTCTCCCTCCCGCCCGTCCTCGACTCCCCTCCTCACGATTCGCGGAGCCTATCCTTGGGCGGCGTCAAAACGATACCTTCCCGCTCACCCCTCGGGGGCGCCACTGACGCCACCTCGTCCTTCAACCGCTCGAGCGCACGCGGGCGTTAGCCGTGAATATTCCCCGCCCTTCCGCCCCATCCCTCGCCGGTCGCCGCCGGAGTTGAGAGCGGGATTTCGAAATCGTTCCTCATTCCACGTCAGATACCTTACGTCTTCCTCTTTCACTCTCTTCGCGTCACTCGCTTCCGCCATCCTCTCCCAAACTCTGGCCACTCAGCCTCGTCCCTCTCGCATTCACCTCACCCCAGCGATATGAGATTCTTTCCTGTCGATGTGCGGGCACGCGGGGTTCCTCGCAAAAGGTCAACAATAATAGTTTTCCTCTTAAAGGTAAACTTCGAAAGGTATCGTATTCGCCTCGTCCATCTCCATCCTTGTTGTGTTTGCAAGCGCTGCTTCGGCATCACGCACGTGTGTGTGTGTGTGTGCCTGTGTTTTGGATCTCCCTCCCCGTAGGGGGTGCCGAGGGTAATTTTCGTGGGTGTTTGTATTTTGTCGTACAAGGCAACATTGACGATTGTTTACGAAAGCGCACAATTGTTTTCCTTCCATTGGTTCGACTGCGAAACCGCGAGTTTGAAGAAAACGGGGTTCTGTAAAACATTTTAGGATCGTAGAATTTTCGAAATGGGCATTAATCTCCAGATTCTCGTTATTGCCTTGCGCGATATTTTAAAGGAGTGTTACTCCTAAATATTAATAGACTAAAATGTCTGTTCTTGTAAGTAATCTGTAGAAGGTTCGTTTATAGATGAGCCTAAGTTTAGGAATCATTTTGTAATAAAAATTTTCTACTCGCACTGCATATGGCAGTGCGAGCCAGAATTTTCCTATCCCTCTAAATAATCCCTCCACCATTTCTGCTGAAAAATAACTGTAACTATGGAAGAGTGATATGGAATATCGTGTTTCGTTAAATTTTGATTAAGCTCATTGTAATGTTTACGAAAAACCTTGGTTTGGATGATAGAAACGAGTGATTTCATATATAGCGATCTCTTTCTTATTGATGCGGCTCACGCTGACATGAAATCTTGATTTTTTCAAGCATTTGGTAGATGAATGTAAAACATATCTTCCTAAATAAATTTCTTGTTCATTAAACGAAAATAGGTTCACCGAGTAGGTAATTATTTGTGACATCGCCCGTTCAGTGATGTCTATGAATTCATCGGGGACTTCGTTGAGTTTTATGTACCTAAGACCCTAGCGAGAGGAGAAAGAGACAGAGATAGATGGGTTCGTCTTTTGGTGAAGTCACGGCGCGACAAGATCATCACAGCATCGATTCAATGAACCAAGGTGAAGGCGTAATAATCTGAGCTAATCCCGTTTCAGTGAAACTGTTAAGCGCTACTATGTCTTATCCGCGTGTAAATCGTGAACAATAAAGAAGATTAAAGAAAACTTAGCCTCCACCATATTCTTCAACTCTCACTATCAGTTCTAAGATAAATTGTCTGTAATATCTGTGACAGAACTGAGCGTTCCCGCTAAAGTCCATGATATCATGGAAAGTCAGTCGGCGCGCCGAGGAGGACGGAGGGAATCCGACACATTCCCTACTTTTCTATTCTCCTGGAGTCTTGAGCTCTCTCCCCCCCTCCCCCTATTCGTTCCGCGCTCCCTTGCCTAGCTCTGTGATCCGCATCATCTGCTTCAACATTCGTGGCACACCGATGTTCATTTGAACTCTTGTTTTACCGGCTAATATCTCATGGCTTCTTGTTCATGCACTTTCATCTGTCAACATCATTACGGTTCACCCAACCGAGGTAAAGCTTATAGAATCCCTCAAAACTATACTGATTCCTGTTAATTTCTTCGCCCCAACACAACACCTTGCACCGAAATTTCCCAGTATCTGCATCTTGTTCATTCATCGTTGGCCTTCCTCTGTAAATTATATCCTCTATATTTGCTTTAGTCATGGCATTCAGGAAGCTATCGTGTGTCAGGATGCGTCCAATTAGTATCCCTCGTTTTACTTTAACTATCCTCCTTAAGCTTCTCTCTTCGAAGTACTTCAGTTGTTCCTCTCTAATTTTTCTGTATCACCACCACATTACCATTGCCTCAAATCTTTGCTCTGCTGTTTCTAGTTGTCCATATCGTATATTACTAGAAAGGCTAACTCCATGCATTAGTTTTAATGAAATGCTTATTTATATTTGGAACTTTAACCCATCAGTGAAATATTCAACCAGTTGCGATCAAAATAAGGGATAAAATATTTGACTCGCTACGTGACATATTATTTCACTCGCTAATTTCCAGCGTTTCGTGATATAGGTAAAACTAATGTAATTAATGTCAAGTATATCTTAAATTTTGACTTAAAGAAGTATTTAAATGCAAAAAATGTCATCTATTTCTAAAAAGAGATGTTCCAAGCGTGATACGGTGGAATATCATGATTTATTAAAATTGGCCATTTTCCAAAAAATAAATTTTTTTATTAAAACGACCGGTTTCGATGAAACTATATCATCTTCTGGTTTAGATAGACCAGAAGATGATGATGTAGTTACATCGAAACCGGTCGTATTAATAAAAAAAATTTATTTTTTGGAAAATTGCCAATTTTAATTAATTAGTCACATATTTCGTTCAAAAACTAGATGATTGGTATTTGTTATTCTAATTTATATTATTATATTTTTTAGAGTATTTCACACCGTAAGACTTTCATGGGTCAAACTTAGTTTATTGATACGCTTTTCACAGTCTTTTAAGCTTCATAATCCTAACAACTAATTTTAACCATGTTTTGATTTTTTATAACACCTACAACATTCGATAAGAGCCGAAATTATCATTTGAACTATTAATTAACAATTCCGTCGATAAGCCAGATGTAGGTAGTAGCATGAACTACTTTTCATTGCAACCTCTTCAGCTGAGTAAATGCAAAATTGCCAAAATTCCTACAAGTTTTGGTTACAGTCACCCAACGAACTCAATTATTGCACTCTTTTGTGAGCCCTAATTTTTCTGTACTTACTAGATACTGCATATCATTTGTTAACCATTACATTATTTTAAAATTAACTGCCACATTTTCAGTGTAAAAATCAATAAGTTTTTTTATTTAAATGTTGACAATAGAGTTGAAGTACTCTACCATTGATATGAATATTTAGTCCGTTTAATTGTCATCTGTTAAACGATATTAGCGATTTTACTTATAAAATGTACCTTAATGCATAGTTTTCGCAAGTACCTTTCTTCTTGAAATTTTCTGGATCTTCTAAAATCCATAGACTATTGCATGAAATTATTTTTTTTTTAAAGTGGTTATTGCAGGAAAAAAGCCCCGGTCGAGGGGAATATTCGACTTAGTCCCTCTTCGAATTCCTTCAATTTATTATTGCTTCAAATTATTCGAAAATATATCCTTTTCCTCCCTTCGCGAGGCAGATGAAAGAAGGTGCATTGATAAAAGTGGCTCCTCATCTCTCGATGCAAATTAAAAGTAAACACTGGGAGCCTCTCGTAGTTGGCCAACTGTCCCAAAAGGTTTGGTCGTGCTTCTTCATTTCCGCAATGCGGCGTTGTTTTGACTTTTTCCATTCCGTCGATCCATGTGAAGGGGAAAAAACGGACCAATGAAGGCTACTCTTTTCTTCGGAGTGGTACGCACTCATTTAGTCTTTAGTTACTCACACTCAGGATAGTCAGTCCGTCTTTGCAGTTTCGTAACTCTGACCGAAATTTTTGTATTGATTCAAGTATCTTTTGTCTGTTTTTCCTATGACATTCTGCTTCCAGAATGTGGTATCAATGAATGGGAACTTAGTTTAAGCTTGCATTTTTCGTCTTCTATTATTGAAATAGAATTGCGCTTGGCAAGGAGGCTTTCTCAAGGAGGAGGGAGTTGATGACGGGGACGTTGAGTAGGGAAGTTAACACAAGACTCGTAAAAACTCTGATATGGAGCGTATCTATGTACGGCGCGTAAATGTGGTCGCTGAAGCAGGAGGATAGACGTAGATTGGAGACTTTTGAAATGTGGGTGTGGAGAAGAATGGAGAAGGTGAAATGGACCGAAAGGAAAACAAATGAGGAAGTACTGGAGATGGTGGGTGAGGAGAGGGGTTTGTCGAGAGAAATCCTATGGAGGCAGGAAAAATGGATGAAAGGCGTATTGAGCGGTAGTGGAATGTTGAAGAAGGTAATAGAGGGGAGAATGTAGGGCAAACGAGGAAAGGGCAGGAACAGGATAGGGATGTTGGACGGGATGGAGGGAAGAAGTACACAGAGATGAAGAGGGACCTGATGTAGTTTAGGTTGCTGGATTGGGTTTTGTTAGGAGTCACAAAATGTTTATTTGATAGTTGTGTCCATCCGAAAACCTACCTTAACCGGTAGATTACCTAATAATAATTATTTAAATAGACCTATCTGGTGTTCATTTGAATAAAATAATAAATTTTTTATAAAATTCCGTACATGTTTTACATATTTTTTATTTAATTCCAATAGAAATGTGTTAGTATGTTTCAAAACTTAAATTGATTGCAAACTATGCAGTTGGAATAGCGTAAGGGTTAGCGTTAAAGTGGCCTTTAAGAAACAGTTACGCGGACAGGGATAAGATAAACTTTCCTATGGAATTCCACTGGATTATGCCTACCGTTTCAGCCGAAGTTTTGATGCTCGACTCCATCGTTTTCTTAATGGCTACTGTAACGACGGGGTCGGATGCACGTAACCAGGATATCCATCAATCAAAATTTTACCATGGAGTTTTCGTTGCAAAAACCTCTTGAGGAAAAAAGGTGCATTGCACAGGATTTATGTGAAATTGGAGACAATCAATCTACGCAAGTGCTGTATGATGCAAATCTAATCAGAGAAGGAAAGTGTTTTTTTTGTATTAATATAAAACGAAGAGAAAAAAAGAATGTTCCTGGAAACACTAGATTCACCATCTGAGTATTCGATAATTTCCTTTGACTGCGGCAGCTTACTTACGAATATGATTCGGAGTCTCAAGTATTATTCCACCCATTGCCCCCATCTCTAATGATGGCAATGATATGCGCCTTCACGGCGACGCCCAATTGATTCATTGGACCTTTTCGGCCTTTCTTCGAGATGGTATCTACTCTGGAGAATTTAGGAATTTGAATGAAAAGTTCGGTAAAGGTTTTGCCAGAGATACACTGTGAATGCAAGTAGGGGTAGTCCATTAAATTAAACCTGAATTGATTTGGCTATAGTTTCTCCCAGTCGTATCCATAGCAACAGCCGCAATTGTTGTAGCATTCCAGAACAACAAGATGGTGTGTTTCTTGAGCGGAGTTCTCTATACGCACAATTAAGAACTGAGAAAATAGCAATTAAGAATTGTCTATTAAAGGGCGATACATTTCGGAGGTTGAATTTTTAAAAGCAGTACGAGGGGTATTTCTGCTATACATAAGTGCCAAAATGTTGTGAGAGGGATGTGTGGAGGGTTTTAATACGAGTATTGGCGTTGCCGAGAAGGGTATCGCCTATGTATGCTTATCTTTGTTCCATGTACCTGGTTTTTTTCTTTTGGATGGGTGAGAATCATGGGGTCCAGTGTTAGATAAGTGTGGCATGCATGGCCAACTGAAGTGGGGGTGTGAGTTACTCGAAGTACGGGGTTACTTAAAGGCTACGTGGACGAAAAAGGAAAGTTGAATACAACTGAGACAGGTTATCAGCGGACAGGTAGAAGGATATTACGATGATAGAGCGCAGCTCTACGCTCAGTGCCCTAAGGGCACCGAACGTGCTCAACCCTGCCACTCTCCCTCCGCTCCCTGTGTCGGACGGGGGGCGAAGGGACAAGGGAGAGAGAGAAGGCGGGTGTGAAACGTCCTTGTTCGGCTGGGCGATCCGGTCGTCTGGTCTCCCATTCGGGGATACTCTCCGGGATGGCGGGGGTGGCGGAAGGAGGATGGGTTACGAAGTGAGCGGGCCACGACGAGGAAAGAAGAGGCGGATAGCGGGGGAAAGAAAGGTATGTGGGATTGCGGGTGACGACGAAGGCTATGTCGGTCTCCGTGGAGGGAAAAAAAGATAACGTACGAGTTCCTCCTTCCTTGATATGTGACGAGACGCAGACGAATGTCGACGGGTCGACCAACTCGCCAGAGCGATTTCACGCTCGCAAAACATCCAGAGTGATCTTCAAAGGAGTTTTTTTTCTAAAAAGGGATTCAAAGGGAAGATTTTTAATTCGTTTCGGTTCCTTGTCCGAAAGTGACAAGTTTCACTGTATTACTTTCTCTTTTGCCTAGATAACAAGGCCACTTCACGGAATCGGTTAGGGCATAGGTGTCATTTTAACGAACGGAGACTTGGTTTTTCATCCGTAAGCCTTTACCTATTTTCAGAGCAATATATTGTCCCTTTGTTGGATGTCGGTTAAAAATTTAGTGAGAAATGTGGCCGAAAATTTCCGCCCATGCTTCATTTAGTTTTTGCTAAAATGAGTGAGGTCTTTTACGAAATGTGTCACTTGTGTTTAAATAAACGTGTCTTCTTCTTTATTTGTAAATCTTGCGTTTGTGTGGCAACATGAAGTAATATAAATGCAACTTTTGCGCTAAGAGAGACCATGACTATGGTAAGTTGCCGTTTTTGTAAAGCTGCATTTACGTAACGATAAATATTATTTTCACAGATATCAGGATAAAAGGCTAAAACTCTGACACCGCCGCCTAAAAATAATTTCGGCGTTAATATGTTGATATAATATCGTTGACGGAATAATATTGGTAAAGAGTTTGATAAAGTGATACATTGGAAAATATTTGGTTTCCTTACGCAATATGGTGTGCAAATTTTATTTGCAAAATCTTATGAATCGTGTTTAACTAAACCAACACATGTACTTCATGTTAAACATATCCATTTGGTGGTCCGAACATTCATGTTCCTAGGGAAGGACTCACATCTTGAAAACTAAATTAGATTATTCGCAAGTATAAGTGCATAAGTTCCAGAATGACACGAAGAGAAGTGGTTTTACTGAATATGATTTTAAATTAGGAATTCTTAAGGGTACCTAATTAATTACTTATCCTATGTTTAGGATAATTTTCCCATTAATTTTGAACTTTCTCAATTATCAATGAAATTGTTGGTATAGTGGGACCCATGTGGAAAACAGCGTCAGAAACCAGAGAAAACAAGATTACGATAAGCTGTTTCATAATCTTAAAATAAAGGAGTAGTTAAACGACTGCTTACCTATTCACGAAAACGTACACGAAACAAAGCTTAGACATAAGTGCGATATTTAATTTTGTATTAGCAATATTCATGAATACCTACCACAAAATCGCTTCCCTTCGCTACATTCGCCTTCGTTGTTCTTAGCCCAGAGTCACATCTTGCCAATTAAACGCGAAGGGTGTAGGGAAGGGATGATTTTGATAGATGGCATATTAAATGTAAATAATTATTCCCTATTAGTTGAATGATCATTCCCTATAAGGCTCGATCTTTCCAATGAAAATGACATGGATAATGGAAGATTTGAAGATAGGTATTTGTCCTAATTTGTCCTATATTCAGAAGAAGTGCGTAATTTTTATCGTATTAAAGATATTATCTCATGTGCTCCGATAATTCATGTCTTTTGTCTGTCAAGTTTCTAAGAGAAGCTATAGCTGAGTTTAACTCAAAAACTTCACAAGTAATGACAACTTTAGGACGAGAGTACCATCTTGAACAGGGAGATAATTTCACTGTTTCCAGACTCACGTTCAACAATTTTTTTTAATGCCTTGCCAGATTTCATGTTAATAAAATTAATGTTATTCTTGTTTCACTGTGAGGAATGGATCAGATTATGACTGCTTACAGCTTTGTCATTCACATTGAGGAGCTTTAATTTCTAGAGTGGCACAGAATGGGCTTTAGTAATTGTACTTAATGGTACATACTATAAATTGAACTTAAATTCATACAAGCCAGAATTGGAGGGACAATATATGTCGTATGATAAATTTGTATTTCCACTCTCTGGTCACTCGGTGGCCATTGCAGTGGCGATTCACTACGGGATCCGAAGACGATCAGGTCTGAAACGAACCTAATGATGGGAGTGGTGGGGGTTTTATTTCGATTGGCAACAGATGATGACCATCTCCCGACCATCCCCCTCTCTCTATCTGAATCCCCCTTGGGATTCTTACTTGAGAACCATTCCCACGGAAGATCTCCCGCCCTTCAACGCAGTTTAAAGCGGAACAGAACCCATGCCACCTTATCCAGCCACGGAGAAAAAGGGAGAAATCCCGGCCCCGCCTTTCCCGTCCTCTGCAGAGGGGAGTGCTGGTAGACGAGGGCCAGCAGAGTGAGAAGAACCAAGCGCGAGGAGAGCGGCAGCTCTGTTCGGAAGCGCCCCCTCTTCCCCCACCTATTATGGAGAGCGTTCGCGGGAGGATTCCCTATAGTTTCCTTCATCCCTTCCCACCACCCCGCAAGGGCATCTGCATCTGAAGTGGACTGTGGGGGTGGGGGCAAAAAAAAAATATATATGGACGCTCGTGAGGCTACTTGAATAAGGCCTTGCATTAAGCAGGAGGGGGGTTCGGGTCGGAGGGGCCCAGTGTGGCGTCCTTCCGGCGGTGGTCGGGGGGCCATTGGCCCCGAGGACCTTCCGATGAGACGTCGCCGTAGGCAAGGGGTCTCGGTCGGTCAACGAAGGAACTAAGCAAGCCTCTTTGAAAGAATGCCCTCCTCCTTGCTGGTGACTGACTTCCCTTCGCATGGTTAAAGGAGCTCCTGCGTCTATGCTTTCATCAGTCTTCCATATGATGGAAAGTCAAACCGATTGATTGGTATATATTTGTCTTGGTTAGATTTCCTTTCTTTTTGGCGAGTCAACATTCATTCCGAGACAAAACCTCCATCAAGACGATGGAGACAGTGAAATGACGCAGAACGAAGAAACGAGAATTCTTGATATTGTTCCTTTGCTATTGGATTATTCGTACAAAAGCGGCTGAAGAACTCTTATTCAAAGGCACCGGCAAGCTCCCGCTTGGAAGTGATGACTGATACAACTTGATGTCCTATAAAATTGTCTTTATGCCACTGTCTTCAGCGGGCTTAGGTATTCTCGCCATTACTGACATTTACCAGATTTTAAGGCAAAATGTTTAATAATTTCATTTATGGAAGGCCATGAGATTGAGGTAGCTGGTAGGGAAATTTAATGATCGGAAAGTACCAGTCCGATATTATCAAAATCATGCCTCGGCCAGGTATTTTGCAGAGCTAATTATTATTTGGTAATCTACCGGTTAAGGTAGGTTTTTGGATGGACACAACTATCAAATATATATTTTTTAACTCCAAGCAAAACCCAATCCAGCAACTTCATCTACATCAGGTCCCTCTTCATCTCTGTGTACTTCTCTCCTCCCTTCATCCCGTCCAACATCCCTATCCTGTTCCTGCCCTTACCTCGCTTACCCAACATTCTCCCCTCTATTACCTTCTTCAACATTCCACTACCGCTCAATACGCCTTTCATCCATTTTTCCTGCCTCCATAGGATTTCTCTCAACAAACCCCTCTCCTCACCCTCCATCTCCAGTACTTCCTTATTTGTCTTCCTTTCGGTCCATTTCACCTTCTCTATTCTTCTCCTCACCCACATTGCAAAAGCCTCCAATCTACGTCTATCCTCCTGCTTCAGTGACCTCGTTTCCTCGCCATACATAGCTACGCTCCATATCAGAGTTTTTACGAGTCTTGTCTTAACATCCCTACTCAACGTCCCCGTCATCAACTCCCTCCTCCTCGAGAAAGCCTCCTTGCCTAGCGCAATTCTTCTCCTTACGTCCCTACCACTTTGACCATATTGGTCTAAAACACTTCCGAGATATGTAAACTACTCTATCTGCTCTATTTTTTCCCCGCCTATTTCAATATTTAGCTTAGCCTTTTTCTTTCTGGAAAATCGCATAACTTTTTTTTTATTAATATTGATTCTCATCCCATATTTATCGCACTGAACCTCCAATTCACTCAGCACTGCTTGCAACCCCTTGGCTGACTGAGCAACTAATGCTTGGTCATCAGCAAACCTAACCGATTTTACGAATTCCCCTCCGACTTTCATTACTACCTCCAGTTCTTCCCATGCCTCTTTAATCATTTCCTCCACATATACGTTGAACAGTACCGGTGACAATGGGCAACCCTGCCTTACACCTCTTCCTAACACTGCCCATCCGGACTCTCCGTTCCCCACTCACACCCGAGCAGTCTGAGACATGTACAGGTTGCGGATCAGTCTCCTGTCCCTCCAATCCATTCCTATTTTCTGCAATACACGCAGTAATTTTTCCCAATTCACTCTATCAAACGCTTTTTCGAAATCCACAAAACAGGCAAATACGTCCTGATTGTATTCTATATTCCTCTCGATTAGTGATCTCATAACTGCAATGGCATCACGCGTACCTCTTCCTTTCCTGAACCCAAACTGATCATCCCCTAAGTTATCATTTGCCTTACTCTCTATCCTTTTGTTGATGATCCTTAGAATAACTTTAGCTGCGTGGGATATCAAACTTATTGTTTTGTAATCCTCAAATGATGTAGCCTTTGCCTTTTTTGGAATAGGAACTAACACCGATCTCACAAAATCTTCCGGCCAGATTCCTTCTTCATAGAAATATATGTGTGTGTGTGTATGTATATATATATATATATATATTTTTTTTTTTAGGTAATCTACCGGTTAAGGTAGGTTTTTGGATGGACCCAACTATCAAATAAACATTTTGTGACTCCCCACCTAGCAAACTAATCTATATCAGGTCCCTCTTCATCTCGGTGTACTTCTTTCCTCCCTTCATCTCGTCCAACATCCCTATCCTGTTCCTACCCTTACCTCGCTTGCCCAACATTCTTCCCTCTATTACCCTCTTCAACATTCCACTACCGCTCAATACGCCCTTCATCCATTTTTCCTGCCTCCATAGGATTTCTCTCAACAAACCCCTCTCCTCCCCCACCATTTCTAGTACTTCCTCATTTGTTTTCCTTTCGGTCCATTTCACCTTTTCCATTCTTCTCCACACCCACATTTCAAAAGCCTCCAATCTACGTCTATCCTCCTGCTTCAGCGACCACGTTTCCGCGCCGTACATAGCTACGCTCCATATCAGAGTTTTTACGAGTCTTGTCTTAACATCCCTACTCAACGTCCCCGTCATCAACTCCCTCCTCCTTGAGAAAGCCTCCTTGCCTAGCGCAATTCTTCTCCTTACGTCCCTACCACTTTGACCGTGTTGGTCCAAAACACTTCCGAGATATGTAAACTGTTCTACCTGCTCTATTTTTTTCCCGCCTATTTTAATATTTAGCTTAGCCTTTTTCTTTCTGGAAAATCGCATAACCTTTGTTTTATTAATATTTATTCTCATCCCATATTTATCGCACTGAACCTCCAATTCACTCAACAATGCTTGCAACCCCTTGGCTGACTGAGCAACTAATGCTTGGTCATCAGCAAACCTAACCGATTTTACGAATTCCCCTCCGACTTTCATTCCTACCTCCAGTTCTTCCCATGCCTCTTTAATCATTTCCTCCACATATACGTTGAACAGTACCGGTGACAATGGGCAACCCTGCCTTACACCTCTTCCTAACACTGCCCATCCGGACTCTCCGTTCCCCACTCGCACCTGAGCAGTCTGAGACATGTACAGGTTGCGGATCAGTCTCCTGTCCCTCCAATCCATTCCTATTTTCTGCAATACACGCATTAATTTTTCCCAATTCACTCTATCAAACGCTTTTTCGAAATCTACAAAACAGGCAAAAACGTCCTGATTGTATTCTATATTCCTCTCGACTAGTGATCTCATTACTGCAATGGCATCACGCGTACCTCTTCCTTTCCTGAACCCAAACTGATCATCCCCTAAGTAATCATTTGCCTTACTCTCTATCCTTTTGTTGATGATCCTGAGAATAACTTTAGCTGCGTGGGATATCAAACTTATTGTGCAGAGCTAATATGAATACAATATTGTTCAACATTTCTCATTATTTACTTGAACAGTATGCATTGTGGAGCTTACAATCAAAATATAATTGATTGTTTAATACCCCAGTAGCTGATCGAAGGGATGCTTTATTCTGCAAAAGTAATGCATTATAACAGCTATTTACACTGACTAAAGTACTGACGCAGATATTCGATGGTATATCGGAGAGGGGTTTGTTGGGAGAAATCCTATGGAGGCAGGAAAAATGGATGAAAGGCATATTGATCGGCAGTGAGATGTTGAAGACAGTAATAGAGGGGAGAATGTTAGGCAAACGAGGAAATGGCAGGAACAGGATAGGGATGTTGGACGGGATGAAGGGAGGAAGGATGTACACAGAGATGAAGAGGGACTTGATGGAGACTGGGTTGCTGGATTGTGTGTTGTTGGGAGTCACAAAATATTTATTTGGTAGTTGTGTCCATCCAAGACCTATATCTTAACCAGTAGATTAATTTATAATTATAATAATATCGGGGAAGTGGCTGTCAAAGAAAAGAAATTGGGAATCCCAATTTGAAAACGTTCGCTCAAATCCGAATCTGGGATTGGTCGAAAAATTATGTAATTTCTTCTTTAGCTTAATAGTTTTAGATTGTTAGTTATTTATTGTCGCTAGTAGTAGGCAATGGCTGGAATGCAGTATGTGATGAAATATTATTATTATGTGTAGTAGTCACGTATGGTAAAAGATGAAAAGTCACCTCGTGATTACAAGCGTATTCGTCCAGCTTAAGATACATCTACATAAATACCCTGCGAGCCACCAAAAAGGTGTGTGGCAGGGGGTGTAGCACCATGAGGGAAGGGTAAGGGTTGAGAAGGTTGGGGGTTAGGTGAGGAAAGGTGGGGGGGACCTGTAAGAAAAAAAAATATATATACATATCCTCGCGCAGTCCCTAACCTGTATGTTAATACTTATTGTAATGAACTAAGTCCTGGGGAATTTCGGCTACAAGCATTCTGGTCCCTTATCGTTCTTGGAAAAAATGACATTTTAAACCTGTCAGTCTTGCAGTCTATCTCTCTAGTCTTATATCCGTGATCCCTTCGACCGTAATATGTTGGGGTTCGTATTATATCCCTGATGTCATCGGAAAAGGGCCCATCTTTAAATGTTTTTGATAAGTTTTATCTATATTGGAAACGCCGCTGTGTAAGAGAATCTCAACCTAAGTTGTCTAGCAAAGTGGATACGCTGCTGAGTTGGTCATAACAATGTTTGACAAATCTAGCCCCCCTCCGCTGAACTCGATCTAATTCCGAAATCAAATTTGTATTATGAGGATCCCATATACTGGCAGCATACTCTAGGTGGGGCCTGACCAAGGCAAGGAAACATCGTTCTTTCACTTTTTCGTCGCATTTACCTAGCACTCTTTTCACAAATCCCAATTTTTTATTAGCACGACCGCATATTTCTCGGATATGTTTTCCCCAAAATTAAGGGGGCACTCGGGTAATATATAAGATAATAGAATGTTTACCAATTGCTCAGTTACGGATACTAGAATGATATTGTTAACATGGTGATGGTAGTGGCATTGCTTTCCAAACTTAACTTATAGCTACGTATTGCTCGATTGGCTTCTAATTTTGAGCATGGGCTCCGCCCTGCACTTCAGACGATGTTTGTCCAAAACGAAGCTCATGAGCCGCATCTCGTCCTCAGTAGGTTCTTTTTACGTAGATTCCCGAGTATCTTGTTATTTAAGCCATAATATTTTTTTCAACCTCAAATCCAAATTGACATTTACGAAAAGTTAACCCCCCTAGAAAATATCGTCTCTTTTTAATTCAATAAGGACATATAAGTGCCATGTAAAAGTAATTTGTTTATGCTTAACCGTTGGCTGTTTCCTTTTTAATGTCACTCCTACTTACATATCTACGATTGCACTTAAACCATGAAAATGTCTTCCTTTATAACTAATTGGCGAGATTATCCATTTCTAGCAAGTGTTTCTGTGAGAATCTATTACCGTCATACTGATCTCGTCCGACTATCGATGATTTACCTTTAACATAATAGTGAAACATACACAAGTATGTAACGTAGTCCCGTCTGACTAGGGATGGTCATTTTTCGAAGGCTAATTTTTACTCTTTTTATTCGGGTGCAATTTATTGTTCCCATCTCTTTTACCACTTTATAGTTGCCACTACGTCTATACCCCTACTCTTTTCCCCTCGTTACTTTGGGAGATGTTGAAAACCATACTCGCGTCCATTAGACGCGTCACTGCCGGCTAGTAAAAACAGCATTTCTTTAATTGTAATTTTTTACTCCTCAAGGAAATGCGGAGAAGAGAGAAAGAAAAAGAGGGAGAGGGAGAAAGAAAGGGAGGACCTTGTTCCATCTCTGCCGTTAGGTGAGTGGCCGCGGCTGGCCCGAGCCATGCCAAGGGACGATTGACGCTGAACAGATGTGTTGGCTTCCCTTCTCAAGAGAGAGAGAGAGGGAGAAGGGGTCTGCTGGGCTTCTCTTTCTCATCCTTCTTCTCCATTTCCTCCCTCTCTCTTGGCTTTCGTGTTTCCGCGCTCTCCTCGAGAGCATTCCTGCTCTGCGTTTTCTTACAAGTCTCTTGGAGGGGTAGGGTAAAGCGGTGGTGCTTGCATCCGTGGTAGAGCTAACAATCTGATGCGCAAAGGAGGTTAAGGGGATGGGAAAGATTTCGTGACGGATGCCTGGAGCATAAACGTAACTGTAAGCGAAGGGCAAGGTGTTGGTTGTTGGGATGTGAAGGAAGAGAACGATCTAGTCTTTCTTTTGCCGTGCGTAAAGATTGTGAGTGACTATTATTTCCCACTCCTGGAGCTAAAAAAAAGTGATTTCAAGGATTTTTTATCCATTGCCGAAAGTAATCAGTTTTTTATTTGGCGAATGAAGATAGAGGAGCAATAGATGTTTTCGATAGGTGCTCGAAAATCGGTTTGCTCGCAAAATGTAGCTTATAATCTCTAAGAAGAATCTTCTATTAAATATTTCACTGCCGACTTTTTTTCCAGTAAAAGTAGTGGAATTTTACTTAAACTCAATATAGCACCACATTTTCTAGAAAAAAATTTTTTATAGTGTTATGGGTCGAATCATAGTAAAAGCAACTTTAGCATCAATAATGATGGGTTAGGTTAACAACTTAGCGAGTTATTTTTTGAATTTAATATCTCAGAATGTATTCCAAAATTTTAATTCATTTCTTTTCAATGGTATTTGGGGAGCTATTCTCAAGGAGCTATTTGTACAAGGAAATGAAGCAATCTTCATTTTTTCATCCTGTTGATATCAGTCAGACATTTTATCTTGCCAGTGAAAATTCAAGGTAATCTGTATTTAAAATTTAATCTGTAATCTGTCAGACTTCTGTTCCAATAAAACTATTTTTTTGGACCTTCAAATTCCATAAACTAAGGCGAAAAATTAATAGGTTAAGATTTATTAAGAAAAATTAATAAGGAAAAATGGTGGAAAGAGTAGTGCGTGGAACATGGGGAGAGGGAGGGACAGGGCGAAATTGGCGCGCTACAGAAAAAGGCGAAGGAACCGCCAGGATTTAAGAAAAGAAACTCCGTTCACCCTGTAGAGGTGCTAGGGGTAACATATCAATGGAAAAAGAGGTTCTGAAGATGAAAAGAATATTAAGAGACACTGTATGATTTAGATAGACCCAGGAGGTTTGGATATACATGTAAAAAGGGAATATGATGTCGAAAAGAATAGCTCAGGAACATGTAGGCTTATGTGTGAGACAGAAAAAGAGAAAAAAAATTAAATTAAATCGAAGGCTGTGGGAAAGATTTAATCTCTGCTGAACTATACAAAAATTGAGAAAAACGAGTAAGAACGATTTCTAATGGACTCATTATTAGCAATTGTGAGAGAGGAATTTGGTCAAAAGATTCTGTCAGGTCAATATATTGATATCCTGGCCAAAAAAAGCGAATAGCAGCGGTATGCGATGACTGCAGGACTATTGGTTTATTTCATACGAGACAAAGATATTAATTAGGATAATATACAAAAGGAAGATACAGTAAATGAGTGTTTAGGAGAAGATCGTTTTGGATTTAGAAATAGGATGAGTACGCGCGATGCCACATCAGTGATGAGGTCACTAAAGGAAAGAACAATAGAAAATACCCATGATATGTATTTTTATGCTTCGTGGATTTTGAGAAGACGCACGACTTAGTTACGTGGGCACAATTGACGAATATTTTGGAGAATATATGAGCAGGTTGGAGAGAGAAGCAGCTTATCCGGAACATGCCCACGCCTAAGACTTCACAGTTGCCGATAACGAATGGAGAATCGGGATTTATAGTGCTAGGTCGCGGAGTAAGGTAAAGTAGGGATACCATTAACGTATGTGTTGTTTTCAATGCATAGCATGGAATGGTAACGGTAAAAGAGATATGAGAAAGATCTAAAGGCTGGGGTAATTGTATTTGGGGACATCTTAAAATAACTTAGATTTGTGAATAATGAAGCGTTAATTAGACAGTCAGCAATAGGATTATAATCATTACTTGGCGCATTTACTTGGCGCATTTAGAATCAATTTGACGGAACGATAATTCATCTTAAGGAAACGAAAACAATGGGATTCTCAAGAAATAGGAAGGCTAAGATGAACATTGAAGCTGGGCAGACAATGTAGAGCAGATTGATCAAATCACCTATTTGGGAAGTGTTTAGAAAGGTGGGTAAAGTAGTTAGGGTATGTTGCCCTTACTACTCAGTTGCATTCGAAAAATAAGTGTTTATGAAAAGGCGGTTTTTGATGAGCATATTACTTGAAGACGTAATGAAAAATTGGCGAAAACATAAGCATGGAATGTAGTTTCGTAAGGCTCGGAAAGTTGGTCGTTGAGGTAAGAGGATAGGCAATGCTATCAGAAGTCACTCAGTTGAAGCGTTCTACGTTCATTCTGAATAAATAGAATCATTACCTAATATTTTACATGGTAATGAGAGTGTCCAGATGTTCCCGCCCCACTCTTCACTAGTGAATATCCGCTTATCATCAATATCCTGACCTGTTTTTATCCTAAATGAGGGATATTGACTTTGAAGTCATGTGACGCTTGCCATTCTGTTTTATTGTGTTTACAAATAGTATAAAAGCATCTTTGTATGAGATATGCTTATATGGCATATGGCTCACCCGACACTCATGTGGATAATGTCATTCGTTGCCGAAATCATGGTCTCTTGAATAAATTAGGTGTGGAAGTTTACCAAGTTATTTTAATTTTTTATAATTACCAAAATGGTGAAGTATAGATTGGAGACTTTCGAGGCATGGGTGTGAAAGAAAAAATAGAGATGTTAAAATGGATGGGAAGTAGAACCAAAGACGATGATTGAAGCAGGTGATAGTGGAAGAGAGATGGCTATTGAGAGAAATTCGATGGCTGGGGGCTGCAGGGGATGGTGTGAGGGAATTAGATGCAAAAAGTGCGTCGCAAGGGCAATAACCATGTGCATGTGGTTTGCGCGCATGTATCGTAGAAGTCTAGGTAGCCTCTTAGTTCAACTCCCCTTCCCCTCCTTAGCCCCTTCCCTCCCTCCTGGGTCGGCCTGGGTCACCCCGCGGCCCAGTCCACCTTCCCTTGAGGGATCATGAACATTTGGACCGGAAAATCGCTGGAAATCTCTTTCTCTCGACCTCTTATTTATTTTATTCCTTTACTTCCGCGACCTGACATAGGTTTTACCGGGATCCCTCGGTCCATGAGTGAATGCTAGGCCGATTCCTCTCACGACGAAACGATATAAGGTATTCTGCCATCCTTGGAACACCGTTTATTTTCAATCAATCCGAAAGAATAACTATCTCTATAACTACGATTCCGGGTTGCTATTTCTATATACTTTATAAAACCATTGTTTTGTTTGTAATGTCACCTACAGAATAAAATATCTTTAAACTGAATTAAAGTAACATTACTATTTTACTGGCTCCGCGTCAGATAGGATCGACCCTGCTCATGTCGCAATAGCCTGAGTCGAGAGACCGTCGAGACCGCGTGCCATCCGGACCTCGTTCTGCGCTTCCCTTACTATTGGCTTCCCAGTCACGTTGAATACTCGTATTCCTCGACATAAGATTAGCTTGTTTCTTGCGGGTTACCCGACTGGTAAACTCCAATCTTATTGACCTTGTGCGTTTCCATACTTTAGTTCATGTATCCAGAACCAATTACGGCTTCCTATTTATTCGACCCAACCTTCTTTATGTCACGATGACAAAGGGTAATAGAGGGAGGAATGCTGGGAAAGCGAGGTAGAGGTAGGAAAAGAATATGAATTCTGTATGGAATGCAGAGAGGTAGAAGATATCCAGAGCTACGTATTCCTGAATGATGGAAATGGAATTTAAAGAGTTCATATATCACGTTAGTTAGAACCTTACGACGACAGTATACTATGTTGCTTGTGTTCACCAAAAACCAACCTTAGCTGATTGACTCCTGATAATGTAATAACATTCTAATTAAAAATTGACGATTTCTTCAATAAACGTGTCTGTAGCTTCTTTCAATTTAAATGGTCTCTATTTCGGTCATGAACTGAGTAGTGAATGCAATTACTGATTTTGGATCTCATTATGCTCTTATTTCAGAAGTACATGAAATAAATTTGATTGCTCTCGTCTTTTATACCAAACCTTAACAATGATAAAGGTAATGCTTCCTCCAACTGTATGTGCTCATGATAATAGTTTTTCAATTTGGTCGTGCAGATGATGATTTATTGTATCCAATAGGTGTGCTGTTTGAATATTAGGTAATGGGGATCTGTCATATCAGTTACGTTGCAATAGCAATTACAAAGGGAGTTTATGCCATTGAATGTACCTCAATTATTGGTAACACGATTTTCGAGCAACACGGCGAGGGCGAGTATTACAGTGGGGAAACTATGTATTCAAGGCCAATTGAGAGTATTACGTACATTCTCTCCAGTTCCGTGGTTTAACTTGAAAGGGCGCATTGCAGCTAGTGGACACGTAGTTCTTGAGCCAGGGAACTCGGGTAGAAATTCAACTGCTTGTTGCGGTATAAAAATTGAGGCAGTAAGGCGTGCATTAGAACCACGGAGAACCTCTTTTCGTAGTGTTGTCCCTCTATTCAGGTTTGAAGACGTGGTTAATATGAAATGGGAAGGAATACGGTGAAAAGTAATGAAAAAATAGCTATAATGAAAATGTGGAAAAATGGAATTGATACCAAAAGGTGCAGGCGAAATAGAAACTAAAGCAACTGCCACTACGCTACCGCCCTAACTGTATTATCTGTAATGCACTACAAAAGGATTTCATAACTTTATTAACATTATATCAAGTTATTTTATTAAAATTGAATTTTGTTTACATTATTGAATTAATTTACAACTTATGTGATGTTTCAAAACATATACAGAGAGAAATTTAAGATTTAATTTAGTTAACATACAATTGGAAATGCTAATGCGCTTTTTACGATAGCATATGCTAATTTTTTGGCACTATAGTGATTTAATTGTCGTTTACATGAGTATCGTCACTACGAACTATTGTGGCTTGGACAAAATTTTAGGTGAGGATACGTTAAAGTTTTCAGTAGCTATAAAGGAAGATATTTCAAAAAAGGTATAAAAGGGACGTCAGGGGAGGAATTAGTGATTTTAATACGGGTAATATTATCGTACATAGTTTAGAGGTGAGATGATTAGCGAGGGAAAAAGCAATTGAAGAACGCGGAAATGGAAAGAAGGGGGATAATTTTCAAATTTAAGAAAGGAAATACTAAACTAACAATTAGAGAGAAGACGAGGAATAAATTGTTGATACGTGTGTCATTTAGTTTAATTTATTTGCTTCATACTGTCGCAAAACATACCAAAACTCTCCTAGATTTGCCAATTTTTAACGTCTTCTGCAATTCAAAATATGCACTAAACTCTCCATTTTGCTCACTCATCCATTTCTCAAGTAGTTGCTGAAGTGCAAGCAGATGATGTACACATCCTCAGGCATAAAACCACATTTAACTTCCAAAACTTCGGGCAATGATACTCTCCTAACTCCTCTAATCAATACTTTACCGAAAAAGTTTCCTGGTATAATGAAAGAACCAATTCTTCATAATTCTTAACTTCCATCATATTACACTTCCCTTTCGATGAAGGTACAATATTGTATTCTTCCAATCATTTGCTGTATATAAATTTGTTCATGGTACCAATTTCAATATGAATTCAAACTTCCCTTGCAAACAAATCCATTTGAAGGGAAAAATGAAAACAACCAAATAATCCGTCGCAAAAATACGAATATGACTACACTTTCAGTTTATTCGCGAATGAAAGAAAAATCAGGTTGGAGCAATTTGGTAGAAGATTCTCGGCACATTCACACACTAAGAGGTCAGTTAATGGTAGCTGGGGCACGGGGAACGCCCAAGGAGTAAGGAAGGGGGTGAGAGAGTGATAAAAGGAAGTGAGATTTAAGAGGGTCGCGGAATTAAGTCCGAGTCTTGAGGCGGAGCGAGCGAGAGGGAGGGAAAGAGAGATAGAAGGCGTTGGTGGATAGGCGCATGGGGGCACTCCCTTCCTTCCTTTCCTCACGACCCGTTTCCCTCCCCAAGAATTGTCTTGGGATGCTGCGGGAGTGAGAGGAGGGGGTGGCCTAATAAGGAGACGCGGAGCGGAAGGATTGAGAAAGGACTGGAGGATGGGGATGAGGAGGGCGGCAGTAAGGAGGAGAGTGGGCCGGAGTGAGGTGTGGTTCTGTGTGTGTGGATGTATGTGTGACCCCTATGTTCCCCGGCAAGAAAGGAAATGGCAGGGGTGCAGTTGCCGGGGAGAGAGAGTGGTGGAGTGAGTGCTCTCGCAGGGATTTAGCCAGGTTCGGCGGGGAAGATCTTCTCCTAAGGAAGAGGAACATGAGGGTCGCTTTGCGTTGTAATGGGAGCTGAGCATCGCGTCGACTCCCTACTCCCTATTTCCAAAAATTGTGAGATTTTGGGGTTAAAATTTGTCTTCAATGACTGCACGTACACCTATGGGACATTTTTGTAATGGGTTGGCCTTTCCCATCAGTCCAAGCCCAGAAAACCAGTAGATATTAAATAATGATGAAAGCAAATGTATAAACAGTGTCAAGTTACCTCCATGGTACCAGTTACTAGTGCATTCAGGCTGGAGTGACTGCTCAATATTATCAGGGATCAAGGGAAGGGATGTAACATTTCCATTAGATATTATCCTTTTCCCAAGGTCTTCCGTCGTACATGTATGTGATAGTTCTTCGTCTCTTGTGAATAGTACACAGAGCGACTGAAGTGGTCATTTGCTGTAAATTTTATTTTAAGCTGAGAGGTCATAATTTTACGTGTTAATCTGTTAACTTATGAAGCATTCTCAGATGTCCAAAAACTTCGGTTTAAGTATAATTGGAAAAAGGTGATACCGTAAGGGATTGATGGAGATTAACCCACATGGTGAGAGTATCTCAATAGAAATACGGTGAGAGAAAAAGATTTACACCGATCCTAAGTAGTTTTCATTTTTAAAGCTCATAATTGCAATAATCTTAAAGTGATTCTGTTTTTAAAATTGCGTCTTTATTTGACTTGGAATCATGTACATGTATAATGATAGGTTGTATGTATATGTTAGGTCATGATGTATAATGTTTGGTCATACAGCAAACCGTCATATACAGGGTTCGTCCGGAAAATAAGTGTACTGAGCTCAGGAAAAAAATTTATTACACTTTTACATATCTTAAGGTAATATTCCTCAAAATAGGACCCTTGTGAGTCGATACACTTGTTCCAGTGGCGTTCCCATTCCTGGAACGCTCCCGCGTAGGCATCATCGCGAACCTTTCGAAGACACGTCGTCACGGCCTCTTTGAAAGCGTCCAAAGTCCTGTATCGCGTTCCTTTCAAACTCCTCTTTATCTTCGGGAACAGAAAGAAGTCCGATGGTGCCAAGTCCGGGCTGTAGGGCGGGTGCGGCAGCGTTGCCACGCCGTGATTGGCCAAGAAGTCCGACACGACAAGCGCGGTGTGAGACGGCGCATTGCCGTGATGCAGCCGCCAGATGTTTTTGATCGCTGGCCGGACGCGAGGGACTCGTTTTCGAAGCCTGTCGAGCACTTGGACGTAAAATGCAGCATTTACAGTTTGTCGTTCAGGTACAAATTCGTAGTGGACGACTCCCCTTTTGTCAAAAAAGACAATGAGCATCGCCTTGATCCGAGATTTGCTCATGCGAGCTTTCTTTTGACGGGGTGATGATGGGGTGTGCCACTCCGCACTTTGTCTCTTCGACTCCGGGTCGTACTCAAAGACCCACGTCTCGTCACCCGAAACAACGTTCTCTAAAAAATGTGGATAATTTTTGCAGTGATCCGCAAGTTGTGTCGCGATTTCCAAACGATTGAGTCTTTGATCATCACTGAGCACTTTCGGCACCAACTTTGCACGAATTTTTCGCATCTGTAATTGGTCCCTAATAATCTCGTGCACTATTGTTTCTGGCACATTACACTGCTCTGCTATCATCCGAACACTAAGACGACGATCAGAGTTGAGTACATCGCGAACTTTTCGCACATTTTCGTCGGTGAGTGTCGTTGATGGGCGTCCAGGCCGTGGTTCGTCGTCGACCTCTTCTCTGCCCTCCACGAACATCTTGTGCCACCGAAAGATCATGTTTCTGGACATGGCTGACTCCCCGTAAGCCTGGTTAATCATACCGACAGTTTCGGTAGACGATTTCCCAAGCTTTACCACAAATTTGATGGAATAACGCTGCTCCAAAAACTTCGGCATCGCGTTCCGTGACGTGGGTCGAGCGTGGAGGTTCGCGCTTAACAGAGCTCCTCACTACACCACAGCTCAAAGGTGACTGCCTTTTTCAGCGTCGCTTGCCAACATACCCCCCTCCAATTGCAGCCCGTCAGAGCGGTGCTGGGCGCGCCTGGAGCGGTGGGAAAAAATCAGTACACTTACTATATCTTCCGGACGAACCATGTACACAGGGATTTCCTATATTGTCTCGCATCGGCTATGACACTCGATGCACAGAAATGCGATATAGAATAGGTTTAAGGAGCCTCTAACGATGAGCGAGATTACTTTGAGGTGTCAACCGTATACCGGCCAGTCAGAGCACTCGAATTAAAAAAAGAAGCAAACGTCAGTATTGACAGATAAAATTCAATTTCTCTGCCTTCTCTCGTCCAATTCTCGATCCTTATAAAAGTAAGGTTAAGTGTCCAAGAATCTCTAATCGATGAAATATACGGCAATTTCCAATATTTTGGGTATTACACCTCATTTTCCTTATTTTATCATTAATAGTTTCTATCCTCTCGTCTATTCTCACCTATACTCGTGTCGACTCCCTAGATATACTAACTAGAGTAACTTCCATTAAGATGTGGGTATGTATAAATGCATACTTACGACTCAAATAAATCTCCTTCGAAGCATCATAATCAATTAAATACTTATTATACACATGTATGTGCGTGCATGTTTCGCGCGGTAGACTCATTAACTGATTGGCAATTCACATGTATATATCTGTCACAATATGATGACATCACATCACTTCTCATCATTACCGCCTTTACACCCACAGTTCCACTTAACGGAAGTGACGATTACAAATTCGCCGTCCCTGATTTGTGAATTGTTTCCGATCACTGGTTGATAATGCTGCACATAAACCTCAATGAAGTGTCAGAGTTCGTAAAATCAACCTCAAAGTACACCTGTGATCCTTCATGCCGTATTACGTAGCTACCACGGAAATTCAGCCTTGCAAAGTCGTCGTTTAATATTACACTGCGTAGACGGGGAAAGGAAGATGGAAGAGGGTTGGGACATGTTAATAGTTTCGCGTGCCTACTGACGGAAAAGGGAATTTGAGGTGGTCAGAAATTCCGAATTGAGAGTTTGCAGGTGGCCGAATATCTTTCGACCTCTCCCATCTATTCGAAAGTTCTTTTTTCTTCCCCTCCCTTCTCCTGTTTTCTATTCGTGCATGGCGCTATTTTCACTCGTTTGATGTCCATACACCTTTAAACACTCCCTTAATGGAAATTTCACAGAGGGGTCTATTTTTCCTTGCAAAATGGTTAGAACATGCGCCTAAGTTGTTAGAAATGTACTTTGGACAAGTAGGGATATTGTAAGTCAAATGATTGAATTGGGAATGAAAATATTATGCATTACTAAGAATCCACCATATGGATTTTTCAAAGATAATGCATGAAATTCACACTCCATTCCTTCTTAAACTTTACCATTTCAATATCGCCATGACGGTATTGGGAAGTGTCTCGTTTTCTCTTCCAAAGGAGGCCGTTAGTAATTTTCCCGAAAATGAACTTGTCGTCGACTCTTCCAAGCACTCGCGCATTTTTTTATTCCAAGCGTGATACCTTAAAGACTTTTGCTTCAGGTTATATTTCATCATTTTATTAAGAAAATGTACATTATCACATGGTCAAATGGCTATTGACAGATTCCAGTCAAATCTTATTCTTGGAATTAGTATGCCGATTGTATTCTAAAAAGCAAATGTAACGACCTTCAGCAAGCAATCCGTCAGTGGATAGCAAAAATTTGCACCTAATTCAGAGTATTTCAGCTTCCAGTGAAAATAATACACATAGCTGAATATAATATTTTTAAGAATCCTTTCTATTTAAAAACTATTGAATGTACGATCACTTGAAGAATGGTTTGCCGAATGGATATCAGGGGTATTGGTTTGCAAAAATAATCTGAGACGAGGACACCCGTAGAATAAATACTAACCCAAGGGATAAGTGGAAATGTGACAGGTATGAATGTGTGCTGTGGAAATGACGAGAATAAACACCTAAAATCCCTTTATTAATCATCAATCAACGTCCAATCCCGTTGGAACGTCAATAGCCATTGTTTAGCGTCGGGAATTATTCATTCAGCAAATAGTAAGAGATGGGAAGAGTTAAGTTGTATACTCGTATTGACCTCGAGTGTAAATTGTCATCAAACTTTTTCTTTGGTGACTGCTGCCTCAATGGGATATGTTAGAGGAATTTTATTCCCTAACTGTATCAGGCTTGTAGTAGTTACTTCATTAAAAATATTAATGCATTCGATTAGTATAGTTAATGGTAACATTATATTACGTCTAATCTTACGTCAATGGCATGGGTAGAAGAGAAGTGTTACGATGTCATCGTCCTTTCGCGCGTAATCATCATCTATCTAGTGCACACATCACCATGTTTATGCGTTAATCAAAGCGTTACGCGATTTCATCAATTTACGACACAAGCTGTTGAATTATAGATAGTGGTATTGGACAAAAAAGCGAAATACATGTCTATTCGACGATAAAACCACTTCATGATGTTTGTGGAAAGATTTAACGCTTAATTTTAGCATTTATATCTATCATTTCAAGTAGTTATCGATTACTCTTGATAATTTATATTAATTTGATAAAACAATTTTATTCTTTTGCAAAAGTACTTAGAAATGTCTTGAATCATTCCGTATTCGTTGCTCTAAATTTGTGCCCATGTAAATGCGTATTATATCTTCAAAACGCGTCCAATCCTAAGATGGGATTAAAACAGAAAATCATTAGAAAATTAATAAATGTTTCTTTTATTTAAAATACGATTTTAAGGGTGTCGGTGAATTGAAGAATAGTATCCGAGTGTTTCCATTACTTAGTTTTAAAAACTCTTCCTTGGACTTTGTGATACTCTTTTTTTTATGTTTCAAATAAAAGTTCACAAATGGGAAGTTATTTTTTTCCATCATTCATGCTTAAATTTATTTAATCAGGCAATTTTTGAGCGTCTTCATCTTATGCAATCAAAGGGAAATATTACCTAAGCTTTTTTTATTCGAATATTTGTCATCAAAATATCCCAATATTTGTTTACTCTTTCAAGGGTAAGAGGTAATTTTATAAAGATTATGTATATCAAAAATTAATTTCTGATATCGCTTTTTAATGGTTTAAAAGTTTCGATATTACTAAGAAGAGAATCTCTGCTTTCAAAATTGCATGGCTTATTTCTTGAACGAATTTTTAAAAAATAGCTCCAGAATTCTGAAGTATTCGTCTTCCACAGTTTGCGATATTCTAATGAAGCATATTAATGCTCTTAAATTTCTGATGTGATGAATACTTGCATGCTGAAAACTAGTATGTTGAATAGAGGGAATTTTTGCAACTCCAAAAATTATTATCCTTGATCGTTATGAGGTAAATCAGCGTAAAATAATATCACGTCTTCATTTTATAATATTTTTAGCAGTTCAAAAGTTTAAAAAGGTTTGTTCCATGGGTTGTACTATGCTCTCATTCTCTTATAGCTATTTCATCATTTAATCAATTACCCTCTTGGTACACGTCATTTCTGCAGTCAATGCCATGGCATTGCACCCGAAAATTGATTAGAGATTTACATTTATTACATATTTTCTGATCTGACTATGAGACTAGATACAAGCAGAGACTAAGCAAGTCCAAATTTATTAGTTTTATCAGTTGAAGCTAAAATAAAATAGATGAAGATAAAATATGATCTTCATCAGATTAATCATGCTGTTTACCAATTATTATTTCTAAGTGCCACTGCTTTCAATTGCTCAAAACATTGAAATGATTTTAATAATCGGAAATGTTCATCCGACATTCGGATCTGTTTTTGGATCCCCCCTGAAGTAACGCGTATTAAACTGTATTATATTTATTAGAATATTTTCATTGAACTGGTTTTGAAACGCCTTATCCAGATTTATTCGTCATTTTTAAAATCTGCGCTGCAATTTTTTTATTTTATTATAGTTAAAACTTGCCTTAGATATGGGATAGGAATGGATGAGCTCACCATTCCACATTGAAACTTGCAAACCATTCAAAAGAGGACAAATTACGATAATTCTTGCGGAAGAAAATCGGACAATCAAGTACCAGCAACAAGAATTCTTTCGAATCGATCTGATTGCCACGAAAATTTTCTCTCTATTTCTCTGGTAAATTTCTGTTTTTGGTATAAGGAAAAGGTTTATTTCTGCAGAAACATAACTTGTTACGTATAAAGTAATGAGTGTCGTTCATTACTTCGTACGTAACGAGTAGTAGAACTCTATTGGACCTTCTAATTCCTCTTTCTTAATATTAGTTTTCGGATGAATCAAGAGCCTCGCAAAAACGATAGATCATAATGGTCTGTTGCAGGCTTATTATTTGTCTCTGTGTGTTTAATCTAAGGGGATGAGTTAGAAGCGAATAGCTCTGGCTGATATTTATTAAACTGTTGATGTTTAATTAAATATGTATAAAATTTTGATTTTCTAGGCCTTTTATTTTCCCCGAGTCATTTCTTTGTTTTAATGTTGAATCGAAGTTGGGTGGGAGAGTATGCGGGTCGAATCGTTCATTGCCGAGTGGCAGATAGCCGGACTTCGGAATGGTTTTTCTGCTTCGAGACGGTTTGCATCCTCGGGCGTGGGCACGGGCGGGCCTTCCTGTGAAGTGGTAGGGCTGCAAGGGAAAGGGGAAGGAGTCAAGGGGTTCCCTCGGAAGGGTGGGATAGCTTCTCCGGCTCCAAGAGTGCCAGATGAGGCCCCAACACCCCCTCGTGCGCCCGCGTGTCGGCGGTGTTAGGTGGGCGGGGGGATGAGGGGGAGGGAGGGCGGTGAAGGGAAAGGGGTTTGGGACGACCCCTTCCCTCTCCTGTCTCTCTCCCACGGGCCGTATACCCTGCGATTCGTCGAAGCAGAGGGTGGGGGTTGTATAGGGCAGACCTGACTCGGATTGGGATTCCTCCTTCCCCTCCGCGGCGCAATATTTCTTCTCTCCATTCGCCCCTCTCTCTTTACACTCGTGAGTAAATGCGTGTATTCACTCCTTATTCTGATCTCTTTTGCCATCTCACTCCCCCGTTCTTCTCCTTCCACCTTCTTGTCGCTGAATCTCTCCACCATCCCACGTTTCAGGCATTCAATTAACTCCGTTTCACCGCTAGAAATTTTAAACAAAAGGGAATGGGCGAAGATTCCATAAAATTCCAGCGGACTTCATATTTTTAACATACACGGGAACAATTGTGTGGAATTTCCAAAGTGCTATTACTACAAGGTCTGTCCCAAAAGTAGTAGGACGGAGTCGGTTAAAAAAAATTATCGCCAAAATTTATACAATCACTCAAAATTCTTCAAGGTAGCACCCTTTTGCGTCCACACACCGTTACCAGAGGGTTGTCCACGTCTCGTACGCCTTCTGGAAGGTGGCACCCGGAATACTGCTAAGCTCCCTCGTCCCGCCCTGTTATAACGCTTCCACCACCGAGCTGTGATGATGCCCTTTCTGCACGGAGTTAAGGTGGGGGAAGAGAAGAAGTCTGGTGAGGCATTGTCTACAAAATGTGGATCCTCATTCACATGGTCGAGACGCTCTTGGCAGATCCGCGTGTGAGTTTCCTTTTGTTCGTCCGACAGTACTCGCGACACCAACTTCGCACATACCTTTCTCATGCCCATGCTTTCGATCACAAGTCGTTGCACATCACTGTTAGGGATGTCAAGTCCATCAGAAACCATTCTTTACCCTCCCGAAACAAGTTGTGCCACTCAAAAACACCCCATCTACCATTTTTTTATCCCCATAAGCTGCCATTCGCATTCTCATGGGTATATTTCCCGATTTTGGCCAGTTTCACGCAAAATTTAATGGCGTAGTTCTGTTCCAAAAACCGGCTCATGACGGAGCGTAACGAGTCACATTATAGAGGTTTCGTATGCGAACGATCCACACTCCTCAAAAACTGGGAGCCAACTATCACCACCCTCCAGCCTTTCCTGAGACTCCCCTCCCTCGAACCCAGCCAGAGAAACTGCCATCCATCTGGGATAAAATAAGTCATACTATTTTTGAGACAGACCTTGTATATGTAATGGGTAGATGATGAATAACTATTTGATATTTTGGCAGAAATATTCGAGATATTTTGCTGGCTGTATCATTGCATGAATATCGATGTGAAATATACATGTAGGGATCGTATAAAAATTAAGAGCAAAGAGGAAGAGTAGCTTTGCTAACATTGTGACTGCCAGCGCTTGTTTTTGACAGTTCGTTCGTAATCGGCTTCCGAACTTTTTTCGTTTCCTCCCTTATGATAATTATCCTTCGGGTCATTTTTACAAAATATACATTTATTCTTCCTTCGGTAATTTTACTACGGTGGCTGCTATGTAATTTTCCACCATTGGATTTCGTTTTTGTGTCAGTGTCTATTTTATTTATTCATCTTAAAGTATAGTTTTTCTTGGAATCAGTATAATTTTTTCCATGTCAGTTTCAAATTAATGCTGTTGATGTGTTTGTATTGTATCATCCCCTTTATGACCTTCTTCCTTACAGACTCATTATTAAGACTAACTTTGATATTTCATCGACGTTTCTTTGTAGATTTTCCTCGTTTTGTTCGTGTCCTACTTCTGTATTCGGCCCGTTTGTTGTTTTCATCCTACCCTCGTCTAAGAAGCGTTTATTATCTGGTCATTCCATCTCCTCTCATTCTTCATTTAATTTCTTTGTTTTTCAATTTCATCCGGAGTTTATCCCATCAATTCTTACGTCTTCTTAAACATTTTTTTGTGGAATTCTTATTTTTTTCCTAATCTCATTACTGCAACACCAATTTTCCTACACACTTCTGCTCTAATCTGCGAAATGTTCAACTTGTTTTTATTGTCTTGTATTTTCATATCCAACTTATTTTTATTAGCCCTTGAGGATATCATTTCCTTTTCATATTATTTATCTTCATTATTATCACCTTGGTGTTGAATTTCTCTCAACTCCCATTGTTATTCATTGCTTAAATGCCTAACTGAAGCTTTATTATCCTCTAACTAATTGCTTTTCAATCATCTCTTCGCCTTTTTTCAATCTATTCCTAGGATATAATAATATTAATCACAGTAATCAACCCGAAGGTCGGTTTAGTAGGTGATGGTAGAGCTCACCCATGTACCAAGCCCGACGGCGAGTGAATATTCACACATCAGGGTAGGGGGGCCAGTTCCTTTCCCTGTGCCGGTTATGGTTTCCCAGGAAGATCTGGTACCCGAAAAATCAACTAGCTTGGGTGGAGCTGCAGGTGCCCAAAGTGCCTTGCCCTCCGGTCAGTAGTCCAACGCTCTACCCACTAGACCACCGCGGCCCTCCTAGGATATGTTATCTTTTATTTTCCATTTCCTCAGTGTAAGATGCAATGAGCTATTCTCTACTTCACGTGACTTAACGAAAGAACGAACTCTACCTCTGTAGCGTAGCAATGTCAAAATTGACTTTTCACCACTATCATATCTATGAAGACTTCGGTCAAACATAAGTTACGAAAATGGCTGCTATGAAGCCCTCGAATTAGGTATACTGTCGTACTTTGATAAAATTGTCTATTCCTCTCTGGCAACGCCTTCTGAAAATCAATGAAACAAGCAGGGAGATCCTGATGCTTTTCTATGGTCCTTTATGCCGATGCTCCCAACGCGTATTCTGTTTTCATTCTGATAATTTCTTATTATATTAGTCAGGCCATTAGTTGAGTAGAAAAGTACCTAGTATCTCGATTTGTGATATTCTTTAGTGACTGATACGCTGCAATGATGATTTGATAAGTCAATATAAATACCAATTTGGTAAAACCTCTATTGGTAAAAACGTCAACTTTGTGGGTTATACGTATTTCCTAAATGATGGCCATATTGGTATGAAAAAGTATCCAAATCAAAGCGTTAATATTTAACGTGATATAATGTTTGCAAAATTCATTGCTAATATCTAAGTGATTATAAATATATTTAATGTGTAAATCAAAAATAATCTAGGTAATATTCAAGTTGACACGCAACCACAATAAAATGTTGTAATAAGATCCTCTCCCTTGTTCTTCATTTTAAGTTTATATTTACTGGGTACTAAAAAATTCTTTTTGAGACAGTACAGAAATTTACTCCTTAGAACCTTTAAAATCATCTTTATTATTTCTTGGCGTATCATACTTTAATTAATGAAATGGAGTCAACTGTTTTACGCCCATAAAGAAGTTTGTCCCCTTAACCGAACGGGAAGGATATATTCAGCCGGCAGAAACAATGCCTGCTTTAAAGTTAATTGGTCATTAAAGTCTTACTGAGCTAAAAAATTAGTTTTAACTCCACCAGTCACAGAGATGTGAATTTTATTTCAGTGAAAATTAACTGCCAATAACATTTTGTACTTTTCCCAGAAACGTGATTACTTTGGATTATTGTTGATGATCGATCCATAAAAAACTTTTGGTCCATGCTCCAAATTTTCTTTTTCAATGTAGCTACCCGGTTGACGTGGCAAGTAAATACCTGTTCCATTGTTCATGAGGCATACTCTATTTCTCTTGTCATTACCACCTGCCCCCTTATATTTCATGTCTTGCCTATGGAAAATACTTGGAAATAAAAATAACTAAAGACGAGCATAATGTGGCTACGAAGCGATATGATACCTCAAGCTTTCCTATTTACAATTTTTAGAGGAATGCATATTTAGGGGGAAATGGTGACGAATATGGAAACAAGTTGAATGCGAATGGGTCGGTATATGTGACTTCGGCCTCAAAAATTACACCTTTATCTAGCAGGGAAGCATGCAAGCTGCTTTTATTATTTTGTTTTCCAAAACGCTAGTGGTGAAATTTTCAATTAAATGTCCTGCGGAGTAAATTATAGTACATGAGGTTGCAGTTATAACGAGCCATTACATACACTCATTGAATATAGGGAATGTTTTATTTTTCTAAATAATGTTTAGTCAAAATACCAAGGAAAAACAATATAAAGAATGTTTTTTCTGATTTAATAGATAATTGTGCTACTTGGTTCATAACGGATATTAAGCCACTTTGACGATTCCTACCTCTTCGTCCCGTAATGTTGGACCCTGTCAAAATTTTTCTAGCAATCGTACAATCATAATTCATGCAACGTTGTGGCAATCGCCCTTTTATCCACCCTACCTTTCTTTCAGATTTGAAGAGTATTAATTTCAACATTAAAAATTAGTTGTATTATATAGACTTCAACTCATTGTTACATTTATGATAATTATATTTTTTAAACATTTTTTATCTTAGAACTTTCATATATTGTAACAATTTATTAATCGAACAATCTGATATGATGATCTGCCAAAATGCGTAATCTATACAATTTATGTTTTGTCAAAACGTATTGAACACGTTTGAAATCTTTTCTATGGCACAAAAGCATTATGAAAAATTGCCACATATGAACTGACCTTTGGCTTTGAGGCACCAGGACGATTCTTTGCTATTCTATATTATGCTCGTAAACTGTAAGAAAAATTAGTGTTATAAAATGAATTGTCAAAGGGCCTTATATACAGTTGAGTTACTTACATTCTAATTTTTTATTCAACCTAGTTAAGCCTGAAACTGTTAAGTTTAGTGTACTAAGATTTCTAGGATATGCTTTTTTCTCAGAGACTTTTCCTTGGAGGAAAGGAACAAGAGGTCTAACAGGGTAGAAAACTCAAAGTAAATGGGGTCAGTACATTAATCAACACGAAAGTTGGTTTTCATCGGCAATGGTGAGACTCTCCTTGAACAAAGTCTTAAGACGTTTGGAATTCAAAAATCATTAATAGCCCAATTGGTGTCAATTCCTTTCCCTCTTCAACCTTTCCGTTCTCCACGGAGTTCATGCAGCTAGGAATTCGCAATACTTGGTTTATTGGTATGTCCAGTGGTATCGCGCGGGTTTTGAATCTGAGATCCACCGATCAGTAGCCGAACTCTACGGCCACCAAACCAGCTTTATTGAGACATCCGAAGTGAGTCAGCTTAGGTCACTTTAGGTTGATTGATTTAGCTGTATTTACAATAGAAAATGTGACTGTGTGAAAATGTGAATCTCTTTTCTAGGAGGTATTTCCTTACACGAAGATGGGACGCAAGGGCTTAAAAGGGTTGTTGGAAGAGATAATGTTGTAAAGGGGAAAACTAAACTCTCATTGGGAGCCATACCATTGACGGCGAGTAAGCAATAAGGGTTGAGGAAGAGCTCGATAGAGAAGGAGGAACCGTTTTTTGCTTCTCTTGCAGTTGTCAATCTATTCTATGTGACGGTTGCACGAAGTAAAAGTGACGAATTGGAGAGAAAAATGCAGGAGGGCGAGGAAAGGTACGTTGACAAACCCAAGTAGGGAAGTCGATGGAGTGTCAACTTGGTTATTTTTCCGTAAGGGTCTTTGAGGAGGGAATGAGGAGGTAGGGAGTGGAAGGAGGAGGTGAACCTGTTAGTTTTGGACGTACATTTCTTGGCGGGCCAGGGTGAGAGGAAGGGGAGAGGGAGAGAGAGAGAGAGAGCGCGGAGCAGGTGCGGTGCATAATTTAGGAGGATATGAATGAACTCGGGGAGTGCTGTTAGCGGTTAAGGGAATAGGGAGGGGCGACGGAATCGGCGTGACAATGTGGCGGCCATCTAGCTCCGCAGCGCATCCTTTTATGCGTGCAAGTTGCTCCAATTAAAACTAACACGAAGAGAGCCATTCATCTGTCTAAAGTGTCTTTCAATGTTGAAAAAATTGCATTATTTCATCTAATAATTCTATCAGTGAGAATCGAATTTCACGCTACGAATAATTTATAAAGGTTTAGCATGGCTAAGGAACGAGTATTTGTACAGGTTTTCTCTTTATTGAAATACAATTAATTATATACTTAAAAGGTTATCCTCTATGGCCACATTTTATCATTAACGCAATTTTCACTGGGAAGTATGTTGGAAATAATAAACCGTCAAGTTATTTTCCTGATATTTTGCATGGAGTTGAAAGGAATGATTTCTATTAGTGACTTTTGGAATTAAAAAAAGCATATTTCAAATAGGAAGTCACACATCTATTTAACTGCAATGCAAATCGTTTTATGATCGTTGCCATGTAATGCTATATTTTTTCACATGATTTATTATTCATTTTGCGCTAGACTATCATTTTATTGATTTTTCTTATCATATAGTCTTCACATTTTCTTGGTTCAATATTAGATTTTGACAATATTCTTCTGGTCACAGGTGTCTGTAGAACATTCTCTATTCAGATAGGTATTAGTACATATATTTCATTACCTGAATAACTGTACTGAAATCAAAATCCGCCTGTATGCTAATCATACTTGTGTCCTGTAACTTTGCAAGGAGAGAAATAATCTATCTAGAATTATCTATTTATAAAGAAGTATCTAAATAAACAAAACTTATTAGACTTCGTTTCCCAACGCATCGAGATATTGGCTGGGAATTTCAGGAAACCTGGCGCAACTTGAAATTTCTCTTCAAAGGGATGTTAGATTAGATATTTGCATATTTAATCTTGCGATACGTTAATAACGATTGAATAAAAAATTTTTAGACCATTTGTTTAAGGTTTACATTCCTCTGAATGAAGAGCAAAATTCTTAATAATGAAATGAAAAAAATCTTCATTTCATTAATAAATACGCGGTGGAAATTGTAAAACCCTAGTAGATAGAGCGTTCGGCTACCTAAAGGGAGACTCCCCAGAGCCCTAGTTCGCCCAAGCTGTGTAATCTTTCGATTAATAGGTATCCTTGGGAAACCGGGGACGGTAGAGGAACAGGTACTTCCTTCGCCTCTACCCTGATTTGTCCAGAACTGTGAACGCCTGCGCCGTAGCACTAAGTGAGATGTGAGTTCAACCATCGCCTTTCATACCAATCTCTGGACAGATTGCTGTGGTTAATACATGAACAAAAGAACTCTAAAATCCCCCTAGTTGATAAATTTCTCAGAGATAAAAAATGAATTTGAATCCAATTTATTAGTGGTCTTGGACCCCAACGTGAATTTGAAAATTATCCCTTCCCTTCAAATCCGCTCTCTCAGCTTTGGTGAGTACTGTGAATGGCTTTTGTGTGTGACGAGGAATTTAAATATTAAGCATAACTGGTTTTCACAATTGCTCTGTGACCTTTTTTTTTTGTTTAAGATTAAAATAGTCATCATAATCATAGGGGGTTTATTTGATAGTTGTGTCCATCCAAAAACCTACCTTAACCGGTAGATTACCTAATAATAATAATCATAGGGGATATGATTGCATATTTTCATATTGTATAACTCAGTGTAAGAGGTTCTGGTATATTAAGCTAATACGGCTCTTGTATAAATAAATCACTTACGTATTGCTATCAAAAACTTTACCAGTTTTTTTCGGTTTGAAAGTTATGTAATTTAGCAAGCAATTCTTTCAGAGAAACTGTTATTTTGAATGAAATTTTAGAAGTACCTATTAGAGAACTGGAGATATGGGGAAAGTATACAATCTCACTAGCGATTGCCATACCGGGAGAATCCCGATTCTTGCTTGGATTACTCTCGGGGTAACGTCCTCGCCCACCGTTCTAGAGATCGCGGGTTCGATTCCCATCTAGGTGGATTTTCCTCCATGTAGGGCTTGGTAGTGTGTAATTGTCTTTAATGTATTGTCTGTATTGTAAGGGTTAGGTGGAAGAAGGGACTATAAGTCTCAGCCTCGCCCAATTAAGTCGTTAAATAAATAAATAAAATAATACTAATCAGCTAATCTGATTTTATGGAACGAAATATGTTCAGTTAAGCTGAAACATTGTCCATTTCATTATAGAACTTCAAATAAGTAGCCATGGGAACATGTAATCTCATAAATTTTTTAACTGGTGTTTTTTTTGGAGCACGACTGGAAGTGGTGGAGTTTCCAAACCCTCCATTTCAATATCTCTGAAAATGTCATTAGTCACAGTTTTAATTGAAAATACAATATTAAAAATTTTATCTCTGCTACAGCTGAAGGAGATACACTTTCTTATGCAAAGCGATGGATTGTTGTGGTTCATTCTACGATCTCATTTGCCGTGCCTTAAGGGAGAGCCATTAACACATGATAGCCCCCTGACCTCAACCGAGCCACGAGCCATGCGCAAGAAAGGGAGACATGACAATGAATTAATTTCGGATACACGTCAAGGCCAACGACACAGTAATTGTAACACCTGCGACTCCGAAATATAAGTCTTGAGTGAAGGACGTAAGACCCGGGGCCGGCGATATCAAGAGAGGGGCTGGTGTTGGAGGGATGATGGGGTATCCCCAAAGATGACTGAAGGAAAGGAGTGACGTCGGGAGAATGGAGGGAACGGTAAATGGGAGGGGAAAGTAATAGGCCCGGTTACGTGTCACTTAATGAATCAAGGGTGCTCGACGGTTAATGTGACCAGTACACTGACTTCTCTCACATAGTTACCAGGTTTGAATCCGGAAGGTGGCCAATTTTTTAGTGATATCTCTATCATAGCTTGAGGCCCGAGCGGAGGTCGATTTAGGAACAAGTTGCGTCTTTCAGATGGGATACTAAACGGATGAGCGTTCGTATTAGCATGCATTGATTCTACAGCATGTTTCGACGCATATAATTTTATTACCGAGTAGCATTTCCAGTTCTGTTAACCTGTTTACATAATAGTGTAATGTCAAAATAATATTGTGATTGAAAGAAATAATTGTAGACATTATGATGTAATGCACCTTGAAAATCGTCGTGCAATTAAAAACATTATAGGTAAATTGCCAAGTCCATTATATTATAAAATTGATTCACACAAATCAGAAACCACTATCTTTCTTCTGGTTGGACGTTTGATGGGGATAAATGAAATAATTACTACATTATGGAAGTAAAGAGACTGATGCTACAGACGGCGCCGGTTCTCTCTTTATCTAAAAAATGAATGAGTATTAAATTTAGGTGCTACTCGTTTTATAAATATCTGTTGAATGAATGGTGTCTACCACATTTGTTGGACACATACATCATCTTATATACATCATCTTTACTCTTCTTCTCTCCTCCATCTTTGCAATCATCTCATCCGTTACCCATAGTTTCCTTATCCTTTTCCCGTTTACGGTTCCTATAGTGTCTTCAGCGGCTTTCGATATCATTTTCTTGATACATTCCCATTTTTCTTCGATAGTGCTCAGCTCTTTACCGTCATGCATGATTTCCTCTACTGACTGCTGATATTCCTTCCTTTTTAATCCATTTAATGCTTCGACATTCTATTTCCTAACCAAGTAATGTATAATATTTATTTGTTAATCAACACACAATATTTTTCCATCAATGAACGCTCTATTTTGGATTATGCAACGGTTTTCTGAATTCGTATCATAAACACAACAAATAAATGCTCTTGGAAAGCTACAAATGAGAATTGTGACACGACTATGCACGAAGGAGAATTTTACATACTATCGACATAGCTATGTCAATCTATGCTCCAAATATAGACTACTTCCACCGGAGACTAGACGTAAGGCTATCGATGGCCTTTCCTGTCGTGATATTTTTACAACTAGCATAGCATCGAGCGACTAGCTCATTAATATTATTTTAATACACAATCATGTAGAAATACTCCTCTTCCAAGGAAATGACACGGAGAGTAGAAGTGAATTATTCTTCAAGGATGTGAATGGCACAGAATGGATTTATAAAAATTTACGACAGTATTGATATTTTCAACAATTGAGTTACTTGTTTTGAAGCTAAACTCATAGGTATTTTAATGAAATTTTTCATTTATAAGTTCACTTTTGTGTGAATTTATGATCATCATTATTGTATTTACTCTCATACTACATCCCTGGCGTACTTGATCGCTTGTGTTCGAATGTGTATTTGAACTCTGATATTACTATGGTGTTTTCTGTGAAACGAAGCATATTAATTTATTCCACAACCACGTTAATTCTTTCCACGGGCTTTTCCCTGAGATTTCTTATTATCTGTTCCCGCAAATATGTCGAACACTGCCGGCTAATTACGATTCTTGGGTTATTTTATTTATATTCGTTTCCATTTATCTTCCTTCTTTCACTTTCATTGCGAAGATTTAGCTGTTGTATAACGTCTTACCGATTAATCCTCCTAATTTCTGAAGGAATTTTGACACAAATTCAAGAAACTTTTGGGTAACTTCGGTTTAATTTTATAATTTTGTCACACCTCCCAGGTACGTTACGAAGTTTCTCTGCCGAGTGACCAGGACAGTGTAGGGACAAATGTTCCTGATATACGTGATCAAACTGTTCGCAAAAGACCCTTTAGGTTCCCTCCGGGAAAAACGCTGAAAGAGCCATGCGAAAATATTGAGGATAAAATAAGAAAATGCGAAGGGAAAACAAATATATTTTCGGCGGTTAGGCTCACGAAAAAGAAGGGATAGTCCTATGGTCCTAGTAGCGAGGATTGCCAGAAGAGGCTGATTCATTGATTGAATACCAAGCTGATTGGAAAGTTCTGAGGGAGATGTAGGAGCTACACACCTGGTGCACGCTGAGATATATGTATCCGGAAAAAAGTTGGGATCGCTTTTGGTTAAGTGTCGCTCGCCATATTCATCAAATGAACGACTTTTTCGCCGAGGGTGTTAAAGATAAGGTACGACAGATATTTTTTTAATATCACAATGGTTCACCTTCTAACTATGCCAAGGCATAACAGTTTTTTTTGTACGAACTTATTAAGAACATGTAAGCATTATTGTCACCAAGCCAGCGAAAAAAATCGATGCCTGGACGTGAATTAAAATGTATCTTTTCTGAGGTAATGCGTTCGATTTGATTGGCTTAAATGTGTCAACCATTTGCCCTATAGGACATTTTTCAAGGAAATATAGCTCACGAGGAATTTAGCCTCTCTTTTTCAACTTGCAAACCTTTCTTAAATAATAGTCCTTATACGCTTAGAAAAGTAATTGTTACGAGGGTAGAAAAGAAAGGAAAACTAAGTGATTTATTTGATCAGATGTATACGAAAATAATAATAAGGGGGGAAAACTCCACTGGCCGTAAAAAACTATGCATGTAGATGAAAGATGTATACGAGTATATGTTTTTTTCAATCGATCTTAATTGAAGGATAAAGCCGATATAATGTAAAAAATAGAATTTTTCTTGTGATTAACTCTCACTTGAGGGATTCAAGAATAAAGTTTATAAAATGGTAACAAACATGAACCCTGAGGTAAAATAACTAATTAATTTTTCATAATAAGTGTGAAGAGTGCACATATCGTGGTTGGCCCTACAACGTCAATAATTCAAATACTCAAGGCAGGGGTATAGTCTCCTCTGTAATGCCACATAAAATACATTAAAACATACAGGAAATCAGAAAATCAGATGCATTTGACTTGGAGTACCCAGAGGTTTCACACAGACTTCAACCACGGATGGTTAGAACCCGAGTGCGACACCACTCGGCTACCGCGCCCTTTTAAAATCCATCTGAGATGAGAAAATGTACCACCTCAAATTGTAGTATCTCACATAAGATGGATCCTTTTACTGATGATAGTGCTATCGAAGTGCAATGAATTTCAGTTTATAACTTTTCGAGACCCACTTGGTGCGGGAAGTCAGGAGGAGGAAGGAGGGTAGACCCCTCCAACACCCCTTGTTTGCGTTCTGATCCAAGATGACGACGGGAATTCAGGCAGGAATGAATATAAGGGTACCAGCACGGCGCAAAAGGGCCGCCGGAGCAACCAAGGGATTGATGAAGGAAGGAAGAAAGCATCCCGTTCCAGGGGCAGAGATGCAGGCGCGGGGGAAGGAGAGGAGAGTCTTTCGCTTTATCATTCTTCTTTTTTTCCGCCCGGCCCTCATTTCGAAGGATCGGACCCAGCCGTCGTGGGGAAGGGTGTGGGTGGGAAGGGATCAGAGGATGAAAGTCACGCGGGTAGAGGGAGGGAGGAGGAGGATGAAGAAAGAAGATAGGGTTTTGAACCTTTGCGAAGACGAGAAATGATAGAAGCATATTTGAATTTAATGGACATGTATTTTTATATAAACGCATACACATTTTCCGAAAAATTTACCGTTTGTACAAACTACTTTACGAGATAAACATTTTTCAAAATTCGGCTGATTTCAAACTGTAGGGCTAAGAGTATTATTATTAGCGACAGCAAAATATTCGTTTTTGGTTCTCAGGTTCGAGGAATGGCCAGCTTGTTAAAATATCTGTTCAGACGTAATTGTGTTGAAGTTAATAAAGTGGAAAAATTCTATCTGCAACTTCTTTGAGTATCAATATTGTCTCGGCATTTTTTTGTTTACATCCATGTTGTTATTTTGTTCATCGTTAATGTGACAATAATGCTTTTTTAAGGCATTGACATACAATGAATAAGGACTGTAACTACTTCTGACGAAAACGTATATTCTCTCTCACTGGACCAACTAAACTATATATTATAATCCTAATTGGTGATCATAAGTTAGAAAAAAAAATCATTGGAACAGAAAACAAAATGAAGTGCACCACAGAACAAATGTGATATTCTCTTATTATAACGAGGTAATTCATATTGTTTTTTTACAATTCCATAAGTTATATTTTCACTGCTGATTTGTTAAAAAAAATGTTGGAACAACGATTGGCAGAATTAGGAAGCTTCGGATAAAATCGTAATTCTGATTATTTTTAACTAAACATTCTTACGGGAGACAATCATCACGGGCGTCCAGAGCACTTGCACTCTTCTGATATTAAGATCCAATGTTCTTGCCACTTGCTCAGCTACGGATCAGATATATGCACCATATGACTTTGTAATGATTAAAATAGGCAGGATTACGGCGTGATGATCATTCAAGAAGAATAAAATTACTTAAAAATGAATGTAGAGGGTATAGGAAAGTTTATCATTTCAGACTAATCATTATTATGCTCCAATATTTGGCGAGAGGATCTCAGGAACAGAAGAGAAAGGGGATGGGGGATGATAGGATGGAGGTGCCTACTATTTAATAGACACAGAATTTAGAGTGGATGCTGAAGGTCACTAGGAATCGATGGAGAGAGCTAAACTGTGAGGAAGTGACGCTAATGAAATAATGGTGTATATGGGATGGTTACGAAGAGATTCTAAGGGAAAGGAATGCCTTGAAAGATCGAGAGTCTAGAGAAAAACATCGATTGTAGAATAATGAACCATAGGATGCGGGAGTGCGATAGTCACAGAGGAAAATAAGAAAAAAGATGAAGATGGGAGAGATGGTAGAAGCGGACATTTTTAAAACCCAAAAAAAATTTTAAGTGGACAGAACGAAACACATTTTCCCCTTTTTATCTATTTCAATTTTCATGCGCAATATTCTGTCGAAATATCATAGAGTATGAGTTGAAAAATTTTATAAACAATATTACTTTCAATTCATGACAAAGCGGAGAGCATAAGCATTTCACTTTGTCTAATGGAATAAAGAAAGGAATATGAGGAAAGGAGATATAATATAATGGACCTATTTGCTATCCTACTAATCTAATCCTACCTATCCTACTAATACGTAATGTGATAATAGTTCATGAAAATGGTGAAATATAGTTGCACACACACACAATGAAAAGCATTTTCTCTCAATTAGCATTTTATCAAATGCAACCTCCGTGCTGACAATTGCCACTACAGCTGCATTCCAATTCTAGATATTATACGTATCCACCTTAATCATTATCCCCTCCCGACCTGTATGCGAGAAAATAGACAATTTCAAAGTTTTTATCATAGCTAAGCTTTCTTCGGTCCACTAAAACGAAATGAGAAATAAAAAATATCATGGATGCCGTCAAGGAATAAAGAGTTAATAACAAGGAACCTTTTCGCATAGATTGCGCTAGAGAGACAAAATTGTTTAAATTATATATGCTGCTCTTTCATGAGTAAAACAGAACAAGAGGATACAGAACAAGAGGATATAATTGGGTACGCGTTAAATAATATAAGAATGGGAATAATGAGAAATAGATTGGAAATGGGCTGTTACAGCTATATTACGAACTATAGTATTTCTCATCAGATGGAGATCGGGCTGGTGGTTAGTGAACTTACTTCCCACTCTAAGGGGAAGTAAGTAGACTAGCACGGATTCGTATCCCGGCGATAGCGGATATTTTTCAGAAGTATTCCCATCCCTTCTTTGGGTGCTACGTGGAGAGCACTTCAAGTGCAGTTCGCCGTCCTTCCGTTAGATAAGAATTTTAAGTGCGGACCCCTTGGCGACTTTCATTAAGTTGAATTAATGTGAATCTCTTTTTACCCTCTCACATTCAATGAAAATCCTACCTACGTCGCAAATGATCTCTGCTGTTGGTCACCTAACATGTTCAGTTAGTCAATGCTTATGGAATACGATCATTTTATATGGAATCCTTTGAAAAGGTCATTTCTGAGCTTTAAATTGCATTATAATATTTTCTTATCGTTTGATAATGTTTTCCAGCATAAAAATAAAAATCAATAACATTGTATTTTTTTTAATTCACCGTAACGCAGTCGGTCCTATCGAATTTTGCGTTATCACGGAAGTCAAAGCTCAGCTGCAATATCAAAGCGCAGTTTATTTTAAATTAAGATCTCGAGGTCTCAGCCAGGCGTGCATCTTGTTTTTATGTCGGTGCGCCTTCCAAGCTGACATATGGTAGGAAGCATCCCATCTTTTCCGCCGATCTATACATACATATCCTTGTATCTTCTTTTACTGAAGAGGCTGTGACTCAGGAGCACGTACAAAATACAAATGCAAATTTTGTATCCTTACACTCATACACACATGCATATTTCCTTGTGTGCGTGGTAAAAATATATAGATCATTTATATTTATTTATTTAAATACTCGTATATCAAATATTTTGATTCACCCACGGTAGAAGCAGAGAGAGTAGTTCAAGCTAGAGAGGACAAAAGGGAGCCTAGTGGATAATAGTATGGGAAGAGAGAAGGGACGAGGAAGTAAGGGTTTGTTTGACAAGAGAAAGCGTTAGCGGTGCGGAGGCATGGGCGAAAGGAATGCAAGGAGGCAAGAGTGAAAGGAAGAGAGTGGGAATTGAGGTGGAGGAGGGGGTGAGAAGGGAGGAACAGAAAAAGGGAGAAGGGATTTCTTCCTCCCACCGCCATCCACACCACACTCACCCCACCCCCTCCCTCTCAACCCCTCTACACCCATCCGCCCACCCACCTCCGCCCCGCGAATTCCAACTCTTGCAATTAGAATCGAACCTGGGGCCCAGTTGTGATGAATGGCCGCCGTGACAGGCGTTCTGCCCCTTTTCCGGGGGACGGGGTGCGAGAGAGAGAGAGAGAGTGAGGAGGAGGAGGGGAGGTTGGGTGGGAGGGAGGGAGAGAATAAAAGAGGGTGATGGAGGGCAAGGGGAAACTGAGAAGCATTATGGAGGAGAAGGGATGGGGGCGTTCGGGGAGTTACGGAAAGGGTGTCGTGGGAGTGGGAAGCAGACAGAGGGATGGAGGGCAGGAGGAGCAAGACGTGGGATTGTGGGAGGCATGAAAGGAGGAGGTTTCGAGGAGAAGGAAAAGAAGAACTCGGGGATGGGGGGGGAGGGTGTGATAGGGTAGTGGGGGGAGGGGAGGCAATGAAGGGAGATTCGAGTGAGGGAGGATCGCGGAAGAGAGGAAAAAACTGGAAAGAGGGGAGGGCACTCGATGATCATGCGAGAAAGAGAAAGAGAGCCACCGTTCTTGAATAAGATCTGCGCTCTCTTTAAAAAAAAAGACTGCCAAATCGCGCGAAAAAATACGTCACGCAAAAAAAGCTTTCGCACGGCGCACGCGGTTGAGACGTGGATCGCGTCGCCCAGTTGGAAGGGGGGATGACGCGTGGGATGGATGGGGGCGGGGGAGGAGGAGAGAGAGAGAGAAAGAAAAAAAGTTTGAACCATACACCTATATAAATTTCCCCTTCCCCCATCCTCTATTTCCACTTTGGACGGCGGCGTCTCATTCGTATCGATCGAATTGAAAGGGAATCGAATGGTAATCGACGAATATACGCGGGACACATTTCGCTCAGCTACATCGCACCGACGTGGGATACGGGAGGGTTGTGCGAAAGGGGGGAGGGGAGCGAAGGGGGATAAATAAAAAAACAACTGACGGATAGCTTTTTGGGGGCTCGTTGGAAGGGGTCGGGGAAGGTGGGGGGGAGAGGGGAGTGGGGTGTGTGTCAGTGTGGAGGAGAGATAAGAGTGGGGTAGGAGGAGGAACGTGTGGAGCAGGAGGAGGGGTATGGGGAGGTGAGAGAGAGAGAGGTGGGAGGGGAGAGAGAGGGAGGGGGTCGAAGCGAGCGGCGACATATTTATTAGTTCCGGATCCCGCCACCTGCCGCGCTGGTGCGTAGCAGGTGCGCTGCCTAAATCTGTGGAGTGAAGGAGGAACGGAGGAGGGAAGTGAGTGGCGGATTAAGAGGAGGGAAACGAGTAGGGGAGGGGGAAGCTTCGTAGGGGGAGGAGAGAGGGAGAGGTGGGCACGTCACGTGGTGCCGAGCGGTTCCGGGCGTGGGCGGCATTGGTTGAGGGAGGTACCAGTGAGGGAGGAAAACCAATTGGTCGGGGAGGTGAGTGAGGAAGTGAGGGACCCGCGCCTCCCTCTATCAGTCCACCGCATACAATCTGGGAGCCCCCGACCATCCGCAACACCCCTCTACGCCCCTTCTTTTCCGAAACCCCCCCAATACACACACACACACACACACACGGACACGCACACATTTTCCCCCATGCATGTCCCTTCCCAGATCCGCCTCCTACTGAACCCTACCGTCGTTTCTCAGACGACAAGATCCCATCCCCACCTTTCGCACGCTTCCTCTCCAGCGCCGCACCACTCCGAACCCTTTGTTTTATCCTCCATACCGTGCGAGCCTCCGCGCCCTATTTAATCAAAGTCCAGGTTCGGCATGAGCCTGCCCACCACACCCCAACCCACCCCTCTTGCCTCCCCCAATCTCCTCATCCTCGCTCTCTCCTGGCTCCTCCGTCTATAATCCTCAGCCATGGAGGCGTCCAGTGGGGAGGGACAAGGTGGAGTTTTGGGGAAGGTATGAGTTTTCTTTCCTCCGACAAGCTCACGAGACTTGAAATTGTCCACTAGCCTTCAGACGGATAATGCCAGAGCTCCCTACTCGTAGAAGAAAGCCCTAGGTGTTTTTACAGGCTGGGTAAACGGTCCAAGAACACGACCACGGAGTTGCATCGAGTGAGTCAAGTAAACAGGTTTTGGAAGGAGCTTTTATTTTTGAAATTTGCTCCTCCTGACAGATCCAATGGCCAAGAATCTTTTAAGAGAGACGTTTAGAAAGCATAATTGAATCACTTAAATATGAAGGCAACGTTTCAACTAACAGAAACTATTTATTTGAGGAAAGACGATGAACGTCCACAGAAGGATTTGAGATGTGGCCTGGATATGCATGTATCGTAAAATTAAATTTAGAATATGGGAAAATGAATAGGAGCTAGAGAGGATGGTAGGTAGAAAAACAATACAGAGTGAAGAAGGTAGACAAATTGCATGGAGGAGATATTAAGAAGAAAGGGGCCGAAGAGATTTGTAGTCTATTAACCATAAACACAGTAATCAACCCGAAGGTCGGTTTAGTAGGTGATGGTAGAGCTCACCCATGTACCAAGCCCGACGGCGTGTGAATATTCACACATCAGGGTGGGTGGAGCTGCAGGTGCCCGGGAATCGAACCCAGGACCCTCCGGTCAGCAGTCCAACGCTGAAAAGTAAACAAAGAGTAAGGCAACATGAAGTACAAAGAGTTAAACAATAAATTGAGAAGAGCCACAAATAAAGCGAAAGAAGACTGGTGGAAAACGTAATGCGAGGAAATGGAAAGTTTGCAGACGAAGGGTGAAATTGGTGCTCTATACAGCAAGGTTAAGCTATTTTCGGGAAGAAAGAAGGCAAGATCTCTGCTAACAGTTAAAGATAAGTGGGGTGAGATAATAATTGAACCAGGAAAAATCCAAGAGAGATGGAAGGAATATATGGAAACACTGTACTGTAGAGAACTTAGGCCGACAAGGTTTGACATAGTAAACGAACATGACGTAGAAGAAGATAGCTTAGGTCCAGGCATACTCGACGATGAAATAGAAAGGGCATTAAAGGAGATGAAAGCAAATAAGGCCGTGGGGGTAGACAACATTCCTGTTGAACTGTTGAAATGTTTAGGAAAATGTGGGAAGAAGACTCTATATGGACTGATTCGTAGTATCTATGAGGAAGGAATCTGGCCGGAATATTTTGTGAGATCAGTGTTAGTTCCTATTCCAAAAAAGGCAAAGGCTACATCATGTGAGGATTACAGAACAAAAAGTTTGATATCCCACGCAGCTAAAGTTATTCTCAGGATCATAAACAAAAGGATAGATAGTAAGGCAAATGATTACTTAGGGGATGATCAGTTTGGGTTTAGAAAGGGGAGAGGTACGCGCGATCCCATTGCAGTAATGAGATCACTAATCGAGAGGAATATAGAATACAATCCGGACGTATTTGCCTGTTTCGTAGATTTCGAAAAAGCGTTTGATAGAGTAAATTAGGAAAAATTAATGCGTCTATTGCGGAAATTGGAATGGATTGGAGGGACAGGAGACTGATCCGCAACCTGTACATGTCTCAGACTGCTCAGGTGCGAGTGGGGAACGGAGAGTCCGGATGGGCAGTGTTAGGAAGAGGTGTAAGGCAGGGTTGCCCATTGTCACCGGTACTGTTCAACGTATATGTGGAGGAAATGATTAAAGAGGCATGGGAAGAACTGGAGGTAGGAATGAAAGTCGGAGGGGAATTCGTACAATCGGTTAAGTTTGCTGATGACCAAGCATTAGTTGCTCAGTCGGCCAAGGGGTTGCAAGCATTGCTGAGTGAATTGGAGGTTCAGTGCGATAAAATGGGAAGAGAATCAATATAAATAAAACAAAGGTTATGCGATTTTCCAGGAAGAAGAAGGCTAAGCTAAATATTAAAATAGGCGGGGAAAAAATAGAGCAGGTAGGACAGTTTACATATCTCGGAAGTGTTTTGGACCAATACGGTCAAAGTAGTAGGGACGTAAGGAGAAGAATTGCGCTCGGCAAGGAGACTTTCACAAGGAGGAGGAAGTTGATGACAGGGACTTTGAGTAGGGAGGTTAAGAAAAGACTCGTAAAAACTCTGATATGGAGCGTAGCTATGTACGGCGCGGAAACGTGGTCGCTGAAGCAGGAGGATAGACGTAGATTGGAGGCTTTTGAAATGTGGGTGTGGAGAAGAATGGAAAAGGTGAAATGGACCGAAAGGAAAACAAATGAGGAAGTACTGGAAATGGTGGGTGAGGAGAGAAATCCTATGGAGGCAGGAAAAATGGATGAAAAGCGTATTGAGCGGTGGTGGAATGTTGAAGAAGGTAATAGAGGGGAGAATGTTGGGCAAGCGAGGAAAGGGCAGGAACAGGATAGGGATGTTGGACGGGATGAAGGGAGGAAAGAAGTACACAGAGATGAAGAGGGACCTGATGTAAATTAGGTTGTTGGATTGGTTTTTTTTTGGAGTTCCAAATATTTATTTAATAGTTGTGTCCATCCAAAATCCTACCTTAACCGGTAGATTACTTAACAAATAAAATTACTTGGTCGTTTATAATGAAAAAATATTATTTTGTAATTCCAAAGACTTTTTTTTAGACACGACCCGGGTTTCGACTTTCAACATCATAATCAGGTGTTTCTCATTATTTAATGTTTTTAATTTGCTATTTTAGGTTTTATGAATAGTTTTGATTATTTTGTATTATGTTTCAAGAAACACAAGTGGCTTTGGTACTGCAGTGATTATTAAATGAGTCTACGTCCGCCTCAAATCATAGTTAGAAGATACTCGATTAAAGAAAGCTCCGAACAAATTTTAATAGAATTTAAAAGAGACGAAGAAGGTCCTACTGTGCGGATGAGAGGAAATTATTGCAGTTCTTGGGGATTAAAATCGGAGGAATTGGAAAAATTTTAATCTTTCGCCTTCCTCAAACGTGGCATAAAATGGGTTAAAAAGGATATCAAGGAAAGTTTTGCTCAAAATAAGGTTTTAGCCAATGTGTGGTGGCCACTACTGTACTCGAGGAAGAGATGTTTGAAAAATAAGGGATAATTCGTGATGATAATAGTATTCTATGGATCAGAGATACAGACCATAAGAAATGCTGGCTAGAAAAGGTCAGGCTGTCGTAATCTGCCACTGGAGGCAAATGCTAAATATTAAATGGTTAGATAAATGAGGGAATGAGGGATTGCATAGAAGAGGAGAGGAAGAAAAGAAAATATTAAGCCAGAAAAGGAAAAGAAGAACCATGTAAACAGCTTAGCCCTTAGAACATAATGAGTTTGTTAATAACATGATTTTATATTCACGGCGTCACGGGAAGGCGTCACGGAGAAGGCCAAGGAATATATTCATTTGCTGGTTTTAGAGAGATACGCAATGAAAGAGCTATCGGGGACTAGAGGCGCTGGCATTAGACGCTCTTAATGCCGTTAACTCTTGCCGTCATCCTCTTTGGGATTCTCTAATTGTATTTATGACTCACCTAAGGGAAATAAATATTTTAATGTGCTACTTATTCAGGAATCTTTAAAAGTTTATCATGCATAGTTACTGGTAATTGTGTACACATTCCATGCTAATATATTTTTTCTCGTGACTTGTGACCAGGGAATGAATGGCTATTTGTGCGTAGTGATCAGTCTACTGAATAATATAGTATTTTTCATTACATAGTCCATGGCTACAACTGCTTGAATGGGCTAGTTCTTGGAATGCAATCTTGACTGCGCAGTAAAAATTTATGTCGCCGGAGTTTCCGGGTCGAATAAAAAAATATTTTGAGAACCCACTTTTTCTTGTTCATATTTGGTTTTTATTTGTTCTGGCGATGAAGAGAACTTCTTGATAGGGGAATGATTAACGAATTTTGAATGGCACTTGAACTTTGTACTTAAATCGATGATGTGTCTGAATTCTATGTGGTCAATCACTATTTGCGATACAATTTTGTGATATTGAATAAGCAAAGGAATTTCTAGGAATCAGAGTCTTAACGCTATTGCACGGTTTGAGAGCATTATCTCTCTTGGACGCCATCCCGTTTTCTCTCTTATTTCATCCTTCTCGGAAAGGATCTTCTTTCCTTTATTTCTTCGAGTTAGAGAACCGTGGAAACTGCCCTTGTGTGTCCTAGTAGATACCACTGCCAGTGCATTGAGCTCACTCTTCTTCCGTCACCCACTTAATTCATGGGCACGTCATCGGAACTGCTAAGATAAGAGCTTTTGAACAGCTCCCTAATTCCGGTTAAGGAGAACGCTTCCCCTAGATTTTCGTTCTATTTTTGTAAGCCTCTGATGTGTGGACTAAATGCGTTGCCTATAAAACCATCTCGGGACTTCACGTAACAAATTCTTATCACTGTGAGGGGTTTTCAATTGTAGGAACGAATCATGAGTCATCTCCAATTGTACCGATATTTTTTAAATTGCACTGTTTTCTGATCTTGCATTTATAACGTATGCTAAGTTTCACAATTCATTTATGAGATTACTATTTCGGCGACATATTGTGGCAATGTGACCATTTGAATTGATTTGTTACAATTTTATCTCAAGGCTTATCTCCGATTTAACAACTAGCCCGTACTCCCTTAGCCTAATAACACAAGTATTCCTAAAATATGAGAGACCATAAAATTGGTTGAAGAAACCACGTACAGAAAGTGCTGATACCTCTTAAAATACGTCGATGCAGTTCATTCTTTTCTTAGTGAATATCAATTTACATATGTTTTATGGCACATGAGCATAGCATGCTTGAATTAACTCGATTGATTCAATTCAGCATTTGTCCTATAATTTGGAAAGGTTTCCTGACAATGAAATCAATCATACGGCCTGACTTGATCGTAGATTTTGAAGCATCTGTGTTTGGGGGTGATCAATAGAGCGAACCGAATGAACTCTTGTAAAGATTTTGTTCGGAATTTGATTTTAATATGGAGATTTTTCACGCAGAATGCTTTTATTTTTGGCTCTAAAAACATCGCATGAATTTAGCCTTACCCAAAACCAAAGAGAAGGATGATATGTTTTCCCACACGATTCGTTTAGATAAAAGTGATTATTCGTTCGATAGGCCAAACGTATTATTTGAGAGTGAGCGCCAGTGGGCAAAAGCCACGTTATTTTCATCAGTGAGTTTTTTTTTATATTTTATTTTAATTTCAAACGGCGACATGACTGTGAATGGTGTTTTTACATTTGATCAAGAAAATGAGTCTTTTAGGAAAGAGGTTTTTTTTTACAAATTATAGCTAACATTTACACCAAAAATATACTCAGTCTATTAATTACACTTGATAGCTCCACATTACTTATGTTAAACAATATTTACATAACATATAATTCCTCATAAAAATGTGTACAAAAATACATTAGCATTCATTTGAATACATTTCAAAGATTAATTCTTCCAATCTTTTTTTTTTGAGAGAATTTTTCGGAGATTGACTATGAAATGAGTCGTCATGTTACGGTAATTATTTTTATTTTGAGGACAATTCGTTCATCATTTCACGTAATTTAGTATATTTTCTAATAGCAAGGTTATATAGTAGAGGAAATATATGTTTTTTCAAAAGCTTGTTTTTCATTAAAATAATGAATTTTTGAAAAATATTCAGATTCAAATTATATTGTTTTAGCTCATAGCAAAATATCAATAGAATTTAAAGTGTTTTGGGAAATTATAACATAAACATTATAAAAAGATTCATTGTTATGGTAATTCGTCATTTCTAATTAAATTTTTAAGTTATCGCTGCATTCCGTGTTCTTAAGTTCTTATAATCAGTATTTTTGATGAATGTTCCTACTCTCTGTCGCTAAAAGCACGATGAAGCAACATCATTGTAATCAATTTTGTCGCAAACGTTTTCCTATTAAATAACACCTTAATCGGAAATACTCCGATATTAGTCAATCCTATTAGTGCAAATATATTTAACATTCCCGAGAGTTATTGTACTGACCGAGAAGTTTCTCGTCATCGTAGGAAACGTGAATTTCCCCTACGACGGTCGTTTTATAAAATAAAAACATTTGTGTTGTGTTTTCACCTTTTTGTGGGTTTATTTCTCGGAATATGACGAAGTACACAACACATTATAGTGATGAATATCAATCGTTTGACCGGTATAACCATAAAGTTTGCCACTAAAATAGGTTTCATGGCTTTGATTCTGAAGCACTCATTGACTCTACTTCATGTTTAATTTTCTTTCTATTCCTTTGAGCAGAGCAATAATCTCATTAAGCCTTTGTGCGTACTTTTTTAGGAAGTAACTATTAATTCAGAGTCAACATGTTAAAAATTTTCTTCTGTAAGCACCTGTTTGTGTGCTTAAAAATGTGTAATATTCAAATCAAAACCACGGGATAAGCCATCGATAGAAGTTTCAGCATCTAGGAATATGAAGCAATTTTTAGGAATATTTACTTATGTTTGCGAATCAGTGGCATTCGTGTAAAATGTTTGCCTTGTTTTGACGACGATGTATATGCGCCCTCGTAGGCCATATTTTTGTTGGTCCAAAAGGTTGAAGTTCCCCCTGCCCTCTGACAAAACTCCCAACGCCATTTGCCCATGTGCCCTAATTAAGACCCTCAGGGGTGGTTGCAGGTGCCTGTCCTGTGTGTTGCCTTTGTTTTATCGCTCACGGGAGAATGGAATGGAAAAAACTCTGCTTTTCCCTGTTTCTAAAAATGTTCCCGTCGTTCGACTTGATGTATGTCTTTCATTTTCGGAAACTGGTATTTTTTTTTTAATCCGTTTCTCCCCCCCCCCCCGCGCGGTTGGGTTAATTTTGATTTTGACGCGTCGATCGCGTTTTTCGATTTTTTTTTTCATCTGGACTTTTGGTCTTATTTTGGTTTCATTAAAAATCGCGTTTCTTTTGTCCTGGTATTTGTAAAATCGAGCCGCAGCCATGTGTTTCCGTTCGAAGAGCGCCCGATAAATATTCCATATCACCGAAGTTTTGCGTTAACAGTTGAGCGGTTTTTCGCAGCAGTGGGATGATGTGTATCGAGGCCTGCCTGCGGTGAATGAACAAGACCCCTGAAGTGCTTAAAAAAAAAAAAATTGTTGACTTTCTTTATAGACTTCCTGTGATTGAAAATTTTCAATGTTAAATGGAATCGTCAACTCTTTTGCCTCTATCACTGTGAGTTAAATCGTTAGCAGGAAAAGTTAGACGTGTTTGTGTTTTAGATTATTTGTTTGATGTGAAAAAATGATTTTGAGAATTAATAGAAACGAGGGTATCGCTTATTCCCATGTTCGGAAGTGGATTTATCCTATTTTGATCTCGATAAATCGATATTATTCTGCGAATGCGAATTTATGCATAGAAATATAAAAAGGGCAATGCCTGCCTGCTTTCATTTATTACGAATGAATTTTAGTTTTTTTTTGGTGGAAAACGGATAAGAAATTGAAAGCAAGTTATAAATGATTCCCTTGAATAGAAATGAATTGTTGTATTTCTATTTTTGGTGTAAATACGGTGTAACAGGAGATCTATCGCGTGTGTATTGGTTCATACTAAGCTTATGATTTTCTGTTTTTGACGAATATATTTTACGATGTACATACAGTTGAGCATGCCAGATGTATATTTGACGTTCACATTACGGAACATGTCCGCGTAGTCAATTTTTTAAAGTGATTTATCAGAGAATTGGTATGACGTCATGAATATTCGTAATTTCTTTCGCCGTCCGTGAGAAATATTTACCGTGGCTCCGGTTTTATTCAAATATAACCGGATATGTGCTTGATTTTGTAGCTAATATCTATCAGTTTTAACCGCTGCAAGCATGAAATTACACTGATTTTTCTAGACTCTCAACACTATACACATAGTTACGACACTTAAGACTTCATGCAACGAATGGACACAGGATTTATACCCCGAAAACGTCTCATAATCAAAAATTTACTAGATTTTTCTCTCTTTTAGTTTATTACCGATTATGGTTTTACCAGCTTACCGTCATTTTCAAGGTTGAGGTGAATTTGTTTTTAAGAATTTATGTTTATATTGTGCGATAAAAACCCAAATCTTAGTGAAGGAAATTTGACAAGAAGTTAACTTTGTCTATTTATTTCATCTGTGATCTTCTTAACCACAATATTCATTTATTTTCACGTTGATCTTGATGACCGTTGCGGATACATGGCCGGAAACTGTTAAAAACGTGGCTGGTATTCAAATTGAAGGTTAAAAAATATTTAAAATATATTATTTTAACTTTTGGGCATAATCAGGTTTTTGCTAAAGTAATGTCCGTGTAATTTTCTATATTTTTGTCTACTATATGTTAAAAAAATACTGCATCTTCATTATTCCACTCTGTTATTTATATCCGCGTTCTATTCATTAGGTTTTCAGTGGGAAAACTGTCACGTACCGCTTTGCGCTTTCACATTTTTCGTCTCGGTAGCACCCTACCATTATTCCTTATTCTATTTCATTTGACTTCTTATATGATAACGTTACTAATTAAATCATTTTAATTCATTTCTGAGGATTGATATGGGTGACTTCTAATCACTACCTACCATGGAGGGACCATCATCACCTAACAAATTGGCCTTTGGGTTGAATACAGTGGTTTATATTTATGTGTGTGTGTGTGTAAAATAATTCAAGTAACATAGATCCTGATACCTATAAGTACATTCACTTTGGTATCTGATTGAGAAATTCTTTTATGTGAATACGAGAGGATCTGTTAGTTACAAGGCCAATGATTAAGGTTGTATGAGGAAATTATAGCCATGTTCATATGCTATGCTCACTCTGGATGAATGTTTTCACTTACTTCGGTTCGGGTAGGTGATGTAGAGGGCTAAATGAAATGTTCGGAAAGAATTTTTGAATAATCTGTAATGAAAAATTTCATGATTTTTAATTTGTGACTAATGCTCAGGATGCCCACCTTACCAAGGTGGGTGTTTGGCGGAACAAAAATCCACCGTGGAGAATGTAAAGAGCGCTTGTGGAGGGAATGGAGGAAAAGACGTCACGGCGTGGGGGATGGGCGGACGGGAGAGAAAGGGGCGAAGGGATCGCGTACCATGTGCTCGCATGCGCTCCTTTCCAAACCACATCCCGTCGTGACGTGCCCAGCGGTTTTGTTAGGGCGTGGTTGTGTCAGCCGAGAGAGTGAACGAGGCGTGGTTAATAAGTGCCCGGCCAACGACTGGGGTCTGCTGGACGGAGGGAGGACGGGTTGGAGAGGGCAAAAAATTAGGACGGATAGACCGATATGTTAACATTACCTAGTCTAAGGCTAAGTCCCAAACGTTATCCATCAAAGGTCGGCGGCAACAGGAAAAATCACGCTGCTAGAAAACGACCCGATCAAATTAAAATTAATGAAAATACGTAGACATAATAATGTATGGTGAAATAAGCAAATCATCAACATGAGGTGAGGCTGAATTATTAGATACTTATCCTGAATAAAGGCTGAATGTACGTATGATGTTAGCATTTAATTCTCGATGCCATGAACTATAATAATTACCTCCTTGCGAAGAGTCACGAATGGCACTAAGGGTGCTCAAATAACATTACCCACATTGAACCTAATAATGAGGAATAGGAGATGGACTGCCTTAGTGCATTTTATTAGCAACTAAGGCAAACTACTTCACTAGAACAAAAACAAGGTCTCGTGCCTGGAAAATGGACAGGAAGCGTCCGTTCATTTCAGGAACCTCTGCAAGCTAATGTGGCCTTACATGCACTTAACATGAGTGTTGAACGATGTTCACAAAGTGACGATAAGATGGAACAAGGGACAAGAGTAATGAGTTCATTGCAGGGGAGGAGTGTTGGAAGATCTGAAATGGGAAAAGAGGGAGGAAGGGTTAGGGGTCATCAGATGGAGAATTGTATGGGGGAGTGGTAGGGGAAAGTGGAGGGTTGTCCGTTGCGTAGGAGAATGGTAGGTTGTCGTGAATTGGATGGGGAATCTCCACGTTGGTGGACCAGATCCACGCCCCCAAGGTGCCAAGGCTTTCTTTCGTCGAACGCCTCCCCCTCCTCTTCTGCTCTGCCCGCTCCATGTCGTGCGACGTGTCATTCGCCCTCAAAGTGTCCAGGCATTAGGGGACGCCCCCCTTTTCACTCCCGTGTCCTCCCTGCGGCAGCTCTCCATACCACTCGTCTCCCACCCCTCCAGAAGAACGGAGTCCCGCCCTCCCCTTTTTACATGGACCAGATCCCCTAACGGCACGGTCGTGTCATCTTTATTTTTCCCGCGCGTGTCACACGGATGTCAGATACGAAGAGCAAGCTTTTGCTCAAAAAAGTAGTTACTCATTTGAAACGTGCGAGATATTGAAGGGTGTGGTTACCTCTTAGCATCGATCAGTGTTTATACTAAAATGATATCTGAGTTATTTTTCTGTTTCATTAAAGCATGCTTTTTTAAAAAAAACTCGACGTTTCGTTCTCCCAACCAAGAATATGATCAACGGCAGATAAAGAAAATGTTGAACATTTGTTTGCAGAAACCACCGTTAATCGTTGCTGAATAAAATTTTTTCAACTTAATATGTCAAACCATATTCCATTATTTTTCGATAACAGAATGTATACTGGATTCCCAGGCAATTGATAGTTTGTGGAGCATATAATACAATAAATGGCTGTACATTGATGCAAAAATGCAAATACATGAGCATATGATCCTCCCCATATTATTGGATGGAAGGAAAACTTGGGTGTCCCAGGATTAATATAAAGGTGAACTGAGGAGTATGGGTGGTAAAATTCGTCTACATGTACCTACATGCCCCCGAGGGCCCTTGCAAGGACGAGTGGGAGGAGGGGTTATGTCACCAACCATGGTGCTTCTAATCCACCACTTCCCCGTATAAATGGCACTCCATAGTCCACCAAGAGGGCACGTGGAAGGAGGGCGTCTTGATTCAATTCATTGACCATCCGTTATACACATCACACTATTATACTGTCAATAATTACTCCGCTGACTACACTAAGAAGAGACAGGAAACCGATTAAAAAGGGCGCACTCAAAGGCGACGAAGTTACGAATTACCAAGATTCACTATACTCATGTAGGACGGACAATTAATTAATATATCAATTTTACACTTTCATGTACACGACACCACGCCACTTTGCACAAGGGTGCGTGGCATGGGGTGTTAGAACAGCAATGAAGTGAGTTGCGGATGGATGTAACCCGTATACTCCTAACTATTTTCACCAATGCTTACCCATTTCTGCCTTATTGTTGATGCGAAGAGTTCGTAAAAAAAACAAATCTATCAGTTCGGCAGACTTATCTCTCCTATTTTTTGACAATTACCTGTCCTGTCGACGTAATTTGGAGCTGAATTATATTTATTTTATTGGGTAATCTACCGATTAAGGTAGGTTTTTTGGATGGACACAACAATCAAATAAATATTTTGTAACTCCATACAAAACCCAATCCAGCAAACTAATCTATATCAGGTCCCTCTTCATCTCGGTGTACTTCTTTCCTCCCTTCATCCCGTCCAACATCCCTATCCTGTTCCTGCCCTTTCCTCGTTTGCATAACATTCTCCCCTCTATTACCTTCTTCAACATTCCACTACCGCTCAATACGCCTTTCATCCATTTTTCCTGCCTCCATAGGATTTCTCCCAACAAACCCCTCTCCTCACCCACCATCCCTAGTACTTCCTCATTTGTTTTCCTTTCGGTCCATTTCACCTTCTCCATTCTTCTCCACAACCACATTTCAAAAGCCTCCAATCAACGTCTATCCTCCTGCTTCAGTGACCACGTTTCCGCGCCGTACATAGCTACACTCCATATCAAGAGTTTTTACGTGTCTTGTCTTAACATCCCTACTCAACGTCCCCGTCATCAACTCCCTCCTCCTTGAGAAAGCCTCCTTGCCTAGCGCAATTCTTCTCCTTACGTCCCTACCACTTTGACCGTGTTGGTCCAAAACACTTCCGAGACACGTAAACTGTTCTAACTGCTCTATTTTTTCACCCCGTTAATGTAAAATCGTACGATTTGAATCTTTACATTAGGTAATTTAGAGCTCTGAGTCCTCGCTAATATAAAAGATTTTATCCCATATGTTTTAGTAAATAAGTAACGCTTTCTGTTTTTTCGTAAAATATTTTCGTGATTCTGGCGGCCCTTCTCTGTAACTTTTTCAGTCCTGCAATCAGTATTTTTTGTGATGGGCCCAATTTCCTTCCCGTATACTCTAATGTGGGGTTTTACGAAAGAAAAGTAGCACGCATCCTTCAATTTCTCATCGCTGCATTTTCCAATAATACGTTTGATGAAATTCAGGTTTTTTTGGCCCCTTCACAAATAGTACGTACGTGTTTTCCCTATGTAAGATCGGATGCAATGTCGACTCCCAGGTATATTTCAATATCTGAAACACTCATTCGAACACCTCCGAGTGTGCCAGTTGTTAAAGTCGATTAGTTGAAGAAGTGAAAAGCCGGGAATTTGTTCAGTATTTTATGCCAAGTCCCATTCTCTACACCATGTAACAAAATTAGGTTGGGGGAATGAATGAATCGTGAAATATGAATAGAAAATAAACTGGATACACCGGTAATAGATCGATGGGATAAGCAAGCTGCAATGACTTGATCATGTTAAGATAATGGGTTAGATTCGAATCGCTAGGCAAATACAAGTGTTGTATTTGAGAGAAGAGTGCATCGTATGAAAGAAAGAGGGTGGCCAAGAATAAATATCATGGGTGAATTTGGTGGAAGAGAAACGCCTGACGAAGAATGTTAAAGTCTCATTTGCGGAAGGGCATTTATTTTTGAAATAATGTTTTAAGGTGACCAGTCTTGGAGCTGAGGGGCGGGGAAGGGACGCCTTTCATGAAGTGATTTTCTTTTATTCGGTTCCAATAATTATAATTGTAATTAAAAATCACTCAAAATTTTATCTTAACAAAATTTTTACGATTCAATTCTTACTGACTTTAGTCTTCTCTTCTCATCACGTTATTCATTTGTACTAATGTTCCAGCGTGTATAGCTGATGTTCTAAAACCCCCTGCCACACGCTCCTGCGGCGGCTTTTGGAGCATTGTGTAGGTGCATATGAGCATTGTGATATCCAAACGTCGTGCCTTTGATCAGGTCCTGAATTTGATCTGGATGAGAGAAGTATATAAGAGTTGTGAGGAATTAGTATAAGGGAGTAATTTTCCTATTATAATCTAAAAGAATGGTTTTAACTCTGCCTGCCTGAAAAAATGTGTGGAATTTCATGTCTTTGTAACTCTCACCTGCGATTTCAATCTTCTTTACAGCCAGAGAATGAAAGTTAGATGTATTTGTGCGTTGATGTTCATGATGATGTTACTTGGCCAATATGTTGATGACTATCATGTCATAATGAAAAGAGAAACTTTATCTACTATCATGTCATTGTGTTTCTACTACATGGACTATCATGTCATTGTGTTTCTACTACAGATGCAGTCGTTCCTTTCCAAACCGAGAATACATGGAAAAAGTATTTTCGGACATCTCGAAATGTAGAGTTCTAATCGGTAAAATATCGAAGTCCTTTGTATTATAATTTCCGGCTGGGCCTGTATTAGATAATTGCTCTCATAGACTGTATGTACATGGTTCTCAAGTTAATTTCGTATTTGCTAACAATTATTAAATAAGAATATTGAAGCTGTTGCATAGAATCCTCTATAAAATTTCAATGTTATTAAATGATATATGTATTACTCCATCTTATATAAAGTCGAATCAGCTTCATCAGGCATACGTTTCTGACATTCAATGAACTCAAACTTTGAACTAAATTCTGTCGAACATTAAAAAAATATTTTACTTGATCGAAAATAACGCCATCTTCAAAGTTTCCTAGTGAAAACCGACTGGAGACTGTCCGACTAGAACGTCTCCTCAGCTGACATGCCGAAATTGAGGAAGTTCAGAGTCAGTCTGCAATTTCCGTCCTCCCGTGATTTGTCTTCACACTCATCCGTAAAATGTAATGACACTACACATATTCATTCATCCTTCCTCATGTTCCGCTCCCTCCTTGGCAAGTGTCAAAGGTAACTAGGCTCCGTTCTGTTCTTTCGTCAAAATTTTAGCCATAATCAATTCTATCAAAATAAAATATTGCCATTTGAAAATCAGGGTAGAACTAGATAGAAGTAATTCAATTTTATCTCATTGTGGGTTACGTGCAAAATATGTGTGGTTACTCGTAGGAAATAAGAATAAAGTATTAGACCATCGATAAGTATTGGGCGACTATTGATTTCGAGTGATTGCTAGATAATGTGCTTCGCCTAAATTTCTTATTAGTATATATTATATTATGCCGGCGGGGTTTGTCGGATGGGTGACGCGCACGCCCGTTACCACAAAGGTAACGGGCTCTAGTCCCATCTCGGGTGTTTCGTCAGCTCTGAAAGTTCGTCCCTCAGGGAAACCTAAACACAAACCAAAGGTTTATTGGGTTCCCAAACGCCGCACTACCCAACAGAGGAGTCCGTAGAGCGGAAAGGTGCAAAGTAAAACTTATTTCAATATTCCTTTTCAATATTTATATTTTCCTCCAATCCTCCAGTCACACCGAGTACGGGGATTTTAGATTTTATTATAGCAACAACTGACATAATAACTGACGTCTTTTGACCATAAAAACTTTTACATCATCATAAAAACATTATGTTTGACAATTTTAATTTGTGAATAGTGGACTGGTTTTAGTCTTCGTGGCCATGAGATATAATATTACTTACATATGGTATGCCTCGTTTTACTCCATAACTGAAAGGGCATAAACCTGTCGGTAGTGTACGATGACTACGTGCTAATAGAATTTCTCTTCCTTTTACCTTTAGCGACTCATTTTTCAGATATATATATATGTATATATATATATATTCCTTGTGTGATTTCTAGTAATCATGCGGGGTTTAGATATAAACGGTTAGTTGGAATGCACTATTATATCGTAAATGAATCGTTATGACACATATCGCAAATAGATATCGAAAAACATCCTTCAGGGTGGTCTTTCTGTTTAAAAAATAGGTTTTGGACGGTTTTTTTGCGAATATTTATTTATAAGTATCGTGAAAACGTCCTCTTTCTTGCCCTGCATTATTTCCTTCTTAATTTCTTCGTTAATTTTTCCTTTTGACTGCCTCAATGCTCTGTAAAGAGCCTACCCTCTTTCTCCCTCTTCCCCGCTCCCAACGTTCTCATGTCTATCAAGGCCATCAACATACCACTCCTTTTCAATATTTCCACCATTCACTTTCTCTGCCTATTCCAGATTATCCTTGGTAACTTCCTTTCTTCCTCTACCCTATTTGAAACCTCGACGTTTGTCTTCCTCTAAGGCTCACTTATTTTCTTCATTCTCCGCCCCACCTACATCTCAAAAGCTTTCATTCAACACTCATCCGCTTGCCTCAAAGACCAGGTCTCAAATCTACTATAAAGCGTCACGCTCAATATTGGTCTTTACTATTATTTTTTGCAAACTTTTATTCCAGGAACCCAGAATTAATTCTCTCCTTCCTGCAAATTCCTGTTTTGCTAAGTCAATTATTTTTCCCATTACAGTGTCCTTTTTTCTAAAACATTTTGCCGAATAAATGACCTGCTCCTCCTGCTATATTATATTTTTACCTTCTTTAATATTTAAGTTAGTTTCCCTAATGCTCGAGAATCATATAAGTTTTGTTTTCTTAGGGCTGATCCTTATTAATTCCTCTCACATTATTTCGTAAACCCTCAATAATAACTGCAATGCCTTGGCTGTTAAATGGCTCTTGCAAAAATTGATGTGACAGTTTTTAATTTTGGTAGGCCTTATATTTATGGAATTGTAAAACTTTACCAGAATATGTTTTTGGAGGCATAATCAGAAAAGAAAATTGGATAAGAAACGTTTCACACCTGTTTTACTCTTATTAATCTATCAATTATTATGGTGTCTATAAAATAAGATACATTTTTACTTGAATTTGCTCGAAAATAAATCGAAATTGTGTAGAAATCGATTTTAAATAGATAATAGTAGGTACCGAGATATCCTATTCGAACGGAATAGACTTGGAGTGAAACATTAAATCGTGAAGAAAAAGGTTAAAGGGTATGTCTTAATCATATTTAAACTAAATAGATACGAGGAGAATCGTTACCAAAACATG